>JAWZYU010000001.1:121600652-122800652 GCA_038380435.1 Ryuthela nishihirai | reverse complement strand
TCATATATCAAAACAATAATATAACTAGACACAGGAGATTAAATGTTTTTAAGATTCCAAGAGTACACTTAGTATTTCTCTGCTTGCTAAACTAAAAGATATGATTCAGAAACCAAAGAGGCAATCCATGTTAATAACAGACATATTTATGCTTCACATTGCACCTAACTAGGTGAATATTATGAACTCTTATGATGCACATGATTTATTATTTAGAACTAGCAGAAGTAACCAGCATTGTTCAGGACATCCATTGGGGTTTTGCCTGCATATCAAAACCTGCAGTTAACTGGCCAAAAGTTATTTGAATATAGAAAAAACAAAATATATTCACTTTTCTAAATTGGAAAGCATTTCCTTGTTCAGAAATATCAGCCATACAAATCTGAAATACTTAATGGAAAATTAAACAACTGAAATATCAAATTAAAAAACAAAGGGAAGAAAAAAATGTTGCAAATATTCAAGCATTACATTCTAGCACTCTTCAGTGCATTCCTTTATGTACACAGAATATAAACCTTCTTAGTTTTCATAGCCTTTGTTTCTACGAAAAAAAAGCTTGATCTCAAAATATTTATCCTTCCATTTCTAAAACAATGGCATTATTTGTAAAAGCCCAAATTAATAAAACAATTTCTACTTTTAAATTTATACATGGAAAGTTATTTTCAATAGCCTAAACCTCAAGGTATAGTAAGATCATGGTGAATTTTTTTTTAACCTAAACCTCCACTATACAGTACTGCTGACTGAGCCAACCTCACTGCACAGAGTATAGTTCTGCCCGTGGGACATCATTTTAACATTTCAAGCTTCAAGATAGTTAAAAAAAAAATTTATAAATGGCTTAAAAAAAACCAAGGTCCAAGGAAAATGAAAAGAAATATTAAGATGAAAAAGTCAGAAACTGAATCTTTAAACCTTAGGTAACGAGTCTGGTTTCAAACTGGGCCATCTGTATTATTATTTCATAGTATAGTGCAACAGAGGCTCATTCAATTGTAAGAGAATGTCACTGTCATCAGGTTAGTGTTTCAAGTTTATACAACCAAAATATTCTTTTTTTTTCAAAAAACTTTTCATACTGGCATGTTAAAAAAGTGCAACCAAATAATTTTTAAACTTTAATCACTACCACATATTATGCTTATTTAGAGCACAATAAAAGTAGTGACAAACTCAAAACATTTGCTCAAAATTTCATAAAGAATTCTTACCTGCACATGATAATATCACAGATGTATGACAAATGTTAACAGCACACTAAATAAAGTCAGAAGAGTATTAATACAAAGCTTACATAATATACTTAAGCAAATATTACATATCAGATTATAAAGCTTGGAAACCAAAAAGGAAAAAGGAATTTTAAAGCCAAACAGTTTTAAGAAAAATGTGATGAAAACCGTAATATATTTGTAGCTTTGAATGTCAGAGTTTTTGTGATGAGAAATTTTTGGTGAGGTGCTTGGGATACAATAAAACTTGAATAAAAAAATGTTCTGACTTGAGAGCAAATAGTAAAAACAAAACAGTGGTAAAATATCCACGACAGGGATACAATGCTTCCTTTAAAATTTTTATAACGTTAACGAGTTCATTTTAACACAAATTTACATTTTCATAGACTCTGAATTTCTTTTCATAGTGCAATGTATAATAAATATACAATATATATATATAAAATAGAAGTGTCGGTCTGCCAGGCTAGAATCATATGAGAAACT
The DNA here is from genome assembly GCA_038380435.1 of Ryuthela nishihirai. Classification (NCBI taxonomy): domain Eukaryota; kingdom Metazoa; phylum Arthropoda; class Arachnida; order Araneae; family Heptathelidae; genus Ryuthela; species Ryuthela nishihirai. Next base: position 122,798,922 of record JAWZYU010000001.1, on the reverse strand, counting down.
CCGCTTCAACAGTTTACTGCACTAGGCATTGCAAACACATGCCCCAGTTCCACAATCACCAAGAAGATTGCTGTCATATTGCAATGCATCTATCTGACTCTATTTCAGATCCCATTGTAAACCAGTCAGGGTTCTGCTACCAATGCAGGTAGTTCGTGCCATTGCATTACCTAATCTCAAAATACATTGACAATAGTAATTGTAACAGCTAATTTTTAACATCTCTTAAAATTACCACATATGTGAGTTCCATTTCTTCATTCTATAGTAAATACACAGATTACCTGTAGATAAAAAATTAAACATATACTTACTTCTTCATATTTAATATTGTTTATTTTCACTCTCTATAAATTATAAAATAATTTTCTTTAACATACTATTCCACTGCAGTAGAGCAACAGGGAGAAAGGGGTGGTGATTCAAAGGTACATTTGAATCCTGCCCCCTAAAATTTTCCATATTTTACTATTATCATTTCAAGTTATTACAATAGTCTAGTTTTGCTTCATTATTATTCAATCTATTTAAAAGTCTATATTAGACTTTTAAAGAAATATACAAATAAAATCAAATAGGAGATAAATACATTTTTTTATTTACACCCCTCCCCCCCAAATATGAATTTCTGATTGCTCCACCATATCATCACATTAATGTTCATATCATTGAAGCTCACAATGAGCATTTGCTGAAGTGATTATAAATCACTCGACTGAATTTTACCATTCACATTATTACCATAGTTGCTAGCAGGTATAAACATAATCAAAAACATAAAAAACAAAAACAGAATGATAGATTTTGATTAAATTGGTAACTGGTCAAAATTATCTGCAAATATCTTAAATGCTTGAAATTACTGAAAAGTATGTTATGTACTTATTAACTGGACACATCAATTGAGCTGGTGCATTTAAAACAAAGCTTAATTTTTTTTTAATTTTGATAAACAGTAGACTCTGCAAGCTCACTGCTGTTTCTTCTCTAATGCTACTGGATTCATGACTTACTCCCTTCTTAGAATTGGAAAAACCTCTCCATTTCGATTTCTGAAGGAAACAATGGTTTGAATCCAATCAAAAGTAATTTGCATCATCCCTGTGTAGACCATTTTTACTGTTACTGTGCAAGCTACTAAATGGGCAAGTCATATATATTCCAATATATAATAACTCAGTGACAAACTCATGATATGTAGATAAGACACCTTTGCATTGATAGGTATAAAAATGGTTAAGAGTCAATGTAGTTTGAGTGTTAATAATCAAAAGCTGATTTGCTGAAAGCGATGAAATAAATTCATAGTCTATCATCCTGGTTGAATCTTCTAATTTCCATAAAGTTCCAGAAATTTATATATCAAGATGTTCAATTTTTCTACAGTTATGACAATGTAGAAAAAAAAAATGGTATTATTATATAATCACTGTGTATATTTACCACTGTGAAATATTTTCACAGTGATAAAGTATAACTCACTATTACCATTCGAGCAGTGGCAAGTTTTACTTTATCACATACAAAGAAATGCGAAAGTATGTGGAAAGTGTGCTGTTCATTATTTTCTACTTGCTAGCAATGTGGAAAAATTTAACATCATTTTGTATTAAATTGCTAGAACTTTATGGAATCAAAAGATTCAAGTTTCATGCAGCATGATAGACTACAAATTTATGCAATCACAACAAATCAATTTGTGATTATCAATACAAACTATACTGACTATTAATCATTAAAATACCCATCATTGCAAAAGTGACTTACTTACATATCATAAATATAAAGACTAACTTTCAATAACCAAGCTCTATAAGTAAAAGGTTATCAACTGGGTAGAAAATCATCTGCAGTATTTAACTGTCCGTGATATTTAAAACAGTAGTTTTTTTTATCATGCAAAATCAGATGAAATGCAACTGAATGTTGCTGCACTCACAAACATTCCATGCAAAAAAAAGAAGCACCTACATCTTAATGGCTTGCGAATAACTAACATATACTACAAACACTGGGACATTTATAAATATACATGGGTTGCACAGGAATATGATAGATTATATTTTAATTAACAACAAATAGGCTAGTTCAGATAGGAATACCAGGTCACACACGGAAGCTGAAATTGGGTCTGACCATTACCTGGTCAAAAGTGTCTTGCATCTGAAGCTTAAGAAACGTTGTGCTAAGGTTAAGAAAATTAGCATTAACATTGAATGTCAGAAAGATCCAGATATAGCCAAAGCATACCATGATAGGCTACTTAGTCATTATGACAATTGTGGTTTGCTTATTGCTGAAGTTAAAAATGGGATCAGTTTAAACAGGCTTTTCTTGAAAACAGTACTCTTTTGGGTAAAAGGGAACAGAGGAAACAAAATTGAGTGATAAGGCTATGGAATTTATTTCTGAAAGAAGGAAGTGCAGGATTAATTATGAATCAACACCCTACTAGTCCTAACACAGAAGGAATTACAATGAGCTTAATAAGCATGTACAGGATCAGTTAACAGCTGATAAGAATCTTTGGGTTGATAGCTTGGTTGACAAAGCAGAGGAAGCAGTACGACAGCACAACAGCAGGGGATTGTACCAGATTGTTCAAGTTTTATGTGGGAAGAAACAGACAGGTACACGGGGATTAAGGGATAAACATGGTAAAGTGGTTGAAGATGAGGATTCTGTGATGGCTAGGTGGGCTGAGCATTTCAGAGATATTCTAAATAATGTGGTTATTTCTAATTCCATTGTTTGTAATGAGGATAGATGCATTACTGGCTTTAATGATGGCCCTGTATCACATTCTGAAGTTGCTTTGGCTATCTCAAAATTAAAACTGCAAAAATCCTCAGGGTGGATGAAATCTCCACTGAAATGCTTAGAGCTGGAAAATTGGTGTTGTCACTTGACTCACTGAAATTTTGAGTGTTTTTCTATGATAAAGGTGTGGTTTCTAAGGATTTCACTACAGCTATTTTTATTGTTAATTTTTAAGAAAGGTGATCATAGTTCTTGTGATAATTATAGGGGAATTAATTTACTTTCTGTTCCAGGTAAAGTTCTTTACATGATTATACTTAATAGAATTAAGAATTTGGTTGATGGACAACTGCGTGACGAGAGTGTGGATTCAGAAGTGGAAGGGGATGTATTGATCAAATATTTTCACTTTAGGCAGTTTCTTGAGAAATGTTTAGAGTTTCAGAAACTTGTGGTTACTAGCGTATATTAGATTTCAAAAAGGCTTTTGACTGTTAATCAACATAATTTATGGTTGATTGTTAGATCATATGGAATACCTGATACCGCATTTTAACGTGTATAAGGGAACCCTCGTGAATAAGGAACCCCCTGATTTTTCATGAAAGATATTTATTTTAAGATATAATCATTTATTTAAGAATACTATCCATGTATAAGAAACCCCTCTATTTTTGGGACCCAATTTTTGGCAAAAAGGGGTTCCTTATACATGTCAAATACAGTAAGTTAGCATAACGAAAGCTCTCTATGATAACACTGAGTCATGTGTGAGAGTTGTGTGCGTCTTGCAGTGATTGGTTTATCATGCTAGTGAAGTTAAACAGGGATGCATTTTATCACCTTTTCTGTTTAGCTTTGTTATTGATTATGTTATGCAAAATTAACTTTACTTTTATTGTTTATAACACTTAATTACTTAGAATACAAACACCCCCAGATAAAAAATAAAAAAATATATATTATCTACAAATGCACTGAAAAATAGCAACATTTCTGTGTGGTCAATCAACTAACAATCTCTGAATGGCACTTTTTTTGCACACAATGGGATAAATGGCTAGGTCACGAGGACCCTGAGGGCTCAGAAACAGTTAGGAAGGAGGGGGGAGACCCACTGGACAGCTGTTGGGAGACAGGTGGTAACCTCCCATCGAGGCCATTCTGCATGTTCTTCAAAGTGCACAGGGTATGGTTCTCTGGAACATGAGGACACGGCTTAGCATCCAATCCTTGGATGGCAGCCTTTACAAGCCCATTGGGTCCCCTACTGACTGAAAGCAGGATGAGGAGTTTTGTAGAAATAAACTTTAATGATGGCCTAGGTGGGACTCAAACCTGGGAACTGCAGATTATGTCCCTGGTGTGCTACCGACTGAGCCATTCCTCCCCCATAATCAGATGTAAATAGGACTCAGGGTGGGGATATTCAGATTCTAATCAACCATAAGTTTTTACCATAAGCCAGCATAATATGAGAGAAAGAAGGTAGATTTCCTGCTTTCATGTGCATTAAGAAAATTAGATCATTGATTTGAAAGAGGAGGGGGGAGTGCATTAATATAATATTTATCAATAATAAAATTATCCAAGAGCATGAAAATAAACCAATGATATTTCATGTAAGGTAAAAGCATATTCTTTCCCTTAAAAATATTTATCACTGCAATTTTTCCTGGCCACACAAGAAAATTCACTCAACATTGGTGAGTGAATTTCCCCAGCCTTGCTAATTACCAATCTTCATATGTTTGTTTTTATGAACTTATAATCTAATATAGCTTGGTCCCACCAGTAGAACAGTACTTTATGGCAGGAGATAAGACTTTTGTAACAGTTCCCACACAAACTATTTCTTTAAAAAAATTTAGCAAGTTTTATTTGATGAAACAGCTTTGACTGAATCATTAATAGATTCTGAAAAAAAATTCATCGCCGCCACGGCGGGAATCGAACCCGCATCTCTCCAGATTCATGCCAGAGCGCGCTACCATTGCACCACGCGTCGGACAACGAATATTTTCAGAATATGACCTTTTAAGTTTTTCTTCTTGAGACGTGACTGAGACAGCGCCATCTATACTCAAGGAGATGCAACGTTTTACAGTCGTTGCATTTGATTATCAGATGTTAATGAGAAGGTCGCTAACGCTACCGCGATTCCCGCCGTGGCGGCGATGAATTTTTTTCAGAATCTATTAATTATTGTTTCTTAACAGGGAATACTGTGCATTCACTTTGGATTTCAATTATATATTTAACGCGGTAGCGTTAGCGACCTTCTCATTAACATCTGATAATCAAATGCAACGACTGTAAAACGTTGCATCTCCTTGAGTATAGATGGCGCTGTCTCAGTCACGTCTCAAGAAGAAAAACTTAAAAGGTCATATTCTGAAAATATTCGTTGTCCGACGCGTGGTGCAATGGTAGCGCGCTCTGGCATGAATCTGGAGAGATGCGGGTTCGATTCCCGCCGTGGCGGCGATGAATTTTTTTTCAGAATCTATTAATTATTGTTTCTTAACAGGGAATACTGTGCATTCACTTTGGATTTCAATTATATATTTAACGCGGTAGCGTTAGCGACCTTCTCATTAACATCTGATAATCAAATGCAACGACTGTAAAACGTTGCATCTCCTTGAGTATAGATGGCGCTGTCTCAGTCACGTCTCAAGAAGAAAAACTTAAAAGGTCATATTCTGAAAATATTCGTTGTCCGACGCGTGGTGCAATGGTAGCGCGCTCTGGCATGAATCTGGAGAGATGCGGGTTCGATTCCCGCCGTGGCGGCGATGAATTTTTTTCAGAATCTATTAATTATTGTTTCTTAACAGGGAATACTGTGCATTCACTTTGGATTTCAATTGACTGAATCATACACTAAACATCACAAAACATAATTTTTGTTAAAATTATTTTGCCTAAATTATTAAAATTATTAAATTATTTCACAAGCTATCAAGCATTTTACTTGCACACTGTTTAGTTTTCAGCAGCAAGATTTACCCTATGTCAGTAACTGGTACAGAAGAAATGTAACCTTTTTGCTGAATAGTATATCCTATTCCAGGACTCCACAACCATTTTAAGATAGAATCAAAGCATCCAAAGATTGACTAAACCACTAAATATTTTGAGTGATTTTCCCCCCACTTTTTCAAATAAGAGAAGTATATGGGTAAATTCTTCCACTTTAAATGTTTATTTCAGTGTTATTTTGCTATAATATTTTAATTAAAAAACTTCCATTCTAGTTTTTTTTTTACACATCCTTATTGAAATGTGGAATGTACACTATGTTTAATATAAAAAAAATCCTTTTATGATTTTCAAATTTATGGTATTAAATGCAGTGGCATCTTAGGGATAACTATGAAACATTTTAGCTTACAACATGGGTGCCTAAAATAAAAAAAAAAGTTGGGAACCACTTGTTTAATTTCATAAAGTTACAAGTTCTAAAATTTTTGATCCTTAACTCTTCCACGTTGCCCTGTATACGTTCACAGAATCCGAAGTATGGGACCAAGGACGTATGTATATGTTTTTAGTACAACAAAAATTTCGATTTTTATGAAAAAATGACATTGTAATTTTTTAATATATATTGTTGCGGATCACAAAAATGGATAGCCACTGAGCGTGAGTATTAAAAGCTATATTTCAAAACCAAATTCAATACAAGGTAAATTGTTACAAAGGAAATATGGATGAAGTATCTTATTAACAAATCAACTATTAACATGCACAAGTCATCAATCTTCCTGCGTAGAGCACACAATATCAGCTCTGTGTACCCCACCAAATACCACCCCTTACTTGATTTACCAGGTCACCCGAAGATCTTCACTCGTAAACCAATTCTCGTCCTGTGCTAATAACTGTTCACACACTAGCCGAACAAAAAGACAGTCCGTGTAGACATTCGAAGTTAGCCATAAAAGTTCCCACTTTTATACTTCCGTGTATACACAACACATCAAGTTACTTCTTGATACTTAACGATAAAAGATCCCACTTTTATCCTTCCGCGTATACACAACACATCAAGTTACTTCTTGATACTTACGCGCACTGTCTCAGAACAGCTCACCGTCCATTTTCGAACTCACCGACCGTTACAACACAACAACCGTTACAATACAACGACCGTTAACGCTCCACTCTTCTTCTCCAAATTCTCCCAACGTTCTTATTCGTTGGCTGAAACTTTGCTTTCGGTTGCCAGATTCTTCTGTCGTAACACTGCCCCCTTCCTAGGTCTTGTTCGTCCCGAACAATTCTGGATTCCAAAGCTTCTTCAGTTCTTCGATGAAACGGGGCCAAACGATCCACGTGAACCACCTTGCACTTTGTAGCTGGACGTCGACGAATGCGATATACCACGTTTGTGTCAAAATGAAAGCGAATCTCATTATGACGTAGATTTCTTTTCTGACTGAAGCCTCGTCCACAAACATAATACGTGTAAGGCCTATAGCCCTTGTGAACACGTTTATGTCTCTGCAGGGAGAAGAATCGACTAAGAGTTTTCGTGCAAAACCTGTAAAAAGTTTTCTTCTTTGTCGAAAGTTTTCTTCTTTGGATTTTTACTTCTATCAACAGTAACAAGGAATGAAAGTCATTAGTGACATGAAATCTAGGGAGGGTTGGGTTGTTTTACCTCTGAGCGGCACTTTTTTGCACACCATGGGCTAAATGGCCAGGTCACATGAACCCTGAATGCTCAGAGAAGGTTGGGGGAGGGGACCCACTGGAACAGCTGTTGGGAGACAGATGGTAGCCTCCCGTCAAGGCCATCCAGCGTGTTCTTTAACGTGCACAGGGTATGGCTCTCCCGCACACGGGGCCACGGCTTAACGTCCCATCCGACGGACGGCGGCCTTTCCAAGCCCATCGGTGTCCCCTACTGACCGTGGGCAGGGCGGGGGAATTTTGCGGAGATAAATCTCAACGCTGACCCAGCTGGGACTCGAACCTGGGAACTGCAGATTACGAGCCTGGCGCGCTACCGACTGAGCCACCCCCGCCCCTGAAATCTAGGGAGGAGTTTCATCCTCCAGTCTGACCCTTTTGTCAGTTGACTTTCCCTTAATTCAGAACTGTCGTGATGAACCTTCAGCCATATTTCACCTGATTCCATTTGATCCCCAAGGTGCTTCACAAATATAATATCAGCTCCATAATTCTTTTTAGCTCTTCGGTCCATCTCCTCCTTCCATACTCTTGCTAGAACTGCAGCTTCTAATCCGACAACCTTACCCGTTTCTCCTGTATAAGTGAAATCAGTGATGTGTCGGGCTGCTAGCAATATTTTTTCTGTTTTACCTTCACATAGCCAGCTTGCAACATCTTCAGATACTCCTTGTTCTATTAACATGTTACGAAACTTGTTCAAAGCATTGCCGTTATGCAGAACCTTACGGACACGTGATGCTTCATCTACCCTATTATCCACAATGTTCACAAAACGCAGAAGTTCTCCTAACTCCTCGATGAGCTCTTGCAGTTCCAAGGATCCGTTACCAAGGAAACACTGAACAGCTTCCATCACTTCCAGAGAGTTGTCAACAGAGTTTTCAAGAGGTGAATCCATGTTGCTGATAACAGCTGAACAACTCAAACTCTTCATTCCACGAGCTTGTGATGCTGCAACCACTTTCTTAACTAAATCAACAGCAACATCTTCTGTACTGATGAGATCAATAGCTCCTTTTCCGAATTCAACATCATAAACCAAAGCACACACTCCTTCAGCCAGCTTTTTGGACACAATTGAGCATATCATTAGAGGAACGCTATCTATGGTAGCCATCAGATCCTTGTAGCGGTAAATCTCCTTATCTGTTGGCACCAGCTCCTCTGTCTGTCCTACGATGCAGCATCCGACGTCTTCCATCATCTGCTCGATTTTATCTTTAGTGCAGTCGACTGTGAAGCCAGGGATGGATTCCAATTTGTACAGAGTATCTCCCGTCAATTGGAGAGCACGACCGGAGATCATAGGGACCTTGAGACCTAAAGCAGCAAGTGCAGGAGCCAAGACAAGACTCACTTTGTTGCCGACACCTCCTGTGCTGTTTTTATCTACCATCCGATGGCGCCACTCGGGTCTCCAGCAAAACACATGACCCGAGGAGGTCATATTTGCTGTTTCTTCCGAATTCACTTTCTTGGAGCTCTCATTGTAATTAGCCAGGGAAATATCAGTCATGATTGCCAAATTGTTCATTCTGGAGATCAGCGACGAGTTCTGTAACATGATATTGTCCACTTTAGAGCTCTTGTAGTCGTGATAAAACTTTTCCATATCCTTATAATCTAAATGGTTATAATGTCCAAATCTGCACATTGACTGTTCAGAAAAGAAATTCAGCGTGGCTACGTTGAAATTATCTGAGGGATTCACTTCTCTCTGATCGTAACTCTGAGGCTTAGTTTCATCCAGAAAGTTAGTCTTTGAAGTACTGTCTCTGCCTGAAGCTCCTTTACTAGCATCACCTGTTACGCTTCTAAGCCATTCTTCGGAATTCTTCTTTCTTAAATCCCCACTTTCTATAAACGATTCGAGTGTGTCTATATGCTTCGGTAAAATCTCTCCGACTTCCCCGGTAACGTCGAATGGCACTTTGTATCTATGATGAATGGACGCCTCTTCTTTACTCGGACCACTCTGCGAAACGTAAACTCTGTTTCGTTCCCCCTCATTACCACTCGTTACTCTTCTGCCTTTGCGATAATTGTCCATGACGCATTTTGCTGACGGCGAGGAATAGAATACCTTTCGTGTGGATCTCTCTTCAGATCGTGCCAGACTTGTATACCTAGGTATTTTGAAGTGCAAAGCGTACTGTATAGTCTCACAGCTCTCTGATCTGTGTGATTGTTCTTCACAGTTCCTAGACATGTCACCAGCGACATAGACACTCTGCCATGCATTACCAGTAGTTGCGTGGTCAAAGGCATTATCTGTGCTATCTCTACAATTCTTGATTTCCAGTAGCAGATCCACATTTTTATATGCGTTGCCTTTCTCTTTTCCATGTTTACAATCTAACTTAACACTATCAAGATCATCTTTTTCACTGACAAATTGAACATTTAAACTATTGCATTGTCTATTGAGTTCGGTTTTATGATCCTTGAAGTGATCAATAATCTTACCAACTCGAGAAGCCACTTCAGCTCTCATCTCAGTATTTTGTGCGGCTATTTCGGCTTTCAAATCATCTTTTTGAGAAACTATCTCCGTTCTCAACTCATTATTTTGTGCGGCCATTTCGGCTTTCAAATCACCTATTTTATCGCTTTGGGCAGCTATATCGGCTTTCAAGTCATTTAACAACTTTACTAATTCATCCATACTTCTAGTTAACGGCATTCAATAAATAATCCCACTTCTGACACCAAATGTTGCGGATCACAAAAATGGATAGCCACTGAGCGTGAGTATTAAAAGCTATATTTCAAAACCAAATTCAATACAAGGTAAATTGTTACAAAGGAAATATGGATGAAGTATCTTATTAACAAATCAACTATTAACATGCACAAGTCATCAATCTTCCTGCGTAGAGCACACAATATCAGCTCTGTGTACCCCACCAAATACCACCCCTTACTTGATTTACCAGGTCACCCGAAGATCTTCACTCGTAAACCAATTCTCGTCCTGTGCTAATAACTGTTCACACACTAGCCGAACAAAAAGACAGTCCGTGTAGACATTCGAAGTTAGCCATAAAAGTTCCCACTTTTATACTTCCGTGTATACACAACACATCAAGTTACTTCTTGATACTTAACGATAAAAGATCCCACTTTTATCCTTCCGCGTATACACAACACATCAAGTTACTTCTTGATACTTACGCGCACTGTCTCAGAACAGCTCACCGTCCATTTTCGAACTCACCGACCGTTACAACACAACAACCGTTACAATACAACGACCGTTAACGCTCCACTCTTCTTCTCCAAATTCTCCCAACGTTCTTATTCGTTGGCTGAAACTTTGCTTTCGGTTGCCAGATTCTTCTGTCGTAACAATATCTTATAAAAATGTATAATTCAGGCTTGAAAAAAAAGAATGTTTTTAATTTGATGCATAATTTAGTAAACTACAAAATAAATAATTTTAAAAAGCCATCTGATTGCCATTTCTTAGAAGCACTTAAACGATATTGCCGATTTGCTTGTTAATGTTCCTATTTGCTGAAGCAACCTTCTGATTTAAGCTCACAAGTTTGATTTGAACTATTATCAACTAATTTTTCCTTAAATTTTCGAAAATCTGAAAATTAACAAAAATAAAATTGCCATTATTAAAAATGGTATATTTTGGAAGTAATTACTAAGTACATACTGCCATTTTTTTTCCTGTTTCACACTCTTTTCTCTCAAACCTATTTCAGTATTCTCAAAATTATTTATAACATTTTTCCCAGCTTTCTATGCATCTTTCCTGCTTTTAAAATCAAAACTGGAAGTAAACACATTCTTCTTAGAAATTCTGGGTGCAGCTGCATTTAATTACGTATGGCTCACTGAGACAAACAAGAGGCAGATGGCTGACATGTTACCTGTGTTCTGTGTGCTATAAGTGGTTTTTACAGTTTTGGTCCAGCATATTGGATACCCTTTGTAAAGTTAGCATTTACATTTTTTTTAAACTTAAACCTCAGTTTTCATTTCAATAGATTTATTTTTGCAAATTAGCTATCTTTTAGCCGATTGATAAGTATTGATTTTTCATAGTTATGCTACATCGGATGGTCAGTCTACAACTTGTTGCTGTGGATATTTTAACATTGTATTAGGCTATATGTTATTTTATTATTTATTACTTTTCTAGTAAAACTTTGATGTGGTATCATTTTCTGAAAATAAATGAGATCTTGGATATGGAAGCAAATTCACTTCTGTAGATTTATTTATGTAAGTTAGAGATCTTTTGGTCAGCCGATTTATCGATCCTTCTGAGTTATGCTACAATATAAAACTGAGTTATGCTCCAATTATAAGGCCAGCTTAAAATTAATTAAAAAAAATTAAAATTAAAGTCCTTGCGCATATTTTAACATCCCATTAGGTTATATGTAACTTTTCTTTTAATATTCCTTGTTTTTTAGTAAAAAAAACTGAGCTTGTACCGTTTTCTGAAAATGTCTTGGATATGGAAGAAAAATAGACTTTCTTGCTACAGAAATCAGCTGTCACGTGGGAGGGCAATTTCGGGAAGGATTTCCCTCTGCTAAACTCACTGTGAAAGTAATTTTAAAATTATGCTTGTGAGAAGTGGCATACTCATAAACTTCTGATGGTTTTGTAGACTTGCTCAAGTCTAATGAGAGGAGTTTAATGTCTTAAGTAAACTTCTCAGGGACATCCTCAGAAAATATGCTATTCAAACCGATGAGGCTGAATCCCTGAATACATCAATGCTTGGGAACATTAATAAAGAATGTACAGATGAGCACTGCAGGATTTGTAGGTGACAGATTGCTCACATCTTCCCTATTCCAACAGCTTAATATTAAATAATTAATAATAATTTAATAATAATTTATTGACTGAAGGCCAATTTGATATTGAGTAGTCTTGCATGAAAAATAATATGCAAGTTTTTTTCTGCAATAAAAATATTTGTTTATTAAAAATAATGAATTCACATTTATTACATTCAAACAAAAATTGGAAATTTTTGTGCCATTTGGTGAATATTTTGCCAGTTTAAAAAGTCATGTATAATATGTAAAATATGATGCAGGTTTGAGGCATAGTATGAAAATTAATGGCACTAGCAGCTTATATGAAAATGCATAGTGCTAAAAGCAGGAATTTCAAAGTTGTTCTCCAGTTCTCTTGTGAAGTTAGTTTTCAAGATTTCAAATTTATTGGATATGTCTACCATACATTATTTATTGGAAGAAGTGCATTGGTGAGCTATAGGTCAGCTTGATACAGGCCAAAGTCTAGAAGGTGTTACCAGATGGGTCAGTGGCAGATTGGGTCTAAAAATATTGGTTGCCAGGAGACAAAGGCCCCCCCCCCACAACTTATAAGGCTATCATTTAATTTTTATAAGAAATAAAATTTTCAAAAAATACACGTGGAAAAAAGGTACAATCAAAATTTTTGTGAAATAAATGTATATTTGTTTAGTAATTACAGTGTACATTTTTGTACATATTACTGGCGGTATACAGTAGATACTAAATGTAAATACAGATTGTTATAAATGAATTTTTCATTTTTTTAAATTTTAAATGGTGGATATTTTTAAATAGTTTGCTGTACTGAACATTTTACACATTAACAGGTAGTTCAAAAGCATATTTCATGCAGTCCACTATATTAAGAGCAATCGTTTGAATTCACTAGATGATTGTGCGAATCTCTCAATAATTGCTTCTGCATCCAATTCATCTAACAATTCCTTTTCAATGGATAGCAATATGTATGACTCCAAGTTTTCCTCAGACAGTGAATTTCTTAGCCTTGCCTTTATGATCTTTAGCTTTGAAAATGTCCTCTCACATTGGACTTGAGTAACTGATAGTGTGCAGATGACTTTATAAAGTTCATAAAGGTTATCATATGCCTTGTCAGGAAGTCTGTTGGATGCCAGAATTTTTAGTACACACAATGGGGCAGTGCAACAAATTTTACACTTGTTGCAACTGGAATCCATATTCACACCATCATTTAATACATCAAAGTTTGAAGCAAAAGAAAACAATTCCAATATTACTTGATCTTTGCTGATTTATGGAGACAGCTTAATAATACTTTCCAATGCTTCACCTTCAAGACCCTTCTCTGCAATAGTGTTAAACTTTGCTGGGTCCAAGCAAGATAAATCTTTATACAACTTTTTGTGTTGTACAAAGCGTGAATCTAGTGATTGGACAATGCGGTCCATTATTAGGTTAAACACATTTACTCGAAAATCAGCTAGACAATCTGAGGAATTTTCTTCATCTAAAAGCTCATCTGCATTTCATTTCTTCTTCCTCTGCCTCTTAACTGGCAATGTTGTTTCCAAAGAGTCAATTTTTAATGTTTGATTTTCATCCATATTCAAATGTGAAATCTTGTTATTACATTTATTTACAAATTCCAATGCCTTGCTGTGAACGTTATCAAATGTTCTTTTCTGTTCCTTCACCTTTGTTGTATCTGAATCTACTAAACTCCATGCAGTAAACATGTCTAAACCACTTGTCTGTAAATAACTTGATAACGCAACTGTAGTTTCAAATATATACAAGTAAGTAAATGTTGTCAATATTGTTTCAAACTTTAGAAGACTTTGAAGTAAAACATTTGCTTCTCGTTTTGTTTTTGCATCAAACTTGTCTGAATCTTGTATCATTGACAAGTATATCAATAGATTTACAAAAGTACTGACAACTGCATCATCAAAATGTCCAAATATAGTTGTTGCTGCATTGAATTTTCCTGACCATCTTGTCTCGCCAATTAGCTTTAATTGTTTCATTTTTTCTTGTTCTAGCTGATTTCCAACAACTTCTATCCATACAGCAATTCTCTTGTATGATGCTTTCACAAAAGTTGCTAAATTCTGGAGCAAATTGAAAAAAAGAAACTGCAGGCACGCAACATTTTGTTGTTTCAGTTATCACCAAATTCAAGACATGGGCATAGCACCATATATGAACACGTTGATCAGCCAAATCAGTAACTTGACTTTGTAAACTATTATACTGGCCATGGTAGCTTGCAACTCCATCTGTACTATTAGATAAACATTTTTTGGGATCAATTTTAAGATGCTGTAATGTTTCAGTCAATAGATCAAAAAGTCCCTGTCCTGTACCATCATTATTTGGCACAACTGAAAGTAGTCGCTCAAAGATAACACCTTTAAGCACATATCGAATAATAATGCTAAACTGATTGATGGATGAATTATCTTGTGTTGAATCAACTTGAATGGAATAATATTTTGCTTGAGAAACTTCATGACTAATTCTTTCTTGTATCATATTCTTCATAATGTGGATTGACATGTTAAATAGTTGTTTTACTCAAGTATGTAACAAGTCCACCATGGCCTTTACTTTGAGCCTTTCCTTATTGTTCTAATCGTTTGATTCTTTGTGTAGACTTGTACTGCAGAAATGTGAGCTGCCATAATGGGGTCATATTTCACCATCAACTGCACTGTAGCTAAAAAATTGCTATGATTCAGAACCTCATTATCCAGAGTATAGGCCGATTCATTTCTGTGGCCTCGAAAAGGAAGCTTGCTTGCCTAGCATCTTTTGATGTCTATAATCTTCGTGACAATACTCCTCTGCTTCAATACTTCTTTCTTATTGTGTATTAGTGAAGATGCAAAAAAATTATTTAAGGTGCCATTATTAACCACACTGATAAATTGCTGAACATTTCTGACATGTGTTGTCCATTCATGTAAAGCCAAGCTCTGGCTATTACGCCTGTAGTCACTAAAGCCACGTACAAAGGGTGAGAGATTACAAGTGTTGAGAGACTCAAAGGACAAGCAGTATGAACAAGCACCTATTTTCTTTGTTATATGTTAGCCATTTTCTTGGGACTGAGTCATTCATAATTTTCCTCTCATAGATATGAGCATTAAATGGCAGATCATCAAGAGGCTGAAATGTTCAACAAAAAACTGTTTCAGATTTGCTTGTGATGGATATTGGAAGATTCCAGCAGTTGATATTTCATTTTATTGTGTAGGTTCATTTATAGGATGTACTTCAGAAACCAAGTCATTTATGCGAAGGTATATCTGATTCCCTGTAACTAGTTGAAGCTATGTGTTCAGATGTTGCAACTATAGGTAGTACAGATACCGGAACAATGAAGCCAGAAGAAGTACTGGGCCTGGGTTGGTGAGTAAAGGATGCTATTTTATTTGTCTCTACATTCAAAGTAGCTCTTTCCTTTTCTTGTAACTCACAAGCCATTGTATCATCACCATGAGTATTGCTTCTTGACTATTTGTTGCAGAACTGTACATTAATGTGGATGGTGGTTGTGGTATTATAAAATCTGTAATAGACCTGCATCGCTTGGCCAATTCCTGCCTTTCTGCTTCATGTTGCTCTTTGCATTTCAGTGATCCAAATTTATGCTTTTTCTTTTCCATGCTGGTAGGGAATTCCTGAAATTAAAACTTAATTAAAAATACTCCACGTTGGGAAAAACATCTACAATTAAATGTTGAATCCAACATTTGCCATAAGTTGGGTATTTGTACGTTTGCATTTGATAATAAGTTGTTATTATTATTGTGTTGCTGTAGTCTGCATTTTGTTTGTAAACTATTCTAGCGTATTGTAGAAAATTTCTACAGCACGGTAACGAGATCCATTATATATTTCTGCTAGAAATACATAATGGACCTCGCCGCAAGAACACATCAATGGAAATATGCTTTATAGTTGCATCTATTATTAACAACAATTTTAATAATCACAGCAATTTTAACTGTAGAGTAAATAAAAGGTATTTATTGAACTTGCATTATGCATATATATTATTATTTGAAACTGCAGCTTAAATATATTTACTACCTAGTATTTTTATACTAATTTTATACAATGAAAGAAAATACATTATATTTAAATTAAAGGGCATACGGCCACAGTATATCAAAAATATTAAATACATACCTTTTATAAAACACATAAAACACAGCAAGCATGAGGTAAAGAGCTGACGAAGCACACTCAAACTGAGACCAATGCAATGAAAAATATTTCCTGTCTGTGCAATGTATGCAATAGCTCGATACAAAGTTGACTCCGGCTGCACGTAACGATCCCAGACTAGGATTCCCAGCTAAGCTTCATTGCGCAATCACAATAGTAAAGATCCGAGCCTACATAACGTATGCGTCGGTCTCACATAACCAAAATCAGAATTACTTTTTCAGAGTTATTTATTATATTCTTAAATATAAAGTATCCTTGAAAAATGATTTTATTAATTTTTTTTTATTAAAATCGTAACACAACATAAATTTTAGTTGCATACTAATAATATTGGAACATCTATTATATTTTCAAGCTACTAAAAGGTCATTAACATTTTTAACATTGTCTAATGTTTAAAGGGGCCCACTTGCCATCGGGCAAGCTGACACCCTGGCCAGTCTGCCACCGAGATGGGCTTACTGTGAAGAATTCAGTGGTGCACAGATTTTGGAAGAGATTACAAGGAGACAGAATGCTCCAGATGATTCAGTAGTGGACGATGATGGGAACAACTCAAAGAGAGGACTGCTATCTGGTGTTATGTGACAGGAGGAGCAGGATGTCAACAGCACATGCATCACATCATCACCACCACATGTGATCAAAACCTTAAGTAGCAAGTGAAACAACAATATTCACTACCACCATATGCCAGACTTCATGAGACGTGCCTGTATACCAGGCAGCCAGTGGTATGCATGCCCCTAACTTAACTCCACTGGAGGGACAGTCCAAACTGGTGCAGACATCATGCCAAATGAACACAGGAGCCATGATGGCCTTTTGTACTCTTCATAAATGAATCAAGATTTACCTACATAGCAGTTTGTGACATCAGTTGATGTGGAGGGAATAAGGACATGCTATAAATATGCACTAATGTCATGGTTTGGGGAGAGATATTTTAGGGGTTGCATAGATCTGTATGTGCTTCCAACAGGCTATCACAGGTACAGAGATGAAATCTTGGACCACTTCATGCTACCATAAGAGGGTGCAATAGTTGATATCTTCCTACTAGGGCGAAACAATGAGTTGTTTTTTTAATCTCTGAGTGGCACTTTTTGCACACAATGGGCTAAATGGCCAGTACAAGGATCCCAAGGGCTCAGAGAAGGTTGGGGGGGGGGGGAGGGGACACAATGGACAGCTGTTGAGAGACAGATGGTATCATCCCATTAAGGCCATCCATCATGTTTTTCAATGGGAACAGGGTATGGCTCTCCAGCATACGGGGCAATGGCTTAATGTCCCATCTAACAGTTGTCCACCTTTCCAAGCCCATTGGTATCCCCTACTGATTGAGGACAGAGCAGAGAATTTTATGGAGGAGCACTGAAGATCACTATCTACAACCCTGCTGGATATCATATCACACAATGAAACACTGCAAGGCCTGATCACACTCTATATTGAGCTCTATATTGGGCTGATCACACTCTATATTGAACCACTTGGGCACTTAGCTGATTTTGAACTTTTTACCATGTCTGTATTCAGATATAATCTGTGAAATTGCTTTTTTCCATTTTTCAACTGTTCTTAAACAGCGTTTATCTACAACTAACTTCCAATTCACATGCACCAGATTCGACAGGTTTTCGAGAAAAAAAAAACTTTTTTTTGTTGTTCCTTAATTTATGGAAACCAATGTATATTTCAATAACTAAATTTAACATCTGCTCCTATTAAAGTAAACCTAATGAATTTACTGGAACTTCTGCTATATCTAGTTTGCTATACGAAAACTAAGCTTCTGCAAGAAGTGCATGAAGTTTTTTTTTTCTTTTAATTGTTTCATCAAGTTCATATAACAAGTTTTTTAACCTACTAATTAGTCACCATTGACCAGTAAGGTTGAGCAATTTCCAGTCAATTAGGGATAATGCTTGTCAACTATTGTTCAAAAAAAGAAAGGCATAAAAACTGTGATTGCCTTTGTTAATCACAGCTGAAATTCCAACCATTTTCCACTTCCGTAAAAATCACTTCTTTTCACTTCTTTAGCCAAAAATGAAAAAAAAACAACAGTATTTTAGCCTTCATTATGATTTAACCTTAGTCAATCAGAAGAGAACTGAAAGTTTAGCTGTATTGAAAGGTAAAATATTTGATACACAACCAAAAACCTTGAGATGTTATACTTTTTATTGAAAGAAAATCCATTTTTGCAAGCCCTTTTCATTTTTTTCTAAAAGATTTAACATTGATTTTGTCTGCCTCAAAAAAATTCCCCACTTCATGATTCCTAAGTCTTCAACCATTTTCCCGACTTTAATATAACAGTATAAATCATGTTTTTGTTTCTCCGATAATATGCAATAATAACAATTAAGGAGGGTAATTCAAAACCAATTAAGAAGGGAGTTCGACAAGGCTGCTTACTATCGCCAGGACTGTTCAATCTGTTCTCAGAGGCTATGATAGGAATAGCCGTAAATGACCTAAGGGACGGAATACTAATTAATGGTGAAAGAATTTCATCAATTAAATTTGCAGGCGATCAAGCAATTATAGCCAGATCAAGGAAAGATCTGCAGAAAATGATAAACAAAATAAACAGTGTGGCAAAAACATACGGAATGAAGATAAATAGAGGAAAGACAAAAGTTATGATAATAGCAAAAGAACCAGGAAAAATTAACATTAGCATTGAAGGATAAGTAATCAAACAAGTCAATAACTATCGCTATCTGGGACAAAAAAACACAGAAGATGCCAGATGCGAGAAAGAGATAAAAGAAAAAGATTGGTAATGGCAAAAGAGGTCTTTAGAGAGAAACAAAGAATGTTAATGTCAAAGAACATAGACCTAAAACTACGAAAAAGAATATTAAAAACGTATGTATGGACCATAGCCTTATATGGAGCTGAGACTTGGATGTTGAATAAAAATGATGAAAAGAGATTAGAAGCATTCGAGATGTGGGGATATAGAAGAATGGAAGGAGTTAGTTGGAGAGAGATGTCAAATGAAAGAGTTCTAGAGAAAGTGGGCGAAGAAAGGACAATGATGAAGATGATAAGGAGAAGAAGACTGTCATGGCTGGGCCACAACTTAAGACATGGAGGACTTGTTACTAGAGTACTAGAAGGTAAAATTCTGGGAAAGAGAGGAAGAGGATGACCAAGAACCACCTTCATTTCCAGAGCATGTGAAGACAAACCTGAAAAGCTACAGCGAGCCGCTGAAGACCAAACCAGATGGCACGACATGTTATGGAGTCTCAACCAGTCTTATGACAATGATTAAAAGAGAAGAAGGTTTCCCTGATATTCTGTTGAAGGGGACAAATTTTGGAGGAGTGCAACCATAATTGAACATAATGTATTCCAATGAGAATAGAGGCAGTGTTCAACAGAAATGAGGGCTCTGGATTCTGCAATCAAGGACACTAAATGGTTATCAGCAAAAAATCATAAGCTTCACCTGTCAATGAGCATTTCCATTCCTTTCTTCTTGGCAGAACCCAAATGATACTGGGAGGGGGAAGGCTGAATTGTCAGAGGGTGGGAAAAAAACTGATACTGAATTTAATGCTCAAGCACAATAGCTATACATGTTCGTAAATTTTTCCACAAAATATTTATTGATATACATTTACATTCTGATTCCTCTATATATTTAAATTTGGTTATTTTATGCTACTGTATGCTGAATTTTTAGATAGCTCACTATTTACTGTGCTTTATTATAAATCAGATTCTTCTATCTTTTAAAATGAAACTTTTTATATATGCCTTTCAAACTGGTCTTTAACTTCTGGTCAAAATTTATACCATGTCTAATACAACATTAATTATTAGTATTTAAATTATAATGATGGTATCTAGTGTTTCTGAATATGAAGCTGAAACATACTGCAACTTTTTATGACAAAGACATTCAAAAATCTGACAGTAAATAAATCCTGAAATGTCTCCACAAAAGTATACCTGGGGTTGTAAACTCATTTATGATACAGCAAGTTATAGCAATGTCTATGCTAACATTTTATAAATCAACCTTTTAGATTCTTCTCTGCATCTTATTCAGAATTTAATGCTATATTTGCAACATTTATGTTCTCATTTCATACCATAATTATTACAAGTTTATATAAAAATTTTACTAATAAAAAAAAAACTTACCTCTATAAAACAGTCCAGCTTCTGCCAAACTGTCAGGTTTTACAGCTGCTGATGGCCATTTGTAAAATGTTAGTTTACGAGTTTCCGAGTTTGCCATTGAAGGATAATGGCATTTGGTAGTGGTTCTTAGATTTCTTACTATGTTGTTTGTTCGTTTAATTTCAGAAAGGTTTTCAGGAAATGAGTCTTTAATTAACCATTTCTGTGACTGATTGGATCCAGAAATTGGAACATTTCCAACATCTGTGTTTAACAAGTATGGACAAAATGGGAAATGCAAAGCATGTTCTACAAGAGGTTCATCTCCAACTTTCCAATCCATGACAATTCCACAACAAAATGCACATTGAACTTTATCTCCAGTTTGCAGGTAAAAAAATCCTACTGCAGCTAAATCATTGGGAGATATGTAGTTTAATGGCCATCCATTCTGAAATGTCTGTAAACGATTCGCCTCATATTTCATCTCATTAAGCATTTGTGTATCTACATTAATACTTGTTTCATTTGTATGGCCAACTTCCTCACTGTTGCAATTTTTATTTTCATTTGCACAAAGCCTTATTTGTAACCTATTTGTATTACTAGCTGTGGAAATGTTTGGTGCAACACGGTCTGTTGAAAGTCCATAATGAACAAGATTTGTCGTTGTATCACCACCTGTCTTATGTTGTTGAGTATCCCTACATCTGATCACGTTTAAATCTTTATTTAAAGCCAAACATATTTCACTTAAAGTTGGAACACCATTTTGTATCAAAGTAACAGTGGATGAATCAGCAGTACGTCGAGAAGGTGTTGAAACAGAGAAACTAGTGTCAGTGGCCAATGAGGACATTATTCAATATTTCTGATTTATATTCACTTGACAAGCAGAAATTTCATCAAGTGCAATGATACTCCTTAAAAGGAAAAAAAAAAGTTTGATAAATAATACATACATATTAAGAATGAATTCTGATACATAATTAACATATTCAGTGCAAACAATAATTGTTACGAGTATTTAAAGCAATGTTTTCTAAAACAATGAAAAATATTTATAACCAAGGTGTAATTTTAATCACTGGTTATATGCCAGCTGCTTCAGCCATTAAGTTACTCAGGTCATTAATTCTTTGTGTTTCTGAACTAGGTTTTATGAAATCCCATGTATTATTTACTTAAAGTCACTTTATTAACCACATGTTAACTGAAGTCAAATTTTCTTTTTCTGGCATAATTATGAAAACATGAATATCTTTCCTGGTGAATACAGCTTTGACCTAGAAGTGCTGGTAAGAAACAAACACTTTATAATGTTTTGATTCTGTCAAAATATATTTTGACAGAAGATTTGAGAAGGATAATAATTTCACCAGTTTCACTAATAAATCAGCACTTTGACATCGATTTTAATTTTAGAGGAAAAATTGTCTTGAGCTGGGTGGGATACGACCCTATGATCTCCTGATAACATGTCAGGTGCTCTGGACCACTGAGCTACTGGCCGCCGATCAAGATCTCCTCTAATTAATGCTATGAACATTCCATTTATGTCACATATATGCACTATTCAGGCAATTTTGATTTATTAGTGGATACTGAACTGTCGAGTTTATCTCATTATTTATCATCATTGGCATACTTGTAAGACATTCTTTCCATCTATATGGCAAATAGAAAGCCGCTTGGGCTAAAATTGCCTGAATAGCACATATATGTGACATAAAAGGAATGTTCATAGTGTTAAATAGAGGAGATCTTGATTGGTGGCCAGTAGCTCAGTGGTCCAGAGCACCTGACATGTTATCATGAGGTCGTGGGTTCGTATCCCACCCGGCTCAAGACAATTTTACCTCTAAAATTAAAATCGACATCAAAGTGCTGATTTATTAGTGGATATTGAACTGCTGAGTTTATCTCATTATTTATTCACTTGTTTATAGAGAGAAAATTCCATTCATCATCCAATATTTTGTTGGTTTTTAATAACCTGGTTTTGTATATAGAAATAGTATTTCCCCCCCCCCCTCCATTTCTCCCTAACATTAGTCAGAAGGGTCAGCTGGTTGGGTATATGGTCGCAATTGTTTCAAACAAGTTCAAAAGTCGGAATTTGAGAATAAGACTAGAGTAGGATTTCCCGATTATTAAAATATTCCACCCCACAGGAAAGGCTAAATGATATTCTATATGAAATAAAATTTTGTTATTTATTTTTTCACATGTACTTTTAGTGTTGAGCATAAAATATGAGGTTAAAATTATACAAAAATGCCTGTTTTGGATTTCAAAGCAGGTAGACAAGTTTGAGATTTTGCACAAGATTAACGGATTTTTTTTTTTTGGGGGGGGGGGGGGGGGGCTCCCCCCCAAAAGGGAGTATGGAGATACTCCTGGATACATATCGGACTGAAGATATGTATCCAGGGGGAAGATTTATTTACACCAAATTTCTAAAAATTGTTCAGAATAAAATGGAACATTATTAATCAAAATTTCTGAGCAGAAGTATGCAATCATAATCTTTAGTAGTATGTTTTTTGTGCACAGATTAATATTTTTAAAACAAGTTGCTGAAATGACTTGAGGAAGTTTAAAACAAAGTGAAATCCTCTTCAGAAAAATTAATATAACACAGACAAAAAAAAAAAATCGATATTCATACAAAAATATTGATATAAAGCAATTAATGCTATTCTATTTTATTCATCATTATAAGCAAATATGTCTTCTAATAATTTTGAATAAATATTTTGTGGAAAAAATTTTCGCCGACATATGGGACCCGCATCTCTCCAAAAACATGCCAGAGTATTCTTACCCTAGTTACCATACTATTTGAGCATAGAAAATAACTCTCTCTGCAGATATCTGAGTTACAAGTATCTGCAGAGAGAGTTATTTTCTATGCTTAAATGGATTACTTCTGCTCATTAGAACTAGCAGTAAATTTTACTGCTAGTTCTAACAATTCTTGCAAGTCTTTGCAATGCTTTGCTTTTTCCAGTAGTGAAAAATATTTTCCTTTGTAAAAATTCTCTTTGCTCTCTCAAATTCATTTTATAATATCAAAATTTAATTTTCTTTGCCTCCAATTTATAGGTTTCATCAATAGATTTCCAGCAAATCATTAGTTGAATCATTTGATGGCACTCCAAGATTTGTTGCAAAGATGAAAATAGAAAGTTTGGACTATTGTCAAGAAGTTAATGGTCCCTTCCTTCAATTCTCAATCCTACACCCAAATTATCTCACCTACATAATTCCTTTTCAAGTGTCTAAGCTGATCACAGGGAATTGTAATATACCTGAGATTTTCCTCCTGTAATTGCCCTGTTTTCCTTCTCCATGAATGGAGACCCACCCTGTCTTTTCGACTCCTCCAGTCCACTTGAGCAGAGTCACTTAAAGTCCTTCTGCATTGATAATAAAAGTAAATTGCACATCTGTTTGTTTCATACAAGTTTCTAAGTATATCTTATAAAGGAAAAAATCTGAAACATATCAACACAAAAACAGTGAAAATAACTAAATAAATTTTTCTGTTATATGTTTCATTTTATCATCATAAATATTTTGAAATTCCATTAACATTTTCCACGTTATTCAAAAAGCATTTTGTTACATTACAATAATGTTTTCCAACACTGGTACATAGTATCAAGTACAGACACAGTGGTTTATGCCTTTCTTCTGTTGTATCATACCTAGTTCATTGAGCAGTTTTGGTTTCAAGAATAATTACCTTCTTTTTCATTTGGCAAAGTTTCAATGCCTTCTAAACTTTTAACCCATTGGCTTAGGAATACTTTTATACTAAATATGCCAGAATTATTATTTTATGAGGTGGAATTCTGCCTAATACATATAAATATGCAATTTTATTTAATCAAAACTGATAAAAAAAAACTCTGAAAACTGTTGAATTTTTACTTGCAAAATATACAGGGCTAGCACAAAGGGCAGGCTAAAAGGGATGTCACCTGGAGGGGGTGCCAAGGCACCTATTCCATTTATTTTAGATGTATTTAAATATATATTTATAACATACAAGCAAATTTTTATAATAGACTTTAATATAAGAGACAATAATTCTAAATAAAACACAACCAAATCTTTTATGATTAAAATGAGTTTTGGAGGAGAGGGGGCCTAAATTTCATTTCACCCAATATCTCTTTTACTGTCATGATATACACCAAAGAGCCAAAGCATTATGACCAGTGCATCTTTATGCAAATTGAAGCAACTGCAGGTAAACAATGGCATGTGTGAAAGTCATGAAATGGTATAAATAACACCTGATACTGAGCTCTGTTAATCAGTGTTATTCTTGTTCTTCAGATGGGAAAGGAGCGGACTTAAGTGTTTGACAAAGGCCAAATTGTAATGGCCAGACGACTGGGTTAGAGCATTTCCGAAAGAGCAAGGCTTGTGGGATACTCATGGTGAGCAGTGGTTTAGTACCTTCCAAAAGTGACGTAAGGAAGGAAAAACCATGAACTGCTAGCAAGGTGTGGGCAGACCATGGCTCATCAATGCTAGAGGTGAGCTAAGGCAATCCCATATGGTATGAGCCAACAGAAGGGATACTGTGGCACAACTTCCCTGTAATTTGAATGCTGGTGGGGGGAGTAATGTGTCAGAACACACAGTATATCGAACCCTGCTGAAAATGGGGTTGGTAGCCGCAGGCCACTCTGAGTGCCCATGATAACCTCAGTTCACCATCAAATGTGCCTAAAATGGACATGTGAGCATCAAAACTGGACCTTGAATGATTGGAAGGTCATCTGGTCTGATGAATCTTGCCTCCTACTGCACCATGTGGATGGCCGGTTACGTGTGCATTGTTTACCTAAGGAAGTGTTGGCACCAGGATGCACTGTCGGATGAAATCAAGCCAGTGGAGGAAGTGTAATGCTTTGGACAATGCTCTGCTGGGAAACCCTGGGTCCATTCATGTGCAGGAAACTACATCTACCAGCTACCTAAACATCATTGCATCCTTTCACCACAATGGTATATCCCTCTAGTAGTACCTTTTTCAGCAGAATAATGCGCCATGCCACACCCGGACTGGTCGAGAATGGTTCGCAGAACATGAAGACTTCCAGGTATTGCCCTTGCCTCCAAATTCCCCAGACATCAATCTAATTGAGCATCTGTGGTTTGTGTTGGAATAGCATATCTGATCTGTGGTGACTCAACCATGTAACTTACAAGAGTTAAAGAATCTGCTGGTAACATGTTGGTACCAAATACCATAATACACCTTTAGAAATCTTGTAGCATCCATGCCTCGCTGGGTAAGAGCTTTTTGGTGGCATATGGAGGACCAACATCATATTAAACAAGTGGTCATAATATTTTGACTCTTTGGTGTATATATATATACCCTGAAAATATATTGAAATGGTGAAGGGTTTCTTGTAGTAGTTAAGAGTTTTTTTTGAATTTGTAACATCTTGAAATGCTAGGATAATGAAAGGCAACAAAGCACTTCTCACATTTGTATTGGTCCTCATTTTTTCTTGTTTTACAGTTCAAAGAAGGGTTCTTTGGGGATGAATCTTACAAAATGAGCCTAATGTATTTTTTTTTTAAAAAGAAGGAAGATAACTAAGTTTTTGACTTGTGTTGGTTTTTCATACACACTTACAAACACTTAGACAAGGACATGCCTACTGGAACAGTAGTCAGGTATGCTAACCATTAGGAAAGGTAAGTCTTGCTGGCAGTATCCAGATTTTATATTTTTTTATAACACAGTTGCAACTGATTAGTAAAAGCAATCCCTGTAAGCACTCAGTAATGACTTATCTTTCATATGCCAAATGTTATTTGACACCTCAAAACACCTATTGACAGAGAGAAAGATAATGAAAAAATAACTACAGCTGAGAGACTAATCTAAACATCATTGCAGACCAGGTACATCCTTTTCATGGCAACAGTATATCCCTCTAGTAGTGCCTTTTTTCATCAGAATAATGCACCATGCCATACTGCCCAGATTTTTACTATGTACTATTTCCTCACCCATCTGAGAGATTCTGTGTAACCAAAGGGTTAATGTAAGATACTGATATTTATTACTATTGGATGTTGCATCATCCAACAACTATGTAGTTCACTTTCGATATATAAGCTCACCGGACAAAAAATTAGTCATCTCCCGCTGTAAGAGGGTAATGTGCGTTCGACAGCAACAGAGGGCGCACCAGTAATAAATGTGTCCTACAAATAGCTGTGCCATGCTACGGGGTTTATACAGTGACAAGAAGTGGTTGTATGCTACATGTGTTAGTCGCTCCGTGAAACGTGGGTTGTGCCAAAGATGTGAATGAGCGGCAAAAAGGTGTTATTGAGTTTGGCCAAGCCAAAGGGCATAGTGTACAAGAAGTTCCTGCCTTTGCAGGTGTGTCAAAATGTACTGTCCAAAGGGTCTTCCAGTAGTGGCGAACATCGCAGTTCACTGCTAATCATTGACAGTTATGTGGCAGAAATACTATGCTCACCAACAGGAACAGCTGCAGGTATCATGCACTGTTATGACAAACTGCTTTGCAATGAAGCAGAAATTGCTCCAATCAGTCAATGCAGGCCTACAATAAGCTGTTTCCGAATGAACACTCCGAAGGGAACTGCATGCCATGGATCTCTGGACATTCTGTTACATTCTTCCCAACAGCAAACTAGTCACACTTGATGTAGTTGCCTTCTTCCCATCCATCCCAGTTTTTAATGTCGTTATGTCAGAGAAAAATCATTGAAGAATAAAAATTTTCCCTTCCAGAAATCTATTCTATTCATGAAGCAATAAAACTAGTAACTAACTATAATGGCTACAAATTCAGAAGGCCCCTATGGGTCACTCTGGCATCCTGTCTGAGACTCTGCAGCAATTTTACTTGTCTTCTGATGTTGCTATGTTGACAATATATTTTTAATTTGGAATGGCAGCAATGAGCAATTAAACTGCTTCATTTAATAGAGCAAACAATATCTATCCTACAACATGTTTCATGAAGGATGAGGCAAATAACGCCATCCCTTAGTTTTTTTTTATCCAAAAAGATGATGCAGAAGCCCCGATATTATCAATATATCAAAACCTACCTATGTACCCTATTATATTGCTCAATGTATATTCATTCAATATTTTCAATATGTATCGAGATAAATTACTGATGTAGAGGTATAGAAAGGTTATCTTATGAGGGGTCTAACATTTAGAGAATGTCAGGAATTTAAATATTAATCCAAGCAGAAAATGGCTATTTTGCAGTTTCAGTTACTGTGGAAATTATAGGTTATCAGTTACAGTTATAGGTTTCAGTTACTGTGGAATCAACAAGATACTCTGGCTCATGCTGGTGCAACAGCATGAGCCACAGTATCCTGTTGATTTTTTTTTCTTAAAATGAGTCAAGCTTATATTCCGGAGATTAAATTGTTATTTCTATTTGTGTTTTTGTGTAACCTTTAAAAGTTATGTGTCCTTTAACTGTGTATATTAAGTACCAGAATTTTGGTGTTGCATAACTGTTAGGAAAACATCAATTCAGATTTTAAAGTAAATCACCTGCCACATTATATAAAAAAATGATTTATTTATTCTTCTGGGCTTTTTATTATAAGTCAGTTAATTGTTGAAATCAATGAGGGCCTTGAAAATGTATAAATTGACGGTCACAAAAATACGTCAAATGGCCACCATCAGCAGGCAGCATTTAAAGTTTTTTATATTCCTACCGATTTTTGCACTTCTAAAACTATATTCTATACAGTCCATGGCATTATATATAAAAAAAATTATATAATTTATTTCCTTATGCTGGTTTTTTCATAATATGGGTGACAAATCAGCTACAATATAAAGGAGTAATGCAGAGAAGCCCACTAACTGGAAAAGGACATAGCCTAAGCTGGAACCTATAGTTTCCACAGCAACCCAAACTGCAAAATAACCCAGAAAATATATCAGGCAGTAAAATTTGATTAATAAAAGAAATTAATCTTTTTAAATTTTAATGAACTTTTTTTCTATTCATTTCTCATCTTAAGGTAATATCCAGCCCCCTGCATATACTACTGATGCAATGCTACATAAAGTAATGCAAATACACATGAAACATTTTGTGCTAATGGCTTTTTATTAGCACTTGACTGTGTTTATAATTAAAAAATTAGTATTGAGATCAGATAGTATTGCTCATTAATATATATATAGTTAAACTGCCTTACAGTGCAA
Organism: Ryuthela nishihirai; assembly: GCA_038380435.1. NCBI lineage: Eukaryota > Metazoa > Arthropoda > Arachnida > Araneae > Heptathelidae > Ryuthela > Ryuthela nishihirai. The sequence continues at coordinate 122,770,026 of JAWZYU010000001.1, read as the reverse complement.
TTTTCTTATGACAACACATGCACTGCAATAGCAGAAAGAAGGGATTGTTAACCCCACCTTACAGCCATCACCTGACCCAACCAAGACAAGAACTCAAGGGACTGGCAAATCACTCTCACACTAGGCAACATTTTGATAACAAAAAAAATTTTTATTGCACATACTATCTGAGAAAAAATTCACTGTCATAAGAAATTGCACTGTAAGGCAATTTAACAATATATATTAATGAGTGATATTAGCTGATCTCAAGACTAATTTTTTTATTGTAAACATAGCCAACAATCATGTATTATTAAATTTTGTAAGTACTAGAGCTGTGATTGTAATTACTTTTATACCCTGAATTAGGATCATTTTTCTAACTTTTTGACCGAACATTCTTTGGTGCCTAATTAAGGTTTTTACCAATTCACAGTACTCTTTAAAAATATATATTTTTGTTCTTAATCAAGACATTTTCTCAAATACAGTACTTTTCCCCCCAATTAATTACCCATTAGATATTTATGTTTTCATTTTTAAGTAGACAACTTTTTTTCCTGCAGCTCTTTAAGAAGTTTCTTTCCTAGTGGCTCTTCACTGTTTGGGTTGGATGACCCAATTTAGAAGAAAACATTTGAAGGTATTTGGCATTGAATCAGAGAACACTAACAACACAAACATGTATTTGATGGAACAAAAGAGTTGTGCCTATTGCCTGGTTAACCATTATATTGAGAGGTACCAAAGTTTTAGTGTTCATTATCATTTTCCCTTTTAAAGAAAATTCTAGGGTTTTCAGATCCACAGATGAAGGAGAGTGCAGATTGGAACTCCCATAGACTCCATGGTTATAAGAAGTGATTACAGTGTCTGTATGAATGATGCCTGGAAGCTCCAAAGCACCTACCATGAAAGAGAAAAAAAATGCTCCCCACAGCCGGTTTCAAACTGTGGGCCTCTGTGTTACCAGTCTAGCAACATTGCACAACACCAAGGATTGCAATTTGTTTTAAAGCAGGCGTGTCCAAACTTTTAACTTCCCTGGGCCACATTGAGTGAATATTTGACTTCCCTGGGCCACACTAAGTGAAGATGAAGTGTTTTGGGCCGCACATAAAATATAAAATATAGTTAATGAATATGAATAATAAAACTTCATTTATTTTCTTATGTTTTCTATTATAAAATAAAAAAGGGCAATATAAAACTAGTGGGATATCAAAAACTCGCTGAAAATTCAGCGAGAGGAAAGCCAACGGGTCGGATCGATTTGGCGAACTTTCGCGAAGGTTCGATGGCCCCTTTTTCTGTGAAGGGCTCCCTTGGCCAAAAGGATTAGGAAATCAAAATACAATGCAATATACTGCATACAAATATTGTAATTCTTCAAAAAATTCGCCGTCGAGTGGATACACACATAATTCGAAACGTAAATTCTCATGGCATACTAAGATGTTTTTATTTAAATTTTTATTTCAAAATAAATGTCAATGAATCGATTATATATGAAAAAATATTGCAAACATTTATTTTTTTAATAAAAATGTGTAAATTTAAATATTTTCATAATTTGCATTTGGGCCGCATTTTAGACAAGCATGTTTTAAAGTATAGTATTTGCATTTCACTGTAAACTAAATGCTGAATATACTATTGAGTTTTCATAACTCAGTTTGCTTTTGTGTTATAGTAAGGCAGATTGTATGAATGAATGTAAAAAAATAGACAAACTAATTTGGTAAGATGTTTTTGCTACTTCAACACTGCACACTACTCAAAACTAGTTCCATCAACTAGTTTAAAACATTTTTTTCGTTTCCTGATATTTTATATTAACACATCTTGTGTTCTTCTGTTGAAAGTTAGGAAATGAGACTGATTAATGATAGTCTTAACAAGGCGAGAACCGAGAGAAAATGAGTAATTCAGGCCTCATGTTAGGTGGCACTGCAGTAAAATTTCAAAGAGTTACCTATATTTCTTCTCCTTTATCTGTATTCAGATCTTTCTGTAGCAATGCAGCTGCTTGGGTGGGGGGGGGGGGGTATTTTTTTAAGTGTGAGAAATTCTTATTTTTTTGGGCAAGGCTTAAATTTGTCACCAATGAAATAACAAAACATCTTAAGCAGGGCTGGACTTTGACTTTCGGAGGCCCTAAGTCAAAATAAGTTTAAGGGGCCCCAATATTTTGAAAGTCGAAATGTTGTACATTTAATTTTCTGACTGTAGGGAACAAAAAAAAAACGAAATGGATATGACGAAAAAATTATACTAGCATTTGTATACAATAATAACTATGTAAAGCTGCGATGAACTGTATTTACAAAATAAATTAATTTACATTTTCCCATATTTATGCAAAGACTCCATGAGCAAATTACAAAATGAAGTTTGCATCATTACGTCAAAACACTGGCGGCAGTCTACACTGATATTCAACTTTCAAGTAAACATTTCATAAAAAATAACTTTCACTACAGGATTATTTTATTAATCACAGTTATTCTAAAAACTGCAAGTCTGTGTTAATTATTACACACATAAAATAATGGGGGCAATGGAACACTTCGAGATGAATAAACGCTTCCAAAACGCTAAGCTTCGATGCTTCTCATTTGAGATCAATATTATGGAAGGGTATTTCCCTAAATCCAAAATATAAGAATCAACTGCAGTATTCCTTGTTTAAACATTTAACCGATTACTCTTAAAACCCATACTGAAGAGAAACTTAAAACTTACAAAATTTACTTCCGTTACGTTTAATGCTTATTTGCCACACCTAGTTAAGAATCCGATTCAAAATGTTCGCTCTGTACTTCCGCCATGTTGAAAATACAGTCGTACATATTCTCGTTTCGCCCCCTCCCAAGTCCAAATCTTTTATTCTCAGTGCAAATTTACCACTATAATTTTACCAATGTTTTAATTAAAGTATAAAATACACAAGAAAAAATATATTAATATATATATTTTTTCCTTTTCTACCAAATATTATAATCATTACTTTCTTGTTCAACTTACCTAAGCTTTTTAAGGTTTAATAACTTTCCTAAATATAGCAGATTGTTTTCTAAACGTAAATTAAATACAACTTTACATTAAAGATGGTTACGCCTGTAATGAATTCAGTTGTGATTTCGCCACGGGATAAATCTGTCGGATATAGTTTAATCAGCATCTGCTTCCTGTTTCGATACGTATGTTGTTTTCTTCACAACACTCGATACGGAGGGTGTACACATTTTCTTGACACGTATCTTCAGATTTGCACTCATTCCTCCGAAGTTAACGGGTCTGATTTACAATAAGGCGCTCTAGGCGAGAGCTAAGAGCCACTTCAAAAGCGGACATTCACAAGAGGTCATTAATTTATTCATAAAGTTAATACTTTTCTTTTATTGCATTTAATTACTAGAACTAAATTTACAATTACTGATATATGATAAAATAAAAATTGCTACTTCTAATACTTTTCTTTTGCCACTGTTATAACCTCAATCAGCCTAAAGCGTTTACCACTGTAGTCCACTTCACTGTTTCTCGCGTTTACTGTGATCAATTCATTAGAGGGAATTAGGGTGCACCTGAGACACTTAAGGAGTGAAACTGAAACAAAACGTGTAGGAGGGCCGTTAAAAGCAGTCGTTCCCGAAAAATTTCGCTGGAAGCAACTCGTCAATCCACCCTTCTCGTAATTAGCGCTGAGGGATATGTACTTGTGATAGTCAGATATCGGTAGCAATAGGAAAGGGCTCTCAGTGACGGGACGTTTAATAATGATGGTTGCCTAAATAACCTCAAAGTAATTCTCTTTAGGAGCTGAGCGGCTCTCTTTATTCGTGAATAGTATGGTGATTATACTAAGAATGGCCTCCTTTCAAATTATTAGAAATAGGTTTGATGATAATTGATAGCAGTAGCCAGCTTCACTCGACAGCTACCAGAACAAAAACTTTAGGGATGACTTTGAGTGGAAACTACTCATGGTTGATTTTAGAGGCGGTTTGAATAGACGGAGGATAGGCCATGAATCTTAAAGATAGTTGAGATTTTCGGTTTCGACATTCCCACTTTCTTTTCATAAACATTTCCCCCCGAAAAAACCCTTCTACCTGAGTCCATAGTCACCTTCCCCCATAAATATTCTCATTTGGGTTTGTTTGCCAATCGGGATCATTGTGCCACTCTGCGATGCTGCTTTTGAGCTCATAAATTTGTTTCGAACCAAAAGCAGCTTCATTCAAGGTTCCGTCTGACTTCGATGTTTGCTTCAGACTGATTCCAAGTAACCTGATAGCTGTAAGAAGGAAAGAGAGTTAAACAGGACTGCCATGACAGCAATGCAATATTTATTCTTCTGTTGATCTGTGGTTTCCTTCAACTAGTTTAAGGGTGGTTTTTCTAAGGTTTTTGAATTGGTAAATCCTTTCTTTCCCCTCCCCCTTTTTTTGAGTCGATTTAACCTCTAGGAATATGTTGTTAATTTCAGTGTTCTTCCGTATTGTGTTTTTGGCCTTGTCTGTTGACTCTTGTTTTTTTAATCGGCCTCTCACCCTTGAATTTCGTAACCTTTATTATAGTGCCTACTTTTACTATGATTATTGAAAATATTGAAGATGTTAGTAATAAAATAGTGACTTTTATTTCTTCAAAGAAAAAAAAAGTTATTGTTCAGTATTAATGGTTCTATCATTTTATTTCATTTAATCAATTCTTTGCAAAGGATATAGAAATAAGATGTGTAATTGTGAAGAAATAAAAACGATTTTTGTTAATAATATTTGAGAGTGTTTCTTGAGAGAAATTGAAAGTGCAATTAGCATATTATAGGTTACTTAGTGATAAACTGTGCATATTCAATTCAATTAAATGAAAAGAATTTAAAATTAAAATTTTTTAAGAATGTTTATATTAGGCTTAGGCTTATTCTATTTTGGCAAAAAATTTTAATTTGTACAAATTTGTTACATGCAGCTGGGTTGGGGATATAATGTTATTTAATAAAGTTAAATGCAAAACAAACAGAATTATAAAAATTGAATTTCCAAATCTAGTACACCACGTTGGTGAAAGATTTGGCCAGTATCATAGTTAACAAGGATTTTAATGTTAGAATAATATACTTTTTTCGAATGTTAAAATAGTACATGGATGGAAATTGAAACTTGTAATAAGCAATTAAGGAGGCACTGCTGTTTATTTATTAATTTATTTATTGTTTTCGAGTTCCAAAAGTGAATGAGGTATTATATTAGGCAGTGTCACTTTTCATTTTTGGTTTCTTGATTATTTAATTCACTAGATTTTAGTGTAAGAAATGAAAAACCACTTTGCTATGTATAAAAAAAATGAAATAATATTGTTTCAAATTAAAATGGATGTTCACTGAGCGTGAGTTAAAGTAAAAATATGTCAATGAATATTAAAATATAATGCAATTTATTACAAAAGATGGATGAAATTATTTATACACAAACTTAGTCAACCGGCACGAAACTCTGTAATAATACAAAGATAAGCTTTTAGAAGAATCATTATCACAATTCTACCAACACGATCCACAACAATGAACTAATCAACCTTCTGCGCACTCACCTTATAAAATGCTTCTTCAATTTTTACACCCATTGGGTACATACTGAAACTAATTATGCCTCCTTTCGGACATCCACAACTCCAACAACAATTCTATCTTTTGTATTTTTCAGATCGGTTCTTCAATTCGTTGCTTACATAGTTCTCACTCAGAAGCATACACTAGCGTTCATGATAAGTTTATCATAAATTCACTGTAGCACGTTCATCTGTCGTAATAATATATACCAGGTTTTAACGACTATGAATAGTTAATAGATATATTTTTCAGAGTATACTGACTGAATATAGCCTCAACGAATTGTTGTATTAGTACTCGTAGGTTACTCTACTTTGTCCAGAAAATATTTCAATTATTTTGTCTGTTTTCTATTATATCTGTGGTAGAAATAAAATTATCGCTAGTTATTACGGTAATGATTAGGACAGTAAAATATAATCAAGAAGTTATAAACCATTTCAGCAAATGTGCATTGGAGTAATTAGGCTGAGATCTATCAATCTTCTTCATTTCCTGGAACAATGGTAAAGGAAGAAGATTGATATCGAAATATGTAGGGACATGATTACGCTCGCCAGTAGAGCAATACTACATAAGAAATTGATATTTAATTTGGAATGTGAAAGCTGGACATAGGAAAATAAAGGAGAAATGAGAATTTCGCCTCGTTTCCAGAAAATAATTTAAATAACTGCACATACCTTCGACGAATAGCTGCTACTCCTTATCATCGGTACCATTGTCGATGATAGTGGCAACCAATCACAGAGCGAACATTTTGTCTGTAGCGGTTTCTAGCGGTTAGTGAGAGGATGTGAAATATGAGGTAGTGCTACAAAGCGATCGGCTAAAGTGCTACCAATGAGAGAAGTGGATAATGAGAGAACATGGAAAATATAACTTCCTCTATGCGATACGATGACCAATGCAGTATCGATGAAGATGAGCTCAACTAACCTGGCAAACTGGTGTTTTCATTCTTTTTACAATGTAAATGTAACAGGGAAATTCTAAGAATACTCTAAAACTATAAAATTCACGTTAGAACAAACTTATGAAAGTTACGAAAATACTTTTACATAAAGTTAGGAGCTAAATGTTTAATATTTGGCCTCGTTTTCCTTTTTTTCATTTCTCCTTTATTGCCCTATGTCCGTCTTTCACATTCCAAATTAATTATCAATTTCTTATGTAGTATTGCTCTTCGGTAAAACTGATATAAGGGACCTGGGTTCCAGCCTCAGGTAAGGCATGGCTGTTTGTGTCGTTTTTCTGCTGAGGGCCTGCCATCCTCACAGACCTTCTAATATGGCATATAAACTGACAGGCTCCTGTCAGACCTCTGTGGCAAGCTGCTGCTTGAGGGGTATTTATTTATTTTATTATTATTATTTAAGCGTAATCGTGCTCTTTCGTGTTCCAATATCTCTCAGCCTAATTGCTCCGATGCACAGTTGCTGAAGTGGTTTATAACTTCCTGATTACGAACTTTACTTTTATGTCAAAACGTTTATATATATTTATTTAATTTATTTTTCTTTTTTTATGAGAATTTTAAGGGAACCTTTGCTTCCATGGACGCTTCACCACTCTACGCAAATCAGAACAGTATTGAAACGACATGTTCACGTGCAACAATTGAAGCGTGATTATTGTATTAGGAGATATGTGTCATACGGCATGTAGGAAGTATATCATGTTGATAATGGAACATAGTTAAGTTTGATTAGAGGAAGACAGAAGAAAATAAGTGAGGAGTTGAGAAGATTTTGACTTGTGTGCACTGCTCGATGTCGATTTAGGTAGTCGTTGTTTAATTATATTTGTTGATGCAGTTTTTATGCGAAAAAGAGCATCTTTAGTTGTTTTCAGGGAATATCATTCCCAATTAAATATTTTGTGTAGTCAGTAAAAAAAAATGATATTTGGTAAGAGTTGATATTATGATTTATTATTTAGAAGACTTTGCAATTCAGCTTTCCAGTGTTATATTCCTTTTTGTATTTGATATTTAATGAAGGTCAGTAGTAATGAGTCATTGGTTTAGTTGCACATCAGGCAATGAATGCTTCAGGTTCTACTTATCACTTGTAAATTGTTTGCTTTTTTAAATGAGTTCATTTAGATAAGCATCCATATGCAATTGGGCAGAATCACTATATTACAGCTTCGTAACATTTCACACAAGGCAAGTTGTAGTCCCATTGAATTTTTGAAGCAAAACCTTTGAAAAATTTACATACTTACAAATTGAAATAATTTTAATGAAAAGGAAACTTTATTATTATCTCAGCCTAGATTTTGCCTCTCCTTATTTTTATATCTGCAAATGTTTTTCGTGCTCATTCATTTTCTATAGATGAAAAGGAAAGTCTGGATAATCTTTCTTCTGCCATATTACTCCTGAGATAATTTTTTATGAATTTTAATTTTCAGAACGAACGTTCTGGTGTTGCTGTAGTTACCTAGCGATAAAAAAAAAGCAAGAGAGCAGTACTACCGGTAACATTTTTTTTGCCTCTGGAAAAGCTAAACTAAGATAATAGTTTTGAATAACTAATAATTTAGGCACTTCCGTTATGGTAGAAATGTTTGTTGTTTCCGTTTTCAAGCTAGTCCTAAATGATAGAAGCTGAGCACCAAATGGAGACGGTAAGTCAGATGATACTCTCTTTTGGGAAGTTCTGCAGCTTCATTTACTCCCCATCAATTACTACTTATAAAGATTTTGCAGGGCGACCAAGTTGTCAATGATCTCATTTAAACTCTTAAAACGCCTTTTGAGTACAATCGCTCAAATAAATATTCGAACACTATGGTTGATTACAGAATTCAGAAAAAATATCTGGCAACGATTTTTTTAGAAATTAGTGATCTGGCAACTTTCGTGTACGAAACTCTTTGGTTGATTACAGAATTCGGAAAATTCTTGTACGTACACGAAGGTTGCCAGATCACTAATTTCTAAATAAATCGTTGCCAGATATTTTTTCTGAATTTTGTAATCAACCATAGTGTTTGGATATTTATTTGAGCGACTGTACTATAATGACCTGTCGAAAGTAACGTTGAATACATCGATGTTTGTGGCCATTTTGCTTCTTCAGAATTCTCGATTTCAAAATAAAAATTGATAAAAGATTATCTCAGAAGTAAAATATCTCTGGTGCTCATATGATTTGAGGTACACAAGAAGCCTGAAATCTTGGTCTTACTCCACACATTAATGCCATCTTTTGTGCACTTTCAGTGAATTTATTAAAATTGTTCGTCTATTCCTGCAAGTCTTCGAAGTGCAGTGTGCAGCAAATGGGTGGAATTTGAAAAATCTACATCTTTAGATGGCAGAATTTAGACAAAGATTCTATTGATTGCAAAATTTTGAATAGTATTTCTTGGAGAAAACTGTGAGAAAATATACATTTGTATCTTCATCTCAAATCCTATTCTCTGGACACATTATGCGCTGCTTAATCGAGCTTGACAGTTCCTTTTTTATAGCGGAAATGTAAAATTACGTCATTTCTTTTTGCGAATGTTTCCACTGTTGTGAAAACTGACATGAAAAAAAAGATATTTATCATCAGTACTTGTAATTTAAAAAAAAAAGACAAACTTTCTTGCTGAGATTTTTTTGTCCCACCTGAGCTCAAGACCGTGGTGCAGCTGCACCACAGAATGAGACGACCCTGATTACATTCACCAGCAACAATCGAACGCGTGCGATAGAACAAGTAATACGTGCGAGCTCCGGCTACTCCAAAGTTTCTACACATTGAAAATCTGACAAACACGAGTAGATTTAAGGGATTTTGATAACACGAGAAAACGGTAAGAAAAAAAGTGTTTTAAATACTGATTTTGCATCTGATGTTAGCGAGGCCCCGGCCGCTGCCAGGTGCTCCGGTAAGATGTCAGTGTCAGTTACGCTCTGTATTTATTTGCATTAAAATTGGTGTAAATGGAAAATAACCTTGTTCCTCAATAAATTTTACCAAAGCTTTAAGGGAGTATTTATTTTTTTATTTTTTTTTAAGAAAAATATCTCAAGAAAGTTTCGCTACATAAGAAAATGCAAGTGATAAAACTTTTATAAAAACTATTTATTTAACATTTTAAGTAAATTTGTTCATACTCTTATAGTGTAGAAGTTATTTCCGTTATAGCTGGGCTTTCCTGAATTGAATCGAATCTTCCTTCTGTCAACTCTGGCTGTATCCCATTGATCGTAAACCTATAAAAGTAATAAACATATTTCGTGCATTAATAAAATATCATTAATGTTGCGAACGATTATAATATCAACAAAGCAAAAACACGAGATTAAAGCAAAAAAAAAATGTGTTTTCAGTCACCTAGTTTTACAACCAGCCGAGGAAACTATAAGCAATTGCAAAATGCTACACACTTTTCAGCTCACACTAAAAGAAATATTATCTATAAATTATTTTATAATAATGAAATCTAAACTTGAAGTACTAAAAGTCAGAAAATAACACAAGAACTAACACTACGTTATAACTTGACCCAGGTTTAGGGGAAAAAATTAAGCTGGAAATGGACAAGTGCCTGGATTCAGTCCAAAGGAACTGGAATACCATTCTAGTTTTTTATTTTTGCAATATTTTCTATAATATCTGAATAATTCTTTTCTCTGGAGAGCTCACTTTTTTCAGCAGATAATAGAAAGATGTCCTGTTAGTTTCTCTTCATTGGCTATGAGTCTTAAATAGTTTAACGCCAGGAGTGTTAATGACAATATATTGAATTCCATGATATTGGGACCTTGGTTGTCAATCTCTCCACATAGATGGTGCCAAGAGCGAATGAGAGAATATGAGGAAAAATTTATATATCGCATTAATTGAATAAAAAGTTATTCGGTGATGATGTAATAGTCAGCATTCTTGGCATGTAACTGGGAAACATGGATTCGAATCGCCATTCACGGCGAAACTAAATTTTTGCATCTAATTATTTCATGAGTCCCATGTCTACAGAACATCTCCTGCGATATTTTACTACAGTTTTCTTTTGTATGATTTCAAAGATTTCACATTAAAGCTCGAAAGAGAGAACTTTGGTTTATTGACCTATTTGCCCTGGAATATGAGAAAAACCTTACTGAAGAGTCCTCGTTACCTCGCTATTTTGTTAAATGTGTGTGAAAAAGTGTCAAGCAATTCAACCCAGATCATGGTTCATTTGTGGTATTTTTAGGAATGGAGGTGTGAACGACAATTCTGGGCTATTCTTTAGCATTATCTTTCGTTATCTTCGAAATAATTGAGTTTATTTCAGAATATGATTTCACAAGATTTTAAACTTTATCACTCGTATACGTAACTGGACTCAACATTTTAATTTTTGTTTAGTCTAGCTGGAGTCAACATTTCCCTTAAAGAGAGAAGAAATCAACTGTAAGTTTGTTGAAGTAGCTATGAGACTAGTGGCTATCTCAAGGGAAGGGGACGACTTCCCTCTTTCCCGAAAAAGTCTGAGAGAAAGAATCAGACAGAATCATTGGCAATTCCAATGAGTTCCGTTTTTAAGAGTTGTTCGTTTCCTCTGTCCCCAAAATAGGTTAGAGACCACCTCCCAGCTACGTCAGCGTTGAGACTTATCTCCGAAAAATTCTCCACCCTGGCCATGGTCAGTAGGGGAACCATTGGGCTTGGAAAGGCCACCGTCTGTCGGATGGGATGTTAAGCCGTGGCTCTAAGTGCAGGAGAGCCATACCCTATGCATGTTAAAGAACACGTTGGATGGTCTTGACGGGAGGCTACCAGATGTCTCCCAATAGCTGTCCAGTGAGTCCCCTCCCCCAACCTTCTCTGAATCTTCAGAGTTTTTGTGATCTAGCTATTTAATCCATTGTGTGAAAAAAAGTGCCGTTCAGAGATAAAGCAATCCAAACCTGAGACCGTCCCTGTGCGAAACTGAATATAAAAATTGAAATCTTACTGTAGTTTACTTAAAATTAGCAGATTTACATGGAGTTGTTTGGGTACGAATTTCTGTAAAGTATTAGGATGATTCATAGGTCTGTGCGTTTTTCGCCATGCAAAATGTGTATGGTGATACATTACCATATAACATTTGCATACCTCTGAACGTAGTACTAAGAAAAAATATAAAATCCACCGGTCATTCCATAACTATTACAAATATTGGAGTCTTGGTATCCATCATTAAAACATGGTATGCACAATGAGTGCGTTAAGATTTGAAATTAATGCGATTTTATGTCATTACAGGAAAAAAAGGATTAAAAGCTACTGCAGTGGCCTGAGAAATATGCGTAGTGGAAAGAGAGGAGACAGTTTCCATTTATGCTCTTCAAGTTTGGTTCAAAAAGCTCAATGACCTGTGTCATAAAGCTCAATGACCAGTGATATGAGCCTTGAAAGTAAGCCTATATTGGGTTAGCCAATAGCTGTATTATCGCAACATTCTGTGTCACGCTGTTGCAGCTGATACATTATATCGAAAAGCAATTGCAGGCTGTCGTCCGAACTTGGTTACTCACAAACGACTATAGTGTGGCATCCAGGAGAACTACTGAACAAGCAAACCGTCGTATCGAAGTCTGAAGGAAACTCCAAACCAGTCCAAGCAACCATCGTTTCACCAGGTGAATTGTTAGGTGCGTTGAAATATGGACCCAAAAGAAGCGGCTTGACCCAGCCACACTTCCTGTCCCAAAGAGGAAGCGATTCGAAACGAAGGTAATGTTGTGTGTTTGGAGGAGCTTCGAACTGGTTCCCGAAGGAAGTGCGATCAATACTGACCTCTACTCAGCACAACTGGAGCGCGTGTTGGATTGGGTTGTTTTACCTCTGAGCGGCACTTTTTTGCACACCATGGGCTAAATGGCCAGGTCACATGGACCCCATAGGCTCAGAGAAGGTTGGGGGAGGGGACCCACTGGAACAGCTGTTGGGAGACAGATGGTAGCCTCCCGTCAAGGCCATCGAGCGTGTTCTTTAACGTGCACAGGGTATGGCTCTCCCGCACACGGTGCCACGGCTTAACGTCCCATCCGACGGACGGCGGCCTTTCCAAGCCCATCGGTGTACTCTTCTGACCGTGGGCAGGGCGGGGAATTTTGCGGAGATAAATCTCAATGCTGACCCAGCTGGGACTCGAACCTGGGAACTACAGACTGGAGCGCGTGTACTCTGTCGTGTTCAACGGTACCCAAAATTGGTAAACAGATACTGGGTACTGGTATATTGGTAAACAGAGACCGGGCTCAGGACAGAGATGCCTGGAGAAATAAATTGCACAGTTTGGTTGCATTCCATAGCCCATGGCTGCTTGATGATTTTGCATATATATATGTATTGGTTTCACTCGACAATGGAACGAATAAACTCAAATACGTAATAATAGAAAAAAAAATCATTTTTTTTTATCTCGTTTTAAAAGAAAACGAAGTTTCGCTTTATCGTTTGTCCGTCTGTTGACATCGAACTTTGTTATGAACAGAGAAAAATTAAAAATTATTTTTGTGTCGGATAGGCATTAATGAAATATTATGATATGCACTTTCCGAATCTCTCTAAAACTATAATTGCGCTCTCTAACGGTGGAAAAATTTGAAAATTCCAAAATTTCAAACCGATATTGCAAACAATGTATTTATGCTAGAAATTTGAGATTTTGGTGGTGGAATGTGAAGGTCACGGAATTTTCATTATCAATAATAAGTAAGCGCCTTAGACCCAGGGAGGTGTGAAAACACAATTTTTTTTTTGTTTTAGCAGATAATTGTTTGTATTTAGTGAAAAACGAAAAATTCTTTTTTGGGTTAGATAGGTATGGATAAAATATTATGATTCGGACTTTTGGAATCTTTCGAACACTATAACTGCACCCTCTAAAGGTAAAAAAGCTGAAAATTCCAAAGTTTCAAAGGAATATTGCAACGATGTATTAATGATAGAGATTTGAAATTATGGTGATGGAATTTGAACGTCATGAAGTTTCCATTGGGAACAATGAAAGTGATAATTGGAAAACTCTATTTTAATTGGATTGGTACTAATTAAATATTATAATTCGCATTTTTCAAATACTTAGGTAGTTTAAAAAAATATATTTTTACAGATCACTAAATATGAAAACGGCAGAGCTGTTAACATACAGGATAACAGGATAACTAGAGTAATGGAAAATTAGCAGCCTGGATTGGCTACTTGCTATCCCAAGCCCGTAGTCGGGAGGTAAGAAAAAAGCGGTTATAGGACTTTTAGAAATAATATACCGTCGCTCAAAAAAATATTCGAACACTATGGTTGATTACAGAATTCAGAAAAAATATCTGGCAACGATTGTTTAGAAATTAATGATTTGGCAACCTTCGTGTTACGCAACACAAAGGTTGCCAGATCACTAATTTAAAAAAAAATCGTTGCCAGATATTTTTTCTGAATTCTGCAATCAACCATAGCGTTCGGATACTTTTTTAATATATATAATGCAATGAATATGGAGTGTGTGCAGTTACCGTTCACAGCAAACTGGAGCGGTTGCGGTTAATGTTCACAGCACATTGGATCGTGTGAGCTTACAAAGACCTGGATCGTGTGGGCTCAGTCACGGAAATATTGAGCGTGTGCAGTTGCTGTACACGCTCCAGATGTTTTTCCTGAATTCTGTAATCACGTGACACAAAGGTTGCCAGATCACAAATTTCTAAAAAAAATCGTTGCCAGATATTTTTTCTGAATTCTGCAATCAACCATAGCGTTCGGATACTTTTTTGAGCGACTGTATATGATAGAAATTTGTAATTTTAGTAGTAGCTTTTCAAGAGATATTCCACTGATATCGATAATCTACCCATTTTTCTGAGAGAGATGTGGAAAATGCAACTTTTTAAATTCAAGAATTAAAAACGAATACTTTTATGTTGTAAAATTACTAATAAAATACTATTTGCATTTTCCCCACCATCCGCTTGCTCAAATTAAAACTTTTAAGGAGTTAAAGAGCAGTTAAAAGAAAAACTTCATTTCCTTGGAAAAGAAGATTTGCATATGCACCAGAGGCGATATGCGTTCTTCTAGTTCTTGTTACAATCAGTCCCAAACTACTTCTAGAATAATTTAACAATGAATTTCATCTACTTTCTCTGCAAGGGAATTTTGACTCCATCTAGAAATCCCCAGAAGTTGAAATGTTGAGGGTCCTTGGAGGTCACAAGGAAATCCCAAGGTTCTCCGACATTTCAACGATGTCGGGTTATACGAATTCACTCTCGTGATGGTAAAAAATGTATTATGTGGTTAAAAAAATATTGAGAAAGTCAGTACAGTCCAACGATGAAGAGATTACGAGAAACAGGGCTGTACAGTTTGGTTGTCAAGAGAAATATGTTTGGGCAAAATGAACGGTAAACAGATAAGATGCATGTTGGAAGAAGAGTTCTGAATTATATTACACTTGCAGTATAAGATAGCCTTACAGTGTATGTTTTAAAGGTCGTTGAACGGTTTTAGCAACTCTTTCTACATATGAAACGATGTTGTCATTCTTACCCATATTCCGTCTGAAGCACAGGAATCAAAAATGGCGGCATGTCCTTGGTAGGATCCTCCTGAACCAAGAAAGGTGGCAATCGCTGTCCATTTAGGTATCTTGGAACAGTTAGATTTGACCTAGGTTATGAAACAAAAAAAATATATATAGCTTTTACAAGTAATAATTGGGAATTATAGATTTCACAATAGCAAGTCAACCACAGGCAAACTGCTTGGGCTATTTTACCTCTTAACGGCACTTTTTTCTACACAATGGGATAAACGAGGTCGCAAGGACTCGAAGGCCCATTGAAAGTTGGGGAAGGGGATCCGCTGCACAGATATTAACGGAGACAGATGGAAGTCTCCCGTCAAGGCTATCCAAAATTTCCCTTAATATTCACAGCATGTATTTCTCCTGCATACGTAGCCAAAGTTTAAAGTCCTCTCCAACAGAAATCCCAAACCCCTGCTCTCGGTGAGAAAGAGGACACCAATGGAATTGGAAATACCGCAGTTCGCCGGATGAGACACGTTAGTTGTTCCCCCGTGTTCAGGAAAGCCGTACTCTGTGTACGTTGAAGGACACGCTCGATAGCCTTAACTGGCATTAACAAAAACGTAAATTTTTTTGGAAACCCCATAGTCTATTCATTTTGGTTAATCTCGGCTATGGCACTGATTGTATATGAAAGAATGATGTATAATCGTAAATTTTATTCTTGTAATTTCCTAATTCTCATTGTGTGTGCGTTTGAATAAGGCATTTATATTAGTAAAAAAGCAATACAATTTCTCCTTCGAATACAGAATTTTATGAACAGATAAAAGATTCGAAGTTTTTCCCCCATCTGATACTGGCAATGAAAACAGTCGTATTCATACTAATATGGCCTTGATAGCCATATTAGTTGTCCATCCTTGCTATGCCAGATTTTGCCCAGCCTTGCTACGCCAGATTTTGTCCAGCCTTGCTATACCAGTGTCCATGCTTGCTATGCCAGATAATAATAATAAAAAATTTATGGAATTCTATTGTTTTACTTCTGAGCGGCAGTGCCCACAATGGACTAATAGTCCAGGTCACAAGGACTCCACAAGGGCTCAGAGTTGATTAGGGGAACCACTAGGAAACTGTTAGGAGACAGATGGAAATCTCCCGTTAAGATCGTCCAGGCGCGTACAGTCGCTCAAAAAAGTATCCGAACACTATGGTTGATTAGAGAATTCAGAAAAAATATTTGGCAACGATTTTTTTTATAAATTAGTGATCTGGCAACTTCGTGTCACGTGACACGAAGTTGCCAGATCACTAATTTCTGAAAAAAATCGTTGCCAGATATTTTTTCTGAATTCTGTAATCAACCATAGCGTTCGGATACTTTTTTGAGCGACTGTAGGTGGTCATATTATTTTGATACTAGATCGTGTGGGCTCATTCACGGAAATATTGAGCGTATGCAGTTACCGTTCACAGCAAACTGGAGCGTGTGCAGTTACCGTTCACAGCAAACTGGAGCGTGTGCAGTAACTGCACACGCTCCAGTTTGCTGTGAACGATAACTGGAGCGTTTACAGTTGCTGTACACGCTCCAGATATTTTTTCTGAATTCTGTAATCAACCATAGTGTTCGGATACTTTTTTGAGCGACTGTACAACGTGCACAGGATAGGGTTCTCCTGAACAAGGGATCAAGACTTAAAGTTTTGTGGCGGAATTTCCAAGCGCATCGGTGTCTCCTTTCTCCCCGAGGACAGTAGTGTGGATTAACGGAAATAAATATCAACATTGCCACAACTGAGAATCGATCCTGCGAACTTTATAATACTAATCTACAAACTGAGCCACTCCAGCCCCATGGGCGCTAGCAGAAATTTTTCCAGAAGGGTGGGGAGGGGAATATATTTCCAGCGGGGAACAAAAACAAATCAATGTTTCAAGATAGAAATAGTTATGTGGAGCCTTTCATTAACGAGTACAGTTGAAATAAGGAATAAAATCATACCATAATACAATTAAGGATGCTAGAAAACCAAAGTTGGGAAAAAAAAAGGAACTTATTATTGAAAATACACCTAAAGAATGCTTTTCGTAATGATAAATAAAATAGTTCCAACAATAAAAGGAAGGGTAAAAAAGATTTGCATTTCTTTAAAAGAAAAACAAATTTTTGATACACCCGATATTTTTTAACATAAAATAATTTTTCGATCAATTTTTCCTGGAGGGAGGGAAAACCGAAATGGCTTCATTTTCTGCCAATTGAATTGGTTTGGGGAAGCCCAATAGATTTTCTTCTCTATTTAACGACTGAAAACGGTGAATTCTGGCGATAAGAATGATCGGCCATAATTGGATGAATTGGAAACATTCTGTAACTTACCCTGTCTCCTCTTTTCCAAGAACTTGTGGAAATCCTTTTCATTCCTTGGCATTTTTCCTTTACCACGGATACGGATTCTTTTTTGTCCACTCCATTCACCCAGGAGCCTTTAAAACCACGTGGATCATTGCAGTTTACGTAGGCAGACACAACTGCAAAAGAAAATCGTTTTTTGCATTGAGTTGTTGTTTCTCATTAGGCATTATCCCGATAGTTTGAACATTAAATTATATTAATTATATACAGGAGAGAACTAATAGTAAGGAATATTTATTATAACAAATGTTAACAGCATATAGACATAACAGAGCCGAATTTAGGATAAGAGAGGATGGTTGGGTTGGGTTGCTTTACCTCTGAGCGGCACTTTTTTGCACACCATGGGCTAAATGGCCAAGCCACATGAACCCCGAAGGCTCAGAGAAAGTTGGGGGAGGGGACCCACTGGAACAGCTGTTGGGAGAAAGATGGTAGCCTCCCATCAAGGCCATCCAGCGTTTTCTTTAACGTGCACAGGGTATGGCTCCTGCACACACAAGGCCTCGGCTTAATGTTCCATCCGACGGACGGCGGCCTTTCCAAGCCCATCGGGTCCCCTACTGACCGTGGGCAGGGCGGGAATTTTGTGGAGGTAAATCACAACGCTGACCCAGCAGGGACTCGAACCTGGGAACTACAGATTACGAGCCTGGCGCGCTACCGACTGAGCCACCCCGCCCGTAAGAAAGGAGGGATAAGCATATTTCCCCTGCAGAATTTTAATAACCGTAATAGAAGCAGAAAAATTGCAATCATATAAATTTAAATATTTGGCAAGGATTTTTTTAACTGATCTCTCGGGAAAAAACGTATCCTTTGGTCCCTTGGTGTCTTCCTTTTGATTCAACCCTGATCAACAGATCGATTTGCTCGTTTACGCTTAAAACCTACTCTGGGTTGGAGTTTAAAATTATTGAAATGGTTCTAACTTAGGGAAAAAATTGCCAGATTGTTTCACATGTTTGGAATTCTAAAAGAGCCACATTAAGTTATATGGATTATAAGTTTAAAAAAAAGAGCCATGTGAATTTAAACGGTTGTAAACAGGCCCGGATCTAGAAAAAAAGCGAGGGGGGGGGGGCAAGAGACTGGATTTCTAATGCAGTATAACATTTCCCA
Source organism: Ryuthela nishihirai (assembly GCA_038380435.1). Lineage (NCBI taxonomy): Eukaryota > Metazoa > Arthropoda > Arachnida > Araneae > Heptathelidae > Ryuthela > Ryuthela nishihirai. The sequence continues at coordinate 122,751,373 of JAWZYU010000001.1, read as the reverse complement.
CTCCGTTTTAGAGGTCTTTAAAGAACAATTCTTGAAAAATGTACGAAATTTAAATAAATTTAATAATTTTTTCCGCTATTACCCTTATTAATATTTTGAGGGGGAGGGGAGGGGGGGGGGGCTAGATCCTGACTTGTTGCAAATGTAAGATTAAAAGCGACAAATTCCAATGGTTTTAGGAGAATATATACCCTACATCAACATGTCGAGGTGAAGGTGAGAAGGTTTGGATTGTTTGTTTTTACCTCTGAGCTGCACTTTTCAGCACAGAATGGGCTAAGTGACCAGGTCACAAGGACCCACGAAAGCTCAGAGAAGCTGAGGGGGGGGGAGAGGATCCACTGAACAGCTATTAGGAGGCAGATGGTAGACTCCTTTCTCGGCCATCCAGCGTGTTCTTTAAAGTTCACAGGTTATGGCTCTCCCGCACATGAGGCCACGACTTAGTCTCATCCAACGAACAGCGGCCTTAACAAGCACATTATTGCCTCTTACCTACCAAAATTGTTTTTGAATGAGTCGGATTCTAAAAAGAGTCTGGAATATTCAATGCGTGATGTGTTCTGTTCTGTTCTTACCTACCGAGGGAAAGGCAGGGAGTTTTATGCAGAGAAATCTAAACTCTGAGCGAAGTGGGACTCGAACATGGAAACTGCAGATTATAAGCCTGGCGCTCTACCGACTGAGCCCCGCCCCTGAAGGTGAGGAGGAATGAATTTTATGAACTTCCACGGGAACATGCAACATGAGAATGAGTTATTGTTAAATATACTTTCTGTGACAAAAAACGAAGCACCCCGAAGTAAGTATCCGATCGTGCTGAAACTTTTCACGTGCAATGAGAATGTAAAGATAAAGAAGTGATTAAAATATTGCAGCAACAGGGCTCTGTATTACAGAAAAATGGCTACATAAGTATAACAGGTTATTACGTAGTAGAGCCACCTCTGGAGGCGATGCATGCCGATATCCGGCGTGGATCAAACAAGTGTCGGATGTTGAGTCAAACAAGTGTCGGATGTTGTCCTGTGGCAGATAATGCCCCGCGTGTTCCAATTGCTGGGGTAATTCGTCGATATTCCGGGATGACTGCAATGCACGTCCCAGCATGTCCCATATGTGTTCGATTGACGAGAAAATTGGAGAACTGGTTGACCATAGGAGTATTTCAAACCATGGAGACATTCCCAGGAGAGGTGAGCTGTGTGCGGCCTGGATGTCGTGAACGTACCTCTATGTTGTTAAGGTACAATGTAGAACTATTATCGGGGACCGACTGCCATAGGAGATGGCGCCCCAGATTGTAACACCAGGTGTGATGGCCATATGCCACTCCACAACGTAGCTTGGATTGGGGTGCTGGCCCGACCTCCTCCAGACATGTATGCGTTGGTCGTCTGTTCCCAGACAAAAGCAGGATTCGGCACTGAGCACTATACACCATCAGTCGCACACTCCACGGTTCCCGGGCACGACAACACTCCAGATGGTGCTTCCGATGTTCGATGGTTAGTGGTAGCCATCGTAATGGGCAGCGAGAATGTAGTCCAGTCGTCTTCCAATGGTTCGTCTTGACACAGCATGCTCTGTGGAGGTTGTTACATGTCTTCGGATTGTAGATAGTGATGCCGTCGGTGTTGTTCTGGCTGCTCTCACTATCGCACGATCCTCCCTTCCAGTTGTTTGCTTGGGCCAGCGCCCTGAGTGCTGTTGTCACTCTGTACGTTTATTGGCGTTTAATTTCTAACCATTTGCATGCCTGGCCAGGAGGTATTTGCATGCCGAGTTTCGCGGTTGACGAACTATTTTATCGAGGTGCTCGATTTGTTTTGCCACAGAGTGTATTTGCAGTGACGTAAAATATACCTATTAACATAAAAGTCAGGATATTTTTGAAACTACTATACTGTAAATATATAAAAGTTCGGAGTTACACCAGTTTATGGTGTGATCAGGACTTTTTACCTTTTAATGTTTAACAGCATATTATAGCGAAACATAGCATCAATTCACTGGGACAGAAGGCTATTTGTCTCTATAGATGTATTTCTTATAATCAGAGTATTACAGATAAACTGCTATAGGGTTCTTGCCAGGATTCAGGAATGCGAATTGTTTAGGGTTGCCACCTCTCCATATTCGGTAGGATAGGCTTCGAATTGAAAATTTTATCCCATGTTCAAGATTGGGATGCGAATGTTCCAGAATCTGCTGCCCAATGTCCTACGAGGGATACTGGGCAGATTTTTTAGACGAGAAATATTATGATGGATGCAACTGGAGAGATACAGGTTGTTTTAGTGTCACTGAACAATGATAATATTGAGCACAAAGCGTAATACGTTGTGGCGTTATTTCGCACAGAAGAGATAGTGAGATGGTTAAATAAAATAATAAATAAATACCCCCTCAAGCAGCTGCTTGCCACAGAGGTCTGACAGGAGCCTGTCAGTTTATATGCCACAGTAGAAGGTCTGAGAGGATGGCAGGACCTCAGCAGAAAAACGACACATGCATCCATGCCTTACCCGGGGCTCGAACCCAGGTCCCTTAGATCAATAGCCAAGCGTGCTAACCACTCGGCCACGGGACGGCTACGGAAAAATAATATGAAATAGTGTGAACGACCACATTTTTGCTATTCCCGTCCGTTTTTGTTTTTCATTTTAAGTTCCAAAATGCAATTTTTGATCTAGCACATGCGAAAATTCGGTGGTGCTTCGCAGGCAGATGAGAAAAAAAGTGGCAACTCAAGAACTGATTTTGTAATGATTGCAAATAGTGGTTACAGTTGACACATATCCAAGTTGAGCAAGTCGGTTACGGTTAGTGATTGAATAATTTAAAATTTTTTCACTTTTTACCTTTCAGCTAAATAAATTATTTGAAATTGTTTTTCAACTTGTGGCATTGCTTTGGATACATTTTAGATTTCCCCAATGTCCACATCATAACTGAAATTAGCAATGATTTGATTCCATCTTGAAGAAAAAGTCTTTCTTGAATTATACATTCCATTTATAATATGTCTTGTATCACTACTCTGAAATTATTATAAAACCGCAGGATGTGATTTAACAGAGATAAAACGCGAATCTGTGGAACACAAGTATAGAGTTTAGCGCTACATTAAAAAGTCTTATTTTCGCAATTTATTTTACCATGATTTGCAAAATATATTAGTATAATATATAAATATATAGTCAAAATATATAGTGATTAGCAAAAATATTAGCAAATGACTATATGAAATCACTTACATCAAAAATTTGAAAAAACTAATAACGTTATTAGTTTTACACTATTGGTGTTAGGTTTTGCTTTCCGGGTGTAAACTTTAGGCTCTAAATCTATTTCTGGCGTTATAGGGAATATAAGTGTTAATTTAGTCCCTTTTTTTGGTGTTGGTTTCGTTTTTCATGTGTAACTTTACACCACAATATGATGTTACTTTACACTTCTTTCTGGTGTTAGGTTACTTTATTAGGGTGCAATCTTTCACCAAAATATAGTGTTACTTTCCAGCATAAAATTGTGATAACCCAGCTGCCACCATATTATGGTAAAAGTTGTCCCCCGATAATTGCAAATCGTGGTTACAATTGACACATATCTGAGTTGAGCAAGTCGGCTACGGTTAGTGATTGAATAATTTTAAATTTTTGTTTTTTCTCTCTTACCTTTCAACTAGATAAATCATTTGAAATTGAAATTGATTTTCAACTTTGGCATTGCTTCGGATACATTTTAGATTTCCCCAATGTCCACATCATAGCTGAAATTAGCAATGTTTTGCTTATTCAGCTGAATAATTTCACAGTGTAGTTATTGGAACCACGTTCCAACTCCTTACCAGTTATTCTTTAGAAACTAATTCCTCATTGAACAAGTCATTCTACGCCACTGCAGTTCTTTATTTCCTAACGCGGAGTTTCATTATTCCTTATAACTTCATTTGCTCAGATTTATTTCAAACTGGCATTTGACTATCAATTTCATCATTTCTATTGAGAAGTTACATTGTACCGTTCTTAAGGCAATAACTGGTAGAGCAATCATCGTGCATGGTTGCACTGAAAAAAATAACCCGTATCACAATTTCACAAAAAGACGATTTAATTTTTTTCTTCTAATGTAGGTTGTCTTTCTGTTGAGGCCTCGCCTTCCTCACTGATCTTTTTTACAGAGTATTACATTATGTCGTCTCAGACTTTCTTGGCCAGTGGGTTGTTTGAGAAGAAATTGATTTCGTTATTCAGTCTCTCCTATAAAAAGCTCTCGTCATCTTGATCATGCTTAGTTCAATTTCTGAAAATGTTTTCTAGACTACATTTGATTGTAAATTCTCACTTCCCGGTGTCCGTTAGCATACCCAGCAGAATCTGTTCAGCCCGTGCCATTGCACGCGCTCTTATCTTTGGTACCCGGATTGTGCCGACGCAGCAGGATATCCGGTCGTCACTCATTCGAACTTTTCACGTCAAAAATAGAGTGTTACGTCTGCGCAAGAAATGTTAAGCTGTCTGAGTCCATAACTTTGACACATGTCATTGATCACTGAAAGCAAACGAAAGGGAAAACGTTGCCAACGAATGCTGACAAAAGAGAAATCAAAATTTACAGCTACAGCCAGATTCAGAAGTGAAATTTTTTTCTTTTTTTTTGCTCTACTTTGCTCTTTTCGTAATGGCAATCAATATATCTGCCATTGGCAAAGACTGAAGAAAAGAAAATGGACTCTCTAAAATACTTTTTGTCTGGTTTTGGTGCCGAAAGACAGCTCGCTGCTATTCTCTACATTTTAAATTTTAAAGTTGTTTTTCAGTTAGTGGAATATTTGCTCCTTTTTTGATAATTCCGGTACTTGCATTTATAAGTTTTCAATTATCAGTATGCTGCCATTTTTTTTTGGCACTGAACTAAGTCTCAGTTAGTTGTTTGTTCAACTCGTTGGCCTAGATATGAGGAAATTTTTTTGGTGATATGCATGTGTGTTGAGAGGGCTGGAGAAGTAAGGGGAGGGGCAAGTAAGAGTGAACTGAGCCAGAACAGACCAGAATGCTATTCCAGTATTTATTGGTAAGTAACGCGTCAGACTCATAATTAATCTGTTAGTAACGTCTAATTAGTCTGTTAGTAGTTACTCTGTAACACGTCAGACTCATAATCTGCACTATTTAGGTTTGAGTCCCAACTGTGCCTGCGTTGAGATTTATCTCCGCTAAATCGCATTCTGCCCTTGGTGAGAAAGAGGACACTGTTGGTCTTGTAAAGGTTGCCATCCATCGGATAGGACATTCAGCCGTGGTCCCGTGTTCAGGAGAGCCATACCGTGTACACGATAAAGAATCACGCTAGTTAACGTTGACGGAAGGCTCCCATCTATCCGTTGGAATGGGTCAGGGGTGGCTCAGTCGGTAGCGCGCCAGGCTCGTAATTTGTAGTTCCCAGGTTCGAGTCCCAGCTGGGTCAGCATTGAGATTTATTTCCGCAAAATTCCTCTCCCTGCCCACGGTCAGTAGGGCCACCGATGGGCTTGGAAAGACCGCCGTCCATCGGATAGGACGTTAAGCCGTGGTCCCATGTGCGGGAGAGTCATACCCTGTGCACGTTAAAGAATACGCTGGGTAGCCTTGACTGGAGGCTACCATCTGTCTCCCAACAGCTGTTCCAGTGGGTCCCCTCCCCCAACCTTCTCTGAGCCTTCGGGGTCCTTGTGATCTGGCCATTTAGCCCATGGTGTGGAAAAAAGTGCCGCTCAGAGATAAAACAACCAACCTAACCCTTCCTAGATCCTTCCCTGTATGTGCAGATTAAATAATAGGCTGGGTGGACTTCACGGAAGACTTTTTTCTTTAGTCCTTTTTAGTCACCTTCTAGGGTGACTAAAAAAGTATTTACTTGAGACCTGGCCATCTAGCCCATCAAGTGCACAAAAATGCCATCAGAAATAATGCCAGTCAGAAGCACAAAAATGCCAACCAACCATTCAACTCTCTAAAATATGCTCGTAATTAATGATAAAACTCCTCTGTAATATGGAGGAATTATAACTATCGAGGAGTCAGAATGAAAAAAAGTATCAGAAGTTCTGGTGTTCATTAAACTTAAATATAAAGATTTCAGACCGCACAAAGACTTACCATTGCAGCAAATGACTGCTAACGTCAATAAGGTTAATGTGTATACCTTCATTAAGGCTCTTCTTTCTGCCTCAAAAGCAAAGTAATTTTTCGCATCTGTCGCCTAGCTATATATATATTTTGGGACCACGTGGTAAATTGTAGATGAAACAACAGATTCGTAGCAACATTAACATTCCCCCCCCCCCCACACACACACACTTTCATATCCAACTGATGATTATCACGATGTACCACGATGACAGGTCGTACTTATCAACGACAAAAAAAATTACTTTCAGCTGATGGTTTGCATCGAGAATGGCCAAATGATTCTATTCCCGACGAACGGGCTTAACCCTTTGTAATTAGCTGTTCTTTAGGTGACAATGTGTTCCCTCCACGACAGCTGTTTAAGCGACAACACATGCACTCTTCACATTGACCTTGCTATTGCCCCGTGACACGGAAGCAATGGCCATATAGCGGAAAGACCACTTAGTATGAGAAACAAGCATCACTTGACCTGCATTGCATCTGTCAACTGTAATATACAGAGGAAGAGAGGAACTGAATGTATCGAAACCATGACGGCTGGGACAGTTAATGGAGTTACCCTCCACTTGTATTGCACTTTTCAATGAAACTCCTTGAAATACTCGGATTAATTTTACATTTTCCTTTATAGTAACATGCACATATTACTCCATCGCTACATCCTTCAAAACAAATAATTTGGATCCGTGCAAGCACGTACAGTCGCTCAAATAAATATTCGAATACTATGATTGATTACAGAATTCAGAAAAAATATCTGGCAACAATTTTTTTAGAGATTAGTAATCTGGCAACCTTCGTGTACTGTACACGAAGGTTGCGAGATCACTAATTTAAAAAAAAATCGTTGCCAGATATTTTTTCTGAATTTTGTAATCAACCATAGTGTTCGGATATTTATTTGAGCGACTGTATGGCATATAAACTGACAGGCTCCTGTCAGACCTCTGTGGCAAGCAGCTGCTTGAGGGGGTATTTATTTTTATTTTTTTACTCAGGATTTAGTTTCGGGAACGGGAGGGGGATCTGAGAATAAGACTTGAGTAGGATTTCCAATTACTAAATATTACACCGAACAGGGTTGGGTTGTTTTACCTCTGAGAGGCACTTTTTTGCACACCATGGGCTAAATGGCCAGGTCACATGGACCCCGAAGGCTCATAGAAGGTTGGGGGAGGGGACCCACTGGAACAGCTGTTCGGAGACAGATCGTAGCCTCCCGTCAAGGCCATCCAACTTGTTCTTTAACGTACACAGGGTATGACTCTCCCGCACAGGGGACCACGGCTTAAAGTCCCATCCGACGGACGGCGGTCTTTCCAAGCCCATCGGTGTCCCCTTCTGTTCAATTGCTTTAGCTTTGTGATTTATTTCTGCTAATCTCCCCTGCCCTCAATGAGAAAGGGGACAACGATTGGTTTTGAAAAACCACCGTCCATCGATTAGGAGACTTTAATCCTTGTCTGGTTGCTCATTGTACTACTCCTTGTCTAGTTGCTCATTTTTAGGGCCACGGCTTTAACGTGCACAGGGTATGGCTCTCCTGCACACGGGGCCACGGCTTAACGTCCCATCCGACGGACGGCTACCTTTCCAAGTCCATCGGTGTCCCCTACTGACCGTGGGAAGGGCGGGGAGTTTTGCGGAGATAAATCTTAACGCTGACCCAGTTGTGACTCGAACCTGGGAATACAGATTACGAGCCTAGCGCGCTACCGACTGAGCCAACTCCATCGAACAGGAGAGGTTAAAACGATATTCTATATGGGAAAAAAAATTTATAATTTCTTTTAAATCTATTTTTAGTGTCGGATATACTGTACACTATTGGACTCAAAATTATACAATGATAACAGTTTTGGATTTCAAAGCAGGTTAACAAGTTTGATATTTCGTATAAGACGACCGGATTTTCGAAGGAGGAACCCCCCTTCCCTGGTGACATCATTGGATCGGTGTAAGATACAAAACTTAACAAACTATGGGCTGAGCCATATCTAAGCTGTGGACAATATGGCCACTGCCATAGGCGCCAAGTGACATTTTCACATGTTCGTGTAAATGTTCACATATCACCATCATTGCATTTATAAATATAAAAATAGAAAAAAAATTTTCCTCGTATCATTTTTATCCGTTGAAAATGAATTATTTCTAGAAATGTTTTTAACGATTTTGCCAAAATAAAGGCGAGAAAAATTAACTTGCAAAAATATGCCTATCCTCTTTTTAGTACAGTCGCTCAAAAAGTATCCGAACACTATGGTTGATTGCAGAATTCAGAAAAAATATATGGCAACGATTTTTTTAGAAATTAGTGATCTGGCAACCTTCTTGTCACGAAGGTTGCCAGATCACTAATTTCTAAAAAAATCGTTGCCATATATTTTTTTTGAATTCTGCAATCAACCATAGTGTTCGGATACTTTTTTGAGCGACTGTACTATGATTTTAAAGTTATGAAGAAGCTTTTAAAGCTATTAATTGCCATTTACTATTTTAGTCCTTTTTTGTGCGCGGAAACAAGCGAAAGATCTGCTAAGGTCAATTTGCATTATAATAAAAATAACTAAGTTTTTTTTTATTGAATGAGAGAGTGGCATTTAAGTACAAGTCAAACCTTTCCTTTTTTTGGTTGTTATAGAAGTTGGCGTTTAGGTGCCTTTGATTGAAATTGGAGAGAAACATAATTATGGAAAATTTAGCGCTAGAGTCCGGGATTTTTGGGGCGGGGATGGATCAGTCGGTAGCGCGCCAGGTTCGTAATCTGTAGTTCCCAGGTTCGAGTCCCAGCTGGGTCAGCGTTGAGATTTATCTCCGCAAAATTCCCCGCCCTGCCCACGGTCAGTAGGGGACACCGATGGGCTTGGAAAGCCGCCGTCCTTCGGATGGGACGTTAAGCCGTGGCTCCGTGTGCGGGAGAGCCATACCCTGTGCACGTTAAAGAACACGCTGGATGGCCTTGACGGGAGGCTACCATCTGTCTCCCAACAGCTGTTCCAGTGGGTCCCCTCCCCCAAACTTCTCTGAGCCTTCGGGGTCCATGTGACCTGGCCATTTAGTCAATGGTGTGCAAAAAAGTGCCGCTCAGAGGTAAAACAACCCAACCCAATCCGGGAGTTTTTTTTTCCAGTTTAAAAAAAAATTTGGATTTAACAGTCTTTTGAATTGGCCAGCCATTGTTGCCTCCTATCCTGTAGTCGAATGGTCAGCGCGCTTGGCTAGTAATAAAAGGGATCTGGGTTCGAGCCCCGGGTAAGGCATGGATGTTTGTGTTCAAGCAGAAAAAAAAATTCTTTTACTATGGTGTATAAACTGACAGGCTCCTGTCAAGAGCTCTGTGGCAAGCAGCTGCTTGAGGGGATATTTTTTCACTTATTTTTATTATTCAACAGTAAATTTTTAACTAAATTAATTTCAGAAGTCAAACAATTGCGACTGTAAGAATGGCAAACAAGCGTTTGTCAGTCTCTTAGTACATCGCATAATCAACGGTCAGTTGGAACTTGATTTTCCAGATTCGAGTTCTCTCCGTGCCTGTGCTGAGATTTTCTCCGCTAATACTCAGCATGCCCTCCATAAGAAATTATGGTCTTTAAAACGCCTCTCTTCATCCGATGGGACGTTAAAAAAATAAATAAATACCCAGCGCGCTTGGCTACTGATCTAAAGGACCTGGTTTCGATCCCCGGGTAAGGCATTGCTGTTTGTGTCGTTTTTCTGCTGAGGTCCTGCCATCCTCTCAGACCTTCTACTGTGGCATATAAACTGACAGGCTCCTGTCAGACCTCTGTGGCAAGCAGCTGCTTGTCACAGAGGTCTGACAGGAGCCTGTCAATTTATATGCCAAAGTAGAAGATCTGAGAGGATGGCAGGACCTCAGCAGAAAAACGACACAAACAGCCATGCCTTACCCGGGGATCGAACCCAGGTCCTTTAGATAAGTAGCCAAACGCGCTAACCGTGGCCCATATGCAGGAGAATTATAGTCTGCACAATTTAAAAATGCGCTCTAAGATCTTGACGGGAAGTTTCTATCTGCCTTCTAACAGCTGCATAGTGAATTCTCTCCTCCTGTTCAGCTCCGAGCCTTTGGGGTATTTGTGACCTAGCCTTTGGTCCATTGTGTGTTAAAAAAGGGCTACTCAGATTGAAAACAACCAACCCCCTCTGTTAATGAATTTACGATTCCTGAACCTCATTCAGGGACAATTTCTGTAATGCTTTAACAGCAGGCTTAGCAGTGAATATGTAAATCTCTTTATCAAAAGATGTTGCATAAATGCATTAAATTATTTTCCATTGACTCTTATTTTTCTCCATATTTTATTACAACAAATATTCCCTCTATAAACCAAACATACATAGATTTTAAACGTACCTTTGATATTTATTGAGCAGATTCAAAAACGCTTTGTTTCCTCTTCATGGTAAAAGAATAATTTCGAATAAACGTGAGGAAATGGAAAGTGTCCGTAATCCTTTCTTTGCAACAAAATTACAGTTTTGGATGAAATTCTCACAAGAGAGGTTGGGTTGTTTTTCCTCTGAGCGGCACTTTTTGCACACCATGGGCTAAATGCCAGGTCACAAGGACCCCGAAGGCTCAGAGAAGGTTGGGGGAGGGGACCCACTGGAACAGCTGTTAGGGAGACAGATGGTAGCCTCCCGTCAAGGCCATCCAGCGTGTTCTTTAACGTGCTCAGGGTATGGCTCTACCCGCACACGGGGCCACGGCTTAACGTCCCATCCGACGGACGGCGGCCTTTCCAAGCCCATTGGTGTCCCCTACTGACCGTGGGCAGGGTGGGGAATTTTGCGGAGATAAATCTCAACGCTGACCCAGCTGGAACTGGAACCTGGGAACTACAGATTACGAGCCTGGCGCGCTACCGACTGAGCCACCCCCACCCCCACCCCTCTCACAAGAGAGACTTTGAACATTAGTCATTTATTGTTTTCAACAGGTTCAGATGTTGTTCTTTTTTGATATGATTAGAGAAATGCTAACAGAGTAATCACCATCACTGAAGAAGTCAATAAAATCCTCAATAAAATATTAATTCAGTTCAATGATTTCTAGATGTTGTCAAAAACAATCAGAATTAGTCAGAAAAATTAACAGAATTATCAAGGCACTTAATTGAAATTTAGCAATATTTTATGATGAGTTAGGGCGTGAGCATTGTTGGACTGGGTCACAAAGCGGCACAGCCCATTTCGGTCGTACAACACAAACAGCAAAAGTATCTACGGGTATTTACTCCGAAGCGCTGAATTGCGAAATGTAATCTTTTTAAGGCGTATTACACTGATAGACTCCCGGGCTTAATCATAACGTAAATTTCTAATTATTCTTCTAATCGCACAAAAAATGAAGTAAAAATAAAATAAAAAATTGTGACTATAATTTTAACCATTTAATCAGTTTTTCATAACCATTGAGCACTATTCAGCATTTGATAATTTTTTTGGTATTGTCTCTATTTTTGTTATGCTCCGCACCTCTGACCGTCATCCAAATGGTTCTTCCTTTGCATTTTAATAAAGCTGTTATCCGAAACGCTCGATAAACCGCTCGTAATCCGAAATGAGAAGCGCACGTCCCTAAGCTGCTTTTATCGCCTGTTTAATTTTCATATCTCAGTCTTCCGCATTCAGAAATGCAAATTTAATAGCCGATAAATGTGAGTTATTTCACGCCAAATCTCCCCTAAAACTTCCATTAAATTCCCCCCCAAAAAAATATTATTGAGCTATTTGCCATTTTGCTCAACCTCCTCAAATTATGAACAGCAGTGTACATATTATTCATAATTTTTTTGCTGTTTCTATTTTTGTTAATGCTGACCACCTCTGACCGCCATCCAAATGTTCCTCCTTTGCATTTTAATAAAACTGTAGTCCTTCGAAGATGAAAGATATGTCGAGGGAATTCCTGAGATTCCATGGGGCGAGGGTGGCTCAGTCAGTAGCGTGCCAGGCTCGTAATCTGAGTTCCCAGATTCGAGTCCCAGCCGACTCAGCGTTGAGATTTTTCTCCGCAAAATTCCCCGCCCTGCCCACGGTAAGTAGGAGACACCGATGGGCTTGGAAAGACCGCCGTCCGTCGGATGGGACTTTAATCAGTGGTCCCCCTGTGCGGGAGAGTCATCCTGTGTACGTTAAAGAACACGCTGGATGGTCTTGACAGGAGGCTACCATCTGTCTCCCAACAGCTGTTCCAGTGGGCCCCTCCCCCAACCTTCTCTGAGCCTTCGGGATCCTTGTGACCTGGCCATTTAGCCCATGGTGTGCAAAAAATTCCCCCTCAGAGGTAAAACAACCCAACTCTGAGAGTCCATGAGCAGCAACTGGTGTTGTCTTATGACAGTGTCCGAAAGTGGAATTTTACTCAAAATATTGAGATGCGAAATAATTTTGTTTGTTTCAGTTGTATCTGATTACACTTCAGCTGTGCTCGACTGATGACTTGACATCAAAAACGAGAACATTTTCTTATTTATATCATCATTGTTTTCATCAGCCAAGACACGCTGATATCCAGAAGAGTTCGAAAAGTGTAAATAATGTAACTGATATTTTTCGCAAACTCCAACGTTGAAAGATTGAAGATCTTGCTATTTTGTTTAAAGGACAATATTTGATTTTTATATTAACCCTAAAAATCGACACTGTAAAAAAAATTTCCATCAAATTCTATGTGACCTTATACACTACTCGACATTGAAAGTGCCCCACCCAGAAGGACATGTACAAACATCAAATAGAAGGGTGGGTGTTCGTAGTTGAGATATGCAAATGATGATAATCCGGAGCCAATGACGTGGGTGGCTCAAGAGATAAAAGGTGCAAGAAGGAACAGAGATGGTATTGTGTTTATGCAGGTGGAAGTCGTGCGAACGGTTGAGATCAGGTGGTTCCGCTTGGAAATTGTTCAGCGAAGGTCGAAAATGCCTGGTACACGCCGTCGGTAGGTTTATCGCCATTTGGATGCTTTTGAGAGAGGAAGAATTATAGGCCTATGAGAAGCTGGATGGACTACATATCGTGTCGCTGCCCATGTTCATCGGAATGCACGAACTGTTGGACACTGCCGAGCAGTGGCAAAATGAAGGTTCTAGTGTGCGTCGCAGAGGGAGTGGTGCCTCCGACTGACGTCAGCATGGCTTGATAGGCGCATTGTTCGACATGCTCGTTCGTCACCACAGAGCACTGCAGGCGATATTCGACGGACTGTGTCAGCAGCCATGAACGTCCCCATAATAACCCGAATGGTAAACCGAAGGTTGCATGAGGCACACCTGCGCTGTAGGCAACCATTATGTCGACTGCCATTGACTGCAAACCATCACAGTGCTCGTCTGGTTTTGTGCTGAAGTCGTGCGAACTGGGGTCACGAATGGAACACTGTTGTGTTTAGTGATGAATCCATTTCTGTCTGGGTGCTGACAATTGACGGGTCCGTGTACGCCTGTGTACACACTGCTAGGGTCTCCAGACAATGTTTGCAACATGTTCAAGTATTGCCATGGCCAGCACGATCTCCAGATTTATCCCCAATAGAAAATTTGTGGGACCACATTGGACGATGTGTGCAACCCTCTCACCAGCCGGTGCGGAATCTCGATGAATTATGGGAGGAAGTCAACGCTGCTTAGTGTGCAATTCCTCAGGACCATATGCGTCAACTGTATGACTCCATGTCATACCGTATTACCGTTCACGAAGATGCAACCACCTACTGAGGCAATCACATTGTGCTGCATTATCTCGTCTTCTAACCGCTGTAAGTGGCTGAAAATTAAATCATGGAATACCAATATTTATTGCTATGTGTGTGCTACATTTCATTCCTATCTCCTCACTCCCTCTGGGTGGGGCAATTTTAATGTCGTGCAGTGTAACTTAATCAAATAAATATTCTGAAGGATTTGCAACCAAAATGCTACTATGCTTTAATCATTTCAATTTTGCTCTTTGATACTGAAATCGCTAAATATGATGATATTTATTGTGGTTGATATATTGCAAAGACAATCCGACAAACTTATGCTTTTAAAGGAAGCAACAGATTGAAATGCAAATAATCTCTAACAGAAATTGGAGCGAGAGGGATTTTTTCAAGTCGGAACGTACCGGTTGGGTTGGGTTGTTTTACTCTGAGCGGCACTTTTTTGCACACTATGGGCTAAATGGCCAGGTCACATGGACCCCGAAGGCTCAGAGAAGGTTGGGGGAGGGGACCCACTGGAACAGCTGTTGGGAGACAGATGGTAGTCTCCCGTCAAGGCCATCCAGCGTGTTCTTTAACATGCACAGGGTATGGCTCTCCCGCACACGGGGCCATGGCTTAACGTCCCATCCGACGGACGGTGGCCTTTCCAAGCCCATCGGTGTCCCCTACTGACCGTGGGCAGGGCGGGGAATTTTGCGGAGATAAATCTCAAAGCTGACCCAGCTGGGACTCGAACCTGGGAACTACAGATTACGAGCCTGGCGCTGAACGGACCGGATAGCAGCTACGATATGTAATTTTTTCCTCTGTTTTAGTGTCGTTGAAAGTTTTTTCTTACAGATTATGTGTTATATTTAATAATAAGAATCCGAAACGAAACGCAAACAGCAAAAATATCTACCGATATTTACACCAAAACGTTGAAATACGAAATGGTACAGTCGCTCAAAAAAATATCCGAACACTGTGGCCGAGTGGTTAGCGCGCTTGGCTACTGATCTACGGGACCTGGGTTCGAGCCCCGGGTAAGGCATGGATGTTCGTGTTGTTTTCTGCTGAGGTCCTGCCATCCTCTCAGATCTTCTACTGTGGCATATAAACTGACAGGCTCCTGTCAGACCTCTGTGGCAAGCAGCTGCTTGAGGGGGTATTTATTTATTTTATTTATTTATGGTTGATTACAGAATTCAGAAAAAATATCTGGCAACGATTTTTGTAGAAATTATAAATCTGGCAACCTTCGTGTACAGTACAACAAAGGTTGCCAGATCACTAATTTATAAAAAAAAATTGTTGCCAGATATTTTTTCTGAATTCTGTAATCAACCATAGTGTTCGGATATTTTTTTGAGCGACTATAATCTCTCTATGTACTGATAGACCTCTGTGGCAAACAGTTGCTTGAGGGGATGGGTTGTTTTTATCTCTGAGCGGCACTTTTTTTGCACACAATGGGTTAAATGCCCAGGTCACAAGGACCCCGAAGGCTCAGAGAGGGTTGAGGGAAGAGAACCACTGGGCAGTTGTTAGGAGACAAATGATAGCCTCCCGTCAAGGCCATACAGTGTGTTCTTTAACATACACAAGGTATGGCTCTCTCGCACACGGGGCCATGGCTTAACGTCCCATCCCATGGCAGGCATCCTTTCCAAGTCCATCGGTGTCCCATACTGAACTAGGGGGAGGAGATTTGCGGAGATAAATTTCAATGTGGCCTAGGTGGGATTCGAACCTGGGAATTGTAGATTACGAGCCTAGCGCGCCTCTGACAGAGTTCCCCGTCCCAATCTGATCGGTGCCTTTGAGGATTCGTTGTGTTCCCATATATCTCATATTATGAAAAGCTGCTAATTATTGGCGATGGCAGTCCAGTAATTTAATGATCCATATACATAGATAAACCGTGGAAGAAATGGAATGAGTCCTATAATAACGTCTCACTCCATTTTCATCACATTCTGGGCTTTTCACAAGTGGATAAAGAAAAATATCTAATAGATTACAGGCGCTTATCTAAATTTATGTCACTTAATGATTTACTTGATTTACATTAGCGAGTAGGGAAAACATTTACGAGGTAAAATATTCTCTTAACAGATGCGTATCAAAAATGATATCAATAGAATATTTTGATTACCAGATGCGAAAGTGATAAATGTTTATGAGCTAACAGATTCTCTTAACAGGTGTGTATCTAGAATGACGTCAATAAATTATCTTTGGTATGAAATATATGAAAGCGGCAAATGTTTATCCAATATCTTCCAATAACAGATGTGTACCTAAGGTAAGGTCATTGTACAATACGTAGAACAGTGCTACATGTATTATGGTGGAGTGGATAACACTAATTTATATATGAGGCTGAAATAGCAGAGCTCCAAAACTTTTCATAAAATGTAGATCTGAGAAATGATACGAAAATCGGAAAAGACGTCGAAAGTCAAATTGAAGTCATTTTTGTATCCCTCGCAAAATTAATAAATAATTTTTTTAACAAGTTTAGTAATTGCTTAATGTGATATATATATATTCATGGATGCTGTTATTTTTTAATTGATAATATTTTAAATTATCATTGTGCATATTGATGATATTTCTGACATTTTTTTCTGCTGACATTGCCTGTAGTTATTTCAGTTAGCTGGGAACGTCGAATTGATGATATTGCACCTAGTGCACAAAATGCATCGAAAATGTGTGAAGACCCAGGAGGCGATCTACTTCCTATGATGATAGGAAAGGAAGCCGCTGTTATTACTGGCGGCCGTGATGAGGCACCTTCCCCACCTTTCTTCTAGCGAACAAGAGAAGGTGCGGTTCCCTCCCCCACCTTCTCTTGTTCGCTAGGAAGGTGTCTACGAAATTCTATCAAAATGAGACAAATTCTTCATTGTGAAAAAATCTATCAATTCTACCAAAATGAACCAAATTCTTCATTGTGAAAAAATCTATCATTTCTACCAAAACGAACCAATTCTTCATTGTGAAAAAAATCTATCATTTCTACCAAAATGAACCAATTCTTCATTGTGAAAAAATCTATCATTTCTACCAAAATGAACCAATTCTTCATTGTGAAAAGATCTATCATTTCTACCAAAATGAACCAATTCTTCATTGTGAAAAAATCTATAAATTCTACCAAAATGAACCAATTCTTCATTGTGAAAGAGTCTATCAATTCTACCAAAATGAATCAAAATCTTCAATGTGAAAAAAATCTAGCAAAATCTTCAATGTGAAAAAAATCTAGCAAAATCTTCATTGTGAAATGTAGGTCATATTTCGAACTACAATATAAGTTACCTAAGAAGTTTGAAAATTGAATCTGTAGCTAAGCCATATCACAAATTTAGGGAATTTCCCCACGTGTTAAATCTGACAACAAGTTTTAATTTACTCATTCGTATAGATCTAAACATGCTATTTTTAATATTTATTTACTTGAAATAACTTTTACAAAGAAGAGAAACAATATTTTTTTCATGAAAATTAGAGTTTATAAACTTAGTTTTGAAGTACTTTATTGTGCAATTACCACAGCATTATTTACGAATTTGTTACGAATTTCTTCTGAGCTAATATGCTCGAAACATGAACCTTTTTATAAATGTTGTTTAATTTATTCTTTTCTGCGATAAATTTTTGAAATGTTCAGCACCATAAAACGTGGATTTCTTCTTTAGAAAAGCCTTTGAAATTAGAGTATATGAATCGCATTTGGTTATTTGATTTATATTAGAACTTACCTCAGTTTGAGTTTAAAAATGGTTCAAGATGGTTTTCAAGATGGTTTGCGATGTCTATCAGTTTAGTTCCCATCTACACTATCGAGGAGTCCAAGACGCAAAATTATCATTTTTATATTAGATTTTAGAAATGTCATTTCGTTTAATCCTAGTCGAAAAAAATTCATATTCTGTGATTTCTCATGATACTGAAATAAGTGTTGACTTTTCAACCAAAGAATGTGTCAGATTTAAAATCTTTCTTGAGGATCTTATTCATCTCAGAACATCCTTAGGGGTAGGTCCTGTTGTTGTTGTTTTACCTCTGAGCGGCACTTTTTTGCACACCATGGGCTAAATGGCCAGGTCACATGGACCCCGAAGGCTCAGAGAAGGTTGGGGAAGGGGACCCACTGGAACAGCTGTTGGGAGACAGATGGTAGTCTCCCGTCAAGGCCATCCAGCGTGTTCTTTAACGTGCACAGGGTATGGCTCTCCCGCACACGGGGCCACGGCTTAACGTCCCATCAGACGGACGGCGGCCTTTCCAAGCCCATCGGTGTCCCCTACTGACCGTGGGCAGGGCGGGGAATTTTGCGGAGATAAATCTTAACGCTGACCCAGCTGGGACTCGAACCTGGGAACTACAGATTACGAGCCTGGCGCGCTACCGACTGAGCCACCCCCGCCCTAGTGGTAGGCCCGAATCTATAAAAACAAAAGGAGAAAAAAAGGTGGTGTGTGTGTATGTGTGGGGGGGGAGCAGAATTGAGTCGAAAAAATGTAAAAGTGATTTGACATGTAAATTTTTGTGTGAAACATGTGTTTATTCTTTTGTGGTTTCAGATTCAAACTAGAACGCATGTCGCCTCTGGCGAATACGGGTATTTCGTTTTCAAAGAGAACGAAGTTGTTTATTTAATGATTTTGCACTGCTTAAGATTTTAATTCGAAATAATAGATGATTGAGAAATTGCAAATAGCAATTTTATTAGTACTTATACAACAAATAAAAGTTTTGATCTTTTATTTTTTTAAAATGTAAAAGTTGCTTTTGTCACACTGTGGTTCACTGAGATGGCAAACGATTAATCACTCTATAGTATAGGTTGGGTTGTTTTACCTCTGAGCGGCACGTTTTTGCATACCATGGGCCAAATTGCCAGGTCACATGGACCACGAAGGCTCAGAGAAGGTTGGGGGAGGGGACCCACTGGAACAGCTGTTGGGAGACAGATGGTAGTTCTCCCGTCAAGGCCATCCAGCGTGTTCTTTAACGTGCACAGGGTATGGCTCTCCCGCACACGGGGCCACGGCTTAACGTCCCATCCGACGGACGGCGGCCTTTCCAAGCCCATCGGTGTCCCCTACTGACCGTGGGCAAGGTGGGGAATTTTGCGGAGCTATAGTATAGGACATTCAATTAGTCCCTTGATTGGATTCACCATTGCTTAGATGAAAGACAATCAACTAGTCCCTTACTTCAGAAACACCATTGCTTAGATAAAATAACAGGTTCGCGGTTGTTACACCCGTACCGACGTATGCCTCAGACTTGCTGCGCCAAGTGATGTATGTCCAACAATTCACGCACGAGAGCTGTATAGGCACGACACAGTTTATTCACATTTATATATAATCATGCTGGGGATGCGCTCTCCGTAGGCCTTTCTGCTTTGCTGCTGCTAACTA
This sequence comes from Ryuthela nishihirai, assembly GCA_038380435.1. Lineage (NCBI taxonomy): Eukaryota > Metazoa > Arthropoda > Arachnida > Araneae > Heptathelidae > Ryuthela > Ryuthela nishihirai. Next base: position 122,732,033 of record JAWZYU010000001.1, on the reverse strand, counting down.
TTATGCAATGAGGTGGAGAACCGCACTTTGCAGATTCTCACTTTACCAACCTCAAACTCGGCGAAAGGATATCCATCCCTTTCCTACAATGTGGTTCACATAGAACTCACTTCAGTTCCAAAGAACTGTACTTGGTTCACCAAGAACCGAACCTTGATTCCCACATAAAATCGAACCCTCCCCTTAAGGGTTTTGTTTGAGTAATAGCGGCGTCATCTTGACGCGTGTTCAAACGTCTTTCCTGTTTGATAGCGATGTTCAAGGCTGTTGTTTACTCTTGCTGCCATAGTCTTCAGCGCCCGAACTCGAATCCGAGAGTAGTTGTAAATAGTCGTAACAGGTCTTTTTGGACTCGTTAGCATGTGCAGGTAGCCAGCTCAGGCCCGCAAACAACATCTATCAGTCACATCCCCACAATAGCACTTTCAAAAACACACTTAATACATAGAAATATTTAAAATAAAATGAATAAATACCCCCTCAAGCAGCTGTTTGTCACAGAGGTCTGACAGGAGTCTATCAGTTTAATACGCCGTAGTAGAGAGTCTGTGAGGATGGCGGGTCCTCAGCAGATTTTTTGTCAACATTTTTTGTCAACACGCAGTCACCCTCCCAAGGACTTGACCACACCCAAAGCTGCTTAACTTAGGTGATCGGATGAGAACCAGTGTTTTCAGCTAGATACTGCCGTTGGCTTAAAAAAATTACAACAACAAAAATACAATAAAAATGCAGCAATAAATAAAAATAAATATATTAGAGGGACTTGACACACACCCATCTGAGAAAATGGAGCAAACTCTTGCTATCAGTAGAATATCTCTAGAGAATTTAAAACCGAAGTTTCAAATTTCTAGCATGAAAAGACCACTAGCAAAGTTTTTAAAAAAAAGTCGCATCGTTCATAAGCAGTGCCCTCTAAAGATGGTAAATTAAAAATACTCACGGATTGGAAAAACATGAATCATAATATTTCATTAGTATTTATTCAACCAAAAAAGGATTTTTCAATTATCTTTTACGAAATAATTGTGTTTTACAATCCTGTTAGGTGCAAGGGAATAACTTATTATCCTCATTGCAGTTTCCACCACGAGCAGTTCAAATTTCGAGAATAAATGTATCGTTTTCAAAATTTGTTAAATTTATTTTAATTTTATTAAAATTTTCCACCGTGAGAAAGCTTAATTTAAACTTTTTGGAGATTCGGAAAGTGCGACTCGTAATATTTCATCAACAACTATTCAACTCAAAAAAATGTTAATTTCTCTCTTTGAAATTTTATATCTTAAGAGAGCATAGTTGCATTTCTCCCCCTCCCTCCCTCCTGGGGTTAAGAGGTCAATTCATTCTTGCTAATGCAAATCTCATGACCTTTGCATTCCATCACCAAAATTTAAAATTTCTACTGAACAGATCGTTTGCAATATTCATAAAAAAATTCCACCTTTATAGAGCACAGTTTAAGCTTTTGTGGGAAGTGTAATAATTCATCACATACCTATCTAACTTAAAAAGAATTTTTAATTTATCTTTAAAAAGCAAAATAAAAAAATAATAAAAAACGAAAAAAAAAATAAATAATAAAAAACATTATCTCGTTTTTTGTTTCGAACGAGATAAAAATATATATACTTGATATGCTTTTGCCTCCCATTAATAAATAAAGTAGATCAAAATGACTGATTTCTAGATTAAAAGAATATTGACATTTTAATCTAATGGCCAGTTAAATTGATTTGTCTTGTGTGTCTTTATTTCGTAAAGAGATCACGTTTTGTCCTAATGTAAAGCAGGTGAAAAAAAAGCTATCATAAAATTAACGAAAGAGTTCGTCAGCAGTTCTAATTTTGTCTTTTGTATATCATAAAGTTCAATTCCTCGATGTTTAATACCGATCAAGAAAATTCATTTATTCGTCTTAATGTTTACAACAAAACAGGGGCGGGGGTGGCTCAGTCAGTAGCGCGCCAGGCTCGTAATCTGTAGTTCCTAGGTTCGAGTCCCAGCCGAGTCCCTGCCCTGCCCACGGTCAGTAGAGGACACCGATGGGCTTGGAAAGGCAGTTGCCCGTCGGATGGGACGTTTAAGCCGTGGCCCCCTTGTGCGGGAGAGCCATACCCTGTGCACGTTAAAGAACACGCTGGATGCCCTTGACGGGAGGCTACCATCTGTATCCCAACAACTGTTCTAGTGGGTCCCCTCCCCCAATCCTTCTCTGAGCCTTCGGGGTCCATGTGACCTGGCCATTTAGCCCATGGTGTGCAAAAAAGTGCAGCTCAGAGGTAACCCAACCCAAATTACAACAAAACGACGAGAGAAATGCGAAAAAACACGTTTAAGAACTGAAATGGAATATAATCGTATATAAGTTGAAATAAATTAAGATTTTTGTCTCGTTTTCTTTGAAAATGAGATTAATTCGTAGTTTCGCTTTCTCACTTTCTGTCCGTCGGTAGACATCGAACTTTTTTGTTCACAGAGATAAATTAAAAAATCTTTTTTTCTGTTGGATAGATATTGATGAAACATTACGATATGCACTTTCCGAATCTCTCTAAAACTATATTTACGCCCTCTAGCGGTGGAAAAACTTGAAAATTCCAAATTTTCAAACGAATATTGCATAAGACGTATTTATGCTAGAAATTATATATTTTAGTGGTGGAATATGAAGGTCACGAAGTTTCAATTGCCAACAAAGAGTTGACCCCTTAGATTCAGAGGGGGTGGCAAACGCACCTTTTTAGTTTTAGCAGATAATTGCTTCTTTTCAGAGATGAATGAAAAAAAAAATCTTTTTTTAGGAATTGATAAAATATTTTGATTCGCACTTTCGGAATCTTTCGAACACTGTAATTGCTCCCTCTAACGGTGAAGAAGATTAAAAATTCCAAAATTTCAAAGGAATATTTTAAACTATGCATTAATAATAGAAATACGAAATTTCGGCGGTGGAATGCGAACGTCATGAAGTTTCCATTGGAAACAATGAAAATGCTAATTAGAAAATCTTTTTTAGTTTGATTAGTATTAATGAAATAATTGCAAATCACTTGTATAGAATAGAAATTTGAAAAGTTAGTGGTAATTTTTAAGAGATATTCCGGTGACAGCAATAATTTTTCCCACAGAAAAGCAACCCACTTTTCTGACAGAAGTATGGGAAATGCAAGATTTTAGATTTAAGAATTAAAAGACGAATACTTCTATATTGTATAATTACTAATGATATGCTATTTGTATTTACCCCATTATCCGTTAGCTCAAACTAAAACTTTAAAGGAATAAAACAAAAAATACTTTTTAAAAAGAAAGAAAAACTTCTTTCACTTTGAAAACGGAGAGATTCTCATATGCGCCAGTGACGATATGCGTCCTTTTAGTTATTTTATAATTGCTATCTGCATAAATGTTACCTAGGAGGGTAAAAATAAAACGTGATTTAATTTAGTACTAAATTCGTGAGTTAGGAAAAATCGGGGTGACCCACCTGTATTTTTTAATCCCCTCTTTAAAGACTCCGCCTGTATTTTTAAAACCCCTGAAAAGTCCCCGATTTTCCTACCTCACGATTTTTGAAATTTAGTTTTGATGGCGCCATCTAGTGTATACCATAAGTACTATACTTTAGCAAGCACTCTGTTTTATAAAAAAAACTTCGCACATGGGGATTTGACCCGACTATCTTCACCTCAACAGCTCAAACCAGGGCATTAAGCGATTACACCAAGGATCACATATACTTAAAGTGTTTAAATGTGGATGAAGTAGGAATAAACGATCATTATAAATTACTAATTTCTTTCATCATCATCATCATCATCATCATCATCATCATCATCATCATCATCATCATCATCATCATCATCATCCTCAAGCAGCCATGGGCTACGGAGGTCCAACCAGACCGTGCAATTTAGTTCTCCAAGCAAGTCTATCCTGAGCTACATCTACTGCATCTGGCCACTGCACACCAATTCTAACAAGGTCCTGTTTGACATTGTCAGCCCACCGCATCCTAGGTCTCCCCTTCTTTCTGAGGCCTTTAAGCGCACTGTTCATAACCCTATTCGCAATCTATAATTATTCATACGGGCAACATGGCCAAACCAACGGAGTCTCTCTCTGCACAATATGCTGCTTAAAGGAGGTTGCAAACTCCTTTGCCTAATCTCATCATTAGTTACAAAGTTGAACCATCTAATGCCCAAGATACTGCGTAAGCATCTGGAATCAAAAGCATCTAGTTTCCTGTTATCTTGTTTACAAAGTGTCCAAGTTTCACTACCATAACCAACCCTAGAAAGAACCAAACTATTATACAGTCTAATTTTAGTCTTTAGGTGTAAACGCCTATTTCTCCACACTCTCCATAGGTTCTTAAAAGTCCCGGCAGCAATCCCTATTCGTCTGTTAATCTCATGCCGCACATCACCATTATCTGTTACATAGCTCCCAAGATAATTAAACTGTGACACCTGCTCAAGACTGCAACCATTCAGATTAACTGAATCACAGCCTGCCTGACCAATTTTCATCACTTTAGTTTTCTCTCTGTTTATAACCAAACCTACTCTACTACCAGTCTCATCAACAGCTCGAATGAAAGAGTTCATCTCATCAACATCATTTGCCAAAAGGGCTAAATCATCAGCATAATCTAAATCAGAAATTTTCGTATCTCCAGCCCATTTAAGGCCAAAATCTTTCCCTTGAAGTGAATTTCGCATAACATAATCAATAACCAAGCTAAAGAGAAAAGGAGACAAAATGCACCCTTGTCGAACACCAGAAGTAATGCTAAACCAATTGCTACAAGCCTTACCAACTCTCACACACGACTCAGTGTTATTATAGAGAGCTTTCATAATGTTAACTAACTTGTCAGGTATACCATATGATCTCACAATCAACCACAAATTATGACGATCAACAGAGTCGAAAGCCTTTTTGAAATCAACAAAGCTAGCAACCAAAGGTTTCTGAAACTCTAAACATTTCTCAAGAATCTGCCTAAGTGAAAATATCTGATCCACACATCCCCTACCACTTCTGAATCCACATTGCTCATCACGCAATTGACTGTCAACCAGATTCTTAATTCTATTAAGCACAATCATGGAAAGAACTTTACCTGGAACAGAGAGTAGGCTGATACCCCTATAGTTATCACAAGAACTGCGATCACCTTTTTTGAAAATAGGGATAACAATAGCTCTGGTAAAATCCTTAGGAACCATGCCTTTATCATAAAAGATATTCAGAATTTCAGTCATCCAAGTGGTAACCGAAACATTCCCAGCTCTAAGCATTTCCGTAGTAATTTCATCTGCCCCTGGGGATTTATGAAGTTTAAGTTTAGAAACAGCCAAAATAACTTCAGATTGTGTTATAGGGTCAACATTAAAGCCACCAATGCATCTATCATCATTGCAAACAATGGGAGTAGAACTAACTACATTGTTTAGAACATCACTGAAATGCTCAGCCCACCTAGCCATGACAGAATCCTCCCCTTCTATAACCTTACCTTGTTTATCCTTCAATCCTTGTATCCCTGTCCGTTTTCTACCACACAAAACATTAACTATCTGGTACAGCTCTCTGCTGTTGTGCTGTCTAACTGCTTCCTCGGCTTTGTCAGCCAAACCATCAAGCCAAAGATTCTTATCAGCAGCTAACTGATCCTTTACAAGTTTATTAAGGTCTCTGTAATGCTTTCTATTAGGACTAGTAGGGTATTGATTAAGGGCATTCCTGCAATTCTTTCTTTCCGAAATAAGCTCAAGTGCCTTATCACTCAGATAATTTTGCCTCTTCTGCTCCTTTTTTCCTAAAAGAATACTGTTAGTGTCCAAAAACGCCTGTTTAAAATGATCCCATTCTTCCTCAACTTCAGTAGTAAGCAAACCATGACTGTCATAATGACTAAGTAACCTATCATGGTAAGCTTTGGCTATAACTGGATCTTTCAGAGCTTCAGTATTAAAAGTAAATTTTTTAACCCTAGCACAACACTTTTTAAGTTTAAGTTGCAACACACTTTTAACAAGGTAATGGTCAGATCCAATTTCAGCTCCCCTATATGCCCTGGTATTCCTAACAGAACTAGCCCATTTGCTGTTAATTAATATGTAATCAATCATATTCTTATGCAGCCCATCAGGTGAAACCCATGTGTACTTATGTATGTCGCGGTGTTTGTAATAAGTGTTAGTTATTCTGAATCCATTGAGTTTACTTACCTGTAGGAGACGTTGCCCATTGCCATTGCAGCTACCAATACCAAAAGTGCCTATTACTCCTCCCCAAAGGTCAGAGTCAGTACCAACTTTGGCATTGAAGTCACCAAGAACAAGGGTAATATCTCCTTTCTTGACAGAATTCAAAATATCCTGAAGTTGTTCATAAAACCTATCCTTCTCATCCTCATCGGCATCCTCAGTGGGGGCATAACAGCAGATAACATTCAAGTCTTTAATGCTTGTCTGAAATTTTGCTGTAAGAAACCTTTCATTAATGCACTCGTATCCTAGAAGAGCATCACTAGCGTGTCTGCTGAGAAGCAGACCCACGCCTTGGTGATGCTTATTGTCGTCCCTCCCTGAAAAGAGAAATTTAAGATTATTTTTAAGAATCTGACCTTTATCTGTCCATCTGGTCTCTTGTAAGCCGAGAATATCTAAATTATAACGGTGAAATTCTTGTGTGAGGACATCAAGAGAAAAAGTTCTGTGCAGAGTCCTCACATTCCAACTACCTATGGAGAGAAAATGGTTAGTGGGATGTTTAAAGAAACTATGTTTATTGAGAGAGGGAATGCCGACAATATCAAACAGCCCCCTAATCGCAGACATGGGGCAAAGACCCGTTCCCCCACTACTAAAGGCTGAAGCCATCTACACTGGAAGATTTCCTCCAATGTAGAATTTGACGATGCCAATAGAAGCAAAGAGTTCAGGTGCCTGCGATGACTTCTGCTCAGGATTATCCACCAGCTGATAAACATATCCTGTGAATCTATTCACTTGGGGCTGTCAACCCACAAACAAACAGAAAACACAGCGGAAGATTTTCCCTCCACAGAAGCCCACCAGTGCAGCAAAATCAGGATCCATAATCAAGCTCAGAGCCATATATCTGTCCAGTCCAGTAGGTTTATATGGTCAGCACCAGGACCCTGTGTGGTTGACCACTCCTCAGCAGGGTAGATAAAAAAGAAAAGTAGCCATAGTTGTCCAGATCAGTAGGCCACACTAATCTGGCAGCCCACCCCTTCCGTTCACTTCCACAAGAGAGTATCTCTTTTGAAAGTTACTAACGGTCCACACCACGAGAAGGCGGGGTCGGACGTTAGGTGCTAGGCCTGGCCGGTTCTATGCATCATCACAGGGGATTGGTGCATAGCTCTCCTTCCAGTGACTACCTAGCTACCATTTACAGACCTCGAATTTCTTTATTCCTTATTAATTTGCGAATGTATTATATATTTATTTATTGTAAATTAAGAATATATTATTTTTTTAAATGAATTTTTTTCCCTAGAAAATCACATTTAACTTAACTTGGGAATAATTATTTTAAAATCACATTTAACTTGGGAATAAATTGTAAATTAATTTTTTCCCCTAGAAAACCGCATTTAACTTGAGAATAAATTATAAATGAATTTTATAAATGAATTTTGTGAATTTTTATTCCTAGAAAACCACATTTAACATAGGAATAATTATTTTAATGAATTTTTATTCCTGGAAAATCACATTTAATTTGGGAATAAATTATAAATGAGTTTTTTATTTCTTATTAATTGACTTACGAATAAATTATATTTTTATTCTTAGAAAACCACATTTAACATAGGAATAATTATTTTAATGAATTTTTATTCTTAGAAAACCATATTTAACATAGGAATAATTATATTTTTATTTATTGTAAATTACATTTAACTTGCGAATAAATGTAATATTCCTTGTAAATTAGGAATATATTTTTATAAATGAATTTTGTTTTAACCTAAAAATATATTACTTTCATAAATCTTGCTTTTTTTCTTGGAAATAAGCTCGTTAACTCCCCACCCCACCTGTGGACCACGTTTTATTGTCGAATGGATTTACAATCTGAAAAGTCCTTCTAAATAAATATTTTATCCCACGGGGATTAGATTCTTTACCGTGAAAAATAATTATCACTATAATTTATTTAGAAATGCTTTCGTAAACTGAGAATTAAATGAAACAGACCAACAAATAAACCTTATTTTTTTCTCCCCGCCCTTTGCTCTGTATAATAATTAGTGGTTCGATTCTCAGAAATATTTTTAGAAATAAACTTACCCATTCTGCGAACTAAATGAAACATTTATATCTTTCTCTGACATTTTTATTCTCAACCACGTTTTATTGACGGACGGAAAAACATTTACAAACTCAAAAGTCCTACACAAAATTTTCAAATTAGGAATCACACGTCTCTAAAAAATAATTTATTAGAAAGCTCTTTCTCAATCTGTGAAAGACAAAGTTCTCACATCTGATTAATACCATCATTTATTCCCGGGAGATTAAAAAAAATCAATAAAAAGGGTGCAGGAATCGTGTTCGAAATATATATTTGTTAAAAATATGGATCCAAGAAAAAAATTACTTCACGTTTTAAAACACTTATTTTAAGCAACTATTTACAAGTTTAACATGTAATATTTTAGTTAACCTTTTATCGTGCTTTCTTGTTGACAAAGTTCATGGTCTGTTCTTATCAATATGTTGTCTTGGGGGTGACACGAGGGTTCACAGATTGAATTACCACGATGATACGTGGTCAGACCTTATCAGCTATATTTGTTGCTGATAAGGTCTGGTGGTAAAAGAAAGAACCGAACACTTCCCTATTGAGAAGGACTATGTGATTCGGACATAATTTGAGCCAGATAGGCTTTTACATGCTGTGAAGAAATTTTACTGTCGCCTTGACCGGGAAAGAAATTTAATGTCGTGTGAAGAAATTTAATGTCGCCTTGACGGGGGATGAAACGATAGTTGGGAAAATACATCCATACGTATTTCAGAAAACGGTGGAAGTTTGAAAACATGCACATACCACATTTTACTTGATTTACCACTACGCCACGTACACATTTACGTGATTACCACTACGCCAGATGATATCTGCTATATTTGTTGCTGATAAGGTCTGATGAGCTATTCCCTTCATTAGCGACAGTAATAAATAACTCACTCTAAAGGTTACTAAAGAGATTGCCAATAGGGCTATGGAGGGTGAGACGATTACACTCTTAGCTCTGAATAGTAATTATCATCGGAATTTATTTTGGGAAAAACTATTTCTTGGGAATAAACATCTCCATTCTACGAACCAGAAATTGGAAACATTATTTTTTCCAAAATGGGATTTACACTCTTAGGTCTGATTAGTAATTATCATCGGAATTTATTTAGGGAAAACTATTTCTTGGGAATAAACATTTCCGTACTACCTACCAGGAAGCCATGGCATCTGATTAATACCATCATTTATTCCAACACAGTTCAGCCTTGTGATATTTCGTAAAGGGGTAACGTATCCGAAATGCATGACTGTACCAGTAGAAGCTCAGGCCACAAAAACTAAGATAGGTCTCTTAGAAAAGATGTAATCTTAAACCTATAAAAGAAAGAACCGAACACTTCCCTATTGAGAAGGACTATGTGATTCGGACATAATTTGAGCCAGATAGGCTTTTACATGCTGTGAAGAAATTTTACTGTCGCCTTGACAGGGAAAGAAATTTAATGTCGTGTGAAGAAATTTAATGTCGCCTTGACGGGGGATGAAACGATATTTGGGAAAATACATCCATACGTATTTCAGAAAACGGTGGAAGTTTGAAAACATGCACATACCACATTTTACTTGGAAAATAATCACAGAATTTTTGCGAGATAGTGACTTGAAACTCTGCTACGGAAAATACATTTAGTTGCATTCATTAAGAGCACAAACTGATTTCATGCTAAAACATCTCATTTCACACCAGATTTCAGCTTACTTGGAAAACTAAGTTTAAAAATTTATGTGAACCAGTGACTTGACAGATGGAATCACTCATTTTCCATAAGAATATACTATTATGGCACGGAGTTGGGAAGAAATATGTTCCAACGAAAAATTCATTCAATTGCATATATTACGATCAGAAAAATAATTTAGTGACAAATTTTAAGCAAGCAAACATGTTTTTTTTCACACCAAATTTTATCTTACCTAAAAAATATGAACAAAATTTGAGTAAGATACAAAATTAAAACGAATAAAAATTACTGTAAGGAACGAATTTCACTTCCATAGAGAAAACATATAGAATTCACGTTTTACCGTGCAAAACACGCGTATACTAGGAAATTTTTTTGAACATAGAACTTATTTTGTGATGTAACAGGAAACAAGACGCGTGTTCTTATACACATTTTTCGTTAAAAAATAAAGACAAAATTTAGGCAAGATAGAAATATAAACAACCAAGGAAAGGTGTAAGGTGAAATTTTACTTCCCATACAAATTTTGCATCAGATGCAAAAAGATTTTGAACATAATATTGGTTTGATGATGAAACACAAAACTGAAAACGTGTTCTTGCTTTACACCAAAATTTGGTTTAGTTGGTAAAATACAGAAATGAAAATCATAGGGACATGGAAAATTGACAAGTATGTGTCAAACTTGATGTCTGGTACTAAAATATTTCAAACAAGAAATTGCTAAGGTAGTAACTAAAACAAGGTAACTTTAAACAAGAAAGTGGTTCGGTGATAAAACTTGGAACAGAAAAACACGGGTTAGCATAAAACTTTGAATAAGAATCGGGAATGGTGGTAAAACCGTGAATGGACTGATCTGATTGATAAAAAAATATATCTGAACTGAACTTGAGGTTTGTACTGAACTTGAGGGTTGACAACATAACTTGAGATGTACTGAACTTGAGGGTTGACAACATAATGTGATAATATAGACAGATTAACTGTAAAATCGCATTTAATCAGAGGCACGGGTTGACCAAGTCCGTAGCACGCTGGATTCATATGCCGTTATTCCCAGGTTCCAACCTCCAAATGTTTTACCTCTGAGACTTATTTCTGTTAACCTCTGTCCTCCGTGAGAAAGATGGCATGGCTTTGAAAAATACAACTGTTGACTTTACGTGTGGAGAAGTGTGGAGACGAACCATACTTTCTTATCGTCAAAAAACACTCTGAATTGCCTTGACAGGAGTTTTCAATTCCTCTCTTAACACCAATCTCGTACCCTTTCTCTAACTACGAGCTCTTTCGTTCTGTGACTAGGCCGTTTAATCAAATTACATGCACTAACGAAAATTAGAAAAACAACGAAACGGTTGGTAAAATTCAGTGAGAATCACTAACATACAGTGAAATGGATGGCAGAATAACTGCAAATTCGCACATATTGCAATGAATGGCAGAATATCTTCAAAATACTTCGGAACTGGATGGTACAATAATTGCGAAATCAAACAAAGTACACTGGAGTTGATTGAATATCTTCAAAATATGTTGGAATAGATGTCAGAAATAACGGAAAATATCAACAAAGTACACGGGAATGGATCAGAAAATATCTTCGAATATATGGAAATGGATCAGAGAATATCTCCGAATGGCTGTAAAAATCCCTTCAAAACAGTAAATTACTGAGAAACCTCACGCAAGACAAAAGAAAGCATAGAAGGAAAACCGGAAAATGAACAACATACACAGGAATGGACAGCGATTCTCTTCAAAATATACACGATTAGACAATAGAATATTTTAGATCTATCTGAAACATATAACGTATCTGCTTCTTAATATCGATGTTATTCTTTCGAGCAAAAACACTACAAGATAGAAATTTCAAAGGGAGTGATATATGCAACAATCAAAAACATGGTAAATCAGGAATTTTCTAAGTTATGACTTTTAACTCGTGCCATCTCGTGGATGAAAAGTGATCTTAAAGACTAAGTGATAAAAGTCCCTCTTTAGCAGAAGGAGTAACACGGGAAAACCATGAAATATTAGTATACTAGGGTGATTGTTGCTATGAGTGTGTTGGAGAACTGTGACTTTTCTCGTGGCACGGCTAATTCGAAACCTTTACTTTCGGTGTTTAATGTAAACTTCATATCTCACCAGCTTGCACCTGTCTGGTGCTCAGGGAAACACCGTTATTCGACAAAAAAGAACACTCAAATTAAAAAAAAAATGTAAATACAGTGACCGACTAATTTCAAAAACGAGTTAATTTAATCCACGTAAATTGAAAAGATGATTACATATATTCACAAAAAAGCGGAACATTTGAACGCCCAGAAAACATTTTTTCTGACATCGGGACAGCTCTCTAATCTCGGGATATACGAACTTCATTTATTTCTTTATCACATAATAAAAAGATTTCTTGATGGACTTTACGTTTCGAAAAGCTAACATGCTTCAATGAGGCAAGCTTCTTCTCTTTCCTGATTGAAATAAACAAAATAGCGGTTTTCCCGCCGATAGTACTATCGATAGTGTTTTCGACTATCAATTGTGTGTCCATAGTAAAAAAAACTATCGATAGTTCGCACCACTGCTCTGAAGAGCTGCTACACCTATAGAAGTGATGAGAGACTTCCGTCTTGTCCCTTTGCTGGACCTTGGAAATCCAGAACCCACATTTTGTGGCTGGCCTATTAATGATCAAAGTCTGGTCTAGTTTAGGCTGTGTATATAAAGTATATACAGGGTGATTGTAAACTCTTTCAACGAAATAAGAGGGGTGATAGTACACATCAAGACAAACAATTTTTGCAATGGAACCTAGGGTTGCATTCCACTCCTTCCGCCAGAAAAGAGTACTTTCGAAAAACGCAACGCATGCACAAGTATTTACAACCAGTGCATGAAAAGCACAAGATGCAAATCAGGTGCGCTGAGCAAGTGCGTAGACGATTAAGAGCAAACATTTAAAAACGCAGCCGGACCCGTTCATCGACATTACCTTGATAACGTGACATGATAAGTGACGTATTTGTGAAGGACATGGAAAACTACACATACGAGGAATTGGCGGATATGCATCTGATGTACGGCCAAGCAGGTGGTAATGGACGTGAAGCACAAAGATTGTACCGTGAGAGATTTCCGAATCGTCGTATTCCTTACCATTCGACCTTCGCCAGTGTTGATCGAAGACTGCGTGAAACTGGCTCGTTGGCTATCTCAATGAGTGATACTGGACGTTCGTGAAGTGTGCGGACATCAGAAATGGAAGAACGTGTCTTACAGTGATTCGCAGACGTTCCTTCCACAAGTACGTGAGTGGGTCATCCGAAATGGGAGTTTGTCAAACCTCGGTGTGGAATGTCCTACATGAGGCACGGATGCATCCCTTCCACGTGCAGAAGGTCCAAGCTTTGAACGAAGATGACTATCCCCGCCGGGTAGAGTTTGTCAGGTGGATGCTCCAGATGAACAATGTTAATCCGCAATTTCCTGCATTAGTGTTATTTAGTGATGAGACCACGTTTACCCGGCAACGCATTTTCAACAATCACAACCAGCACGCTTGGGCTCAAGAAAATTCACACGTCACTAGAAAATTCACACGTCACTTTGTAAACACCAGCAGAAATTTGGCATTAACATCTGGGCAGGTATCCTGGGTGATTGTCTGGTGGGACCTTACCTCTTGCCAGAACGACTGACCAGTGCAGCGTACCATGTGTTTCTGGAGCAAGTGCTTCCCGGTCTGTTGCAGGGTGTTCCGCTCACCATGCAGATGGACATATGGTTTGTGCATGACGGGGCCCCAGCACACTTTTCCATCGAGGTCCAATACTTCCTAAATACAACATATCCCCTGCGGTGGATTGGACATGGTGGACCTGTGGCTTGGCCTCCACGCTCCCAGGACCTCAATCCACTAGACTTCTTCTTCTGGGGGCACATGAAAACACTTGTGTACGAGACACTTGTGAACTCTCTGAAAGATCCCGTCGCGAGAATCGGAGTTGCAGCGGACAAGACCAACACCACACCAGGAGTCTACGAGAGGGTGCGACAGTCCTTCATTCACCAGTGTGGGCTGTGCAACAACGCCCTCGGAGGCCACTTTGAGCAACTACTTTGAGTCTTTCTCTGACGCGAATGTAATTAAACAACTCATAAATTAGTTAAGTGCCTTTGTTTTCACTGTTGAAGGATCAACGTGGATATGTAACTTTACACTTCTCTGGCGGAAGGAGTGGAATGCGACCCTAGGTTCCATTGCAGCAATTGGTCGTCTTGATGTGTACTATCACCCTTCTTTTTTTGTTGAAAGAGTTTACAATCACCCTGTATATTTGCTAGCCCCCGATAGGGGACCACCTTGTCGTGGTGGGGGGGCCTAGGCCCCAGCAACCCGGCTGAAGGCTGTGCCGACCGGATTGGTCTCCCGGTTGGACATGGCTAAGGCCAACCGAGGTTGAAGATGCTGCTGGCTGGCTTGATTGCCGGTCAGATGGTGACGGCGTCGGAAACCTCACCTCTCAGGAGACCTGTGTGGTCTGTTCGACGGCTCTGCCGAAAGGTCTGAGCCCGCCTTGTAGGCACGAGCTGTCCAAAAAAGTTTGCGTCTTACTAAGAGTCTCCACCCCGGGTGCCGATCGAGCTTGGATCTATATATCCTTGCACATTTGCAAACCGGGGAATAGATTAAAGAAAGGTTTCTTCCGGTGGTCAGCTTTCCTTCTATAGGACTGCTGCCATGTGAGGCTGGGGTTGAGGTGCGCCTATAGGGCGTATTCCTTGCCCCCGGCTCTAGATGGTCATGGCTTTTCATAACCAGGTAGTGCTGTACAAGCGGAACCGGGAATTGCCGTGGTTGCATAAGATCGCAACAAAAGAGATTCATTGTATATTTGCTAGAGAATGAAGGTTTGCAAGTAGTGATGTTTTCTCAGTGTGCATTTCCTACCACCAGTTTAGTCACCTGCAATCATAGTGTACACGATAAATGCTCCTACCCGCACTGCCAACACACCTTCATAACAGATATTACACGGACTTATTATTTGTCGGATTTAGACGAGTGCAAAACTAAAATTCCATTGATCACAACTTCCTATTTTGGAAAAAGAAATAACATCTAACAAAAGAACGTTATGCTTGTGCACATTCAAAATATGTGTCTAATATTATTAATTATTACACTATCATCTACGCCTCTTGAAGTAGTCTACAAAGCTTAACATAAAATTATGCTCTTCCCAAAAATGGGAGAAAAAAAATCGAAAAATTGCTTGTTATTCTTAGTTTCGTTGCACTTTACATTATATTGGCCGATTATCGGCAGATAATAAATTTCAATACATAATTAATTTAACTACCACTTGATTTCTTGACAAATTAAATATATATTTTAAAAATTTCGTTCAATTCACGGGAGACGCGGAATCGAGCTCAGATCTTGAAGAGTGAAGACGTACCTTTGCTTCGCTCCTGGATTATTTTAGTAAACTTGTTTAGCTAGTATTTTACAAATTTCCCACTAGACTTAGGCGAGATCGGGTGAAGACCGCTGTAGCCTTTGGCGGGAAGGTTAGTTGTGTCAAAGAACGTATAAGGAAAAGTTCAGCTTTGACAAAGCGTAAGTGGCGACCTCAAGTGGTGTTTCGATTCGTATCGTGCATTGTTTAAGCTGGGAAGCAAACAATAAGGCGCAAAGGAATTATGCATCAAAAAATTAATATTTTAAAAAAGAAAAAAAAAGTAACTGCACTATGCATTTGAAAAAAAATAATATCATGATTTTAATAAAGGTTTATTTTCTGCATTGGAATTATTTTTCGTTGAACCAACAATTATAAATTGAACGGATATAGAAGATTTGAAATTAGCCTGAAGTTAATTTATAGAATAAATTATTACAATAAGAAGCTTTCTTGGTTGCATAGAAACAGGAAACAGAATTGATATTAATATACTTACTCTGAAAGGATATCAATGGGAAATTATTACATAGGAAAAGAGAAGAGAATGGAAGTTGACAGTAACATATAATTACAAAAGCGTTCGTCCCCTGTAATGTCCGTTTCACCTATACGCCAAATGCACGATACTCGATTTTACATTAATCTCTATGGAAGCTTAACTTCTTCTCCCTCTACATTCTTTGGTTAGGTCTAACTAATATTATACCTTAAACTGATAGGTTTTCAGTTAGGGTTTTTCAGATTAAATTTCACAAATTAGTTCTAATAAAACTTAGACACCTTTGGATATTCAATACATCCTTCAATTAGTATAAGTACAAGCCAATAGCCGACCTAGAGTTGGCTGTTATTGGTTTGGAAATATACATATAATTTCTACTCTCCAAGTAATCTCAAAATCCTCCGTTCAGGTATTCTAATTTATAAGTTTAGTATTTCCTTCCGATCGTTACTGGAATTTTTATTACTAGTTTATCGCTATTCTTACTGTTTTTTGTTTTATTCTTATTAAATTTGTATCCCTTACATATTTAATTCGCTTATTTTATTCCCAGTTTTCTATTTCTAGTTGTTTTTGATTGATTTCTGGTACTTTACTGAAATCCGAATTGAAGCGGTTTTTTCCGTTACTAACTGCGCACTAATTTTGAAATTTTGAATAATTCACTTAATATTTATATGATTCTAGTCTGTTCACTTGCTTAGTATCTTAATATCGTTTTTCACTTTTATCATCTGTTTTTTATATTTAAAACTTCACCTTGATTGATACAATATGTCTATTTCTGACATTATTGTCTTCTCTGCCGCGGCCCCGCTCAGAGAGCTGTTCCGGAAATTTTTCTTCCTGACCGCACAGAGACCTCTGATTTTCAAGTCAATGTTGAAACCAGTTATAACGCTCAAATTTGCGCATTCTTATCCGACAAAAATAAACTTCTATTTGAAGTAAATTCTAACCTGATTAATTGACCATCTATGAAGGACATTCCTGGCTTGTTGCCAAAAGTTCGCATCAGCTTTAATGATGCAATTGTTGAGAAGTTTTATCTCGAGAAGGACATAAACGAACATGTCTGCTCGGAACAATATTCTAATCACACCATTGATTTGGAGGTTTCCAAGACAGATCTTCAGATCATGTGCACGGAATGGATATTTATTCAAAATCCGTTGCTCCCGAAGTTGCTAAAAAGCCCAAGGGAAAGGGTTTCACCCAAAAACAAGACGAAGAAAGGGCACAAGCGTTCCCTTTCTCCTACTGTCGAATCTACATATGCCTCCAAAAAACGTTTTTCCGTTTTGGCGGAGGAATTCCTTGACCCACAGGTCTCGGAAATGAAAACTGGTGGTGCTCCTTCAAAAGCCAATTCTTGGAAAATTCCACCTATCATTTTGAGGTCACCCAAAAATTGGATTGTTATACACAGAGATCTTATTAAGATTGCTGTGGAATCATTCACAGCTAAGACTTCTGTTAGATACAGTCCGTCTTCAGACGAAGTGCTCAGATGACTACAGGTTCTTTATTAAGTATTTTGTGACATCCAAGTTACAGTTTCATACCTATAAGCTAAAAGATGAAAAGAATTTACGGGTTGTTCTCAAAAACATCCCGTCTGACATCAATTCCGAAGACGTTCGCACTACTCTTGTGGACCAAGGATTTACCATAATTAAAATATCCCAAATGAAGAGAGGGAAAGACAGAACTCCTATTCCTGTCTTTTTGGCTGAATTGCCAAAACACGCTGTTACAAGAAGATTTATGACATCACTGATCTATTTCATCTAAAGATCCACATCGAAAGCTACAGGACCGTAAAGATCCTACTCAATGCCACCAGTGCCAACGATATGGGCACGTTCAGAGTGGCTGTTACAATTTACCTCGCTGTGTGAAATGCGCAGGTAATCATTTAACTAGGGACTGTCTTAGAAAGAAAGATGACAGTTCCCTTAAATGCGTTAACTGCGGGCTAGGACACATCGCTAACTATAAAGGGTGTGTCCATTTCCCAAAGAAGGAAGTGGTGACAAAAAATAATGTCAAGCCAACTAATGTCCCTCAGAAGAAATTTACCATCTCTACGGTAACTCGAAATCTATCATACGCAGCTGCTGCATCCAAAATAGTGAAAGTAGAAAAGCCAACATCTACAACTAAGCCTACTTCTTAGGCGACCAAGTCTTCCAATGAAGAAATGTCCATTGGTGATCAGTTCGACGCCAACATTTTGAATGATCTTAAAGACATTTTCCTTCCATTCAAGAGTTTTAATATTTCGAAGATACTATTTACTGTCAAGTCTTTTATGGCCGACTCTCAGAAAACTAAGGACCTGATGGCCAAACTTGCAATTGGCATGAAAGCTTTTGATGCTATACTCTCAACCTTTGTCCCAGATGGTAGATAAATGTACAAGGGATCATCTTCAGGTTTATTTCTGGAATTGCCACGGAATGTTTAGTGATCTGCCTGAGTTCTGTTCATTTTTGACAGATATCCAGGCAGACATTGTCTTACTTGGTGAGACGCATCTGCGCGTGTCTCAAATGTCTTTAAAATGCCTAACTATGAGGTCTATCGTACAGACCGTTTGCATAACAGTGGAGGAGGCACAGCTGTTATGATCAAGCGGTCAATTCACCATCATCTTTTACCTACTTTAGACCTCATAACTCGAAGCCACAGCCATGGCTATTTTAGATACCAACATAGGAACTTGTACACCTATTTGCCGCATATAAGTCACCAAATGCTACGCTTATGAATGATAATCTGAACTCCATTTTTGACTCCAATCTTCCTACAGTACTTAGAGGTGACCTTGATGCCAAAAATACTGCTTTGCATTCAAGGGCCTGCAACAAAAATGGAGGTATTTTACTCCAATATACTACTGACAAGGGATTCATTGTCGACACTCCCTGTGAGCCTGCGTTTTACCTCTTCAATACTATGCATAGACCTGACGTTCTTGATCTGGCCATTTTTGGCGACTTCTTGCCAAACTATGATCTTACATACCATGATATGATGCCAACTCAACTCTGATCATTTGCCAGTCTATCTGACTTTACACCTTTCCACGCCTCTTGTGACTGGTTCGTTTGGTCGAACTGATTGGCAATTTTATAAGTTTCTTGTAAACAGCAAGATTCTTGGAACCTGCCAACTTTCTAATGGTAGATCCATTAATGATGTCATAAATGACTTTACAACCCTATTGCTAACTTCCAAAACTGAAGCTAGCGTGGATTTTACACCAAAGCGAGATTTTTATGTCCTGCCATCGCATCTCTCTTGCCTCATTAAATAAATATTTCAAAGTAAAATATCTTTAATATATTTTTAAAGACTCAAATTGCAGTGTTGTTTGATGAAGAAGAATCTATTTCTAATTTTAGTAACAGTGGGTTATACCAATCAACACTAGAAATCATAAGTAAATAAGCATAACTTTGAAATTAATCATCTCAAATTAATTTTTATTTTTTGTAGCAAGATTAGGAATGACTTTAAGAGGTAACGAAAAATATTAGAAATACTCGTGTAATACGTCACAAATATTCTCAAAAATTCATATCTAGCGTTCGATTGTTGCGAAAGAATTCCATAAACACCAAACAGAATCCATTGTCAATTTGGTTTATTGGGCTAATAAAATGAATTGTTTAGAATTTCCGGTGCTAATTTCCTTTGAGTGCAAGGCGACTTCCTCTTCTAACATCTTTCCATCGAAAGGTCATCTTTCACCTCAGCCATATCATTTAGGAAGGATCGTGCTGGACTTTACCTCAACAGCAACATACTCTGTTCTTCGGCAACAAGGTACGAAATCAATTCTTTCTCTGACTTGAATTTACTCAATTTTATATCTAATCAATCATATTTCCTTTTGACTTAGATGGTAGGGGAACTTGTGGATTGTCTATTAAAAAAATAAAATAAATAAATACCCCCTCAAGCAGCTGCTTGCCACAGAGGTCTGACAGGAGCCTGTCAGTTTATATGCCACAGTAGAAGATCTGAGAGGATGGCAGGACCTCAGCAGAAAACAACACACACATCCATGCCTTACCCGGGGCTCGAACCCAGGTCCCATAGATCAGTAGCCTATTAGTCCTTGGAAAACTCCCCGATAACACAGACCTTGAGTTTGGCATTATATTTGAAGTGCCGAATTCAACACCTACAGATTCACACTTTACTGTATATCAGAATAATCAACAAATACCGCCTCAAGCAGCTGTTTGCCACAGAATAGAACTGTTAATGAAATCAAAAAAATTTGTTAAATATCTGAAAATCAATAGTAACCTATCAGAAATCAGTGATCAGTGAAATCAGTAGTTTCAACTGCAATTGGAAATTCCCTATTTTCCTTCAAAGGAAGATAGAGCGCCGCCAATCTTGTTGAGTAGGTAACTCGGCGTCGTATCTTCCTTTCGAAGTGAATACGAACTTGGTGATTGTTTTCTCCATCGATATATTTTAAGTTTATTTTCTACTTTCTATATGATTTTTTTTATATGATATCTCACTTCCAAATAATTTTTTATTAGCAGATTTTTCTTTCGAGGAAGGAATAATATTTTGTTTTCGATTGTTACTGAGCAGAGTTACTTCCTAGGAAAGAGTAATACTTTGCATAAGTGAATCTTATACTGAATTGGGGATACAGCAAATATAAGTATTAGGAATAAAAAGTTTTAAATTTCAGACCAAGTCGCGTAACGGATATACGGGAATTAAAAAATTAGTTTTATTGGTTATTCTTTTGCTGATGCAATCGCAATTCCTTTGAACCGGTTTAGTAATAAACTATTGAAATAAAAAACAGGAAGGTGAGTTTATTTTTTTATATGTGATTTTTTGGTGTTGTTGCGATCACGATGTCTTTGAAATGGCTTAGTATTAAAAAGGGAAAATAAATTAATTAATTGGGAGGAGATTGAAATTTGTAAGAAAGAAGGAATTTTTTACCTCTGATTAGTGTGGTGAGGTTTTTGAAATGCTTTAGTATTAATATGAAAATATGGAGAGTAATGAATTGAGACATGGCAAAAATACGAATTTAACATAAAATCACTTAATCGTTTCAAAACAAGTCCTGACGTGGTAAAGGACGTGGAAAGTGTGGTGCAGAATATGTCTGAACACAAATATCTGAAGATATAATCCTTCAACCATATGGAGACTAATTTTAATAAGAGAGTCACAATACTTGAAGGTTTAGGCGTGCCAAGGGAAATTTGAAGATGGATTGTCTTCTTCCGATGGGGTACTTTGTTTATTTACAAAATAGCTGATCTATCATAAAGGGGAGATGGGATAATAAGTTTCGATAAGAGGATGAATATTATTTTTTAAAAATAAATTGCCCGCAAAATTTATTTTTTAATAAAAAAATAAATTGAATTGATAGCCCGGCGTGAGGGGCAGAACCTTTGATAGGTGTTTAATAAAGGTGGATGCATATTATTAAGGGTTTTTTAATGAGGAGGTCGAACTTCTGATAAGCGTTTTAATTAAGGGAGCTCATATTAATAAAGGGGCCGTCACTTTTGATAAGTGTTTAATTAATAAGGATTTAAAAAATTCATTTATAAATATTCGCAAGTTAAATTATAAAAAATAAAAAAATCGAGAGCTAACTTATAAAGAAATAAAAAATTTGTAGGTTAATTTATAAAGAATAAAAAATTCGTAGGTTAATTTACAACTAATAAAAAGATTCGCGAGTTATAAAAAAAAAAAGTTAATAAAAAATAAATACAAAAAACAAAAAAAATCCCCACGTTAAATTATAATAAAAAATAAATTCCGAAAATATAAAATTCGCACGTTCAATTATAAGAAATACAAATTCTTAATTTACAGGGACTAAAATACGTAGGTTATTTACAAGAAATAAAAAATCATCATAAAAAAACATTCGCACGATCAGTTATAAGAAATTAAAATTGTATAAGTTAATTTACAAGAAAAATAAATGCAGGAAATATGAAATTCGCACGTTAAATTGTAATAAAAAATAAATGCCGGAAATATAACATTACCTAGATATTTTTTAAAGATAAGTTATTTCAACTTCATCCACATTTCAACACTCTAAGAATATACTATCCTTGGTGTAATGGATTAATATGCTGTGTAATGTGCTAGTAAGGTGAGGGTCGCAGGATCGCGTCCCACTATAGGAAATTTATTTTAAATATATACGTGTGCTAAACACTAGATGTCACCACAATTAGGTGGAATATTTCGGAATTTTGGATGATAGCGGAAACCAATATGGCGGACGTTAGACTTCAAAATGGCGGACTCGGGACTTTGAGTTACTTCGGGAGTTTGTGGTCAAAATGGCGGACATAGGGTTTTTTAATAAAGGAGGATGGCCCTAAGGAGTTAATTAATGAGTTATGAATATTAATTATGAATAATAATAAGTTATTAATAAGGGAGAAAGTAGTGGGATGCATAAGGGGGAGTTGTCAATTATGAATACTATAAAGGGCGTGGTCCACGACGTCATAGGAGGAAAGCACTGGAATAGGACTATGGGTTGGGTTGTTTTACCTCTGAGCGGCACTTTTTTGCACACAATGGGCTAAATGGCCAGGTCACATGGACCCCGAAGGCTCAGAGAAGGTTGGGGGAGGGGACCCACTGGAATAGCTGTTGGGAGACAGATGGTAGCCTCCCGTCAAGGCCATCCAGCGTGTTCTTTAACGTGCACAGGGTATGGCTCTCCCGCACACGGCGCCACGGCTTAACGTCCCATCTGACGGACGGCGACCTTTCCAAGCCCATCGGTGTCCCCTACTGACCGTGGACAGGGCGGGGAATTTTGCGGAGATAAATCTCAACGCTGACCCAGCTGGGACTCGAACCTGTGAACTACAGATTACGAGCCTGACGCGCTACCGACTGAGCCACCCCCGCCCCAAATAGGACTCTGATACTTGCATCTGATTGTGAGTAAGTGAGGTAGTGACTGAGTGTATGCAGCCGATTGTAAGTGAGGTAGTGACTGAATAACTGATAGGGGGTATGTCTTATTCTAACTAAGATGCAGAAATCGAAGAGCTCTTACAATTTGCACGAAAGGGTAATCCTAACAGTAGATTTCGCAAAAAAATTGGCCTTCGAAGAATTCTTCCAGATCAAATAGAGGCCAAGGCTGGATCTGTAAGCGCTAGAAACAATTTGGTTTCCATCTTCTAAACGATATTACGAATTTGATCAGTCTATCGAGGTCAGTTGTCAAATTTAAATCTATATATGCTAAATATGACAATTGATGCCTGTTGGTATTTCTTTTCTATATCTTAGAAACGTTACGAAATTTCTGATCCATTAGATTCCTTGAAGTCAAAGGTCAAATTCCTCCTTGTGATAGAGAAGTGAGATTTGGTGCTCAGTGGTTCTTCAGGTCATAGATCTCAGAAACGTTAAGAAATTTCAGATCCTGTGTCATGTTCACGGTCAAATAGCGATAAGGGTGATGGTCGTGAAATCAAGAGGTGCGAAACATTATTCTTATATGCAATTTTGATTTCTCGATTAAAATATAACTAAAGAATATAGAAGTGGATAATAGAATATATTTATAATATTTTTATAAGCAATGATTTCATTAATATCATTGTAATGTTTCTTAAAATATTTCAATGTGGTTGCAACTAAAAATAATCTAAATTGAAGAACATAATGTGAAATATTTACACAAAATTATACACTATCTATTAAATAACAGTTAACAAAAATTAAAATTTGAAATACAAATTGACCAAAAATACACAAAGTAACATAAAGTATTATTAATTTCATTTAAATTTTAGTAACTAATATCGTGCTCCATACCACCTAAATAACCTGCTACTATAATATTAGATTCAAAAGAGATCACAAAATGCGACAGTCTCACAGTAAAGTAGAATTTATATTTTTCACTTCCAGTAGGAGGTTCCTGTCCACTGAGATATTGTTCTATGCGAAAATGTTGAAACTTTGCTCCCTCTTCATCCCGGTGATGAATCTTCGTTCACAGATTTGCATGCTGAGCGTATATTGTAGTTTACGAACGATGTATTTGTAATTGGAATTTTAAATTTTGGTTGTGGAGAATAATTTTGGTTGTGGAGGTAAGAGGAAAGATTAGTGCCAATATCAAGAGCTTTATATTGGCACTAATCATTCCTCTTTCCTCCAGGGTGTGGTGGAAAAATAACACTTTTATTTTAAGAGATAAACAAAAAAATAAATTTTGTGCCAAACAGATACTAATAAACTATTATTATTTGCATTTCCCCACTCAACTATTGCAGTGGTCCTCAACCTTTTATGCTTCACGTACCCCCTGGAAACGTGTATGTAACTGGCGTAACCCTTTTATAGATAGATAAAACTATAGTTATAATATAACAATGGTTATTTTTACTTTGTTACTAGATCTAGCTAGTTTTGAGCTCTCACGGCGTACCCCCAAAAGTTTTACCGCGTAGTCCACATTGAGAACCCCTAATCTACTGCTTCCAATTTCCACAGTTTGACCCAATAAATGCGGAAAATGATGAAAATTCCAATTGTGACCTGTAATGATGGAATACATTGGAAACTGTTGAAGTTTCAATTAAATTTTGCAAACGACCTACTGGTTATAGAAGTTTGAAATCTTTGTGGTAGAGTGTGATGTGCAATCGGTTTTACATTTGCAACAATCATTTGCCTCATTTCCACTGTGATGGAGGGAGGAAGCTTTTTTTTGTTTTAATAGATAATTGAGGAATTATTTTATGTTTTTTAGGTACAGAAGAAATATTAAAATTTGCATTTACGCAATGAACTGTTAGTTTGAATTTCCAATATTAGATGATCCTAAATTGGGAATAAAATTTCATTCCTTTGAAAACGAAAATCTGATATTCACGAGAGGTGATATATTGTTCTTCTAGTTACAAATTCTGATCACATTACGACAAATGGTATTTGATTTCAGAACACCCTGAAAATATTCTGGTGACTCAATTCAAGATTTTGCGAACGATAATTATTATAGCAATAGCTGTCGAAATCTTCAGATTTTTATTAGCAATTCATTCATATGAAACATAATTTTCTTGCAGCCTGCGACAAGAGATCCATTCTAGAGATTTCTTTTCCCAGGTTCAGGGTCATATAAAAATCCAACTTTCAATCAATTAATAATTAATACCCCCATTGTACTAAACGTATTAACCATTACCCTCTTGCATTTGTAATTATTCGGTGTAAGAATCCGCGCTTTTTGCAAGTTTTTCTACATAAATGCAATTTCATTATTAGAAGAAAGAGTTATGAGAGATTAGAAGAAATTACCCTTCAATTGGGTAGCACTAAAGGCGAAGACATTGCTCTAGAGCAGTGGTTCTCAACCTTTTATGCTTCACGTACCCCCTGGAAATGTGTATGTAACTGGCATCCCCTTATACAGATAGATAAAACTATAGTTATAGTATAACAATGGGAATAAAATAAAATATATTTATTTATAACATATATCTAGCAACTTTTGAGCTCTCACGGCATACCCCAAAAATTTTTACCGCGTACCCCCCACGTTGAGAACCCCTACTCTAGAGTAACGCCTCGACTTTCTAATTACTTGTTTAAGGTACTCATTATATTATTTTTCAATCGTCTAATAGATAACGTTGCATAAAGTTGTCCAAAATCCATTATCCTTGACTTTATCATGATAGAGAGGGCTCCATTTACTACTGGGCTCCAGGACCCCCAAATTATCGATCCAGCTTTACCCTTTAAACAATTCCTTGAAAAGAGGTCTGACAGATAGTATAATACAAGACATAAAGACAGTCTGGAAGTCAATGTCTTTTGGATTTTATATGTCCAAGAGAAAAGAACCGTTTCTTGCCTTCCCTCGCGTATTTTATGGCATAGCACAGAATAATAACAAGACAAAAAACTGGTTCTACATATTAGATCTTACCGCACCTGATGTGAAGTTCTCGCAGCGATGATTTACTTTCCTGCCAGCATTCAACATTTGCTAAAATTGTCCCTTAATGTAACGCTACCTCGTACCGAACTCTCACAATACAGATCCCGCTGATGACGCCAATGTAGATAGGCACCATCTCTGCCTGTCTGGGCAGGAGAGTACCTGAACTCTTCAGTATGATTTCCTTAGGTGCTAAGCGATACATATATACAATCGGCTAATGATGCTTATTAGGTAGCAGAGCATCTGGTTTAAAAAGTTTCGTTTCGGACCTGTATTAGCGAGGTTCTATGGGTAACTGCTATTGTAATTAACTATTGCTTAAATAGGATAATGCACTCATTGCTAATATAAGATCAATGAGTGGAGGGTTTAAACAGGTTTAGTGTAGTCAAATGATGGCCAAAATCTGATGCCATGAGTACCGTTTTCTTTCTCCTAAGGTGTGGCTATAGGTATGATAATTTGAACTAAAATTTTCAAAGTTTTTATGCTTTTAAGTAAAGCTGAATAAAAAATATATTTAGTTGCTTGTGATAACAAAATAATTGATTGAGAACCGTTCTTCCAGTACGTCAGTATATCACTTTAGAAATAAAAGATTAAGATTCATTTTGAAAAAGACGTTCAAGCATATTTTAAATTATACAATTGAACTACTGACTCTAAAAGAAGTTTTTGTCAAGGAGAAAGCTAAACATGCCCGCGTCAGAGTGAAATGTCAGTGATCGTTGAAGACATATTCCATTTAAAAGTGACCTGGATCAAATTTTGTATAAGGCATGAATAATGGAATTCTCTTGAACATCTCTCTCACAAGTTCATTATTTATCACTATAAACTATACAGGTGAAAGGACTAAGGATTTTATTACAAAATTACAAGTTCCATACTTTCTGTTTTGATTCATTTGGCAATGGCAATCAGAAAAAAAATAAATGATAGCGATAGTAAAATTATATTAATATTTATCTAAAATTTCAATGGTAGATCTAAAGGCAGAAAAAGTGCAAAATAATTAATTAGGTAACTATACACATATATCAGGAATTTATTTATTATCTACCGTTTGTTTAGTTTTGCCTGCGAAGCGTTACATATATACAACCGGCCAATCATGCTTATCAGGTATCAGAGCATCTGGTTTAACAAGTTTCGTTTCGGACCTGTATTAGCGAGGGTCTATGGGTAACTGCTATTGCAATTAACTATTGCTTAGATAGGATATTGCACTCATTGCTAATATAAGATCAATGAGTGGAGGGTTTAAACAGGTTTAGTGTAGTCAAATGATGACCAAAATCAGATGCTATGAGTACCGTTTCCTTTTCCCTAGGATGTGACTATAGGTAAGATAATTCGAACTAACACTTTTAACGTACCTTTAGGTGAAGGTGACCAAAATATATTCAGCTGTTTGCGATAACAAAAAATAATTGCTTGAGAATCGTTCTCCGTGTATATCAATATATCCCTTTAGGAATGAAAGATAATGAATCGTTAGGTAGCATAGCATCTGGTTTAACAAGTTTCGTTTCGGACCTGTATTAGCGAGGGTCTATAAGTAACTGCTATTGCAATTAACATTGCTTAGGTAGGATAAGGCACTCATTGTCTAATACAAAACAAATGAGTGGAGGATTTAAATAGGTTAGTGTAGTCAAATGATGGCCAAAATCAGACGCCATTTCCTTTTCCCTAGGATATCACTATAAGTATGATAATTCGAAATAACCCTTTTAATGTACCCTTAGGTGAAGGTGACAAAAATATATTCAGCTCTTTACGAAAACAAAATAATTGATTGAGAATCGTTCTCCGTGTATATTAATATATCCCTTTAGGAATGAAAGATAATGAATCGTTAGGTAGCATAGCATCTGGTTTAACAAGTTTCGTTTCGGACCTGTATTAGCGAGGGTCTATAAGTAATTGCTATTGCAATTAACATTGCTTAGGTAGGATAAGGAACTCATTGTCTAATACAAAACAAATGAGTGGAGGGTTTAAATAGGTTAGTGTAGTCAAATGATGGCCAAAATCAGATGCCATGAGTACCGTTTCCTTTTCCCTAGGATATGACTATAGGTATGATAATTCGAAATAACCCTTTTAATGTACCCTTAGGTGAAGGTGACAAAAATATATTCAGCTGTTTGCGAAAACAAAATAATTGATTGAGAATCGTTCTCCGTGTATATCAATATATCCCTTTAGGAATGAAAGATAATGAATCGTTAGGTAGCATAGCATCTGGTTTAACAAGTTTTCGTTTCGGACCTGTATTAGCGACGGTCTAGGGGTAACTGCTATTGCAATTAACATTGCTTAGGTAGGATAAGGCATTCATTGTCTAATACAAAACAAATGAGTGGAGGGTTTAAATAGGTTAGTGTAGTCAAATGATGGCCAAAATCAGATGCCATGAGTACCGTTTCCTTTTCCCTAGGATCTGACAATACGTATGATAATTCGAACTAACCCTTTTAAAGTACCTTTAGGTGAAGGTGACAAAAATATATTCAGCTGTTTGCGATAACAAAATAATTGATTGAGAATCGTTCTCCGTGTATATCAATATATCCCTTTAGGAATGAAAGATAATGAATAGTTAGGTAGCATAGCATCTGGTTTAACAAGTTTCGTTTCGGACCTGTATTAGCGAGGGTCTATAAGTAATTGCTATTGCAATTAACATTGCTTAGGTAGGATAAGGAACTCATTGTCTAATACAAAACAAATGAGTGGAGGGTTTAAATAGGTTAGTGTAGTCAAATGATGGCCAAAATCAGATGCCATGAGTACCGTTTCCTTTTCCCTAGGATATGACTATAGGTATGATAATTCGAAATAACCCTTTTAATGTACCCTTAGGTGAAGGTGACAAAAATATATTCAGCTCTTTGCGAAAACAAAATAATTGATTGAGAATTGTTCTCCGTGTATATCAATATATCCCTTTAGGAATGAAAGATAATGAATCGTTAGGTAGCATAGCATCTGGTTTAACAAGATTCGTTTCGGACCTGTATTAGCGAGGGTCTATGGGTAACTGCTATTGCAATTAACATTGCTTAGGTAGGATAAGGCACTCATTGTCTAATACAAAATAAATGAATGGAGGGTTTAAATAGGTTAGTGTAGTCAAATGATGGCCAAAATCAGATGCCATGAGTACCGTTTACTTTTCCCTAGGTTATGACTATAGATATGGTAATTCGAACTAACCCTTTTAATGTACCTTTAGGTGATGGTGACAAAAATATATTCAGCTCTTTGCGAAAACAAAATAATTGATTGAGAATCGTTCTCCGTGTATATCAATATATCCCTTTAGGAATGAAAGATAATGAATCGTTAGGTAGCATAGCATCTGGTTTAACAAGTTTCGTTTCGGACCTGTATTAGCGAAGGTCTAGGGGTAACTGCTATTGCAATTAACATTGCTTAGGTAGGATAAGGCACTCATTGTCTAATACAAAAAATTGAGTGGAGGGTTTAAATAGGTTAGTGTAGTCAAATGATGGCCAAAATCAGATGCCATGAGTACCGTTTCCTTTTCCCTAGGATCTGACAATACGTATGATAATTCGAACTAACCCTTTTAAAGTACCTTTAGGTGAAGGTGACAAAAATATATTCAGCTGTTTGCGATAACAAAATAATTGCTTGAGAATCGTTCTCCGTGTATATCAATATATCCCTTTAGGAATGAAAGATAATGAATAGTTAGGTAGCATAGCATCTGGTTTAACAAGTTTCGTTTCGGACCTGTATTAGCGAGGGTCTATGGGTAACTGCTATTGCAATTAACATTGCTTAGGTAGGATAAGGCACTCATTGTCTAATACAAAACAAATGAGTGGAGGTTTTAAATAGGTTAGTGTAGTCAAATGATGGCCAAAATCAGATGCCATGAGTACAGTTTACTTTTCCCTAGGTTATGACTATAGGTATGATAATTCGAACTAACCCTTTTAATGTACCTTTAGGTGAAGGTGACAAAAATATATTCAGCTCTTTGCGAAAACAAAATATTTGATTGAGAATTGTTCTCCGTGTATATCAATATATCCCTTTAGGAATGAAAGATAATGAATCGTTAGGTAGCATAGCATCTGGTTTAACAAGATTCGTTTCGGACCTGTATTAGCGAGGGTCTAGGGGTAACTGCTATTGCAATTAGCATTGCTTAGGTAGGATAAGGCACTCATTGTCTAATACAAAACAATTGAGTGGAGGGTTTAAATAGGTTAGTGTAGTCAAATGATGACCAAAATCAGATGCCATGAGTACCGTTTCCTTTTCCCTAGGATCTGACAATACGTATGATAATTCGAACTAACCCTTTTAAAGTACCTTTAGTTGAAGGTGACAAAAATATATTCAGCTGTTTGCGATAAGAAAATAATTGCATGAGAATCGTTCTCCGTGTATATCAATATATCCCTTTAGGAATGAAAGATAATGAATAGCTAGGTAGCATAGCATCTGGTTTAAGAAGTTTCGTTTCGGACCTGTATTAGCGAGGGTCTATGGCTAACTGCTATTGCAATTAACATTGCTTAGGTAGGATAAGGCACTCATTGTCTAATACAAAACAAATGAGTGGAGGGTTTAACTAGGTTAGTGTAGTCAAATGATGGCCAAAATCAGATGCTATGAGTACCTTTTCCCTAGGATCTGACTATAGATATGATAATTCGAACTAACCCTTTTAATGTACCTTTAGGTGAAGGTGACAAAAATATATTCAGCTGTTTGCGAAAACAAAATAATTGATTGAGAATGGTTCTCCGTGTATCTCAATATATCCCTTTAGGAATGAAAGATAATGAATCATTAGGAAGCATAGCATCTGGTTTAACAAGTTTCGTTTCGTACCTGTATTAGCGAGGTTCTAGGGGTAACTGCTATTGCAATTAACATTGCTTAGGTAGGATAAGGCACTCATTGTCTAATACAAAACAAATGAGTGGAGGTTTTAAATAGGTTAGTGTAGTCAAATGATGGCCAAAATCAGATGCCATGAGTACAGTTTACTTTTCCCTAGGTTATGACTATAGGTATGATAATTCGAACTAACCCTTTTAATGTACCTTTAGGTGAAGGTGACAAAAATATATTCAGCTCTTTGCGAAAACAAAATAATTGATTGAGAATCGTTCTCCGTGTATATCAATATATCCCTTTAGGAATGAAAGATAATGAATCGTTAGGTAGCATAGCATCTGGTTTAACAAGATTCGTTTCGGACCTGTATTAGCGAGGTTCTAGGGGTAACTGCTATTGCAATTAACATTGCTTAGGTAGGATAAGGCACTCATTGTCTAATACAAAACAATTGAGTGGAGGGTTTAAATAGGTTAGTGTAGTCAAATGATGGCCAAAATCAGATGCCATGAGTACCGTTTCCTTTTCCCTAGGATCTGACAATACGTATGATAATTCGAACTAACCCTTTTAAAGTACCTTTAGGTGAAGGTGACAAAAATATATTCAGCTGTTTGCGATAACAAAATAATTGCTTGAGAATCGTTCTCCGCGTATATCAATATATCCCTTTAGGAATGAAAGATAATGAATAGTTAGGTAGCATAGCATCTGGTTTAACAAGTTTCGTTTCGGACCTGTATTAGCGAGGGTCTATGGCTAACTGCTATTGCAATTAACATTGCTTAGGTAGGATAAGGCACTCATTGTCTAATACAAAACAAATCAGTGGAGGGTTTAACTAGGTTAGTGTAGTCAAATGATGGCCAAAATCAGATGCCATGAGTACCGTTTCCTTTTCCCTAGGATCTGACAATACGTATGATAATTCGAACTAACCCTTTTAAAGTACCTTTAGGTGAAGGTGACAAAAATATATTCAGCTGTTTGCGAAAACAAAATAATTGATTGAGATATGTTTTATTTAATTCCTATTTTTATACTATAAGTATAGTTTTATCCATCTATCTATACAAGGGGTACGCCAGTTACATACACATTTCCAGGGGGTACGTGAGGCATAAAAGGTTGAGAACCACTGCTTTAAATAATTACATATTATGTTTCCCCATAAATGTCGTAAAAGTATTTCCATAGCATAATATTTTCGGTCTTTGTTGATCAGATAGCTTTAGCCTTTGGAGCTGTTGGGTTTTTTTTTTAATCTGAGCATCATTTCTTTGCTCCGTAACGAGCGAAATATTTAGGTCACAAGGATCCTCATAAGTCTCAGAAAAGGTTTGGGAGTGGAATAATAGGAAGCAAATATATTCCTCTAATAACCTTTATGCAGAGTTGTTAGGGAAAGATATTTGCCGCCCATTAATGCCATTCAAAATAGTTTAAAACGTGTGCAGAATATGTGGCTTTCCTGTATACAGGGCCACAACTTTAAATATTCAACCAACGAAATGTGGATTTTTTTAAGACTATCGGTCGCTCTTTTCTCAGCATGGGGAGGGAATAGGTAAGTAAAGACACTCTTCATCAGCAAGCTCTTCTGGGTAAGTATAGGTAAGTATATTTTATTTATTTTTCTTCATGGCTAAACCAAAATTCCAAAGTGGCTAAATGGTCACACGGAACCATTCATTCCGGTGACTTAGCAGTACTTTCTGATCACCGGCCACTAGTGGTGAAAGCCCTAATGGACAGTCGCCTGCAGATCAGGGAAGGTGCATCATAGAAGGATTCTGCCACTGGAAGGGATGGGGGCAAGGTCTAATTTTTTTCTTTTTTTTAATTAGATCTTGCACAAGATGCTGCAAAATATTCCATTAAATGCGCTCAACAGGGAATGCTGTTTGACAATTTAATGCAACTTTGTGGTTCTTGTTCCCTCTTTTTCCTTCCACACTAGCTGCCTGTGTGTGGAGGGGTTTTCTCCTGGTTAGAGCAAAACACTCTGACATGGATGGTGCCTTGACGTGGCGTCAGAGCTTTTCACTAAACCATCTGGCAGACATACTTCTATGTAACAGAAAATGCTGATTGACACTTTAATGCGACTTTGTAGTATCTTTTATCCCTCTTTTTCCTCCCATGCTAGCTGCTTATATGACTCAATCGGTAGCGCGCCAGGCTCGTAATCTGTAGATCCTAGGTCGAGTCCCGCCTGGGCCAACGTTGAGATTTATATCCGCAAAACTCTCAGTCAGTAGGGGACACCGATGGACTTGGAAAAGTCGCCGTCCGTCGGATGGGAACGTAAAATCGTGGCCCCGTCTGTGGGAGACCCTGTCACCTTAAAAATATGCTGGATGGTCTTGACGGGAGCTACAATCAGTCCAGTGAATTCTCTTCCCTCAACCGTCTTTGAGCCCTCGGGGTTCTTGTGACCTGGCCTAAATGGCCCATTTTGGACAAAAAAGTGTAACTCAGAGATAAAACCAATTTTTTCGTTCCTATTTTTTCGTTTTCGGCTATCCGTAGTTGCGTTAGAGTAAGATGTAGGCATAATTGCTGTATTTGTAACTGCACTCATTAGTGAACGGCTTAAATATTTCACTCTTGAAACATTGATTTGTTTACCCCCCCCCCCTCCTGGAAGCCTTTTGCAGCCCTTGAAAGATCCACTCCTCCCCCCTCTGAAAAAGTCTTTCCTAATGCCCATTCGAAGTTTCTAGCTGAAATATTTAGTGCGTTGCCTTTATCTAATTCGAAATGGTTTTACACAAATATGACATCTAACGTATGCGAAAAGAACTGTACAAAATAATCTCTGAATGTTTTTGAATATCGTAAGAAATGCAATACCGATTATCAACATTTTTCTAAATACCCTTCCTTTGTTGAATTTTAAATTTTTACGTGAAATTTGTTTTTATAAATGAGCAAATGAAATTCAAGTGCTCAAATATATAATTAGTTTTTTTTTCAGATTCCTAACTCTATATGTATTGAACTTAGGCTCTCTGAGATGAGTTCGAGCTCGAGCGAGCTTGTGCTCAGAATGATTTAAGTTTCAAATACATAAAAATTTGAAATAAGCACCATGTGGGTTTCGATTTTTTTTTACATATCCTCTAGCGTTATTACATAAATAGCTCTTTGCGTTTAGCAGGAGGCCTACGAATTTTCATTTTCTACTAGTATTTCCATTTTTTCGTTCCAAATAGCATTAGCATTTTAATTTTATTATAAAATGATTATTATTAATAAGAATAAAATAAATGATTAGCGACATGCATTTCTCTATATAGGTCTTATGATGCGTCAGAGAATGTTTTCTCCAAATCGGTCTCGGGCTCAAATAATTGACGTAATGGACTCCGGGCTCAGACGGACTCGGGCTCAATAATTGACGAAATGGTTCAGGCTCGGATGGACTCGGGTTCAATAATTGACGGAATGGTTCAGGCTCGGACGGTCTCGGATTCAACAGCTTTGAGCACGGCTCGTAAAATTGATCCCGTCCTGATCTCATTTCTGCTAAGCTTCATTGCAACTATACCAATGCGAGATTTGATGTGATGAACGTAAGAACGTCTCAAGCGAAATGGGATGAGTTGTTCACGCTTTGTATGAATTTTTATGAGCAAAGAAATTTTGAATTCTTCTTCCAGATCCATAACCATTGTTAGTTTATTAAAGTGTCTCAAGACAGACAACAGTGGAATACGATTTTGGCGTAAGAATAGAAACATAATTCATTACAGCTCACAGAATGTTTAGTTCATTTAAAAAAAAAAGCCACCAATGTTTTCACTTTGTCGTGTGTAGACATTCACTTTTTTGTTTTTACAGATAATTCTTTTTGAGAGGAATCCAATAAGGCCGCAAAGTTTGCAAAAAAATATTAAAATGAATTTCACATTTTCTATTCGTCCGACAGATGCCATTAGTTCACTTTAAAGTAGGGGTTCTCAATGTGGGGTACGCGGTAAATTTTTTGAGGTAGGCCGTCAGAGCTCAAAAGTCGCTAGATATATGTTATATATATACATATGTTTTATTTTATTCCCCTTGTTATACTATGCCTCCCATGGCCGATGGCCGAGTGGTTAGCACGCTTGGCTACTGATCTAAGGGACCTGGGTTCGAGCCCCGGGTAAGGCATGGATGTTCGTGTTGTTTTCTGCTGAGGTCCTGCCATCCTCACAGATCTCCTACTGTGGCATATAAACTGACAGGCTCCTGTCAGACCTCTGTGGCAAGCAGCTGCTTGAGGGGGTATTTATTTTGTTATACTATAACTATAGTTTTATCTGTCTATACAAGGGGTACGCCAGTTACAAACACATTTCCAGGGGGTACGTGAAACATAAAAGGTTGAGAACTGCTGTTATGTGCATACATGTTTTATTCCCCTTGTTATACTATAACTATAGTTTTATCTATCTATACAAGGGGTACGCCAGTTACAAACACTTTCCAGGGGGTACGTAAAGCATAAAAGATTGAGAACCACTGATATATATATATTATTCGCATTGTTACAATATAACTATAGTTTTATCTATCTATACAAGTGGTACGACAGTTACATACACATTTCCACGGGGTACGTGGAGCATAAAAGGTTGAGAACCACTGATATATATGTTTTATTTTATTCCCATTGTTATACTATAACTGTAATTTTATCTATCTATACAAGGGGTACGCCAGTTACATACACATTTCCAGGGGGTACACGAAGCATAAAAGGTTGAGAACCACTGACATATATATATGTTTTATTTCATTCCCATTGTTATACTATAACTATAGTTTTATCTATCTATACGAGGGGTACGCCAGTTACATATACATTTCCAGGGGGTACGTGAAGCATAAAAGGTTGAGAACCACTGATATATATATATTTTATTCCCATTGTTATACTATAACTGTAATTTTATCTATCTATACAAGGGGTACGCCAGTTACATACACATTTCCAGGGGGTACACGAAGCATAAAAGGTTGAGAACCACTGACATATATATATGTTTTATTTTATTCCCATTGTTATACTATAATTGTAGTTTTATCTATCTATACAAGGGGTACGCCAGTTACATACACATTTCCAGGGGGTACGCGAAGCATAAAAGGTTGAGAACCACTGATATATATATATTTTATTCCCATTGTTATACTATAACTGTAATTTTATCTATCTATACAAGGGGTACGCCAGTTACATACACATTTCCAGGGGGTACGTGAAGCATAAAAGGTTGAGAACCACTGATATATATATATTTTATTCCCATTGTTATACTATAACTGTAATTTTATCTATCTATACAAGGGGTACGCCAGTTACATACACATTTCCAGGGGGTACGCGAAGCATAAAAGGTTGAGAACCACTGATATATATATTATTCCCATTGTTATACTATAACTGTAGTTTTATCTATCTATACAAGGGGTACGCCAGTTACATACACATTTCCAGGGGGTACGTGAAGCATAAAAGGTTGAGAACCACTGATATATATGTTTTATTTTATTCCCATTGTTATACTATAACTGTAGTTTTATCTATCTATACAAGGGGTACGCCAGTTACATACACATTTCCAGGGGGTACGTGAAGCATAAAAGATTGAGAACCACTGATATATATGTTTTATTCCCATTGTTATACTATAATTATAGTTTTATCTATCTATACAAGGGGTACGACATTACATACACATTTCCAGGGGGTACGTGAAGCATAAAAGGTTGAGAACCACTGATATATATGTTTTATTTTATTCCCATTGTTATACTATAACTATAGTTTTATCTATCTATACGAGGGGTACGCCAGTTACATACACATTTCCAGGGGGTACGCGAAGCATAAAAGGTTGAGAACCACTGATATATATGTTTTATTTTATTCCCATTGTTATACTATAACTATAGTTTAATCTATCTATACGAGGGGTACGCCTGTTACAAACACCTTTCCGGGGGTACGTGAAGCATAAAAGGTTGAGAATTACTGTTATGTGCATACATATTTTATTTTCCTTGTTATGCTATAACTATAGTTTTATCTATCTCTACGAGGGGTACGCCTGTTACATACACATTTGCAGGGGGTACGTAAAGCATAAAAGGTTGAGAACCACTGATATATATGTTTTATTTTATTCCCATTGTTATACTATAACTATAGTTTTATCTATATATACGAGGGGTACGCCAGTTACATACACTTTTCCAGGGGGTACGCGAAGCATAAAAGGTTGAGAACCACTGATATATATGTTTTATTTTATTCCCATTGTTATACTATAACTATAGTTTTATCTATCTATACAAGGGGTACGCCAGTTACATACACATTTCCAGCGGATACGTGAAGCATAAAAGGTTGAGAACCACTGATATATATGTTTTATTTTATTCCCATTGTTATACTATAACTATAGTTTTATCTATCTATACATGGGGTACGCCAGTTACATACACATTTCCAGGGGATACGTGAAGCATAAAAGGTTGAGAACCACTGATATATATGTTTTATTTTATTCCCATTTTTATACTATAACTATAGTTTTATCTATATATACGAGGGGTACGCCAGTTACATACACTTTTCCAGGGGGTACGCGAAGCATAAAAGGTTGAGAACCACTGATATATATGTTTTATTTTATTCCCATTGTTATACTATAACTATAGTTTTATCTATCTATACAAGGGGTACGCCAGTTACATACACATTTCCAGCGGATACGTGAAGCATAAAAGGTTGAGAACCACTGATATATATGTTTTATTTTATTCCCATTGTTATACTATAACTATAGTTTTATCTATCTATACATGGGGTACGCCAGTTACATACACATTTCCAGGGGATACGTGAAGCATAAAAGGTTGAGAACCACTGATATATATGTTTTATTTTATTCCCATTGTTATACTATAACTATAGTTTTATCAATCTATACAAGGGGTACGCCAGTTACAATACACATTTCCAGGGGATACGTGAAGCATAAAAGGTTGAGAACCACTGATATATATGTTTTATTTTATTCCCATTGTTATACTATAACTATAGTTTTATCAATCTATACAAGGGGTACGCCAGTTACAATACACATTTCCAGGGGATACGTGAAGCATAAAAGGTTGAGAACCACTGATATATATGTTTTATTTTATTCCCATTGTTATACTATAACTATAGTTTTATCTATCTATACATGGGGTACGCCAGTTACATACACATTTCCAGGGGATACGTGAAGCATAAAAGGTTGAGAACCACTGATATATATGTTTTATTTTATTCCCAT
Organism: Ryuthela nishihirai; assembly: GCA_038380435.1. NCBI lineage: Eukaryota > Metazoa > Arthropoda > Arachnida > Araneae > Heptathelidae > Ryuthela > Ryuthela nishihirai. The sequence continues at coordinate 122,693,763 of JAWZYU010000001.1, read as the reverse complement.
TGTTATACTATAACTATAGTTTTATCAATCTATACAAGGGGTACGCCAGTTACAATACACATTTCCAGGGGATACGTGAAGCATAAAAGGTTGAGAACCACTGATATATATGTTTTATTTTATTCCCATTGTTATACTATAACTATAGTTTTATCTATCTATACGAGGGGTACGCCAGTTACATACACTTTTCCAGGGGGTACGCGAAGCATAAAAGGTTGAGAACAACTGATATATATGTTTTATTTTATTTCCATTGTTATACTATAACTATAGTTTTATCAATCTATACAAGGGGTACGCCAGTTACAATACACATTTCCAGGGGGTACGTGAAGCATAAAAGGTTGAAAAACACTGATATATATGTTTTATTTTATTCCCATTGTTATACTATAACTATAGTTTTATCTATCTGTACAAGGGGTACGCCAGTTACATACACATTTCCAGGGGATACGTGAAGCATAAAAGGTTGAGAACCACTGATATATATGTTTTATTTTATTCCCATTGTTATACTATAACTACAGTGTTATCTATCTATACGAGAGGTACGCCAGTTATATACACATTTCCAGGGGGTACGCGAAACATAAAAGGTTGAGAACCACTGATATATATGTTTTATTTTATTCCCATTGTTATACTATAACTATAGTTTTATCTATCTATACAAGGGGTACGCCAGTTACATACACATTTCCAGGGGGTATTCAATTCAAAATCACTCAACGGAGCCGAAAAAGGTAAAAGAAAAAGGGGGAAGGCAAGAGACTGGCTTTACATTGAAGTATAACATTTCCCCCTCCGCTTTAGAGGTCTTTAAAATTTCTTGAAAAATGTGTGAAATATGCACATACGGGCTCTGATCTAGAAATAAAGGGGGGGGGGCTGAGCAGGAAATGCAATCGAGTGAGACAAACGTAAAGAGTGAGCAGGAGGGTGGTTTTCTAATGCAGTACAAAATTTTCCCCTTGTTTTACAAGTCTTTAAAAATTTCTTGAAAAATGCATTGAAATGTAAATAAGTTTAATATTTTTTTTGCATCCATTACACATACTCATTCTCAAAGGGGGAAGACATGGCCAAATGTCGAACACATTATTGTAGTTTGCTCCCACCTGAATCAGAGTAATTTTTCAGTTGCTCTGTTAAACTTTTTTTATACATCCTAAGTAACTTATTAACTTAGTGTTTTTTAAGATTTCTGTGATTTTTTTTCGTTATTAGAGTAAGACAATAATTTTAATCTCCTCAACGTAGTAAAAACTTTTGAGAGTTAAAAATATTTTTATTTTATGGACAATCTTCTAGTAACGAAAAAAGAAAACAGACACCCATTATCATGTTATTGTAAGGTAGATTTTTAATGAGAGTAAGATTACATTTGCGTTTTTAAACTAGCAGATAGTCTGCGAATTTAGATATCGTTTAACGATACATCAGAGCATTTTATTCTGATGCGTGTGAATCTTTGCAGAATTGCAGGGAAAATATTTGCCTTCGCATTTCAGCCACTAAGAACATTTTCCAGTTTTTCATTTAAAAAAAAGCAGATTTTCTCTTAAACAAGAGTATGGTGACTTCTTTTGGAAAATATTTATACATGGAAGATTAACGTCACTTTACTTAACATTAAGTTATTCGCATTCTCTTTTGTACAATTTATACATTCGCAGACCAAATAATGTTTGACACTTGATTTATAGTACAGTCGCTCAAAAAAGTATCCGAACACTATGGTTGATTACAGAATTCAGAAAAAATATCTGGCAACGATTTTTTTAGAAATTAGTGATCCGGCAACCTTCGTGTAACGTGACACGAAGGTTACCAGATCACTAATTTCTAAAAAAATCGTTGCCAGATATTTTTTCTGAATTCTGTAATCAACCATAGTGTTCGGATGCTTTTTTGAGCGATTGTACCACAACAAATGAACAGTGTTTCATTATATTCTACTCAAAAGCTTTTCCGAGAAATGCGGTACTATGGTGCTGGTTTTTATGAAATTGGTTAAAAGTTGTGATATATTTCGGAAAGGTTAACACCGACACTTCATTTCTTTAATCAATATATCAAAAAACATTATTCTATGGCTTTCGAGTTTAGAAAAAAAAATTCAGCCCTGCCATAAAAATATTTCTGTTTCCCAAAAATAAATTATGTACATTTTTATTTATATCAATCAGCATTATATATATACATGAATAAAAAGAGACAAAACGACAACAGATTTATTGATCTCTAGCCTAATAACTATTTCAATTTCAGTGCACATATTTTTATAAAACATTTCACTCGTTTTAAAATTATTTCACGGTTTCCTGCTGCGTTTTTAAATATTGCGAAAAACTTAACATGATAGATTGAAGATTCGACGAATTGATAATTACAATAATCACCCTTTTTGTTATTGAGAAAATGAAAACTTAGTTTAAAAATTAATTTACAATTCGAAAACGATGTGAAGAGGCTGCAGCATAGCTTGACCGAGCTGGGCACGTGGTACGAAAAATGGAAGATAAAGATTAACTCTGACAAGAGTTCTGCCATCTTTTTTACTGGAAAGCGTATTATGAATCCCACTTGCCTCCATTTACAAGATATTCCCATTGATTGGAGTGATTCAGTCAAATATCTTGGGGTTGTTATACATAAGAGGTTAAAGAGGGACTATCACGTAAATAATATAATCTCCAAAGTCAATTCATTGAGGGACCAGATAGGCCCACTCCTTAGGAGAAATTCCATTTTAATGATTGATCATAAGCTATATGATCATCAGACCAGTAATTCTCTATGCTTCACCCATATGGGCGAATATTACACCCACCAATATTCGTACAGAACAAGATTTTGAGAACTGCGGTCGATGTCCCCTGGTTTGTCACTAACAGACAACTCCGTAAAGACCTGGGCATCGACCATATATATATACACACATATAAAACGCACCTCAAAAAGTTTTTTTGAGGCTGTAAGCAATAATCCCAATGAGATTATTTCTTCTCTGATTCTTTACGATCATACTGATTTGAACAAGTACAAGAGGCCTAAAACGGTAGCGTTCTCTGAGGAGACCTACCTGTTTTAGGTTTCTTATACAATTTTACTGCTATTTTTAGCTTTTCTTATGTTTGCCCTTAGGGGCCCACCTAAGGGTTGTTTACTTATATATTTTTTTCTTACTCATGCCAAATCTTTATGATGAAGATGGTTAGGGGTAAAATTATTGCCCGATGCATTGAATATGAATGATTATACGATCTACGATTTCCATTGCAGTAGGAAATTTCTCCCTCCAATTTAGAGATCTTTAAAAATGCATAAAGTAAAAAAAAATTATCATTATTTTTTTTATCTCTTATACCCTTAATTTTGCCTCTGTTACTCTTCTGAAAGGGGAGGATTACACACTTGCCCCCTACCTCATGGGTATTAATTAGTTTTAAGAAGTTTATTATTATTATTATTCCATTGCAAGTCATTATACATAGCATTAATATTATTTATTTATTTTAGGTAGGTTTATATTATATTTTTATTCCCATCCCCATCTCGATATTAATCTCTAAGTCCTTCATAAACGATTTCCTGGTACATTTCCAGTTGCTTAGGGTAATATGAAAAATAATGATAATTACGATTCTTTTTTTACAAGGCATTTTTTATTATGGAATTCGAAACGAATGTATTATATTTTTACTCTTTGTGAATAAGATATTTAAATAATTTTTCAAATTTAATCACAAATGACTGATTTAAAAAAATGGTGTACATATGATTATAACATTTTCAAATAAATTATAAATAAGGTAAATAATTTTAATCGTACTATCTCGTTGAAATTGTAGTTCACGAATGTACCAGTAACTGACTAAATTACCAAAATCTTTGGATATATTTTTGAGATTTATCTAGTATAGTTTCAGAATCTGACATATGAGAATGACTAAAAATAATTTATGAATCTGAACTTCTAATAAACCTGTTTTCCGTTTTAAAAGTCATAACAAAGCGATAATCACTTATTTGATTATAATTTAAATATGAAGATAATTTTGAAATAAGCACTGAGATCTACCATAGCAAGCAAAGGTTTTAAAACAGAAAACTATTGAACACATCAGAACAATTTGGAAGACATAGAGGTGACATTGCTCTTCTCGGTGCTCTCTGTATATCGAAAAGGATGGGAAATGGAGATGGGAAGATTTCTGCCTGAAGATCGAACACAAGGAGTGGCGTTACGGTTTGTTCAATTAGCGGCTGCTTATGATCTGGGGGGGGGGGAAAGGAAACAAGCAGGAGAGAGACGAGGCGGCAGTCGGCCGGACTGTCATTTTGCATGACGGCCGGCAAAGATACGGACTGGCTTTCAAATGGCTAAAAGAAATGTAGACAACTGAGTCTCATTGAATCAGGCTCACATGATGTCTCTCCCATACAGAAAATGATTTGCTGGCACCAGTTCATTGGTGAGTCACAGCAAATTCAGCTGCCATGCCAAAGTAGTTTACAAAGAATAATTCCAGTGCATAAATGTCTGAAACCTAATGATGCATAGCTAGAGGAGTGGCAGCTACTGTAAAAGTAATATAGGAAATTTTATAAAGATTTCAACATCTCTTCCGAGTGGTTAGCGCGCTTGGCTATTGATCTACGGGACCTGGGTTCGAGCCCCGGGTAAGGCATGGATGTATGTGTCGTTTTTCTGCTGAGGTCCTGCCATCCTCTCAGATCTTCTACTGTGGCATATAAACTGACAGGCTCCTGTCAGACCTCTGTAGCAAGCAGCTGCTTGAGGGGGTATTTATTTCTTTTAAATATACGAAAAAACAACTAAGTTTTTAAAAAAAAAATGGTCGATAAAATTTTAATGGTGATATAAATAATATAAATAAATAAATATATAATGGTGATTTCTGCTTTTCAGTATTCCATAGTAATAATTTCATGCTCTAGTTTAGATAAAGCTCTAGCTAAATGAGGAAATATACTGTTTTCCATAAAGTAAGGAACAACCTGGAAACTCATTGGCTCTGCCTCATGTGAGTGAGAAGATATATATATATAAGCACTGTGCCTAAGAGTAACAGTTGAAAAATAGAATGAAACTTTTAATTCCCAAAATTGTAAAGGAATATAGACACATGGTAGAAAGATGAAGGTCAACTGATAGCCCATTGGTTCAATATGGAGTCTCATCACCAGTTACGCTATGCCACAGATGAAGGAGGACCAAATATGCAACTCTCATAGGGTCCATGGTAACCAAAGTTAGTGGTCCTATATATGGAGAGGTTGGCAAACAGAGTGAATGGGCGCCATGTTTGGGCTCTGCGAGTGCATCAGTTAGTGTAGCAGACGGATTTCTAGCTCGTCAACTCATACATGGGGACGGAACAACTTTATCATACGATTTTGTTACTTAAAAATAATGGAAATGTTTTCTCTTCTCAGTATTTTACAATAATATTTATTGATTGATTATTTTACAAATCAATCAATTCATTAATTTTGAAATTTAAGCGAAAACTGTTCCTTCATACGTTCAGTCCCAGATATTAGTTTTAATTAAAAAGCAAAAATTCCTGAAAAGATATGATAAAAAATTTTATTTCAGCATGATTTATGCCTTTACAAAATTAACACTAAAATTCTGTTCCAAAAATAATAGTTGGACACTTGTAGCATAATCTTTGGCATAAGCAAGCTTCATAAACATTTTCACATATTCTAAAATCTATCAAAATTATGCTACATATAAAAAACTAGAACATTTTAAATCAATTTTTCCCTTATTACACTATGATATGTAAAATATATATATTACTTGAGAAAAATTCCACCTTTCCAGTTTTGGTAATTAATTTACTTTTGCAATAATCAATCTCATTGCAATACATTTGGTTGACTTTTCGTTTTGTTTCTGCCTTTTTAAATGCCGCTTCCTCTCTACTGTCCAAATTCTAATACGAAACACGATAAAACGATGCATTAGATTTTGCTTAATATTATGATAGTTTGGAAGCTGAACTTGTGAGGCAATTTCTTTTAAAATCTGTGAAAAAATGCTTTTCGATGTTGGGAATTTTTCAAGTTTGTACATCTGTTGAAGTTTATGAAAACATTTTTCACACATGAACATTATGTTATGTATTATGTTGTATGTTGTTATGTAATTATACAGGGTGAATCTGAAAAAGTGGGCAAAACTTTACAGGGTGTAGAACGCAGCTATACGAGCAATATTCGTCATAGAATGTATGGTCGGAACGCAAGCGGTGAGAAGTTAAAAGGTAGTTTTCCACTGTCACATTTAAAGAATGAACACAAGAAGGAGAGGAGATACTTCAGAAAACATTTTATTAACAGGAATGTAATTGAGGTACATGCTCAAAGAAATTGCTCAAAAGAGCATTTCGTGGTTAGTATAACCAGCCATCCTCTCGGCAATCCACGGTAGAAATGCCGTTGGGTGCGAGGACCGACCATTTTATACCATTTCCAACGCCACCTAGTGGCTCGCCGTTTGAGTTCCGCCCATACTTTCTATGACGAATATTGCTCGTATAGCTGCGTTCTACCACCCCGTAAAGTTTTGCCCACTTTTTCAGATTCACCCTGTATACGATTACGTTATAAATTTCGGCACTAACTTTCACCAAAGAATTTTCTTTATAGTTTAGTGCATTTAATGAAGCATCCTCAATCTCCTTAACTGCGAAAACAAGTTTTTACGGAAAAAATGTCACTAGAAAAAAATTGAAGATCTCGCGCAAATCTTTCTAATTCTCAATTTTCATAACATTCTTTTAATGTTGTGAAAATCCGCTGTTCTACTAATTCTAACATTTTCAAAATTAATTGAATAATTGAATGAATTTAATTACTTCAAATTTATTTTAGTAAATGACGTTTTTACAACAAATTATGTCACTGTTACCTCCAGTGCCATTTTTTGTATAACTGAACTTTTCATGGGAATTTCAATTTACAAAAATATTTCTTCAATAATTTAGTGAAGCTGAAACATTTAACAGTGACGTCGCTTTTAAATGTTCATCATGAAAACATTTTTTTCTTCAGCACTATTGGGCAACTGGCCGACCCCACCTCCCAACTGCAGAAGAGTAATCCGACACTTCAACTGCCCATCATTGCTCCTCTGAAGTTAGTGACCGGCACATGGGACACGAAGTCACGTGACACGAAGGTTGCCAGATATTTTTTCTGAATTTTGTAATCAACCATAGTGTTCGGATACTTTTTTGAGCGACTGTAGGTGGTCATATTATTTTGATACTAGATCGTGTGGGCTCACTCACGGAAATATTGAGCGTGTGCAGTTACCGTTCATAGCAAACTGGAGCGTGTGCAGTTACCGTTCACAGCAAACTGGAGCGTGTGCAGTAACTGCACAGGCTCCAGTTTGCTGTGAACGGTAACTGGAGCGTGTACAGTTGCTGTACACGCTCCAGATATTTTTTCTCAATTCTGTAATCAACCATAGTGTTCGGATACTTTTTTGAGCGACTGTACCAGAGTCCGATCAGAGGTGAGCAAATCCGAAATTCCTTGAACTGTGGGGCGGGGGTGCTCAGTAGGTAGCGCGCCAGGCTCGTAATCTGTACTTCCCAGGTTCGAGTCCCAGCTGGGTCAGCGTTGAGATTTATCTCCGCAAAATTCCCCGCCCTGCCCGCGGTCAGTAGGGGACACCGATGGGCTTGGAAAGGCCGCCGTCCGTCGGATGAGACGTTAAGCCGTGGCTCCGTGTGCGGGAGAGCCATACCCTGTGCACGTTAAAGAGCACGCTGGATGGCCTTGACGGGAGGCTACCATCTGTCTTCCAACAGCTGTTCCAGTGGGTCCCCTCCCCCAACCTTCTCTGAGCCTACGGGGTCCATGTGACCTGGGCATTTAGCCCATGGTGTGCAAAAAAGTGCCGCTCAGAGGTAAAACAACCCAACCCAAATCCTTGAACTGCCCAAGAATGCAAATACCATTTCGGCCGCTTTAACGACGCAAGTGTCACGAAGTGCATGCCACTGACGTCTGGTGTACATTCAAGTGCTACTGGCAAAGCACCGAACTTCTGCTATTCAGTGAGTTTGCTCACTGCAAGCATGCTGGAATTTCCTCCCACTGCAGAACTCTCGTCAGTGAAAATATCATCAAGAAAAAGGTATTACTTTTACTTACCTTAATCTATCACCAACGATCCGCTTCCCAGGGAACTGTACGATGTCCTGAAGATGACTGCTGAGTGCAGTTGAAAGCACTCGACCCCTGCAACTAGGTAACTAGCAGAAGTTCGGTGAATAGCAGAAATAGCAGAAGTTCGGTGCTTTGTCACATTGCAGTGCCTCGTTTATACTTGTATAAATAAATCCAAATGGTAAAAAAAGTTATCCATTCTTATTCTTTTTTAAACCTTTTGTCCAGCGAAATTACACCTGTAGACAGGCTCCTTCTCTGTCTGTCATGTCTGGGTTGTTTCCTATGTATGTGAGAGCGTTTGCAGAAGGGTACCTGTCCCTACCTCGTCAGGATTTGCTCAGGTGGCCGAATACACAAACCTAGTTATTTCATCTATTTACATTTATTTACACTTTAAACTATATATACATACAGTGACTGCCCATCGGGTACAGTCACTGGCCAAATACAACATAGGCTATAATGAGCCCCACTGGTCCCACTGCTAGATACAGAACAAAGCTTAAAGTTACAGGTTTAGGGCACTGGGAGGCAAACTAGGAAAATAAGGAGTAGGTGAAATGTTTTCTGACTCGTCTTTCGAAACCACCCGTTGACCAGGGTGGCGGTGATTTTTTCGGTAGCTCTGGCAACCGCTCTGTTCAGTTCCTTCAGTTGTCTTTCTTTTCAATATTTCTGTTCACTGACAATTTGATGCTCATTACTCAAAAGGACGAGGCCAGCACAAAAGTCTTGGCATGCGACCTCCACGACATCAAAATCAATTTATCCCTTGCTAGGCCATGGTCCTTTTGTTAGGGGCCTTCACACTCTCACTATGACGTTTACTGGACTGGCTCGAAGACTACAAGAACAAACAAGCCCGTCACCAAGTCCGGTGTCGATGGTTGACAAGGTGGCCAATGCCCTCTTGGGGAGGGGGGGGGGGGGGAGGGTCTAGTTGAATTCATGGTAAAAGGCCATTGGTGGTCATCAGTGTGCATAATAAGAAAGTGCTTGGAGGATATCAATGTGGTTGGGATGAAGGAGTAAAAACGGGAGGAAGAGAAGAAATTTCGAGTCGATTATCTCTGTGACTGGGTTTGCCCCTACAGGCTTCTTCACAGACGGATGGGGGACAGATAGGACAGTCCATTCCGAGAGATGTGCCAGGCAGAAGCTGTACGAGAACATCGGGCTCGCATTGCAAGCATGCGGGCACGACATTATGAATAAGCGAAATTATATATTTTAAATAGAAGAATCCATATTTGCTCTGGTGAACCTCGTTTTCAAATGGAAGACGTTTTTCATTTACCTACTTTTTTACGCTTTAAAAATTGTAAAGGAAACAATGCATGACTGTGAAATGGAAAGAGTAGTATTTTATTAGCACTTTTACAACATGAAAAGTATTTGCCTCATCCCTGAAAATGAAAAAGTTGCTTTTCTCACCCCCCCCCTCCCTCCCCTGAGAAGAGTAGGGACAGGGTTCCAAATAGGCCAGCGTCCACATTACCATATCCATACTGTGCCATCATCGGAAAACCCTGCCAATACCTCCTTTAAACCCCATTTCTGCTCTGGGTTAGAAAGGAGACACAGATGGGCTTGAAAAGTTAGCCGCCCATCGAATGGAACGTTAAACTGTGGCACCGTGTGTAACAGACAGCTATAATCCTGTGCACCTTGATGGGTGGCTTCTATCTGAATCATAGCAGTTGTCCAGTGGGTCGTCTTCCCCAACCTTCGATGAGCGCTTGGGGGTCCTTGAGACCTGCCGTTGATCCAATTGTCTGCAAAAGAAGGAGAAAGTGAAGTTCAGTGATAAAACTACCCAATGACCAATTTTAATATACAGATTATTTTGAGTTGTTGGGTTGTTTTACCTCTGAGTGGCACTTTTTTTGCACACCATGGGCTAAATGGCCAGGTCGCAAGAACCCCGAAAGCTCAGAGAAGGCTGGGGGAGGGGACCCACTGGAACGACTGTTAGGAGACAGATGGTAGCCTCCCGTCGAGGCCATCCAGCATGTTCTTTAACGTGCACAGGGTATGGCCCTCCAGCACACGGGGCCACGGCTTAACGTCCCATCCGACGGACGGCGACCCTCAGTAGGGGACACCGATGGACTTGTCCATCGGTGTCTCCTACTGACTGTGGGCAGGGCGGGGAGTTTTGCGGAAATAAATCTCAACGCTGACCTAGCTGGGACTCGAACCTGGAAACTGCAGATTAGGAGCCTGGCGCGCTACCGACTGAGCCACCCCCGCCCAAATTATTTTTTATGTCGTGAAAAGAAAATACGTCTCAGTATGTCTTTGAGGAATTCACTGGATTATTTATTTGGTTCAAAATTCAGTCGTAAAAACAACATTAGTCATGGCGGAAGGAAAGAACGAAAATGGTGCCTTTGTTACATCTGACGTCACGAAATCTCAGTGAAACGTAACAAATGAAGACTATCATTGTTGAAATGAAAGCATAGCTTTAATGAAAGAATGATTATGAGAATGGAGAATGGAGAATTATGGAGAATAGAGAATGGAGAATTATGAGATGGAATCAATGAAGGAATGCTTATGAGTGGAATGCGTGTTATAGCGATATTGTGCTGATCTTTACGTAAGAGGAATATAATTTATCTGCTTTTTAGTGAAACGATAATCTGGAGAAGTCAGTTAGTAAAGGAACTTTATTAGAAGGAAGACTTCAGTTAATTAAATTGATAGAGAGAATATTAGAACTAGAACAATGGAACTACCACTAGATACAGATGAAATGAAGAAAGGATCCTCCCAGGAGGGAGAGGAAATCGATGCTAAAAGTCATCAAATCTCCGAGGGATATTATGACGTAGTGGAGGAGAGTCTTTGCCTTTCTGCCATCCAGGAAGGTAGCAGAAACAACGGAATAAATCTCTACTGTGCCATCATCGAAAAACAAGTAGGAGAAATTGATGAAATAATCTTTGATCAAGGAAAGAAATCAGTGGTACATAGGATGGGGCCACTCGACACGACCGACCGCAATTTCACCTTTCCCGAAATCCTTACGCAGACAGAGACTGTACCTTTTGATCCTGATGCCTTTTATAAAACAGGACGGATTTATGCCATAAGAGAGAAGGTACGTCAAAGGAAACAAGGGAGATTTCGTCGATTCTGCATTATCTTACGTCGATTCTGCATTATCTTACGTCGATTCTGCATTATCTTACGTCGATTCTGCATTATCTTACGTCGATTCTGCATTATCTTACGTCGATTCTGCATTATCTTACGTCGATTCTGCATTATCTTACGTCGATTGCTGTGTTCCGCATGCTGCAAACGGAAGAAAGATGACATGGTAGTTGTTTTAATGTTCTAGTCGTCCCACGTCAAAAGAAAACGGCCCTTTTCAGGGCCCCTAAATTTGATAAAGGAATGCCAATCTCGTACTCTTTAGTGTTGTTCTGTCCTTCTCTGATTTTATTTCAGCACTGCAACTAAATTTAGCTTAGCCTTATCTCTATCAGTTGATTTGCATGGCATAGTGACGCAATTTCTTTAGGATAACACGGAGGAGAGGAATTGTAGCTAAGTATCCTTTAAATCCTGATTCAGATAATTATAAAACATTGACATTTGTAGAATCATCAGACAATGACAAACATGCATGTAACTACTTAAAAATTTAATCTGAATCTCTGTCTTCTCAGTGATATCTCCTAGTTATTACCATTATACTGCTAATAAGTTAGCTTCTATTAGCTCTGTCGTCATTTCTGCAAAACACGTTTTACACTCTAAAATTTCAATACGATACATTTTTCAGAGTACTTCACACTTTGCATGAAAAGAAAAATAACAACATTAAGAAAAGTAATTTACTAGGAAATAAATCATAAATTGCAAAAGTTATCAGAAAGATCCGCCTTTATAGTTATTACATATATAGTCTTGAAGCAGTCTTGGAGTAAAAAGGTCCAAACAGACTGCGCAATTTAGTTCTCCAAACGTCTATCCTGTGCAGAGCTGCTGTATTTGGTAACTGAAAGCCAATTCTAACAAGGTTTTATTTGACATTGTCTGCTCACCGCAACCTATGTCTCCCCCTTTTCCTCTGGCCTTTAGGCACATCGTCCATAATCTTATTCTCTAATCTGTCGCTATGCGTACGGGCAACGTGGCCAAACCAGCGCATTCTCTCTCTGCAAAATATGCTCCTCAAATGTGGTTGCAGACTGCGTAGTCTAACATTACCATTGCTTATATAGCGAAACCCTTTAATTCCGAAGATACTGCGTAAGCATCCAGAATCAAAGATATAAAGTTTCCTGTTATCTTGATTAAAAATAATATTCAATGCCATAACTAACGCTACAAAGAACCAAACTATTGTACTACTATATTATACAAATTAATTTTGCTCTTTAAATGTATACTCCAATTTTTCCACACTCTGCATAGACTATTAAAGTCACCGGAAAAATCTCAGTTCTTCTGTTTATCTCAGGCCGCACATCACCGGAGATGATTAAACTGAGACAATTGCTCGTGGCAACCATTCAAAATAACTGAAGTACAACCAAGCTGACCAATTTTCATCACTTTAGGTTCTTCTCTGCTTATGATCAAACCTCCTCTATTACCAGTCTTATCAACAGCACTAATAAAAGAATTCATCTAATCAACATCATTTTCGAAAATAAACAAATGAGCATAATCTAAGTCATCAGCCTCCTCAAGCTGCCATGAGCTACGGAGGTCCAACCAAACAGTGCTACAATCATATCTGTCCTGAACTACATCTGCCCACTACGCATCAATTCTAACAAGGTCTGTTTGACATTGTCTGCTCACCTCATCCTAGGTCTCCCCCTCTTTCTGAAGCCTTTGGGAACACTGTTCGTAACCCTATTCACTAATCTGTATATAATATATAATATTCATATGGCCAAACAACGAAGTATCTCTCTCTCTCTGCACAATATACTGCTTAAAGTAGGCTGCTGACTCCTTTGCCTAACCTTATCATTACTTACAAGGTTGAACACCTCATACCCAAGATACTGCGTAAGCATCTGGAATCAAAAGCATCTAGTTTCCTGTTATTTTGTTTACAAAGCATCCAAGTCTCACTACCATAACTATCCCTAGAAAAACCAAACAATTATAAGTCTAATTTTAGTCTTTAGGTGTATATGCATATTTCTCTACATTCTCCATAGACTTTTAGAAGTCCCGGCAGCAATCCCTATATATGTCTGTTAATCTCATGCCACCCATCACCAGTATCTGTTATATAGCTCCCAAGATAATTAAACTCAGACACTTGCTCAAGAGTGCAACCATTCAGATTAACTCAATCACCGCCTGTCTGACCAAGTTTAATCACTTTAGTTTTCTCTCTGTTTATAACCAAACCTACTCTATTACAGTCTCATCAACAGCTCGAATGAAAGAGTTCATCTCATAAACATCATTTGCCAAAAGGGCTAAATCATCAGCATAATCTAAATCAGAAATTTTGAAATCTCTGCACCATTTAAGACCAAAATCTTTCCCTTACAGTGAATTTTGCATAACATAATCAATAACCAAGCTAAAGAGAAAAGGAGACAAAAAGAGACTAAACCAATTGCTACAAGACTTACCAACTCTCCCACACTACGCAGTGCTATTAGATAACAGAGCTTTTATTAGGTTAACTAACTTGTCTTGTATGTCTAACCTGGCCGTTTAACTCACCGTGTGCAAAGAAACTGCCGCTCAGAGGTAAAACAACCCACTCTGCTGAAACAGCTGTTTGTCACAGAGTTATAAAGTTTTTTTGGTTTGTCATTCAGGTAGATCAAGAATGCTATCACGAACAGAGTCAGTGAATAGCCTCTTCCAGAATAAAGAAAAGCAAGAGTCCCTCACATATGAAATTTATATTAAATTATGATCATATACACTATTATACATGATAATGACAATTTTTTTACCACTGAGCAGCACTTTATTTGAAGACAATGGGTTAAATGGCCAGGTCACAAGGACCCCGAAGATTGAGGGACCCACTGGAACAGCTCTATGGAGACAGATGATAGTCTCCCATCAAGGCCATCCAGCGTGCAATTCCATTCTGTCCCCGGTGAGAAAGGGGACACTGATGGGATTGGAAAGGCCGCCATCCCCTAATGAGGGACGAAGCCGTGGTCCAATGTGCAGCAGTCTTATCCTGTACCAAGCCCGGATCTAGAAAAAAATTAAAGTGGGAGAGGATGGCAAAGTGACGCAATCGCACCGAAAAAGAGCAAAGGGGGGGAAAAAGAGTGTCCGAAAAAGAGACAGGGTTTCCCACGGTGAATGAAGGTGCCATTGCACGAGGAAGCATTTCTTGACGTTCAATGGCTAAGACTTTTGATGTGACAATGGGAAGACTGATGAGTTAGGATGTTTTACCTCTAAGCGGCGCTTTTTTGTACACAATGGGCAAAATGGCCAGATCACAAGGACCCCCGAAGGCTTAGAAAGGGGACCCACCAAACAGCTGTTGGGGGACAGTAGTAGCCTCCCATCGAGGCCATCCAGCATGTTCTTTAACGTGCACAGAGTATGGCTCTCCCACAAAAGGGGCCGCAGCTTAATGTTCCATCCAATGGACGGCGGCATTTCCAAGCCCATCGGTGTCAGCCTAAGAGTTCGATTCATAGGTTAAGTGCAAGCTACGTCCCTACTGACCATGGGAATGGTGGGGAGTTTTGCTGAGATAAATCTCAGCACTGACCCAGCTAGGGCTCTACCTGGGGACTGCAGATTACGAGCCTAACGCGCTACCGACTGAGCCACCACCGCCCCTGGATAATGACAAAGTAGCTGTACATCTTCAAACAAATATAAATATAACTACTTTATCTGTCACATGAAAAGAAAACAAATATAACAATGAAAGGATATACAAATACATCAAATTTGATTTCATTGGTTTGCAATGTTTGCTATTTTTTCTGGAGGAGCTTCTGTGGGATTGAGGACAAATGAAATGAGGGATTGTGCAGATGGAAATGAGGGATTGGAAATGAGGGATTGTGCAGATGCACATCAAGCACAGTTTGTATTTTAGTTTCACGAAATCCATCAAACCCTCACTCGATTTTTTCTGTGGGGATTTCCTTCAAGATGCAGCTCATCACCCATCTTTATCATAGTCCATTAATGAACTGGATGACAGATTACTATTAGTCATCACCCAAGTAACTTTTAATATGCTCCATAGAGTGCGGGAGGGAGTTGAAAACCTTTGGATATTTGCCGCATTATCTACGGCGCTCATATTGGACATCCCTAAACTCTTCGTACATTTTCTTCATTTGCCATGTATTTTATTTTCTTTCTATTTGGGAAATAAGGTGGTTTGGACAGTTTATACCTCTGAGCAGTGCTTTTGTGCATACAATGGATAAATGACCAAGTCGCAAGGATCCCAAGGGCTCAAGAGATGTTTGAGGAAGGCGACCAATTGTACAGCTTCACAGCTGTCCAATTTTTCCTGTCAAGGCCATCCGGTGTGTTTTAACATATACAGGGTATGGCTCTCTCTTGCACGTGGGACCAGGATTTAATGCCTCAACCGAAGGACGATGGCTCAAAGCAAGCACACTTAAGACTTGAACCTGGGATCATCAGATTAGAAGCTTAGAGCTCTTCTGACTGAGCCAATTCCGTCCCAAAAAAGAGATAAATATTTAAAGCAGTAGAGCTAGTTCTCAATTACTCTGCACACAAGTGATGAAAACTATTGTTGTGCTATTACTGTTTGGCGCTTATTTCGGTAATTACATAAAAATAAATATTCCCTGAAGCAGCTGCTTACCACAGAGGTCCGACAGGAGCCCGTCAGTTTAATACGACACAGCAGATCTGTGAGGATGGCAGGACTTCAGCAGAAAAACAACACAAACATTCATGCCTTATTCGGGGCTACAACCAAAGTTCATTTGATCAGTAGGGAAACACGCTAACCACTCGGCCACGGGACCGGATATAGGCGAGGACAAGGGAACCTGGCCCCCTTGTCCCCCTATATATAACTAGGGGTAATTTTTTTTATTTTCTGATTTTGACGCACTGACAATAAGTTTTTATTCTCTTGATCAGTGTACTATAAGCTGAGGTATTTAAATTATCAATTGCCAATGAAAATGCTACTTTTTTATTGGGCATATTGTCCCAGTTTTCAGGATCATTGATTTAGTTTTCCAACACTCATTTGCGTTTTTGTTCGAGTCAATAATCGTTTGGTACGAGTAGAAGCTGTCGTCGTAACCAAGACTGAATTTTTGTGCGTCACATTTATATATGGACTATATTTATCCCTTTAAGTTTACGTTTAACAGGCAGTCCTGAGAGTTTGGTTCATAGGTTAAGATCGTAATAGGCTCCTCAAAAATGCTTACTACATATCTTAGCATGCTGCACATCGAATTAGTTTTGACGCCGACCCTGCATCTTCTTTAAAAGAGTACCCTTAAATAGGACCAGGAAAGTAATCAACGCAACGCAAAATGAATCATGACGCTTTAAATTTGTTTAGTAGATTTTTTTCCCATATGGCACAGGGGTAGCTCAGTCAGAGTGCATCAGGCTCGTAATCTGCAGTTCGAGTACCAGCTGATCCAATGTTGAGATTTATGTCTTCAAAATTCCCCACCCTGCCCTCGGGTCAGTAAGGGACACCAATGAGCGGGGAAAGGTCGCCGTCCGTCTGGTGGGACGTTAAGCCGTGGGACCGTGCGCTGGAGGGCCATACTCTGTGCACGTTAAAGACCTACCAAATGGCTTTGACAGGATTTCATCTGGGTTCCCTCCCCCAACCTTCTCCGAGTCTTCGGGATCCTTGTCACCTGGTCATTTAGCCCATTGTGTGCAAAAGAATGTACCGCTCAGAGGTAAAGCCGCTCAACTCTTTCTATATTAACTTCATTTTTGTCAGCTGCCATACCATGTGCCCATTAAAGAACACGCTGGATGGCTTTCTATTCTTTTCCTAACAGTTCACCTTCCCAAACCTTCTCTCCCTTGGGGTCCTTGTGACCAAGTCATTTAGCCCATTATGTTCACAAAGTGTAAGTCACATAAGTGCCACTAAGATGTAGAACAACCCAATAGATATTAATATTTTTTACACGAGGTATTAACGACAATTACTTATCTAGGAATATTATCCAGTATCAGTGGCGGTCTCAAGCAGAAGAGCGGCCACCCCTGACAAAGGCTGTGAGAAATCAAAGAGAACTATTGCGCAGTTATAAAGAGTTCGGTTTTTTTTGAGTTGGTCACTGCCCGCCCAGTGGCGGTGTTTAATGAGGATGTTTGGGGAATTCTTCCCTGCTCCCAAAATGTACATGTTACATATTTTTTTGGCATTTCTATGCTTTTGAAAAAGATTACATAAAAATTATTTTTTATTTTTGATTAGATAGGTATTGATGAAATATTACAATCGCACTTTCCCCGAATATTTCAATAACGTCCTAAAATGGTGGAAAAAGTGTGAAAATGCCACAATATTTAACAAACATTGCCAACGATATGTTTATGATAGAAACTTGAAATTTGCATGATAGATTATGGTGGTTACATAGTTTATATTGGCAGCAATGATTTGCTTCGTGCTTCCAAAATATAGCTGGGAAAATGCAATTTTTTGTTTAATGAGAAACTCCATTTGTGTGGTAATTCCCTTGTCCTTGGATTCCCTCCTCCATTTGTGTGGTAAAGGCATTTTTCCAATCATCCATTACATCAAATTTCTAATATGAGAGGATGTAAAGATTGAAAATCAGAACTTCATTCTTTTTGAAAACGAGTATCCCTTTTTCACCAGAGGCGATATGTATTCTTCTAGTTGCTAATTGTTTTCCATTTCCTTCTCTCGTAAGTTATATGGAAAATTTACGAAAATTATCGATCTAAAGATTTTTTATTATCAGAATGTCGAAATGTATTTTTCTTCTTATTTGGGAAGGGAGGGGGCAATGTTGCCTCTCTGTAAATGTTACTAACAATCAGCTAAGTTATTTAGTTGAAATTTATATCGAAGTATATTTCGAGCTGACTAATGTCCTTCTACGGCTTTTATGG
This sequence comes from Ryuthela nishihirai, assembly GCA_038380435.1. NCBI lineage: Eukaryota > Metazoa > Arthropoda > Arachnida > Araneae > Heptathelidae > Ryuthela > Ryuthela nishihirai. The sequence continues at coordinate 122,675,439 of JAWZYU010000001.1, read as the reverse complement.
CAAACTTACTGGAAGCTGTGAGAGGGCGGGGGGGGCTATTTCTAGATTGTCAAGTATGGCATGCTATGTTGGTAGTGAATTTATAATTTCCTGTCTTAAACTTCCAGACACATTTCTCATTAATTATGAGTGTATTCCTTCAAAACCTTAAAGAATACAATGCTTGTTGTAAAAACTGGAGTAACATGGAAATCAGTGCCTAAAAGTAGCAAGGTGACTGTTTGGCTTAGTTGATAGTGTTGGAAGCCTCTACTCCATAGTTTCCAGGTTCGAGTCCCAAATATAGCAGCGTTGAGATTTTATTTCCATTAAATCCAAACCCTTCATTTGGTGAGAAAGCAGAATCGATGGACTTGAAACGATGCCTTCCTGCGGTTACGACGAAACTCCGTGGTCCGTGTGGATGTAAACCACACTCTGTGCACGTTTATTGATGGCCTTGAAGGGAGGTTTCCATCTGTCTCTTAACAACTGCCCAAAGAGTCTTGTTTATTCAACCCATCTATAAGCCTTTGAGATCCTTATTACCTGGCATTTAGCTAATTGTGTGCACAAGAGTGCGACTGACAGGTAAATAACTCTACTAAATAAAGGTATCTGCTATAGAGTGATTTTATAAAATGGATTTTAAAACAACACTTCTGCTAAGATTTTCAACAAATTTTGCTATTTTTTCGAACCGTAATCCCAAGCTACAGTACGGAACTTATATACTCCTCCCCCACGAAAAACTATCATATTCACTGGGAAAACCCAACGTTTTAATTTTATTTTTTTTCTTTGTAAGTACTAATAAAATATTATTTTTTAAATTTTCCAAATCATCTGTTGGTTCGAATTATCACTGTTAAAGAGTACAAAATTTGGAAAACGATAAATTTCGTTCTCTTTGAAAAGGAACATCCTCTATTCTCCAGAGGCGATATATGTTCTTCGTGTTTTGACAGAAATTATTCTTACCGAAAAGGATTGGATTGGATTGTTTTACCTCTGAGCGGCACTTTTTTGCACACCATGGGCTAAATGGCCAGGCCATAAGGACCCCGAAGGCTCAGAGAAGGTTGGGGGAGGGGACCCACTGGAACCGCTGTTGGGAGACAGATGGTAGCCTCCCGTCAAGGCCATCCAGCGTGTTCTTTAATGTGCACAGGGTATGGCTCTCCCGCACACGGAGTCACGGCTTAACGTCCCATCCGACGGACGGCGGCCTTTCCAAGCCCATCGGTGTCCCCTACTGACCGTGGGCAGGGAGGGGAAATTTTGCGGAGATAGATACCGAAAAGGGCAGCGTATGATTTTTCTCACCTTGGAAGAGATCTTTCAAAAAGTATTATTCCAAAGTATGTGTACGGTACATGAAAATCAATATGGTACCTTTTCAGCTCTCCCCAGAAATACCTAGGCCGTAACAACGGTGAGGCAAGTGAAGCATTAGCCTCGGGCGCACAAGATGAGGGGCGCATAAAAATACAAAATGAGGGGTTCAGAAAAATACAAGATGAGGAGGCTCAGAAAAAGACTGCTATGAAACTATATAGCGGTGCAATTTCTATTATTATCAGAGGCAATAATAGAAATTGCACCGCTATATAGTTTCATAGCAGTTACGGCTCTAATATAGATAGCAGTTACGGCTCTCTAATATAGCAGTTACGGCTCTAATATAGATAGCAGTTACGGCTCTCTAATATAGCTTGTTACGGCTCTGCCCCCCCCCCCCCCTCACATCATGGGGTGTCTGTGTGTGTATGTGTGGAGGGAGCAGGTTGATCCATTTGACAGAGCTCCAGACCCAATATTATATTTTCCCAAATTCTACTCCCAAATCGATTGCATTCAGATTTTCTTCCGTTAACCCCCGTTAACCCTCGTTGGGCTTCTGAAGATTGCCGTCCGTCAGATGGGACATTAACCTGTGGGTAAAACGCCATACCCTATATAAGTAAAAGAATGCACTGAATTCTCTTGACGGGAGATTACCATCTGTCTCCTTCTAATAGCTGCCCAGTGGATCTCCTACACCAACTTTCTGTAAGCTCTTTTGACTTGGCCATTTAGCCTGTTGTGTGCAAAAGGGTGCAGCTTAGAGGTTAAACCAAAGACTTAACCACCCCAAGTGCTGAGTAAAATAACTTTGTCTCTTTACTATTTATTTGGTTCCTAATCAGAGGTACACGAATTTGCACATCGTACAATCATTTATTATGGTATAATAATCTTTCATCCTTGAATTTTCATTATTACTGAAGTGCGTGTAGCTAATAACCAACGGGACGTGGGTTCGAATCCCTGATGAGGCATGGATCTTTCTTTTTCTGTGTTGTTTTTCTACTGATGTTTCGCCTTCATCCCATCTTTTCCATAGTGTATTATGCGTACTAACAGGCTTCTCTCACATCTCTGTGACAGGCTGCTCTAATAATTTAATATTTTATTTATTTTTAGAGTGCTATAAATAATATTAACTACCTAAGCTTTATGAGAGAATTTTCTTGGAGTACGTTTTCGGCATGTTCGCACAAAACTTATGTTATATATAACATATTTCCATGGGCCTTGGTTAGTATCGAATAAAAAGTGGATTGGTGAAGGAAAAGTGGGTTGGAACTTTTCGGAATGTCGCCATTTGCAGTAATATATCCATTGCCGATTTAGAAAGAGCATTTCATGACATGAAAAGAAAGCATATTCGTAGGTAATGTAAAATTTTAGTGTAAAGTGTTTTATTGAAGATAAATTAGTCATCATAACACGTGACTCTTTAATTCCATATTTTCAACATAATTCACTCAATATTTAAAGGGTTATAGAAATTTAAATATTTAACAATCTCATTGTATCAGAAATCTATTCCAGAAGTACTTTAAAATTATATAATAATTTTATATAGGTCGGATCTAGAAAAAAACATATGGGAAGAGCAATTAACTGGATCGAACCGGAAAAGAAATAAAAGATGGAAAATAACTGAATTGGTGTTTCAGTATGAAATTGCCACTCCGTTGCAGTGGTCTAAAAATTCTTTTGAAAAATCATGTTGCGTATTTGTTTCATATTATTTTCATCTCCAATCCGGTTACTAACATTCTGAAGATGAGGGAAAGAGGGACATGCCCTCCCCTCGACCCCAGTAATAAATGAAAATGAATGAAAAATAATGTGAAACAAATATGTAACCAGTTTCATCAAATAATTGTTTATTTTGGAAGTTTCTATAAATAATTATTGCTCTATTAGTAAAGATTATGTAAGTTCCTTACGCATTGCTTCTGTTAAATATTCCAGCATATGCAACTCCTTAAATAATAAGAGAATATTATTGAAATTTAAGAATTAGCTCCACTAAATGTAGGTCTTCATTTTTTGTTTTGTTGTAGCATTTTACCATAAAGTCTTATATTTCAAGTTAGAAAGCTTCAAAAGCTAGCATTCTGTTTATAAAATGTGGAAATTCTTTTATATCGTTGTCTAAGCATTATATCTATACGTAGGTACTGAACAGAAAAAACGTTTCATGTTATTTGAATATGGAGTCATATTCAGATATCAGTAACTTCTTAAGTAATATTAATATGGACAAAATATGACTATAGTTATACTTGAGGTCTCTATCAAATCTCTTTAAATGTTGAATTATTCACAAATAATCGTTCAATATCCAAATAATTTTGTAAGCTGGAAAATGTACTCAAAACCTGAAAAATTATTGCAACATATTAAAATGAAAAAGAAACATTCTGTAAACTTTAGTAAAATGTATATTTTAGCTGCATATGTAATGATTGAACAGTATATGAATTTTGAATGATTTTTTGGTTAACAAGGTAAGTTAATATTAAATATTCCAGATTTTATAACTCATTAAATATTAAAAATATCAAAAGTAGGTATTTAGGCAGACCGCAGTCAGATCTTTAAATGTGATTGCCAATAATCACGTTTTTCTATAAAAAGCGCTTTTAAGAAATTCTAAAATTGTGAATTTGATTCCCTCTTGATCAAACATTTAACTATTTCAACTGTTTCTACTTTCTGTTGAGAACCTATCAATGCATGAAGTTATTATTCAGTCCTAACACTTTTTGATCTCCCCTTCAAATCCGAAAGAATTATTCCATCTTTCCTTTGCTTTTTGCTGAAATGCAAGTTACAAGAAGGAAATAAACACACCACATTCTGCAGTCGACACTTAGAGTCCACCTGTTACCTGGAGGGATGCAAGCAGTTTGTCATTTAGATGTTAATTGATGGTCGTTTGAATCCTCTGAGAGGGAGATGCACAAAGAGGGGAGGGAAGTTCACCCGTTCAACCTACCTTCTCCCGGCCGACGGGCCGGTATGGTAGCGAAAGGGATTCGGCCGGGACGGCCGGGACGGTAGCGAAAGGGTTAAGGAGAAAAACAAGGTAAGACATGCATGGCAGAGACATGGATTTACATCTGATAAGAGGCTTTACAACTCTTTAAAACTCAAAGTCAAATCCAGCCTCAAAGCTTTTAGAAGAAAACAATGGAATAAGAAAGTTGAATCATTGTCTAGAACCGATAATTCCATTTGGAAGATGACCAAAGTTTTAAAGAAACCATTTACCAGTTTCCCCCCTATACGTGGAGAAACTGGTTTAAATTTCAGTGATGAAGATAAATCCGAGGTTTTTGCGGATGCTCTCGAATTGTAATTCCGTGAGCACTTTGATCTCTCTGACCATCATACCTGTGGATTGGTGAGGGAATCCCTTCTCCATTTCGATCAGGTGGATCGGACCAGGGTGAATTTTACATCCCCGCTAGAAATTCAGCTGGGAATCAAACGCCTAAAATTGAATGAAGCCTCGGGTCAAGACAAAATATCGAACAGGATGCTCAAGCATCTTCCAAAGAAAGTCATTGTGCATCTCTGTTCGATATTTAATTATTTACTTCGAAATCTTATATTTCCTGATGTCTCGAAAAATGCTATCGTCAAGCTTTTACATAAACCAGGCAAGACTGCGCTATTCTATCCAGCTACCGTCCTATCAGCTTGCTGTCTACAATTAGTAAAGCTTTTGAAAAGATTTTGCTCAATCGTATTGACGACTTTTTTGGCTGCCACCCTATTCTGCCTGAGATCCAGTTTGGTTTCAGGCGGAATCGATCTACTGAACAACAGATCCTTAGGGTGGTGGAGAAAGTCACCGAATCCCTTAACGAAAAGGAGTCAGTTGCAGTCGTCTTCCTGGAGGTGGCCAAAGCCTTTGACCGCGTCTGGTTGGACGGCCTTTTACACAAGATTATACAAGACGAAGTGCAATCTGGACTCATCTGTTTGATCCAATCATATCTCTCCAATAGGACATTTCAAGTCCAAATTAAATCTGCCATATCTGCAAGAAGAGTCATCTCTACAGGTGTTCCTAAGTACTCCCTTTTGGGTCCTAAACTCTTCTCTTTATACTTATAAGATTTACCTTCCTTTGATCGTATTCATCTTCCACTTTACGCAGATGACCTTGCCTTACTATCGCCCCTCCTCGGTCCTGCTATCGCTGTGAAGAGGCTGCAGCATAGCTTGACAGAGCTGGGCACGTGGTACGAAAAATGGAAGATAAAGATTAACTCTGTCAAGAGTTCTGCCATCTTTTTTTTACTGGAAAGCGTATCATGAATCCCACTTGCTCCATTTATAAGATAATCCCATTGATTGGAGTGATTCAGCAAATATCTTGGGGTTGTTATACATAAGAGGTTAAAGTGGGACTTTCTCATAAATAATATAATCTCCAAATTCATTGAGGGGCCAGCTAGGCCCACTCCTTAGGAAAAATTCCATTTTAATGATTGATCATTAGCTTTTACTCTATGATATGATCACCAGACAGGTGATTTTCTATGCTTCACCCATGTGGGCGAATACTACACCCACCAATATTCGTAAGATTCAGGTCTTACAGAACAAGATTTTGAGAACTGCGGTCGATGCCCCCTGGTTTGTCACTAACAGACAACTCCACAAAGAACTGGGCATCGACCATATATATATACACATATAAAACGCACCTCAAAAAGTTTTTTTGAGGCTGTAAGCAATAATCCCAATGAGATTATTTCTTCTCTGATTCTTTACGATCATACCGATTTGAACAAGTACAAGAGGCCTAAAACGGTAGCGTTCTCTGAAGAGACCTACCCGTTTTAGGTTTCTTATACAATTTTACTGCTATTTTTAGCTTTTCTTATGTTTGCCCTTAGGGACCCACCTAAGGGTGATTTACTTATATATTTTATTCTTACTCATGCCAAATAGGCATATCTTTATGATGGAGATGGTTAGGGGTAAAATTATTACCCGGTACACCGAATATGATTATACGACCTACGATCTACTGCATATCCGGTTGAGTGTTGCCACTCCAAATTGAAATATGGATTGTTGCTGTGCATTTGGATGTGAGAATAAAATTTTAGTGTTGTACGTATGTAGTTTTCGTTGTTTTTTATAGGTTACTTAATATAACAAAAATGAGGAAAAAATAATCGAAAAATAGCCTGTTTTTCTTAGTTTCGTTCCATTTTAATTTATATTGGTAGGTAAAATATTTTAGTATATTACTTAGTTTACCTACCACTTCGTTTCTTGAAAAATGTAATATATAATTGAAAACTTTCGTTTAATCGACGCAGTGGGTCTGTAATATCGTCTCTTCTTCAAGTACGCACGAATGGTGCACCTCATAAAAGAAATCCCTCATTCATATATTAACAGATAATTAATTATAAGTTTAATTATAAGTTTGAAAGTATTACCAGGCAGTTTATATGATGAAACTTTGTGAATATAAATGTAAGAAATTTAAAACTAATTGAGACAGATTATTAAGCATTTCTGTCTCTAATGTGATAATTAAGAACATATCTAATAAAACTGTTACAAGTAAAAAGCGAAATAAAAATTAAGGGTAACTATCATAGCTGTTTCTAAGAAGCCTTTACGAAGCAGAAATGCTCTCAGTGTTATATCTTCAATGTCTTCATCTAACGATTGCCGAAGAATTCATTTATCTGTAGTCTATTTCTTGCATCTGATGTTGTTCATAATCATTCCATTCATTTTATGTTTCTAATGCTATTCCGTTTCTTAATTCTCCAAAATGGAATCAGTTTAAATAATATTTACCTTCCATTTATTGCTACTAAATTAATTAAATTTAATTAATTGTTCTGTCAAGTTCGGCACCTCCTTATCCCCTTCTACTCATGTATATAGGCATTTTATGGTTCGATATATGTATATATTAAAGCAAAGTAAATGTAAGGGACCTCATTGAGCGAGTGATTCAAGTCGAACCGAATGGCTCAGATATAGTGATGTTTAATACATAAATAAATGTAAGGGATCTCTCCGTAATTCCTTAACTAGACACACTGGTGCCGATCTCGGAGACCGCAGAAAATCACCGTCCGGAGTTTCAGTGATTCATTCATATCGATATAACGCTTGGCTGTTTCCAAACGAGTATTGAACGATAGAGGATTATATTATTATTAAGTGAGTGTTGAAATTTTTGCTCTCTTAACAGATTTCGCCAAGGAATTTCTCAAACGTTTCATCTCAAATTTTGGGCACCACGACTCCTCTGTGATAATCACAGATGTGAAAATAAAATAAAATCACCACAGAATGTGGTGAAAGTAGGCCGGTACACCGTACCGGCAAGAAATTATTTGCCGCTACCACTGCTCCTATCTAGAGTGAATGGCAAACTAGTTTCACACTCTCTGCTCTCCATCTTCCACGATGACCGAAGAAGAAAGACTAAACATCTCTCTTGTCGCCTCTGTCGAAGGCGTGGTGAAAAAAAGCCACTCTTTGAACAGCCTCCTTTGCAGATGGTAAGTGTGCGGAAATGAAAATGCTCCATTGATGGATTTAACGAAGTGAGCGTTGCTCAACAGGAACTTTAAGTGAGTGTCGATGAGAGTTTGCAATATTCGATGCCCCCTACGATGTGGACCATTAAGAGCTGTAACTATTATGAAAATGTCAACTGCAGCTGTTCATCATATTCGTTTCGACAAAGCGCACGTTTAGCCGTGCAGGATCACGAAATTTCGGTGCTATTAACTCTTTACTGCCGTCCCATAGCAAGAGTTTAGTGCACTTGGCTACTGATGTAAGGAACCTGTGTTCGAAACCCGGGTAAGGCATGGATGTATGTTTCGTTTTTCTGCTGAGGTCCTGCCATCCTCTCAGACCTTCAACTATGGCATATAAACTGACAGGCTCCTGTCAGACTTCTGTAGAAAGTAGCTACTTGAGAGGGTATTTATTTTATATAATTCATTACTTCCACTTTGTTCATTAAAAAGTGCAGCGCTAAGAGCATACTTTTCTTATTAATATGTAGCAGTGCTTACCACTGATTCGGTGGCTGTCACGTGACAGGCATCGAAGCTGTGCTCTGACCAAGTGACGGTAAGACCTGTGCCACGGAGGGGGAGGAGATAAAGGCAATTCCCCCGCGAGGAAGTTGATCAAAAATTCAGTTTATGTTGAATAATATCAGGTGCATGAAAAATCTGTTTTTTGCTTTTATACTTTTTTATTTTGTTTAGCGAAGAATATTATTTTTATTTATTATTACGAAAAAATCTTTTTCGTGTATCTTTAATATGAAGTTCCTTTTTTCCCCGATTTTCGGGCATCTTCAGTTGTATTACGATATAATATAAGAATGATTGCTATTTGCAGTTGTTCTCGTTAATAAATGGCTCAACATAAATTCATCTAGTAAGGGTAAAAGAGGGGGGAAAAACAATTGAAACATTTTAATTTCATGCATTTTACAGGAAATTTTTAAAGAGCTGTAAAACGGAGAGGGAAGCGTTATGCAATGGAAATCCAGTCCCTTGTCCCTCCCCTCCTTAGATATTCCCTGCTCGATTTTGTTTCTTGCCCCCCATAGATTTTTTTCTTGATCCGAGCCTGTTCGTAGATGTAAGGGTTAATTTATGAAGAGCGTCAACACGATTTTGTCAAGGGATAGGAAGTGAAGCAAAATGGAAGAGGAGATGTAAAATTTATGTCTGAAGTTCATAGCTTATGTAGTTTATCGATTAATATTCACCACTGGAAAAATTAATCGAAAAATTAAACCTATGCTCAATAATATCAGGTTTGCCAAAAATTGATATTTTTTCTTTAATGAAATCTAACAGCACGCTTGGCTACTGATCTAAAGGGACCTGGGTTCGAGCCCCGGGTAAGGCATGGATGTATGTGTTGATTTTCTCCCGAGGTCCTGCCATCCTCTCAGACCTTCTACTATGGTATATAAACTGACAGAATACTGTCAGACCTCTGTGGCAAGCAGCTGCTTGAAGGGGTATTTATTTTATTTATTTATTAGAGGTTTCTTTAATAAGAAGTTTCCCTTTTTTTTTCGCTTTCTTTTCGGCCATCCTTAGTTGTATCAAGCTATGATGCATGCATGATTACTGTATTTTGTAACTGGTGTTTCTATCTTAACTCATTAAGATATATGGAAATCTTGTCGTTTTATACAAAATATCAAAATTGTTTACCTGCTATGAAATACAAAACAGTTATTTTTGTATAATTTTATTTTAGCCCAATATTTTATGTCGGACACTGAAACATAAATAAAAAAAAAACTAATAAACATAAAAACCTTTTAGTAATTGGGAAACCCTATTCAAGTCTTAATCTCAAAAACCGGTGCCTACGTAGGTACCGCAAAAACTAAAACTAAATTCTCCCCCCCCCCCCTGAAACTGAATCCTGGGTACACGTGCTTCCTTCCACCCTCCCCACCCCCACCCGTAAAAATTCCGTGCTGATGCAACTACTGAAATTTACAATTAAATTAAAAGAGATTTCTTTGTCTTACAGGATATCCAGATTTGTTGCAGAATAAACCTATTCCTCCACATTTATTTGCGTTTCTCCTTCTAGAAATTCTGGTTACAAATCGAAAATATATAATAATATTCCATTGGAATTTCTTTAGTCACACGAACTGAGCAAAAGACTCTCGATATATTATTTCTTCATTATATTGCACTCGAAGCTGGCAATGCAACTTTCGCACAACAGCGGGCATTTCCTTTTGCCAGATGTTCGCCAGCTTTAATAAGCAGTCCCTTCACAACCGTGACATAACGAGGCAATAAGTAATGGATTTATTACTCTGAGCATTGCAAGAACACGATCGTAAACAGAGCTAAAAAACCCCACATTTATGCCAATTCACAGTGAATAGAAGAGATTGCCACATTGCAAGACGGTAAGAAAACCCATCTTTATTATAGTTGTGAATTGCACTTGTATTAAGTGACACGCTTGCAGCGTTTATGGAAATTTTGTTGGTGTTATGGTGCATAAGCCTGTCTTTTCCTCTTCATTTCTTTTAGATGCTGTCAGTGTATATATAACGTTCGAAAAACTGCATAATGAACATTCACATTGAGCCTAAATTCAAAGATGGTATCGAAATTAGCTTCATTTGCTGTAGCAGTCCTTTTTATAAATGATAAGTCTTTTCAAATTTCTTTTCGAATTTGGATATTTTTATGAATAATCATCCATATAAGCAGATATACCTAGTTCTAGTAGTTATGCTATAAGTGGTTCCTGGAAAACAGGATTTATTGTAAAGTGCATTTCACATTTTTTTTGTGTACAGTGCATTTCACATTTAAGCAACCGAAACATATTTGAATTACGGACTTAGGAGTAGAATAATATTTAAAAATAAACGCATCTTGGTTAGGAAGAATGTATTTTCTTTAGATGCAGTAAAGTAAAAGAGTATAGTTGGAATAATCGTGGGTTTTTTAATGGCGCATTTTGTGCTTCTGGTGAAAGTTAACTAGGTATTCAATCGCTTCCTTTCCGAAGAAGAATTAGGTGATGGCATTAATGAGGAAGACTTCTCATGAAGTTCATCGTCGTCATAATAGGCAGAACCCTGACACTTTATTGTGGCAATGATTCTGAAGCAAATAAGGAGACAAAGATGGAGGTATATAAGAAAAAGAATTCTACATACACCTCCTATAACAGAAAGCCAGAGGACCAAATTTATGACGTCAGCCTAAGTAATCCTATATATGTATATATAATCATCATCATTATCATCAAACAAAATAAATGTTTCCTCTGGATATGTTCGAGATTTTCGATCCTCTCCTCCAGATGGCAAGGTTAGATAATGCTAAGAAGCTGATGACATTTATGTTACAAAACCTCGATAAAAAAATTCTTAAATGCTATGGAAAAGATTCGCATCATTTAAAAATTGGATTGTTTCATTGTAGCAAACTTTGCGCTTAGTCAGATTCTCTTGTCCAAGTAAACTGTGCAGACTTAGTTCAAAGATGTTTTCTGTTTCTAATCTTGCTATTAAGTTGTTTCTCTGGATAGAGTAAGCAGTACAGTTCAGCAAAACATGAATCACCGTTTTCTTTACGTTTCACGTCTGGCAATTGGGGGAAAGAACCTTTCTCATCTTGAAAAGTGAGTCATTCAAGAGTGATGCACCTGTTCTGAGTCTGGTGATGCACATAAAATTTCTTCTTGAAAGGTGAAGATCATTTAGTAGAAGGATCTTGTTCTCTGCTAATGGTCGATGATTGATTTTTCTTTCAGCGATGACTTGGAAGTGATGTATAAAGTTCTCCTTCAGCTTTTCTTTATTTAATTTAGAAACATATAAATCACCAATTTGCAACTGAAGGTATTTTTCATTGTTAAAGGGCCGACTTTGCTAAAAAAATCAGCAATTTCGTTTCCCTGAACACCTACATGTCCAGGGATCTATTGCAAAGTAATTGTGGATCCTTTTCAATTATTTGATCGATGGTCTCAAGGATGTTTAGGAAAAAAACCCATTGTTTTTGAATATATATATAGATCCTTCTTATATTTTTTATTCTAATATTATTACTTGTAGATTCTGTTCCAATCTTTAGACTAATGTTTGTCTATAAAATATTTTATTTAGGAGAAAATTTATTTGTATTAATTATTATCATTATATTTGATGATAAATGCAAATAATTTTCTTTCTAAATATATTTATAGATAACCGTTAATATAAAGATTATCCAAGAGTCCACTAGTAATAATAGTAAATCAGATATATAAAAGTTGCCTATATAGTAGGCTTTTGCGTTGGATAGGTATTACTGAAATATTACGATTCCGACTTTCTGAATCGCCTCAAAGCTGTAATAGAGCTCTCTAGGGATGGAAACAGTTGAAAATTGAAAACTTTTAAATGAGTATTGCAAAACGATGCATTTACGCTAGAGATTTGAAATTTTGGTGGTCTATAGGATTTAAGAATTTTTTGTCGAGGTTTTGTAACATAAATGTCATCAGCTTCTTGGCATTATCCAATCTTGCCAACTGGAGGAGAGGGTCCAAAAACTCGAACATATTCAGAGAAAACATTTATTTTTGCTGATGATGATAAGGAGGACTACTTAGTGACGTCAGAAATTTGGTACCGTGGCCAGCGTTTGGTACATTGGCCTTATGTTATAGGAGATGTTGATTCTACGGACTCCAAACTTGGTTCTTTCGACAAGAAAGACATTTTTAATAATTGTTTGGTTGAATTCCTTTTTCCACGCATTAGGATAATAGGGCTGCAAAGATTTTTTCTCGTCTCTTGATACTTTTCTAATTTTTTCTGCACTGGTTGTCCATCTAACAAGTTTTGGAGTGCATGTTCGATCGAATCGCTTTTTAGTTCGCCTCAATGGCTACTTTGTTAAATTTGATTGGATGTTTAACTTGAGGATATTTAATATATCAATTCATTGAATAGTACTTTAAAGAAAAGTGTGGGATAAAAAAAAACTTTCAGACTCCCTGTATAACAAAGTGAATGCGTGTTAATTTTAATGCTCTTATGTTTTCCAAATGGAAGGATTTCGTTTCCATTTCAGTTGTGTCTGCCATCATCAGGTGCAGCGATCCAAGTTCTGCGGTCGGTTCGTGGGTGATTGGAGTGGACAGAAAGGAATGTGTAGCGCTCGTGAAGGAAAAATGCAATGGAATGAGAACCTATTTCAAATGGAAGAGAGGAATTCATGTAAGTCGAGGGTATTTGTTCTATTACCACAATAATTTCTGAAGAATTTGCCACTTGGTACGGAAAACATTTTTCTCCGTTCAACATAAGAAATATTGTCTGATTTTTATGGAAAAAAAATTAATTTTAATCTTACATATTGCCTACGATGTTTCAAATTTTACACTGCAACATGTTGTTTAAAAAATCATTCAAGATTGCTTATAGATTCATCTGTCTTTGGTTCACTTTATTTGCTGTGATGCTTTGTATAATGTACTTTGTTTTATACTTCTGTAAGGGTTGGCTTGGGTTGTTTTATCTCTGAGCGGCACTTTTTTTGCACACCTGGACTAAACGGCCAGGTCACATGGACCGCGAAGGCTCAGAGAAGGTTGGGGGAGGGGACTCACTGGAACAGCTGTTGGGAGATGGTAGCCTTCCGTCAAGGTCATCCAGCGTGTTCTTTAACGTGCACAGGGTATGGCTCTCCCGCACACGGGGCCATGGCTTAACTGTGGTGACCACCCCTGTGTATATTTAGGGCGGCACACGCACTTAGTGATTCGTTTACTTGCTGCCAAATCTAGGCAGTTCCCGAACCCAACATTAAGAATGCAGACATTACCAAAATGAAACTGAGATAATTTGTAATTAACAAATAAAACACAACATTTATTAACAAAATTACTTTCAGACATTTTACATACACAACTATTCCCACTTTTGAGACAATTTTCAAACAAGCGACCCTTTTCAATCAAGAGTAACCTTTGTAGTGGTGGGGCTAAAATGTTTTTCAGAGTTCATGAAAAAGCGAGCCACTCGCTTTTAAAAGGTGAACAGTCTTTAACAGTTTGTGATTCCAGTTCGGGACAACGTGACGGCAGTTCACAGAAACACATTCGTGTGGGAAAGCGAAACCAGATCTTAGCCAAAAATTTTCCCTCTTCCTTATCAAGTCAGAAGTCCCTCGGGAAGACACCGCTGGGCCGTCCGCCTCAAGTCGCTGGGAGCACGGGCGGCTTAGCGCTTCCTCCGAACATTCATTGCGCACCTCGGGAATCTGTTCGGTTCACTGGAGAGGATCATTGCTCTTGGACCACACAGCCCAGACGAGAAGAAGAAACTGCTCGTTTTTTGAAATTTCGCCGTTGTTCCTTTTCGCTGACCCCCCTCGTAGAGGTTACCTCGCTGACCTGGTGTGGACGATGCCCATTGGTCAGGCTGGCCGAGGTGCGATATATTCACCCATATGGTGTTTTCATGTTGTTTGCACCGGGTCACGTAACCTCAGCTCTGATACCTGAGAGGACCAACGGATCTGTCGCGAATGTTCTATGCCAGTGGTGAAGGCATTCTTTGGCGGAAAAATGTCACAATATGGAGGTCGGTCGAGAATGTCACTATTAAAATGGAACGGCGATGGCGGCTGACAGTCCTCCCTTCATAAAGTCTTGTCCACGTGATAAAATTACGTGGGCATGACATAACGTCCCATCCGACGGACAGCGGCCCTTTCCAAGTCCATCGGTATCCCCTACTGACCGTGGGCAGGGCGGGAAATTTTGTGGAGATAAATCTCAACGTTGACCCAGCCGGGACTCGAACCTTGAGAACTACAGATTACGAGTAATAAGGAAATTGGTTTATTGTACACGATCTGAACAGAACCCTGTGCTGCCTGGGTTACTCAAGATGAATATTCTGATTTTAATAAGCTTAGTTAATACCCCTGTTCCCCGATTTTAATAAGCTTAGTTAATACCCCTGTTCCCCGATTTTAATAAGCTTAGTTAATACCCCTGTTCCCCGTTCCCTTACCACGCAGATTCAACACAGAGAACTGCAAGGCGTTGCTGCTGTCAGTGCGCATGCTCTCAAACCCGTGGCTTCGTTTCTGTGCAAACTATCGAGATTTTTTATTTGCGTTTCGACAGATTTTGATACCCTGTGGTTCCCGTAATACTCTACCGAATGGTCCCAATTTTCGCACCCTGATTTCACCTGTGTGTCTCCATTTTGGGTTTAAAAATCAGATTCCTACCTGCGGTGGGATGCATTAATATAATAATGTCTTTGAAAATCTGGGGGATCTGGCAACGGCAGCAGATTTTACCTGTGTTACCATGTTTATTTTCAGCTGATTTACCATGCCATTTTCAGTTTATTTTCAGCTGATTTACCATGCCATTTTCAGCTTATTTTACCTGATTTACCATGAATCTTGTCTTCAGTTAGGGAGTAATAAATGGCAACAGTTGATTTGAAACAACTTCGGTTTCTCGTAGGATTAGCTTTGCAGATATTTGTTTCCAACAAGCTCCCTTTTTGGAATTTCGACTTGAAATTCGGCGCTGCCACTCGGACAGCAATCACTGTTCAACACTTTTGCTTGGCCAAGGAATCTGTAAAAATAAAAGCTCAGCCTGTCTGTGGTAGCCGAAATTCATCGATCGAAAAATCATAGCAGACGCTTCAAAATTCGACATTGATTTTGGTTGTTATCGAAGCTACAATGGGCACTTTTAAATCCAAATTTCGAAATATTAGGCTTTCTAAAAGCAAAAATATTTACCATGTTATTCCTACCGGAAATGGTAATCGTGGCCAAATCCACCGTTCCCATTTTCTGAAGTTTAGGGCGTGATTTTATTTTTCGCTGTTGGCAACACTGCATTTAATTGTTTTTCTTTATTACAGAGTTAACATATATCACTTGTTATATGTGCTAAGGGGTTGAGGGGGCAGGGGTGGTTTGGGTTGTTTTACCTCTGAGCGGCACTTTTTTGCACACCATGGGCTAAATGGCCAGGTCACATGGACCCCGAAGGCTCAGAGAAGGTTGGGGGAGGGGACCCACTTGAACAGCTGTTGGGAGACAGATGGTAGCCTCCCGTTAAGGCCATCCAGCGTGTTCTTTAACGTGCAGAGGGTACGAGCTCTCCCGCACACGGGGCCACGGCTTAACGTCCCATCCGACGGACGGCGGCCTTTCAAAGCCCATCGGTGTCCCCTACTGACCGTGGGCAGGGCGGGGAATTTTTGCGGAGATAAATCTCAACGCTGATCCAGCTGGGACTCGAATCTGGGAACTACAGATTACGAGCCTGGCGCGCTACCGACTGAGCCACCAGGGATGGTTAGTCAGAAAGCCAATCTTTATTGCAGTGGAAATCAGAATATAAAGATTGCATCTTAAAAGTCCGAACCAGAGAGCGCCAGGTACAGTTTAGCTACTGAATAATAAAATCAAACCATAAAGTGTCGAAACAGGTGGGCGCGAATAGCAATAATGAGTTTAATGTGCATGTTTGTCGGCTGAAACCTTTCCACGGTAGGACTGAAATTTAACCTTACGTGGATGAAATGAATGAAAGTATATTTAAGTAAATGTTTGAACTACAATTATACTGTATATGATACATATGTATCAGTGGCGTAGTGTGTTGGGTAAGTCTGATACCATGTCAGTTGACACTGCAACAGATCTGGTGAAACGGAAGTGTGTCATTTCTCTTACTATTCTTAATCTTGCTTATTAGGGTTCAACAAACAGATCATATTAAAGCTAAGATTTTTTTAGGTAAGATATAATTTTAACGATTTGTTTTAGTTTGCGAATTTTTTTTATGTACCAGAATTTTTCTATTGTCCTTCAAAGAAGGACAATAGAAAAATTCTGGTACAATTCTGGTACAAAAAAAAAAGTAAATAATATTAGCTAAATGAAAGCCGTCCCGTGGCCGAGGTATTAGCGCGCTTGGCTACTGATCCAAGGGACCTGGGTTCGAGCCTCCGGGTAAGGCATGGACGTTTGCGTTGTTTGTCTGCTGAGGACCCACCATCCTCATAGACCTACTATGGAATATAAACTGGCAGGCTCCTGTCAGATCTCTGTAGCAAGCAGTTGCTTGAGGGGGTATTTATTTTTTTATTAGCTAAATTCATTTTGGCCATCTAATTTACGCATCATCTCTTGACACCATGGCACTATATTCTTGTCAATGTTTGATATAGTTATTTATGGTCCTAATCCTATATAAAAACATTATTGCTGAACTAATTATTTTCCTTTTATTAATAGAATGTCTGTCTCAAATTCTTTTTTATTTCTAGGCAAATGAGACTGTCTTTCATTTAAATATTTTTTTCTTTCAATTTTTAAAGAAACAATATCATTATGAGTTTTGAATAGGAATTATCTACAACTGAAACGAAGGAGTCAAGCTTAGTAGTGATCAGGCCCGAATCTAGGAAAAAATAATCAAAAAATCAAGAGACTGAATTTACATTGCAGTGTAATAGAGGTTCTAAAAAAATCTTGAAAAATACGTGAAATATGCAGAAATTGCTTGAGAGAATATTTATTTATTTTTTATTAATAATTTTTGGTTTCCATTACCCTTACTAGCATTCTGAAAGGATAGCTCTCTTTCTAGGAGGGAAGAATCCATGACTGCCATCTCCCCTGGTAGTGGGGGCGGGAGTGGCTCAGTCGGTAGCGTGCCAGGCTCGTAATCTGTAGTTCCCAGGTTCGAGTCCCAGCTGGATCAGTGTTGAGATATATCTCCGCAAAAATTCCCCGCCCTGCCCACGGTCAGTAGGGGACACCGATGGGCTTGGAAAGGCCGCCGTCCGTCGGATGGGACGTTAAGCCGTGGACCTGTGTGCAGGAGAGCCATACCCTGTGCACGTTAAAGAACACGCTGGATGGCCTTGACGGGAGGCTACCATCTGTCTCTCAACAGCTGTTCCAGTGGGTCCCCTCCCCCATCCTTCTCTGAGCCTTCGGGGTCCATGTGACCTGGCCATTTAACCCATGGTGTGCAAAAAAGTGCCGCTCAGAGGTAAAACAACCCAACGTTAAAGAACACGCTGGATGGCCTTGACGGGAGGCTACCATCTGTCTCCCAACAGCTGTTCCAGTGGGTCTCCTCCCCCAACATTCTCTGAGCCTTCGGGGTCCATGTGACCTGGCCGTTTAGCCCATGGTGTGCAAAAAAGTGCCGCTCAGAGGTAAAACAACCCAACCCCTGGTAGTGATGGCGATGGTATGACTTCCTCAACCCTTTCAGTGATGCTGCAAATTCTTTACTAACACAAAATTGTAATATGTCCTGGTTCAATAACTATCACTTAGGTACAGAGGCGACCTGTTCATAGAAGCATTGAAAGCACTGCTTACCTATCCTTAGTTAAACAATAATTTTATTTTTGGCACTTAAAAATATGAAAAAAAGTCATAAATCGTTATAAAAATGATATTGATATATTTAATTTTTCGCAATTTAAATGCATTTTGATAGCCTCGACTGTGCTTCGTATTATGGCTGGAGATTAGAGAGTAGAGAAAATAAGGGACGATATATGTGTGTCCTATGGCGGTAAAATATGCAAGATTCGAACTGCCTCTGGCATCATCACCAGTATCAGTAGGTAGAATTTCGGCCAATGAAAGAATAGAATGGGAAGAGTTCAACCAATTGTTCCTTGCCAAAACATGACAAATATTATTAGGACCTGGAACCTTCCCCTCCCCCTTTTTAAAGTTGCTTGCTTAGCTAACGAGCTCACCGAACTCCACTGCTTAGGTAGCATTACAACATGAGAACTCTGCAGGGGTATATTAAATCATTTTGGAGCCCATAGCACTAGGGGCCAACCAATTTACATCACTAATATAAAAAATATAAGTAATATAAATTGATTACCAATTTACATTACTTATATAAAATAAAACTATATAATTTATATATTAATTATTAAATATAGGGACTTAAAGGTTCCCCACACATTTTCAAGATGTGTTTTTAAAAAAAGGTGATTGCAGTTCTTGTGATAATTATAGGGGAATTAGTCTACTTTCTGTTGCAGGTAAAGTTTTTTTTATATGATTATACTTAACAGAATTAAGAATTTAGCTGGTGAACAAGCGCGTGATAGGCAGTGTGTATTCAGAAGTGGTAGGGGATGTACTGACCAAATATTTTTACTTAAGTATATTCTTGAGAAATGTTTAGAGTTTCAAAACCTAGCTCTATAGTTTTCAAAAAGGTTTTTGACTCTGTTGATCGATATAATTTGTGGTTGATCGTTCGATCGTTTGGAATACCTGACAAGTTAGTTAGTGTCGTGAAAGTTCTCCATAACAACACCGAGTCGTGTTTGAGAGTTGGTACTTCTTGCAGTGATTGGTTTAGCATTGCTAGTGGAGTTAGACAAGGGTACATTTTGTCTCCTTTTCTGTTTTGTTTGGTTATTGATTATGGATGCGAAATTCTTTGCAAGGGAAAGATTTTGACCTTTAATAGTCTAGAGATTTCAAAATTTCTGATTTAGATTATGCAGATGATTTGGCCCTATTGGTTATTGACGTTAATGAGATGAATTCTTTCATTAGGGCTGTTGATGAGACTAGCAATAGAGTAGGTTTGGTGATAAACAGAGAAAACAAACCAAAGTGATGAAAATTGGTCAGGCAGATGGTGCTTCAATTGCTTTGAATGGCTGTACTATTGAGCAAGTGTTTCAGTTTAATCATCTTGGGAGCTATGCAACAAATACTGGTGATGTGCGGCATGAGATAAATAGAAAAATAGGGATTGCCGCTGGGGCTTTTAAGAATCTATGTGGAGAGTGTGGAAAAATAAGCGTGTACACCTAAAGACTAAAACTAGGCTGTATAATAGTTTAGTTCTTTCTAAGGTTAGTTATGGTAGCGAAACATGGACCCTTTATAAGCAGGATAACAAGAAACTTGATTCTAAATGCTTACGCAGTATCTTGGGCATTAGGTGGTTTGACTTTTGTAAGTAATGATGAGGTTAGAGGAAAGAGTCATCAACCTCCTTTGAGCAGCAATTTGTGCAGAGGGAGACTGCGTCGGTTTGGCCATGTTGCCTGTATGTGTAGCTGCAGATTGGCAAAGAGGATTATGAATAGTATGCCTAAGGGTTTCAGAAAAAAAGAGAAGACCTAGGATGCGATGGGTAGATAATGCCAAACAGGACCTTGCTGGAATTGGCCTAGAGTGGTTGAATGTAGCAGCTGTAGTTCAGAACAGACACGTCTAGAGAGGAAAATTGCACAGTCTGGTTGCAGCTCCGTAGCCCATGGCTGCATGAGGATTTTGTATGTATGTATGTATGTATGTATGTATGTATGTATGTATGTATGTATGTATGTATGTATGTATGGTTTTCACTGATGACTGATTTACTATTTCATGCATTTATTTCGTATTATAGGTAAGATCAAATTGTGCTAAAATCCCCAAATGGACAGCCATTGCCACATTCCTAGGTCCCGGAGGATCTTATGGAGGACATGCGGCCATTTTCGAATCTTGTGCTCCAAATGGAATATGGGTAAGTTGGTTTAAATTTTGCGTTTTAGATGCTTGAATAATCCGAGATAAAATGTTTAGAATACATAATGAATTCTCTCATTTTTCACGACGGAGTATCATAAAGAAGGTTTTTAGAGATTGGCTGGTTAATGCGCACAACTCCGTCCAATCAATCACAACATTAGCTTCTTATCTGAAAAATGTTGAATTCCTCCACAAGAATTTGCACCATACTTTTGGCAGTTACTGGTAAAATTTTGAATCTAGCTTTGTCTGTTGTATTTACTC
Source organism: Ryuthela nishihirai (assembly GCA_038380435.1). Classification (NCBI taxonomy): domain Eukaryota; kingdom Metazoa; phylum Arthropoda; class Arachnida; order Araneae; family Heptathelidae; genus Ryuthela; species Ryuthela nishihirai. The sequence continues at coordinate 122,654,719 of JAWZYU010000001.1, read as the reverse complement.
AGAGCACGCACGATACAACTTTTTTGTTTTTTCCTGTAAATGGTAGCTAGGCGTAAACTGGAAGGAGAGCTGTGTACCAATCCCTAGTGATGATGCACAGAACCGGCCAGGTCTAGCACCTAATGTCCGACCCCGCCTTCTCGTGGTGCAGGCCGTTAGTACCTTTCAAAAGAGATATTCTCTTTTGGAAGGGAACGGAAGGGGAGGGCTGCCAGTTCAGTATGGCCTACTGATCTGGTCATCTATGGCCACTTTTTTCTTTTTTTTCAACCCTGCTGAGAAGTGGTCAACTTCACAGGGTCCTGGTGCTGACCATTTATACCTACTAGACTGGACTTGTTTATGGATTTGAGCTTGATTATGGATCCTGGACTTGCTGCACTGGTGGGCCTCTGTTGAGGGAGAGTCTGCCGCTGTGTTTTCTGTTTGCTTCTAGGTTGCCAGCTCTAAGTGAACAGAGGCATGGAATACCTTATATCAGCTGGTGGATAATCCTTATCAGAGGCCATCGCAGGTACCTGAACCTTACTTAACTAGTTGGGCATCGTCAAGCCTAAACTGGAGTAATGTGTCTCAGGCAGGCCATGTGGCTCTTGAAAAAGTCCACTTGAAAAGGTGGTGCCTGAAGTTCCTACCAGCATCGGTGACTTCAGCCTTTAGCGGAGGAGGAACAGGTCTTTGCCCCATGCCTGCGATCAGGGGGCTGTTTGATATTGTTGGCCCTACCAATCTCAATAAACCTAATTTCTTTAAAAATCCTACTAATCATTTTCTCTCTGCAGGAACGTGGAACGTGAGGACATTACATAGAGATTATTCTCTTGATGTTCTCATGCAGGAATTCCAGCGCTATAACCTAGATATTCTAGGCTTGCAGGAGACCAGATGGACAGGTAAAGGTGATATACTTAAAAATAACTTTAAATTTCTCTTTACAGGGAGGGAGGATGGAAAGCATCACCAAGGCGTGGGTCTGCTGCTCAGCAGACATGCTAGTGATGCTCTTCTAGGATATGAGTGCATTAATGAAAGGTTTCTTACAGCAAAATTTCAGACAAGCGTTAAAGACTTGAATGTTATCTGCTGTTATGCCCCCACTGAGGATTCTGATGAGGATGAGAAGGATAGGTTTTACGGACAACTTCAGGATATTTTGAATTCTGTCAAGAAAGGAGATATTACCCTTGTTCCTGGTGACTTCAATGCCAAAGTTGGTACTGACTCTGATCTTTGGGGAGGAGTAATAGGCCCTTTTGGTATTGGTAGCTGCAATGGCAATGGGCAACGTCTCCTACAGGTAAGTAATCTCTGGATTCAGAATAACTAACACATATTACAAACACCACGACATACATAAATACGCATGGGTTTCACCTGATAGGCTGCATAAGAATATGATTGATTACATATTAATTAACAGCAAATGGGCTAGTTCTGTTAGGAATACCAGGGCATATAGGGGAGCTGAAATTGGATCTGACCATTACCTGGTTAGGTATTGGTAGCTGCAATGGCAATGGGCAACGTCTCCTACAGGTAAGTAATCTCTGGATTCAGAATAACTAACACATATTACAAACACCACGACATACATAAATACGCATGGGTTTCACCTGATAGGCTGCATAAGAATATGATTGATTACATATTAATTAACAGCAAATGGGCTAGTTCTGTTAGGAATACCAGGGCATATAGGGGAGCTGAAATTGGATCTGACCATTACCTGGTTAAAAGTGTCTTGCAACTTAAACTTAAAAAGTGTTGTGCTAGGGTTAAAAAATTTACCTTTAATACTGAAGCTCTGAAAGACCCAGTTATAGCTAAAGCTTACCATGATAGGTTACTTAGTCATTATGACAGTCATGGTTTGCTTAATACTGAAGTTGAGGAAGAATGTGGCCATTTTAAACAGGCTTTTTTGGAAACTATCAGTACTCTTTTAGGGAAAAAGGAGCAGAGGAGACAGAATTGTTTAAGTGATAAGGCACTTGAGCTTATTTCAGAAAGAAGGAACTGCAGGAATGTCCTTAATCAGTACCCTACTAGTCCTAATAGAAATCATTACAAAGAAGTTAATAAACGTGTAAAGGATCAGTTAGCTACTGATAAGAATCTTTGGCTTGATGGCCTGGCTGACAAAGCTGAGGAAGCAGTTAGACAGCACAACAGCAGAGAGCTGTACCAGATAGTTAATGTTTTGTGTGGTAGAAAACGAACAGGTATACAGGGATTGAAGGATAAACAAGGTAAGGTTATAGAAGGTGAGGATTCTGTCATGGCTAGGTGGGCTGAGCATTTCAGTGATGTTCTAAACAATGTGATTAATTCTACTCCCATTGTTTGCAATGATGATAGATGCATTGTTGGCTTTAATGTTGGCCCTATAACACAATCTGAAGTTAGTTTGGCTATTTCTAAACTTAAACTTCATAAATCCCCAGGGGTGGATGAAATTACTACGGAAATGCTTAGAGCTGGGAATGTTTCAGTTACCATTTGGATGACTGAAATTTTGAAGAACTTTTATGATAAAGGCATGGTTCCTAAAGATTTTACCAGAGCTATTATTATCCCTATTTTCAAAAAAGATGATCGCAGTTCTTGTGATAACTATAGGGGTATCAGCCTACTCTCTGTTCCAGGTAAAGTTCTTTCCATGATTGTGCTTAATAGAATTAAGAATCTGGTTGACACGCAATTGCGTGATGAGCAATGTGGATTCAGAAGTGGTAGGGGATGTGTGGATCAGATATTTTCACTTAGGCAGATTCTTGAGAAATGTTTAGAGTTTCAGAAACCTTTGGTTGCTAGCTTTGTTGATTTCAAAAAGGCTTTCGACTCTGTTGATCGTCAAAATTTGTGGTTGATTGTGAGATCATATGGTATACCAGACAAGTTAGTTAACATAATGAAAGCTCTCTATAATAACACTGAGTCATGTGTGAGAGTTGGTAAGGCTTGTAGCAATTGGTTTAGCATTACTTCTGGTGTTCGACAAGGGTGCATTTTGTCTCCTTTTCTCTTTAGCTTGGTTGTTGATTATGTTATGCGAAATTCACTTCAAGGGAAAGCTTTTGGCCTTAAATGGGCTGCTGATACGAAAATTTCTGATTTAGATTATGCTGATGATTTAGCCCTTTTGGCAAATGATGTTGATGAGATGAACTCTTTCATTCGAGCTGTTGATGAGACTGGTAGTACAGTAGGTTTGGTTATAAACAGAGAGAAAACTAAAGTGATGAAAATTGGTCAGGCAGGTTGTGATTCAGTTAATCTGAATGGTTGCAGTCTTGAGCAGGTGTCACAGTTTAATTATCTTGGAAGCTACGTAACTGATACTGGTGATGTGCGGCATGAGATTAACAGACGAATAGGTATTGCTGCCGGGACTTTTAAGAATCTATGGAGATTGTGGAGATATAGGCGTATACACCTAAAGACTAAAAGTAGACTGTATAATAGTTTGGTTCTTTCTAGGGTTAGTTATGGTAGTGAAACTTGGACGCTGTGTAAACAAGATAACAGGAAACTAGATGCTTTTGATTCTAGATGCTTACGCAGTATCTTGGGTATGAGGTGGTTTAACTTTGTAATTAATGATGAGGTTAGGCAAAGGAGTCTGCAACCTCCTTTAAGCAGCATATTGTGCAGAGAGAGACTCCGCTGGTTTGGCCATGTTGCCCGTATGGATAATTATAGATTGGCGAATAGGGTTGTGAACAGTGTGCCTAAAGGCCTCACAAGGAGGGGGAGACCTAGGATGCCGTGGGCTGACAATGTCAAACAGGACCTTGTTAGGATTGGTGTACAGTGGCCGGATGCAGCAGATGTAGCTCAGGACAGATATGCTTGGAGAATTAAACTGCGCGGTCTGGTCGGACCTCCGTAGCCCATGGCTGCTTGAGGAGGATGATGATGATGAAGGCAAAATTAAACTTTTGTAAAATCGTTTTGAATTATATGACATTTCAGATAGTCATTTAAATTATTGAAAGAAAATTTGTGACCTAAAAACTAGAGATGTATTCGAGCTTTATTGGGCTGAACCAACACCTCCTATAACAGAAGGCCAATGTACAGTCGCTTAAAAAAGTATCCGAACACTATGGTTGATTACAGAATTCAGAAAAAATATCTGGCAACGATTTTTTTAGAAATTAGTGATCTGGCAAGCTTCATGTCACGTGACACGAAGCTTGCCAGATCACTAATTTCTAAAAAAATCGTTGCCAGATATTTTTTCTGAATTCTGTAATCAACCATAGTGTTCGGATACTTTTTTGAGCGACTGTACCAAATAGTTGACATATTTGGATATATCTATTTATATATATATAGACATTTCTTATATTTTTATTCCAATATTATTATTGGTGGACTCTTGTGCTAATCTTTATACTAATACTTATTTTTAAATATATTTTATTTAGGAAGAAAATTATTCATATTTATTTTCAAGTGTAATATTGATAATTAATATAAATATATTTTCTCCTAAATAAAATATATTATAAATAAACGTTAATGTAAAGATTAGAACAGAATCCACCAGTAATAATATTAAAATCAAAAATAAAAGAAATGTTTATATGGTTGGACTACGTAAGCTGACGTCATAAATTTGGTCCACTGATTTTTCTATTATAGGTGTTGGCTGAGCCTGACTTGCCACAGTGGTGGGATGATGATGATGAAACTACTCACTAAATTGAATTTTCCAGAATAGTCATTCTATTCCGACTCATTCAGGTCATGTTACATTGAAAAAAAAAAGAGAAAATTTAAAAAATATTTTAAAATATAGATGAGAATGTGATAGGTTTATAAGATATAAGTGTATTTTCGTATATATGTTATGCTTTCTTCATGTTGTTATGAGTGAAATCATTTCACAAGAGTATTTTGTTGTTTATTCTTCATGTTGTATGAGTTGTATGATTAATTGTTTTATACAGTTAATATATTTAATTTTTTTATTTTATTTTGTGAAAGGGTTATCTTCATGTTGTTTGAGTTGTTTTAATTGAATATTTAAATATTATTAAAGAGATCACATTCTTTAAAAAAGTTGATAAGAAGTTTTAAAATTTTTTTGTTAATGATTGCCCAGAGTGGTGGGATAGGTTTAAAATTAATGCACACGGCTCGGGTGGGCTGTGTACAGAATAATTTAAATTTCAAATATTTCTTGTAATTGTAAAAGAAAAATGTAAAAACATAAAATATTTTTGATTACTGGTACTAAGTGATCCAGACACCTTTTTCAAAGAGTCTGACCTTCTCAATTTTTAAATATTGAATTAATATTTTAAAATTTGAATTAATATTTTAAAATTTGAATTAATATTTTTAAATATTGATTTAATATTTTAAAATATTGAAACAATTTTTAAATCAGAATGAGTCTGGCCTTCTCAATTAAATTATTCTAAAGCAAGCACACCTCTGAATTTTGAAGCTTCTGACATCAATCGATTGAAAAGGATTTAGACAAAAAATGAATTATTCGTTTATGGTATGAAAAAGAATGCAATGATTAATTAATTATTTTTACCAATTAAAGTAGCCTATTAATAAATTAAGTGATTAAATTGAAATCTTCTTCTGTTTCAGGTGTATGATCAAATGAATTCATTGCCAGTAGGCAGACGATTGCGGTCATACAACATAAATCATGCGCCCTCTAACGGTAACAATTATTACACTGTCGAGAGATGAATTCACAAGATCGTCTCTGCTTTTGTGATTAAATTAATTTTAACACATATTAATTAAAAACCTTAATAAGTAAGGCAGTGCATTTATTCTATTTAATTCTGATTGTATTGAGAAGAGCGTAAGATATTATCAAAACTTAATTTCCATAAGCAAGTAAAAGCTGATTGTGTTATTGTTACTGAATCCTTGGGATTTCCAAAGCATCAAGAAAACTGCAAGAACTACGATTTGTCTCTCAGTTGTACGTTTTTTGAAATATTTAATCATATTTATATACTGTTTTTGTAAATTCGAAATTTAAAAATAAAGTATTTCATGATATTGGAATGTATTATTTGTGCAACCACTTAACCACTTTTGCAGATATATTTTTAAATACTGGGGGGGGGGGACAGTCAAAATGAGAGTCAGAAAATATTCTCCACTAAGTGTATTTAATAAATAATTAAAGGCCTTTTTAATAAATGTCGGTTTAATTCAGAGCGAATGTAGTAGATTTCAGTTCAAATAGCGAATTAAAATTCAAACAGATTCATGTTAAAATTTAAACACAACTGCGTAGTATGTTACGTTATAGCCATGGGAATTCGGTGGTTGAAAAATTAAAATTCGAAATGGGAACAGGTGTTCAAGTTTCGAAATTTGATTCCATTGTACGTAGGGATCTGGAGTTTTAAAGTAACGCATATTCATTAAAACTCAGCGAGTTCCTTGAATCCTTCCCGTCTCCCTGTCGCTAGGAGAAAAATAAGGATTTAATCTCGAACCTGGTTCTATCATAAGCACAGACTTGAATGCTTAATTGTAGGAAAACCAGTAAGAGAAATTTGGAACCATCAGTTCAAGCACGAAATTATGGTGGGGTGCAGCGAGTGTTATGTTGAAAAGAGTTCGATAAACTATAAAAATGAAGAAAACTGATTTCAAATTCGAAATCAGATTCTATTTCAGGTAGGAGATTGCCTCTTAGCCAAACACGGGGGAATCTGAGTATGATGTTTAGCACCCATCAGTCGACTATTTGGAAAATTACGTGCTATCCAAATCGGTTGAAAAAAGACAGCAACTCTTCGAAACTCAATAAAGTAGCGAGGAGTTTTATTGTTTTGTGTTGTCTCGTTGTAACGCTTCCAAATCCTGTATCAACATACCTTGTTGTCAGGGGCGTAACGAAGGAGAAGGACTGTGGTTGGGGGGAGGAAAAATCAAAAGTTTTTCAACTCGAAATGGAAATTTTGCCAAATGAGCAAACTTGCTTACATTTTCGCTCCGTGGGGGAGGGGGTGGGGTCAATTTTCACAAAACTCTCCAACATTTTGCCATTTGACTTTTTGACTTCCAATTTTGTCAACTAACCGTAATTTGTCATTTAACTTACAATTTTGCCAAGTAGCCATAAACCATAATTTCACAGAAATAATTCCAATATTTATATTTATATCTCGTCTGTATTGTAGCAATTCAGTGTGAATTTTCCCTTGATTTGGCTAACTGTCCTTAATTTCACGAAACTAATCCTAATTTTTACATCTCTCCTAAATTTGCCAAATCACTTCAAACTTTTCAAACTCCCCAAGTTTTGCCAAGTTTTCTCAATTTCAGTCAACTATCCTGAATTTCACAAACCCAATCCCAATTATCACAACTCGCCCGTATTTTCCAAGTGGATTCGAATTTTACCAACTGCCCTACATTGTGTTAAGTTTCCTCGATTTGTCCAACACTCCTTAATTTCACAAAACAAATCTCAATTTTTATAACTCGCCTATATTTTACCAAGTGGATTCGAATTTTGTCAACTCGCCGTAATTTTACAGAAAAAATCGCAATTTTTACCTCTTCCCTGAATTGGCCAAGTCACATCAAATTTTATCAACTCTCCTTAATTGCACAAGGCAAAATTTTCACAACTCCCCTGTATTTTACCAAGTGGTTTTAAATTTTGCCAACTCCCCTGTATTTTACCAAGGGCTTAGAATTTTGCCAACTCCCCTGTATTTTACCAAGGGCTTAGAATTTTGCCAACTCCCCTTAATTTCACAAAACCAATCCCAATTTTTACAACTCACCTGTACTTTACCAAGTGGTTTCCAGTTTTGCCAACTTCTATAGATTTTGCCAAGTTTTCTCAATTTTGTCAACTCTCCTTAATTTCACAAAAACAATCCCAATTTTCGCAAATCGCCCGTATTTTATCAAGTGGATTCGAATTTTGCCAACTGCCTTAGATTTTGCCATCTCGCCACAATTTTACAGAAAAAAATCCCAATTTTACATCACACCTGATTTTTGCAAAGCCACTCTGAATTTTGCCAGCTCCCCCAAGATTTTCCAACTCTCCTAGATATTGCGAAGCTGCCTCGATTTTGCCAACACGCCATAATTTTACAGAAAAAAGATTGCAATTTTTACATCTCACCTGAATTTTGTCAACTCTCCAAGATTTTGCCAAGTCACTCGGAATTTTGTCAACTCTCCAAGATTTTGCCAAGTCACTCGGAATTTTGCCAACTGCCCCTAGATTTTGCCAACTCGCCATAATTTTACAGAAAAAAATCCAAATTTTCACATCTCACCTGAATTTTGCCAACTCCTCAAGATTTTGCCAAGCCACTCCGAATTTTGCCAACTGTCCCTAGATTTTGCCAAGCCACTCCGAATTTTGCCAACTGTCCCTAGATTTTGCCAACTCTCTAAGTTTTGCCAACTCGCCATAATTTTACAGAAAAAAACCTAATTTTTACATCTCACCTGAATTTTGCCAACTCCCCACGATTTTACCAAGCCACTCCGAATTTTTTAAACTCCCCAAGATTTTGTCAAGTCACTCCGAATTTTGCCAACTCCCCAAGACTTTGCCAAGTTGTCCCGATTTTCGATTTTGCCAACTCACCTGTATTTTATTAAGTGGCTTCGAATATTGCCAACTGCTCTAAATTTTGCCGTCTCTCCATTTTCCAAACTGTAATTTAATTTGCCAAGTTGCCTCGATTTTCACAACTCCCCTTAATTTTCCTAAAAGAAATTACAAATTTTCACAATTCACCTAGATTTTACGAAGTCGCTTCGAATTTAACCAACTCTGAGTTACTTTGGGGGGAGCCTCCACCCATCCCCCCCTTTGGCTACGCCCCTGCTTGTTGTAGGCATTGCTCAGAAGAAACACTCTTAGGGGTGTTTAAACGCAAAAGGTGTTTTTTTAGGGGTGTCTCAAACGCAATATCCTGCCATAAAAATATTTTCCTAGACTGCGACTCGAACTTTTTTTAATCTGAAAACAACGGTTCAGTCTACATAAAATTATGAAAGGATTGATTGAAGAATCATTGTCCTACAACTAAATACTTTCTGAGATCATGGGCTGCAAAGGATACGTACAAACACATATGCATAAGAGTCAAGAATTTTTAATATATAGATAACTCTATTTTAATGTGCACAGGGTATGGCTCTCCTGCGTAACACCCTGGATAGCCTCGAGGGGAAGCTACGATCTAACTCCTAACAGCTGTCCACTGGTTCCCTTTTCTGAGCCCTTGTGATCTGGTCATTTAGCCCATTGTCTGGAAAAAAAAGTGCTCCTCAGAGATAAAATAACCCAACCAACGGTTATGGATAATCGCTGAATAATTCGAAAACTGCTAAGACTAAACTTCTGTTCGTTTGATCTCGAAAATGCTGGAAAAGACAACCAACGTAAATGTGCGAAACTTGAACGATAAGCAAAAGAAACTTCGCTCCTGAGAATCGTTAAGTCGGGAGACAGATATGAAGTGCACACAGAGGCGGAACACTGACAACATTGAAGTGGATTAACCATAAGAGTAGTGATTGGCATATCAGTAAATATCTGAGTGTTTCCCCGAAAGGCCGGAAGGAGATGCCGTAGTTTCACTGATAGGAAATAACCAAATAGCATCAGACAAGAGGGACTCTAGATTAAGTTGCGTCTCCTTGAGATATTCTTTCATGGATTGCTGCTGTTGCTTTCGATTATGGCTTCTGTTATTCCACTAGTTTCGCAATCTTGAAAATTTGTCTTTCCGTTATTTATCCATGAAAGGTTTCGTTTGATGGCTCTGTTTACAGAAGCTTTCGGAAAGCTAAACCTGATGTTTACATGCTGCTGAAAGAGTTTCTCAAGTCGAAGTCTGCAACTATCGTTATTGATCAGCAGGGTTTCCAAACGCTGAAAACGAATTTTAGAAGAATGTGGGAAAAAATTCAGGAAAACTGAACTTTTCTTTACGACACATTTTTAAAATAGATGAAAAAATTACCCTTCAAGCAGATGATTGCCCCAGAGACTTGACAGGAGTCTGTCAGTATAATGTGCTATAGAGAAGTTCTGGGTTTCTTTGTTTTACCTCTGAGCAGCACTTTTTGCACACAATGGGCTCAATGGCCAGATCACCAGAAGAATCAGCGAAGGTTGAGGACGTACCCAGGTTTTAGTTTCGGGGGCTGGGGTGTCCGATAATAGGCCTTGAGTAGGGTTTCGCATTATTAAAACATTCCACCAAATAGAAAAGTTTAAAATTATATTCTATATAGAATAAGATTTTATGGGGATTTTTAATCTACTTTTTGTGTCGCACATAAAATTCGGGGCTGAAATAAAGTCTTATAGACAATTGTTTTGGATTACAAAGCAGGCAGGCCAGGTATTGAGATTTCATATAAGACGAAGGGATTGCCGGGGAGGGAGATTTAGTTGGTATCGCTCCAGGTTCGTAATGTGATCTTCCCAGGTTCGAGTCACAACTGTACAAGCTTTAAGAATTTTCTCGAGTAACTCCAGTTCTGTCCCTGGTGAGAAAAAAGACACTGATGAACAAAGAAAGGCCGCCATTCGTCGGACGGGGACTTTAAGACGTGGCTCCATGTGCAGAGAGCCATACCTTGTACTCGTTAAAAAACACACCGAATGACTTTGGGGGAGTCAATGAACTACGTATGTCCTAACAGCTGTCTAGTGGAGTCCCTTCCCCTAATCGTATCTGAGTCCTTGTCATTTAGCCCATTTTGTGCAAAAAAGTGCTGCTCAGAGATAAAACAACTTAAACTGTACCAAGGACGTACTCAGTGGTGGTGGAGAGTTTTAGATGGTCCGGATACCAACCCCCTAAAATACAATTGTCTTATACGAAGCCTCAAACTTGTCTACCTGCTTTGAAATCCGAAAGAGTTGTATAATTTTATGTCCGAAACTAAAATAGATTTGAAAAAAAAATATTCCATATAGAATATCCTTTTAACCTTTTCTGTTCAGTGGATATATTTTAGTAATTGGGAAACCGCACTCAAGTCTTATTCTCAGCCCCGCCCCTTTTCAAAAAAAAAAAGAAAATATCGGGCCTCTCCTCCTATTCCTAAACTAAATCCTGGGTAAATACCTGTAGCGTACAACAAACCTTCAAGGGCACACTGTTATTCCTGCTGTGTAGTAACAGTGTGTCTTGCATTGCAGTGATGATTTCGCTGCATAGCATTGCGACCAACACGATTCGTTAACAGGAAAATCCATTTCCTCTTTGTCCACGTGTTTCAAGGTCACTCCGCTCAACTTTGCTTAATTTCATTTCGTATTAGTCACAAGGAAAGTACGTTTCATATAATTACTAACAACACGATATGTGGCAAACCCAGTGTCAATACAATCCAAACATTTGCTTTGCAACTGTGGATATGAATAATAACACAGAATCGCTCAAAAAATATCCGAACATTATGGTTGATTACAGAATTCAGAAAAAATATCTGGAGCGTGTACAGCAACTGTACACCCTCCAGTTACCGTTCACAGCAAACTGGAGCGTATGCAGTTACTGCACACCCTCCAGTTTGCTGTGAACGGTAACTGCACACGCTTAATATTTCTGTGAGTGGGCCCACACGATCCAGGTTTTTCTGAGCTCACACGATCCAATGTGCTGTGAACATTAACCGCAACCGCTCCAGTTTGCTGTGAATGGTAACTGCACACGCTCCATATTAATTGCATTATATATTCATACGCATTATATATATTAAAAAAATATCCGAAGACTATGGTTGATTACAGAATTCGGAACAAATATCTGGCAAAGTTTTTTTTTTTTAGAAATTAGTGATCTGGCAACCTTCGTGTAACGTGACACGAAGGTTGCCAGATCACTAATTTCTAAAAAAATCGTTGCCAGATATTTGTTCTGAATTCTGTAATCAACCATAGTGTTCGGATACTTTTTTGAGCGACTGTACGTGTGACAATGCTGCAATGAAGCTAATAGGAAAGTCATCTAAAGAGTTAATAAAGAACTCTCCTCTGGAAAATAGGGATGCTCGTTTTAAAAAAAATATTTTCCGCCTTTAGCACTCTCTAATATTAGTTCGAATTTCAACTAATTTATGATAGGAAAAATGCAAATAGCGATATTTCATTAGTACCTATACACCTATACAGCATTTAAATATATATATTTATATGCTTATACAGGGGCGGGGGTGGCTCAGTCGGTAGCGCGTCAGGTTCGAGTCCCAGCTGGGTCAGCGTTGAGATTTATCTCCGCAAAATTCCCCGCCCTGCCCACGGTCAGTAGGGGACACCGATGGGCTTGGAAAGGCCGCCGTCCGTCGGATGGGACGTTAAGCCGTGGTCCCGTGTGCGGGAGAGCCATACCCTGTGCACGTTAAAGAACACGCTGGGTGGCCTTGACGGGAGGCTACCATCTGTCTCCCAACAGCTGTTCCAGTGGGTCCCCTCCCCCAACCTCTCTGAGCCTTCGGGATCCTTGTGACCTGGCCATTTAGCCCATGGTGTGCAAAATAAGTGCCGCTCAGAGGTAACCCAACCCAATATATGCTTATACAACATAGAGCACTTGAACAAGGCAAAGTTATTTTCGTGTTGTATAGGTGCTAATAAAATATTACTTATTTGCGTTTTCACAATCATCAATTATTTGGAATTTTCACTGTTACGCGATGAAATCAAAAAAGCATTAATAGCGCCCTCTAGCTGTGGAAAAAGTTGGAAAATGCCAAAAATTTAAATTAATATTGCAAACGATCTATTTACACACAGAATCTGAAATTTTGGTGTTAAAGTGTGACGGTCAACAAGTGTACATTGATAGGAATGATTTCGCCCCTTATTCCCAGGGAAGTGGGGATTGGCTGAGACGGTAGCTTGCCAGGCTAGTAAAATACAGTTCCCAGGTTCGAGTCCCACCTTGACCAGCGTTGAGATTTATCTCCGCAAAACTCCCCACCATGCCGCAAGTAAGTAGGGGACACCGATGGGCTTGGAAAGGCTGCCGTCCATCGGATGGGACATTAAGCCGTGGCACGGCGTGCGTGAGAGCCATACTCTGTGCACGTTAAAGAACACGCTGGATGGCCTTGAGGGGAGGCTACCATCTATCTCCCAACAGCTGTGCCAGTGGGTCCCCTCTCCCAACCTTCTCTGAGCCTTCGGGGTCCATGTGACCTGGTCATTTAGCCCATGGTGTGCAAAAAAGTGCCAACCGAACCTTCCAACAGCAATATTATCCCTAAAATCGCATATATTATTGGAACCCAAATTTAAAAAAGTACCAAAGTTGGGTTGTTTTATCTCTGAGAGGCACTTTTTTTGCACACAATGGGCTAAATGGCCAGGTCACAAGGACCCCTAGGGCTCAGAGAAGATTGGGAGGAAAGGGACCCACGGGACATATGTTAGGAAACAGATAGTAGCCTCCCGTCAAGGCCATCCCACGTGTTATTTAAGGAGTACCGGGTATGGCTCACCCCGGCACATAGGGCCGCGGCTTTTCCATTCCTATCGGTAAGTACTAAAGTAAACAAGAAACAACAAGAAACAAGAAGAATCATTATAACCAATTACCAGTCGAAATATTTCATGCATTCGAAGTTAAAACATTTTCATTTTAATAAATCAGAAAAAAGGCTTAATCAGCAAAATGCTTTTATATGAACAAGAAGCGCTGTAATATAAAATACCACTTTCATGCATCGGGGATGTCGCCTTTTGTGTTAGAAATATTATTTTACTATTGATTTTATGTGTTAATGCAGAATATTATGTCACATGCCAATTTTAAATATCAGTGTCTGTCAATTCATACCAAATGGAAGTAGGCTGATTCAATTATTGTAATGAAATATGTAAGAAAATATTAGATCCTGCAGACAAATATATGAATATATTAAATATAAAACTATTTATTCATGCTGAAGACAAGACGTAAGCTTTGCGAATTATCTGTGAATATATAATTTATTTGTACAGTCGCTCAAAAAAGTATCTGAACACTACGGTTGATTAGAGAATTCAGAAAAAATATCTGACAACGATTTTTTTAGAAATTAGTGATCTGGCAACCTTCGTGTCACGTGATTACAGAATTCAGGAAAAATATCTGGAGCGTGTGCAGTAACTGCACACGCTCCAGTTTGCTATGAACGGTAACTGGAGCGTGTACAGTTGCTGTACACGCTCCAGATATTTTTCCTGAATTCTGTAATCACGTGACACGAAGGTTGCCAGATCACTAATTTCTAAAAAAATCGTTGTCAGATATTTTTTCTGAATTCTCTAATCAATCGTAGTGTTCGGATACTTTTTTGAGCGACTGTACAGTGATAAAAGAATAGTAAAAAAAATACCCGACAATAAATGAGATCTGTAACAAATGCCAAAGTAAAGCTCCCTCTTTATTTCTTTACAAGACATGACAACAAAAAATACACTTCAATGAAATTTACGGACTTGAAATTTTAACTAACAGAACATAACATCCAGGTAAACAACTACATGTAGTAATATATTATGCAGATTGCAACATCCATTGTCCACATTGGAAGCCAGCAATCGAGGCATCATAAATATGAGAACAGAGCACAACAGTAGAAGAAAAGGAGTGGCTGATGAACAATGGATGGTCTTCTGTTTTTTCACTCAATAGAAAATACAATTTTATTTGTATATCTGTTACCGCTAAAGTGCAGAAATCAGTTATTCTACAGATTATCTAGGTATTGTGCAGATTAACTAGGGTGATCCGTTAATGTGCGGAAAATTGTTTCATTTCTCAAATTACCTAGGTAATCTGCAAATTACCTGGATAATCTGCACATTACCTACTAGGCACTCGTTAAAGTGAAAATAAGATCTTTGCTGGAACAACAGGAACGTTTCTGTACGCTTAAATTAACATAATGTTATTTATCTAGTGTCCGAGAGTAGAGTTGAAACCAGGGTCATCCCTCTGTCAACATGAATCAGTCGTCCGAATTATAAAAAACGCCCCCCAAAATGAGCAGGCCAAGTGAGAACGAATCATTTTAGTGATTCGTTATCAAGAATGAATCACTTTACCGATTCGTTCTCACTTGGCCTCCGCTCATCCGGGGCGTTTTTTATAATGCGGACGAGTGAATCACGTGACACGAAGATTCATATTCAAGAGATTCACCACTGTGAGAGAAACAAACTTTTGAACTTTAACGATACGGAAGCCGTTAATGTGCACATTACCTAGGTAAAATGCGGAAAGCTCTTGATTCCGCACGTTAACGGAGCAAATCAGTTAATCTGCAGATTAGCTAGGTAATGTGCACATTAACGGCTTTCGAGCTTTAGCGGTAACATATCTATTTGTTCTTGTCAATAGGATTCTGCATAATGTTAATTTGAACTTCCATTTTAATGTCGTTTGCTTATATTGATCATAAATATCTTACGTTAATGGATGATGATATTTCTGCACAATCTGTAAATGGCAAACTCATGTGAGCGCCATGCTTTCTGATTTCGTTAATGATATCGAAAATGACCATATTGTAAAAAAAAATGAGGCCACTTAAAAGATATTTGTAACAAAATATTAAACGAATAAGACTTTATTTCTGGGTTTTTTTATGGTGAGACTCGCTGAAGGATTTCTTTTTCTATTTTTTTATTAAAAACTAATGACGAGTGTAGTTTTGATTTTGAAAGAGAACTGCTTTTGTTTTTTGCAAATAATGAATATCTTCTAAAGCAAAATATAAATTCAAAGGACTTTTAGTTATTAGTAGAGGTAACTTACACGAAATGAAATGATATCCTTTTGGTAATATAGTATACTAAGAACGGAATAATACTGACTCTACTAAAAATTCTCTATATTTGCATTTTCCAAACGAAATTTTACAATTTAAAGTCTAAAAGTTTCTTATTGAAGAGCGGTACAAATATCGAAAAGTCGGAAATGTACAGTCGCTCAAAAAAATATCCGAACACTATGGTTGATTACAGAATTTAGAAAAATATCTGGCAACGATTTTTTTAGAAATTAGTGATCTGGCAACCTTCGTGTCACGTGACATAACGTTTTTTTTTTTCGCTATATTTTTCGCAGTTCTTACGCTGTCAGTGTTTTTCGCTAAGAATAAATTTAAACAAAATAACTTTTTCTTCTGTGTATTGCGTCAGCTTCCAGATCGATAGATGGCGCCATGATGACCTCCAAATTGGGTATTGGGGTTCCCAATCTCCAGTTAAGTGAAGATTGGATGCAGATGGGTTAGCTGAATAGCTAAGGGCACCTAACTAGCTTTCAAATAAGTTGCAGGTATTATATTTGTGTCTTTTTACTTATTTAAGAAGGATAGAGGGGATCCCATTTAGAACTTGGCTCTAGGGCCCCAATAACTAAATCCAGCCCGTGCTTACATCATAGAGAAAGCGAAATTCTACTTGGAAAAGCCTATCAATCAGGATCTGAATTCCATCAGATGACATAAACGTTACCTCCCTTGACATTTAATACCTGTTTACGATTTACTTTCAAACACACGTCTTCAAAAACTTCTAAGTTTTGAAAATGAGAGTTCATCATTACGTATAAAAGAATATGTGCTATAATACATTAATATTTTCAAAAAGCATATTGTAAGAATGTATAATAAGAGTTGACAAGTTGGGCAGGAATTTTTGTTACGTTGATACATTGCAATTTGTTTGTAAATACGTCTATTAAGTTTTCAATCAATACTAAGCGTCTCCTGTTTAAGTGCTCAGGCATACTCTACTCCACAGTCTGGGAAGAGTGCGATTTATCGTCACTTTCGAAATTCCCGGAAATGAGAAGGGAAATAACAGCTGCAGAGCATTTATCATTGTGAGTCATGCACATGGGAAGAGAAATAGATTAACGCGTCGACAAAATAGAAGAAGGGTCGTTTTTCAGAAGATAAGCGGATGTTAAATCTCAAATGACAGGACAATGGAGAGCTTTTAAAAATAAAACAGCCCAAGATTGCCAAATGTCAGGAAAAATACGGATTATCCTTAAATATTAGTAATAATTATCGAAATTTGAGGTGTCCTTAAATGTCTGTAAAAATTAGCTGAAATTCGAAGTGTCCTTAAATGTCCTTAAAGATTAGACGAAATTTGGGGTGTCCTTAAATGTCCGTAAAAATTAGCTGAAATATGAGGTGTCCTTAAATGTCCGTAAAAATTAGTTGAAATTCGAGGTGTCCTTAAATGACCGTAAAAATTAGCCGAAATTTGAGGTGTCCTTAAATGTCCGTAAAAATTAGCTGAAATTTGAGATGTCCTTAAATGTCCATAAAAATTAGCCGAAATTTGAAAACTTGAGGTGTCTTTAAATGTCCGTAAATATTAGCTGAAATTTGAGATGTCCTTAAATGTCCGTAAAAATTAGCTGAAATTCGAGGTGTCCTTAAATGTCCGTAAAAATTAGCTGAAATTCGAGGTGTCCTTAAATGACCGTAAAAATTAGCTGAAATATGAGCTGTCCTTAAATGTCCATAAAAATTAGCCGAAATTTGAAAATTTGAGGTGTCCTTAAATGTCCATAAATATTAGCCGAAATTTGAGGTGTCCTTAAATGTCCATAAAAATTAGCTGAAATTCGAGATGACCTTAAATGACCGTAAAAATTAGCCAAAATTGGAGGTGTAAAATAAAAATACTAAAAATTTTACAAGAAATTAGCGTACTTAAATGTGATATTTTTTTTAATCATGCACAAAATGTTTTGCCTTTTGTCGTTTTAATTTGTAAAACTTAGTGGATCATGAAAACCTTAGTTTTCGAAAACTACATAATTCGTTAAGTCACATCTCGATCTAAGTTCTCATTTGAACATATTAATTTAATATTATTAGTTTCCCAAAGAATTCTTCATGGCTTTCTTTAACATGTCGCTGCTTGCATACAAAAACTTATTTCAAAATTGTCATAACAAAGAAGGCGATCGCTTTGCAGCGCAATGTTTTTTGCAAATATTTTCGACGTTTACTACACAGAACTAAAATCATGACTCGTGACAAAGAAATGGGAATAAAATGGAAATACTTTTTAACTAGATAAAATACATTAAATCTTTTTAAATGACAAAAAAAGGAAAAAAAAAAGTCTAATTTTAGACAGATTTCATGACTTGGTTTCTCTACAAACTTACTAGAGATCGAGTTGATTTTTGTTACTTACAAAAGCAAGAGTATTTTGTTGATGTTGACTATTATTGAAAGGAATCTGGGACGGTATAAGGAAATCCCAGATTATAAGAAGATGAAACTAAAACTCTATTTTATGACGATGTTTATTTAGGCACCTCGATATTAGGCAATTTATGCCATTATTATTATTTTATGTTATTATTGTCTAATACCGAACTGGCAAAATAAACATCTTCATAAAATAGAGTTTTAGTTTCATCTTCTTAAATATATCAGTGACAAGAAAAGAATTCACTTTTATAGAATTTTTTTCATTTTTCATTTTTGTAAATCCCTGATTATTTATATCACACCAATATATATAATTTTCTTACCTTCAGACTATTAATCTGTATAGTGTAAGAACAGCTGATTTAATCATTGCGTTAGATGACGCCTCCCCCCCCCCACTGTGGCTTTATAAAACAAATCATTTAACATAAATTATTCAGTCTTTTAGTGCAAATGTTTATACAGCAAAATACAGTAAGTAACCTAGCAGCAAAATATTAGTTAAGTTTAATAGCTAAGTTTTTTACGAAAATATTAACCTGAGCATTGTTTTATTTTTCACTCTGGGAATACAGCAATAGTAATTTTTTTGGAGGAAGGGGATAAAGTTCCTTCCGTCTTTTTTTCCATAACGAATATCAGAATCACTTATTTGAAGAAAGGTAATCTTTTTTTTTTCCATTTAATGATTTAATGTGAAAGCAAATAGTAAAGTTTTTCAAAAAACAAATGCTGTTAATATTCATTGCATATGTTTATAAACATCTTCAATTGTTTCTTACCTAATATTTCTCACACATTTCTCATATTTTTTTATCACTGTACGATTTCTTACATAAAAAAATCTGGGGAAATAGCATTAGAGCAAACATTAACAATTGGAACAATAGCTAATATTCTCAGGTTCTCTTTAGAACTTAGATTATAGACATACAAAATCCCTAAGATCCCATTTAGCTGTGTGATGCAAACCAGAAAAATACGTCACCAAAATAAATTTTTTAGTACTTATTCAACTCCGATTTCCAGTAGAGAATACGACACATTTAATATAAACTTTGAATGGATATAGCGTAATACGTAAAACTTTATATATATTATTTTTTTGGAAGATACTATTCTGATTAAATTGCTGAATTTCAAAACATCAGTGCATATTTTTTAACTGAGGTGAATAGGAATACCAATGTTACGCGAATGAGGGTGAATTAAGATATGAGGGAAGTTTATATTAATAAGAAACGAGAGTGATTCACAGCTCTCAACGGCAGAAATGGTTTCATTATTAATCTGCATTATTTTTGCGACGTAATGAATCCAGTGCTGTGTGTACCAAAGTTCTAGGATAATAAATTATTAGATACAGACTTTTATCTCATCCATAAATCTCTTATCACCGATGGGACTATTTGACTCTGATGAGTAAGCTCTTTTTTTTTTCGCCTAGTCTGGATCATTCAGTCCTCATCAGGCTTTCAGTTCAAAAATGCAAATCTGGTGGAAGCTTTGATGACAGGCTGTGATATTTTTATTTGACATAGTTGAATAATTTCCCTTTGAAATGAGAATAAATTAACAAACTGGAAACCAAAAGGAATAAAAAATATAGTGAAGTGATCGGTAATGAAATGTTATCTGTACTAAAAACTTAGAAGTATTTGAAGAAATAACACTACACTCAATGAGGTTTAAGGTATCTGAAGGCCCTCAATTGCCCGGAACGGTATTATTTTTTTAACTATTTCTTTACAATTTTTTCCTAAACAGTAGAACAGACAGGAAGTACTTCAAAATAAACCGGAAGTGACCCAAGCTACAGCGGAAGTGCCCCAAAAAATGCCCTAAAAATAGGGGAAAAACACCAGTAAAAGTGACCTAGAAGTGACCGAAACTGACCTCGAAAACCGGAGTTGACCCAAACTGACCCTCGTAAACCGGAAGTGATCCAAAATTATAGAGTTTAACAAGACCTATATCCCCAAAACAGGAAACCGGAAGTGACCCAATCCCTGACCCGGAAATGACCAAAAACGACCTAAAGTGACCACTGGTTCAAAGGTGGTCCGCAGTATTCAAAACTCCCCAAAAGGTCATAAATCAGCATTAATAATATAATTAATCGACGTATTTGAAGAAATATGCTAATACTGAATGGGGATTAAGGTACAGTCGCTCAAAAAAGTATCCGAACACTATGGTTGATTGCAGAATTCAGAAAAAATATATGGCAACGATTTTTTTAGAAATTAGTGATCTGGCAACCTCCGTGTCACGTGACACGGAGGTTGTCACGTGACACGGAGGTTGCCAGATCACTAATTTCTAAAAAAATCGTTGCCATATATTTTTTCTGAATTCTGCAATCAACCATAATGTTCGGATACTTTTTTGAGCGACTGTACCTGAAGGCCCTCAACTGCCCGGAACGGGTGAGGACTCAATGCACAAAAATATTTTACAACTTACGAATGGAAAAAATGAGTGAAACAAGTTAAATAATATGAATTATAGAAATGCATAAGTAGAACTCTCAATATGTTATTTAAATTTATACATAGTGAAAAATGAAACATAAGAAAAATAAATATCTATTCTTTGCACTGTATTTAACAAAAAAATTTATAATATTTGGTATTAACCTAATAAGACACGAGGTGTGTACATAAGAAGTAGACCATATTAAATGCGAAATATTTTATTGAATAAAATGTTGGGGTGAAAAAAAAAGTGAGCTTTTTCACTGATTTTCGCCTCCCTCCCCATGAGTGTCGAGGCTCCAGGTAGAGCCTGTGCAATAATCTGCCAGTGCTAATACTAGAAAATTCACCTAAACTGAAAAAAAACTGCAAAAAATAAACTAAACATTTTAAGGAAATTTTAAAGTGTAAAATCCTAGTATAGTGAATCCTGTTTTTTACAAGGTCTTCCTGCTTTTCGGCGTCAAGTCAGAGATAGTTTTGCGTCACACTTCAACTTAGTGTGAAGTTTTAGCTTAACGTGCAACTACTAAAAGTTAATTTTTTGTTTTAAATTTAGTGATCGAAAGGTATTTGTGATGTGCTCATAAATTAAACAAGGTGTTTATATTCTAAAATTAATGACATGAAAAGTTTCAGTTGAAGATATAAAAAATAGTAATATCATTCATTGTAGGAACATTTCCTGCCTCTGTGCAATTACCCTTGTGATTGTGATTTCTCTCATGCTCTTTGTGATTAGATTATTAACATCGGCAATTATTTCTCTTCACACCACATACATGGAGCTATCATTCTAGAATAATCTTCAGTGCAGTATAAATATGCATTTAATGATGCTCTACTCAGTAATCTCCTAAAACACATATAAACAACACCAGACAAAAAAAGCAACGGTAATATATCAATGAAAAACATACAATTTAATAGACATATGTTGTCAATTAAATTAAATTTTCGCAATTGAGGATTTCAAATAACAACATTAAATTCAAGAAATTACTACAAGTTCTACTAGAAAAGCAGGAATCTAATTAACATTCGATTTAGACAAAGTTCAGAACAGTTTACAAAATGATGTCTATTTGTAATTATTTAATAATGACACAAGAGACCAATCGTGATCGTTATTAATCACCGTAGCTTTTCAGCAACACATTAAATTGAGTGTTTATTTTTAAATAGCACTAAAAATAATAAATAAGAAGAATTTTAAATAAAGAAAGAAGAACATGTATTTTCACTTCAGATCACAGCAGTTGATATGCAGTTAATATTTAGTTCATGTAAAGTCATATATTGCATCACATATAGTTAAGAGTTAAGCATTTCTAAAGTGCAAAGAATTATTATCCGAGTTTTTTTCATTATCACATATCATGGTACAGCCGCTCAAAAAAATATCCGAACACTATGGTTGATTACAGAATTAAAAAAAATATCTGGCAACGATATTTCTAGAAATTAGTGATCTGGCAACTTTCGTGTCACGTGACACGAAAGTTGCCAGATCAATAATTGGATCGTGTGAGCTCACAAAGACCTGGATCGTGTGGGCTCACTCACGGAAATATTGAGCGTGTGCAGTTACCGTTCACAGCACACTGGAGCGTGTGCAGTAACTGCACCACACTCCAGTGTAGCGTGTGCAGTAACTGCACCACGCTCCAGTGTGCTGTGAACGGTAACTGGAGCGTGTACAGTTGCTGTACACGCTCCAGATATTTTTCCTGAATTCTGTAATCACGTGACACGAAAGTTGCCAGATCACTAATTTCTAGAAAAATCGTTGCCAGATATTTTTTTAATTCTGTAATCAACCATAGTGTTCGGATACTCTTTTGAGCGGCTGTATCATTTGTTTTAAGTCATGTTTCTTATTAATAAATAATATTCTTCTCAATCCCTTTTACTATTTCCACATTTCAAATATGGTTCAACTTTAGGAGACTGGCATTTAAGCGCATGGTTTGGATAATTAGAAGAAAATAATTATAATATAATAGAGATGTATTAGAAGTTGGAAGGGAAAAAAAAGCTTTTGCATCATTAAGTGGAAACAATTTGCTTATTGGTAACTACTTTATTAATAATTCATTTAATTATTGATTAAAGTGACCAATAAATAGGGTGACCAGATACCGATTGGTAAAAAACGGGACATGTCAGTAAATATCCTGGTTTCAGAAAGATGAAACAGAGTGTTTAGTAAATGTTCCGATTTCAGTCATTCGAAACACCCTAACTCTGAAAATAAAGTTTTAGATAGAAAATTTGAGTTTTTCATTCCTTATTTTTGATTGAAAATAACGAGAATTTTTAACCAGAACAAATTCTAAACCGGACTGGACAGCATCTAAAAATCCGGGACGTATGGTCACTCTACCAATAAAATGAAATGAGCCCACTGCTGGAATCATAGGCAGTTCAGAACCATTCTTTCTAAATGTACATAAAGTTAAAGGCAAACGGCGACATTTCAGTTGTCAGTAAATTAACACGAATTCCGTTATTATTTTACAATCACTTAACCGTGATGTGGGCAACTTAGTAATCCATCATGAATCACAAAATAAATGTGATTAAAATCTCCAAATTTTTTTCTCAGAAAACGATTTCTGTTTCAATTTTACCACAGTGGTGTCGCTAGTGATCATTCCATCCCATTGAAAAATTCATCAGCAGCTTCTTGTGACTAAGGCTTGGACTACTGACCACATTCTCTGTGATCATCAGAGTTCAGCTTCACATTTCTGTTCCCAAAGTTTCGTTACCGATTCTTCTAGGGTTAAGTAGGATAATCACTACTTTTAGTTCATCCCAAACTCTGGATTTTTTTATCTTTGAGAATTGTCTGTTGTATGTAGAAGAGTTGGTTGATACACAAGGCAAACACACGAGAGAATGGGGATATGTTCTAAAATGGATTAAATACCAAAGTATGTAGAAAATAAAATGTTATGACTGAGCCAGTAGGGTAGCCAAATAGGGAGAAAATGGTAAGTTTTAACCTCCTTCCCCGATTCCAATCAAACCACTAAAATGCTCATTCTGTCGTTTGGTCACTGCCTTTGTAACGCTCTCTATCTCAGTCAATTTCAATTCTATCGATCTCAAATTGCACATAGATTCTAATCATGGTCCTCAGAACACACGTAGAAATGTTTGGTCCACTCACAATATAAAGTCCCATTCCAGGACTTTTTTTCTATACACAGTTGGAAGACTGAAAAACAAAGAGAATAAGGGACACTTATGAATGATCATAGACTATTTACAAGAAACATTGTGATTAAAGGACTTTTATGTGATGATAATGTGATATTAGATTTAGAAGGTTACGATTTTGAATAAAGTTTTATAAAACGAAAAAGAGGTAATTTATTTCCTTAAATATTAAGGTTAATGAAACCCAAAAATAATGTCTGTTTCAACAGACTTAATCTGCTAGTTTTGAAAAAGCATATTTTCTGAGAAAATCCAGCTAAGTCAAGGTATCCCTTCTTGCTATTCCTATTTCTGGATGCTCTGTTATATTGAGTAATTGTTGTCCTATTCCAGGCTAGTCAGAAATCAATGGGATTGAATAATTAACTAATTTATTCTGATATATAAAGTGTGGTTTTATAAACGCCCACCCTGCTGCAGTTCGTTTTATGGGACATTAAGCGCCCTATGCGCTTAATGTCCCATAAAACAGACATCGAATACACTGTTTAACGATGGTACCTGATTGTTTACTAGATAATCAATGTAACAATGATTATCTAGTAAACAATGATATCATTATCATTGTTTACTAGATAATCTCTAAAACCTCATTGTTTCACTACCTCATTGTACCTCATTGGTACAATGGTACCTCATTGTGGAATATGTGTTGTGCAATGAAACAATGAGGTACAAATTTACCTCATTGTTTCATTGGTATAAAACATTGTATATACCAATGAATATATTTATATTGTTTCATAGGTATATATTAATATTGTTTCATAGGTATATATTAATATTGTTTCATAGGTATAAACATTGTAAACAATGAGGTACAAATGTACTTCATTGTTTCACTAGATAATCTCTAAAACTATATTTCTATAACATTTGCTCATACGCTCATACACAGTTTTTCCGAAAGAAAACTTATAAACACCTAATTTGATAAGGTAGTACCTAAGTACATATGGAATATACACCTTAATGACACTTTCATCTTAATTCAGAACTATCCAAATCTATCTCGACAATTTACAACTCGAAAATCAAGCACCAATATCTTATGGAGTTTGGCTTCTGAACAAGAAGTACAAGAAGTTGTTGAAAGAACGACCCATCACTAATATCGCAATTTGTATTGAGAGCGCGACACAGCAATAATAGTAGCGCAATTTGTACTGAGAGAGCGACCGAGCAATAATAGTAGCGCAACTTGTATTGAAAGCGCGACCCAGCAATAATAGTAGAGCAATTTGTATTGAGAGTGCTACTCGACCAGTTGTAGAACAATTTTCTGCGGAATGCATGATCCATCAGATGTAAGACAATTGACAATGAAAGGTTTTGAGTAACTGAATTTAGTATATCGCAGTATGCGAAAAAAAAATCATTGTAAATAAATGAGTCAAGAACTGAAATTAAGTGGAATATCCAACTTTAAGAACCAGTGTTCCACATGGCAGCAAAATAAGGGTTGAAAATGACTGAATTGATCACATTGCATTTACTTGGTTTATCAATTGGCAGATGTGTATGCTAATTGGTGAAATCTTGTTTCTTTTTTTTTAATTGACAGTTTTTTTTTAATGTTTCCATAAGAAACGAACAGTCATTCATTCTGGAAAGTAACAAAACTTAAATAAGAGTCAGTATATTCATGTTCACAAGTTTTATTTAAGAGAGAGTAGTTAGTCGTTTCCAGTCATCGAAACATTTTTTTCGTTTGTGTTTTGAGTTGATTGGGTTGTTTTACTATTTGAACTTTGAGCGATGCGTTTTTAGTATATAATGAGCCAAATGGCCAAGTCACAAGGACCCCAAGAGCTCAGAGAAGGTGGGGGAGTGGGATTCACTGAGCAGCTGTTAGGATACAGAAAGAACCATCCATCGTATTCTTTAATGTGCACTGGGTATGGCTCTCTTGCGCATAGGGCGCTTAATGTCCCATAAAACGAACTGCTGCCTTTCCAAACCCATCGGTATCCCCTACTGACCACGGGCAGGGTGGGCGTTTATAAAATTAAAAAATATATATACCCCCTCAAGCAGCTGCTTGTCACAGAGGTCTGACAGAAGCCTGTCAGTTTATATGCCATAGTAGAAGGTCTGAGAGGATGGCAGGATCTCAGCAGAAAAACGATACATACATCCATGCCTTTGCCGGGGCTCGAACTCGGGTCCCCTTAGATCAGTTTCTCAATAGTTTAGTCAATAAAAAAAAGGAAATATTTAACTCTCGCACCATGTATTAATGGCTAAAATATTCATTATACCCTTTTACACTTCTGAAACACTTTTACTAACGAATTTTTCAGCATTTCTTCCAAACAGGTTCTTTTTTAAATCTAAAAGTTTCTCTTTTCCAAACAAGTTCTTTTTCTTTAATCTAAAAGTTTCTCTTTTCCAAACAAGTTCTTTTTCTTTAATCTAAAAGTTTTTCATTTTCACTTTCTTTCTTAAAGACAACAGTTTTTCTTCTCGAGACATGTTCCTTTTACAGCCAACAGTTTTACGACAGGTTCTTTTTTTAAAGCCACAGTTTTCCGGACAGGTTCTTTTTTAAAGCCAACAGTTTTCAGGACAGGTTCTTTTTTAAAGTCAATAGTTTTCTCAACAGGTTCTTTTTGAAGCAAACAGTTTTTCTTTTCCAGACAGATTTTTTTTTAATCTAAAGGTTTATCTTTTTCCACTTTCTTTCTTAAAGATAACAATTTTCCTATTCGATGCATGTTCCTTTTAAAGCCAACAGTTTTCCAGACAGATTCTTTTTTAAAGCCAGAAGTTTTTCTTTTCCAGTCTGGCCTGGATCTGGGAAAGCGTTGAACAGCGAGGGAGCCAAGAGATTAAATTGAACCGGAATGGATCAAAACGCCGTTCCATCATATTTTAACAGAAATTATTTTTGAAACAAAAGTGTAGCATATCCATTTACTATTTTATTCTCGCCTCCATTTCTATTATTAAAAATTTCCAAGCCACGTCTCGACCCCTTCCCTCTTAAATCTGACATGCTTCCAGAGATCTTCCAGAAAATAATTCTATTTCCGTTGATGTGAATGGTTTATCGTTGATAATTAAATATCAGCTCCTGTCATTAAAAAATATCCTTCAATAGACAGAGGTCTGACAAGAGCTTGCCAGTATGATCATCATCATCATCATCATCATCATCATCATCATCATCATCATCAAGCAGCCATGGGCTACGGAGGTCCAACCAGACCATGCAATTTAGTTCTCCAAGCAAGTCTGTCCTGAGCTACATCTACTGCATCTGGCCACTGCACACCAATTCTAACAAGGTCCTGTTTGACATTGTCTGCCCACCGCATCCTAGGTCTCCCCTTCCTTCTGAAGGCCTCTAGGCACACTGTTCATAACCCTATTCGCCAATCTATAACGATCTGTATCGAAGACGAGAATTCAGCAGAAAGACGCATCTAAACCTTATCTGGGGTTCAAACAAGGTTCCTTTTTATTACTAGCTAACCACTCGATCCCGAAAAAGTCCCATTATTATGCATTTACATTTATTTCTTTATGTTAAATTATTCTTACGTTAATTTCGTTGTCAGAGAAAAGCTAATTTTTCATGTTGTGTGCTGGAGATTTCCAACTCGATGTCTCAAGCTGCAGAGATTTGCTGCAGAGGATCCAATAAGTCAGCGATTGCATCTGTCTCAGAATGGGAAAACAGAAATGCCTTTCGATTCCTTTCAAATCCTGATTCTGTTTACATTCAGCCAACGTCTAAATAACAGCGATGGTTGCAGAATAATAATAAAAAAAAGGGTTGGGTTGGGTTGTTTTACCTCTGAGCGGCACTTTTTTGCACACCATGGGCTAAATGGCCAGGTCACATGGGCCCCGAAGGCTCAGAGAAGGTTGGGGGAGGGGACCCACTGGAATAGCTGTTGGGAGACAGATGGTATCCTCCCGTCAAGGCCATCCAGCGTGTTCTTTAACGTGCACAGGGTATGGCTCTCCCTCACACGGGACCAAGGCTTAACGTCCCATCCGACGGACGGCGGTCTTTCCAAGCCCATCGGTGTCCCCAACTGACTGTGGGCAGGGCGTGGAATTTTTGCAGAGATAATTCTCAACGCTGACCCAGCTGGGACTCGAACCTGGGAACTACAGATTACGAGCCTGGCGCGCTACCGACTGAGCCACCCCCGCCCCGATAAAAAAAAAATATTGTTCATTTAAGTGAAGGAAAGTGAAGCTGTATCGTTCTGCTGAACCTTACCTTTCGCCAATCTGCATTGGTTTTTTTCCCCGCATAGCGCTCGAGCGATAACGTTGAGCATCTTCATTCCAAAAAAATAGATTTTTTTTATACCATTTGCCAGCTCAAATTCGACTTTAAGCGAATCTTAGAACAGAAATGACAATCGGTTAACCTATCTATAACAACCGTACAAATATAATCAAAATAATATAATTTTAATGATACTGCTATTGACAAGTTAACGAAAAAACTTCATTGAATATTTACTGAATCATTTATTCTGTGGCAGATGATTCATTTAGTCATCAGTTCTACTAAGCACTGACAGCACAGTGATCAGTGAGGCAATAATAGTAATTTGAAGTATTTAAAATTAGAGTACTTACATAAAAATATCAAACTGTAAGGTCTATTGGTCCGCAAACAATTATGAAACAATTTGTTGTTGAGAATGCGAATCATCAGTTGTAACACAATTAATTGTTAAGAGTATGACCCATCATTCGTAGGACAATTTTGAGACACGACCCACCAGTTGAAGCACAATTTTGTTTATTGAGAGCGTGATTCATCACTTGTAGCGCAGTTTGTGGATCGATTTATGGATCGATTTTTTGTTCAAAGTACGAGCCATCACATGTAATACAATTTATTGCAAAAATCAGGACCTACAAGTTATAGCAAAATTTGTTGTTGATAAGCCGGACCACCAGCTGTAACATAATTTGTTCAGAGTGCAACCTATCACATGTAGCACAGTTTGCATTGAGAGCATGATCCCATCAGTTGTAGCGCGATTTGTTGCTCAAAGCACGACCCAGTTGTTGCATGATTCTATCAGTTGTAGTATGATTTGTTGCTCAAAGCACGACCGAGTTGTTGCATGATCTCCATCAGTTGTAACGCGATTTGTTGCTCAAAGCACGACCCAGTGTTGCCTGATTCTATCAGTTGTAGCGCTATTTGTGCTCTAAGTACGACTCAGTTGTTGCATGATCCCATCAGTTGTAGCGCGATTTGTTGCTCAAAGCACGACCCAGTTGTTGCATGATTCTATAAGTTGTAGCGCTATTTGTTGCTCTAAGCACGACCCAGTTGTTGCACGATTCTACCAGTTGTAGTACGATTTGTTGCTCAAAGCACGACCCAGTTGTTGCCTGATCCCATCAGTTGTAACGCGATTTGTTGCTCAAAGCACGACCCAGTTGTTGCCTGATTCTATCAGTTGTAGCGCTATTTGTTGCTCTAAGCACGACCCAGTTGTTGCACGATTCTACCAGTTGTAGTACGATTTGTTGCTCAAAGCACGACCCAGTTGTTGCCTGATTCTATCAGTTGTAGCGCGATTTGTTGCTCAAAGCACGACCCAGTTGATGGCCATAGCACGACCCACCAGTTGTAGGAAATTGTTTAGCTCAGAGCGTGACCATCACCAGTAACGCAATTTATGTTAAGAGAGCACGACGTCACCAGATGTAAAACGATTTGCTGCTGAAAGCACAAAATATCAGATGTAACACAATTTGTTATAAAGAGTACGACCCATGAGTTATAGCAGAATTTGTTGCTGAGAATGCGACCCATCACTCATAGAACGATATATTGTTGAGTGCGACATATAGGTCGTAACACAATCAGTTGTCCAGAGAGAGACCCATCACAAATAGCGCAATTTGTGTTGAGAGTGCGACCCCATCAGTTGTAAAACGATCAAATGTAACAAACTAAACCACCCATCAAATGTAACAAATTTGCTGCAGAGAGAGACAACCACTAGTTACAGAAGTTTATTATTGAAAACGCTACCCATCACTCACAGCATAATACGTTGTTGACAGTGCGACCCACTAATCTTAGCACAATTTGTTGTTTGAAAGCACAATTTGTTGTTTGAAAGCACAATTCATCGCTTGTGGCACAATTTGTGTTAATAGTGTAACCCCCACCGGTTGTAAAAGGATTTATTGCTAAAAGCAACAGAAATCAAATATAGGACGATATTCTGTTGAAAGTGCGACCCATGAGATATAGCACAATTTGTTGTTGAAAGTACGACCCACAGATATGGCACAATTTTTTGTTGAAAGTGCGACCCATTAGATACGGCACATTTATCTGTTGATAGTGCGACCCATTAGATATGGCACATTTATCTGTTGAAAGTGCGACCCATTAGATACGGCACATTTATCTATTGAAAGTGCGACCCATTAGACATGGCACATTTATCTGTTGAAAGTGCGACCCTTCTATTGTAGAACAATTTGTTGTTGAGAGTGCAACCTACGAATTGTAGTGCAATTTGTTGTAGAGAGCGGTATCCATACTTGGTAGAATAATTTGTTTCAGAGAGTAGTATATATATATCTGGTAGCACATTTGTTGATGAGAGCCCAATCATCAGTATTTTGTTTCAAGTCCAAACAATGTTTTATCCCTCTTCAAATCCGAATAAATTCGTATCCGAGAAATAGTACAATGTAGAAATGTGACAACTAAAAGCTGAGATTTTGTTATCTACATGTATAAACACACACACTTTCCGTGTCAATCTGATACAATATGCTTTAGATGAACACTCTTAGTCACCTTCCATTGAAATAATCGGTTATAAGTTGCTCTGAATTAAAAAAAAAGAAAAGAAAATGAGAAAAACGACGGGGACAACTGAAATTGTCGCCTATTTGTAAAACTTTATCAAGAAATAATCCTAAACAACTGCATTTATAAAAGCACTTGGCCGAACTTTGAAAAGTTTTTTTTTATCCTAGTTAAGGTTACTGTGAACAATAAAGGATTTTTCACTTATAAATCCATCTGAAATATGCGCAGATGATGAGAGAAGGAAATAAATCTATATACAATGCAGAAAAATCCGGGAAAGAATATTGAAGTCGTTAATAAAAGGGTACAAGTAGAGAAGAGGACATGAGATGCTGTAGCTGGGAAGTGTTCGGAATATGGGCGTTGAACTAGTCGTTGAGAGAGAGGATCTTCTTCTTCAGGTGCTGTACAAGGGAGTGTCAGCAGAGGCTGAAGACAAGAGGGAAAATGAAACATTGATCACGAGCGTCTGGCTGATGATGAATAGGAAGAGGCAGCAGGACACAGAAGAGCAAGATGAGATCACCGATGGAATGACGGCAGGTGGAAGAGACATTTTCACACCTGGAGGTAAGAAACAAGGCAAAAGAAAAAGATTAATTTTTTTGGAAAATAATTGATTAAATGAAACATTGATTCAATCATTCAGCATTCTTTTTGGTTCTCAATAATTATCGAACTGTTGAAATGAGAGTGTTGGTTCAGTCGGAAGCTCACCAGGCTCATCGATGATGTTCCCAAGTTTGAGCCCCACTGTCATTGAGATTTTCCCCACACTACCCTCGGTGATGAAGGGGACACCGATGAGCTTGGGAAGGTCGGATGGGTCGTTAAGCCATGACACAGTGTGCAGGAGAACCATATCCTGTGTACCTTAAACGACAGCTTGATGGCCTTGATGGGAGGGTACCATCTGTCTCTTAAATACTACCCAGTGGGTCTCCTTCCCGTAATCAACTCTGAGGGGTTTGGGACCCTTGTGGCCTGGTCATTTCGTTATTGTGGCACAAAAGTGCCACACAGAGGTAAAGAACCAAACCAAACTGGGGCACATGAGAGCCATATCCTGTGCATTTTAAAGAACACACTGGATGGCCTTGACGCAACATTCCATATGTTCTCTAACAGATGTCCAGTGGATCCCCTCTCCAAACTTTTCTGAGCCCTTAGGGTCTTTGTGATCTGGCTATTTAGCCCAATGTGTACAAATCAGTGTTGATAAGAGGTAAAACAACCCATCTAGAAAGGTTGATGAGACAACAGCAGCACTCCAAGTATCTCATAAATAAGTATTTATCAAAATAAATTAATTCATCGAAGTCTTTTTTTTTTTATCTATAAATCATATATAATGAATATCACATGTTCAGCGGCTTGTAAATGGTAGCTGGGCATAACTGGAAGGGATCTGTGAAATCGAAATTAACCAGAATGGTCCTGATAGAAATTCCGGAATGATTCCGTAATAATAATAATAATAATAAATACCCCTTCAAGCAGCTGCTTGCCACAGAGGTCTGACAGGAGCCTGTCAGTTTATATGCTAGAGTAGAAGATCTGAGAGGATGGCAGGACCTCAGCAGAAAAACGACACACACAACCATGCCTTACCCGGGGCTCGAACCCAGGTCCCTTAGATCAGTAGCCAAGCGTGCTAACCACTCGGCCATGGGACGGCTAGGTCCTGACATAATTTATAATTTTTGCATCATAGCTACTTATACTATAATGTTAACTGCTGCATTTTGCATTATAAATATTCCCACAGTAATGATTTAAAAAAACACGCTTAGTTTACAGTTCGTTTTATTTAATTTTTTTTCTAGTTTGGACTTTTCTGTGTACCCATTAGATTAAACGACCAGGTCACAAGGACCCAAGGATTCGAAGCTGCGCTGGAGTAAGGAAAGAGCTGTTAGCAAATAGATGGGTTTGAGTAGGATGTTTTGCCTCTTATGTTAGGATGTTTTGCCTTCTTCTCGTTAAATAGCCAGTCACAAGGACCTGGTGCCCAGAGTTGAGTAACGAAAGGGATCTAGTAGCCAGATTTTAGGAGAGGGATGAAATGCCTCCCTTCAATGTAATCCAACATCCTCTGTATTGTGAACAGCGTATGGCTCACCTGAACCTGAAGTCACCACTCAACGTACAGTCGCTCAAAAAAGTATCCGAACACTATGGTTGATTAGAGAATTCAGAAAAAATATCTGGCAACGATTTTTTTAGAAATTAGTGATCTGGGATCCTTCGTGTCACGTGATTACAGAATTCAGGAAAAATATCTGGAGCGTGTACAGCAACTGTACACGCTCCAGTTACCATTCACAGCAAACTGGAGCGTGTGCAGTTACTGCACACGCTCCAGTTTGCTGTGAACGGTAACTGCACACGCTCAATATTTCCGTGAGTGAGCCCACACGATCTAGTATCAAAATAATATGACCACCTACAGTCGCTCAAAAAAGTATCCGAACACTATGGTTGATTAGAGAATTCAGAAAAAATATCTGACAGCGATTTTTTTAGAAATTAGTGATCTGGCAACCTTCGTGTCACGTGACACGAAGGTTGAAAGATCCCTAATTTCTAAAAAATTCGTTGCCAGATATTTTTTTCTGAATTCTCTAATCAACCACAGTGTTCGGAGACTTTTTTGAGCGACTGTACCATCCGATGGCCTTTCCAAGCAGAACGGTATCTTCTTTATCACCGAGGGCAGAGTGCAGATTAAAATCTAATTGCAGGAACAGTCGGGACTCGAACCTGGGGACTAAAGATTACGATGTTGGCACGAGAGCGACTGAGTCAATCCCCTACACATTAATGTAAAGGGAAAATGATAATCAAACAGACATGAAATGCAATGAATCTTAAATAAAATCAGAAGTTTTTTAATTGCTTTATACACCGAAGAGCCAAAACATTATGACCAGCGCGTCTTTATGCAAATCGAAGCACCTGCAGGTTAAACGACGGCACGTGTGAAGGTCATGAAACGTTATAAATAACACCTGATACTGAGCTCTGCTAATCAGTGTTATTCTTGTTCTTCAGATGGGAAAGGCAACAGAATTAAGTGAGTTTGACAAAGGCCAAATTGTAATGGCAGATGACTGGGTCAGACATTTCCGAGACGGCAAGGCTTGTGGGGTGCTCACGGTCAGCCATGGTTAGTATCTTGAAAAAGTGGTCCGAGGAGGAAAAAACCACTAACCGCCGGTAAGGTATGAGCCGACCACGGCTCATTGAGGCTAGAGGTGAGCGAAGGCTATCCCATATGGTATGAGCCAACGGAAGAGATACTGTGGCGCAACTCGCCCGTAATTTGAATGCTGCTGACGGGAGTAATGTGTCACAACACAGTACATTGAAACCTACTGAAAATGGGGTTACGTAGCCGCAAGCCAATCCGAGTGCCAATGCTAACCTCGGTTCACCGTCGAAAGCGTCTACAATGGGCACGCGAGCATCAAAACTGGCCCTTGAATGATTGGAAGAAGGTCGTCTGGTCCGATGAATATTGTTTCCTGTTGCATCATGTGGATGACCGAGTACGTGTGCGTCGTTTACCTGGGGAAGTGTGGGCATCAGGATGCACCATGGGATGAAAACAAGCCAGTGGAGGAAGTGTAATGCTTTGGTCAATGTTCTGCTGGGAAACCCTAGGTCCATCATTCATGAAAAAGTCCTGTACGATGTCATGAAAAAGTATTCCTGAATGATGGACGAAAAAGTTGGGGAAGGAGTTGAAAACAAGCCAGTGGAGGAAGTGTAATGCTTTGGTCAATGTTCTGCTGGGAAACCCTAGGTCCATCATTCATGAAAAGTCCTGTATGATGTTATGAAAAAGTATTCCTGAATGATGGACGAAAAAGTTGGGGAAGGAGTTGAAAACAAGCCAGTGGAGGAAGTGTAATGCTTTGGTCAATGTTCTGCTGGGAAACCCTACGTCCATCATTCATGTGCAGGAAACTATGACGTCAACCACCTACCAAAGCATCATTGCAGACTAAGTACATCCTTTCGTGGCAACGGTATTTCCCTCTAGTATAGTTAGTAGTATACTAACTATACTATAGTATAGTATAGTAGTTTCCCTCTAGTAGTGCCTTCTTTCAGCAGAATAATTCGCCATGCCACATTGCCCAGATTAATTGAGAATGGTTCGCAGAACATGAGGAAGATTTCCAGGTATTGCCCTGGCCTCCAAATTCCACAGACATCAATCCAATCGAGCATCTGTGGTTTGTGTTGGAACAGAATATCCGTTTTGTGGCGGCTCAGCCACGTAACTTACAAGAGTTAAAGGCTCTGCTGGTAACATGTTGATACCAGATACCACAAGACACCTTTAGAGATCTTGTAGCGCCCATGCCTCGCCGGGTGAGAGCTGTTTTGGCGGCACCAACATCATATTAGCGGTTTTGGAGGACCAATATCATATTAGGCAAGTTGTCATAATATTTTGGCCTTCGGTTGTATATATATATATATCTTCGGTTGTATATATCAGTATATATATATACTGATATAGATCATCTTACACATTATCCAAAGTAACAGAAGATAAAGATTTGTATTTACACATTTATAGTATACATTTTATTACATTTCTAACGACGGATGCATTTAATACTTATAACTGTAGAATCTAGATGTACCGGGTAATAATTTTACCCCTAACCATCTCCATCATAAAGATATGCCTATTTGGCATGAGTAAGAACAAAATATATAAGTAAACCACCCTTAGGTGGGACCCTAAGGGCAAACATAAGGAAAGCAACTTATAATCTGGAAAGATTTTATATTTATTTCACTCAATATAGTTTAAATTTATAATGGTACATTGCATGATGGATTATAAGAAACCATCTTTCTAAGTGACTGCGGAGGACTTTCAAAACAGTTCTTGACACTTGTCTGTAGATTTTCACTCGTTCCTCAGAAGTTAACGAGCTACGACTTGTTTGAAAGTTTGTCTAAACTTATCATTACGTGTTAGAAAGAGAGGCGGTATCATCAATTCTCTCTTCGCTGGAGGCGAATAAAGTCCGGCCTGCGAAATCTGTGCGTTGTTGCTGTCGAGCCTACTAAAGACGGGGAAAGATTTCTTTTTCACAAGGATGCAGTTTGGGAACGACGCAAAAAAGATTTCACGCCGATTTATCACAAGTATATGAGGATCAAGCCGTCCCGTGGCCGAGTGGTTAGAACGCTTGGCTACTGATCTAAGGGATCTAGGTTCGAGCCCCGGGTAAGGCATGGTTGTGTGTGTCGTTTTTCTGCTGAGGTCCTGCCATCCTCTCAGATCTCCTACTGTGGCATATAAACTGACAGGCTCCTGTTAGACCTCTGTGGCAAGCAGCTGCTTGAGGGGGTATTTTTTTTATATGAGGATCATGCCTATTCATACGGCACTGTTACTGGATGGATGCTAAAATTCAGAGAAGGACGGCAGAGCTTCGAAGACCTCCCTCGTGCAGGAAGACCAAAGGGGGCCGTGAACGAGAGAACCATCGCTGCTGTTCATAAACTCGTTAAGAAAATAAGTTATTTGTCAGTGTATCGATTGGAAGTGTGGAAACAATTATTCATCATTTAAAGCTGCGAAAGATCTGTGCCAAATGGGTATCCCAAAAACTGACAGAACAGCAAAAAAGGGCTAGGTCGACTCGTGCAAGGAGATGTTGCCAATGTTTGAACCTAGTGGCCCGAAACGGTTAATAGACATTGCCACAGGTTTATTACTATAAAACTCCCAGAAAGATCGACAATTATGTTTGGGGTGCGGAAGATGAACCGCGTCCCCAAATCCTCTGACAAGACTTTCACTCAAGGAAGATTCACAATTTTTTTAATTCCCAAGAAGTGGTAGACGTGGATACCTTACCCCAAAAACTTACTGTAAATGGCCGATACTACACCAACATTATTTTGTCCAAAGTGGTTAAGGAGGTGAAGGAGCAGCGTCCAACAGCAGGCGTGTCGATGATTCTCCTTCATGACAATGTCAGTGCTCACAAAACCCGTCATGTTACGACCTATCTGGAGCAGGAAAAAATCAAACAGCTGCCCCATCTGCATATTCACCGATCTTGCACCTTGCGATTTTTGGTTGTTTCCAGAAATTAAAAAGGAACTTTCTGGAAAACCTTTTTCGAGGGTGCAAGATTTTGCAAAATGGTTCATTCAGAGTTGCAGAAGATTCCTCAACAGGAGTACAGTCGCTCAAAAAAGTATCCGAACACTATGGTTGATTTCAGAATTCAGAAAAAATATCTGGAGCGTGTACAGCAACTGTACACGCTCCAGTTACCGTTCACAGCACACTGGAGCGTGTGCAGTAACTGCACACTCTCCAGTTTTCTGTGAACGGTAACTGCACACGCTCAATAAATTCCGTGAGTGGGCCCACACGATCCTGGTTTTTGTGAGCTCACACGATCCAATTTGCTGTGAACATTAACTGCAACCGCTCCAGTTTGCTGTGAACGGTAACTGAACACACTCAATATTTCCGTGAGTGAGCCCACACGACCCAGGTCTTTGTGAGCTCACACGATCCAATGTGCTGTGAACATTAACCGCAACCGCTCCAGTTTGCTGTGAACGGTAATTGCACACGCTCCATATTCATTGCATTATATATTCATACGCATTATATATATTAAAAAAGTATCCGAACACTATGGTTGATTTCAGAATTCAGGAAAAATATCTGGTAACGATTTTTTTTTTAGAAATTAGTGATCTGGCAACCTTCGTGTCACGTGACACGAAAGTTGCCAGATCACTAATTCCTAAAAAAAAATCGTTACCAGATATTTTTTCTGAATTCTGAAATCAACCATAGTGTTCGGATACTTTTTTTGAGTGACTGTACCACCAAGCGTTTCAGAATTCGCGTAGACATCTGCAATTTTGCTACGATGCTGAAGGGGAGTACTTTGAAGGACAGTAACAGTTTTTTTGAGGCATGGTTTTTGTTCTGCAGATGCATGTCACTTTTCGAACGCCTCCCCTACAGAGACACCAAGGCCACTTTGTTAGGTGCAGTTCCATGTTATGTCAATAGGAATTGAGATACAATATTCAATAATTTTCAGAGAAACTTTTTATGAAAAAATGTGACTGAAAATAATTTAAAAATCTTAGTCAAACTTATTTCAATCTCGATTTCCAACAATATTCGATTGGTATTTAAAGAATTATGGAAGCTGAAACATTTACATCTCGGACTGGTAAAAATACTCTTACACATGTTACTAAAGTTTAATATAACGATTATTGCTTTCAATTTAATTTGATTCTATTAATTATTCATAGCAATGACAATAAACTGGGATTTTTGCTGTAAATATTCCAATTCCCGTAGTTCTGTAAACATCTAATGAATATTGTTGAAAATCGAGATTGAAATAGATTTGATTTTGATCTTTAAATTATCTTCAGTTGCATTTTGTCATAAAAAGCTTATTTAAGAGGATTCGGTTGGGTTGTTTTACCTCTGAGAGGCACTTTTTTGCACACCATGGGCTAAATGGCCAAGTCACATGGACCCCGAAGGCTCAGAGAAGGTTGGGGGAGGGGACCCACTGGAACAGCTGTTGGGAGACAGATGGTAGCCTCCCGTCAAGGCCATCCAGCGTTTTCTTTAACGTGCACAGGGTATGACTCCCACACACACACACACAGGGCCACGGCTTAATGTCCCATCCGACGGACGGCGGCCTTTCCAAGCCCATCGGGTCCCCCTACTG
Organism: Ryuthela nishihirai; assembly: GCA_038380435.1. NCBI lineage: Eukaryota > Metazoa > Arthropoda > Arachnida > Araneae > Heptathelidae > Ryuthela > Ryuthela nishihirai. Next base: position 122,616,197 of record JAWZYU010000001.1, on the reverse strand, counting down.
ACCGTGGGCAGGGCGGGGAGTTTTGTGGAGATAAATCTCAACGCTGACCCAGCTGGGACTCGAACCTGGGAACTACAGATTATGAGCCTGGCGCGCTACCGACTAAGCCACCCCCGCCCCATTTAAGAGGATACTGAGTTCTGTATCTCAGTTCCTATTGACATAACACGAAACTGTACCTAATAAACAAAGTGGCCGCTTAGTATGCAATACATACATACATACATACATATCACACATCAACAATTGAATATTCCTTCAGGGACATATCCACGAAGACTCGTGATCGTGGCGGTCGAATACCTACATAACTATTGAAGTTTTAATTGGCAACTTGTAGCTCCAAGAACAAAGTTCCTGCCTTATTAACAGGAGGTCTTGGATTTCAATTACCTATGAAAGTCAGTCTTTCAGCTAACTTAAAATTTATTTGCCTTGAAAATAATTGTAACAACTAGTACAAAAAAAATAATCTTGTTAATATTTCGGTTATTTCAACTCTGAGTGGCACTTTTTTGCACACAATGGGCTAAATGACCAGGTCACAAATCCCCCAAGGGCTCAGAGAACGTTGGGGAAGGGGATTCAGTGGACAGCTATTGGGATACAGATGGTAACCTCTCGTCAAGGCTGTTGAGCGTGTTCTTTGACGTGCACAGGGATGGCGGCCTTTCCAACACCATCGGAGTCAAGCGCGGTAAAAAAGAATATGTGAATGTGTCATTAATTTCTCTTTCCCAGTTAATAGGTTTTGATTCTCGAATCGTGATTCATTTTGTTTATCAGTCGTCCAATTCCCACTCTTATCTCTTGCGAAGTAATTGATAAGAAGTGTTTCGCGAACAAAGAGATTTTCAGAATGATTCTGGATAAAATTGCGAGTGACCCTTTTACAGATCGTTGTCCTTTGATTCAACGATACGAATACTGCGACCATAACACAACAGTACACTCTTAGAGGTAATTTTTGTACATTATCGCCTTTCCAAAGTTTATATCATCAGTGAGATAAAGATAACATGATAACGCTCTAAGTTTGAATTTGTGTTGTGCAAAGAAGTCACGTGAAATGCTGAATGATTAGCTGTACAGTTAACCGAAACACAAACAAATATAGGTAGACTTCAGTAGACTTCAGTAGGTCTTCCCAATTATTCAATAATACTTCGCTGGACAGCAAAAAGTTAAAATAGCATTGTGCATGGGATAAAAATTTTTTCATAGTTCGTTTTTTAAATCTTTTTTAAACGTATCGGTTGTGGGTTGGGTTGTTTTACCTCTGAGCGGCACTTTTTTGCACACCATGGGCTAAATGGCCAGGTCACTTGGACCCCGAAGGCTCAGAGAAGGTTGGGGGAGGGGACCCACTGGAACAGCTATTGGGAGACAGATGGTAGCCTCCCGTCAAAGCCATCCAGCGTGTTCTTTAACGTGCACAGGGTATGGCTCTCTCGCACACGGAGCCACGGCTTAACGTCCCATCCGACGGACGGCGGCCTTTCCAAGCCCATCGGTGTCCCCTAATGACCGTGGGCAGGGCGGGGCATTTTTGCGGAGATAAATCTCAACGCTGACCCAGCTGGGATAAAAAACGTATCGGTCACATAATATCGGACTAAAATAAAATTATACAAAGAATCAGTTTTTGATTTCGAAACAGATAAACAAGTTGGAGGTTTCGAATAAGAGACGGGATTTTGGGAGTAGATCCGAAGTCCCTCCCCCAGGGGGAAGTCCTTGATTTCGGTTATTAGATGTCTGGTTTTCTGTTGATGGTTTTTTCCATTTAGGATACCTGAGTATATGGGAAGAAAAGTTGTTAATCAGTTCTGCAGCTTCCCAAAACAAAACACGATATTTAATGCATTCTCCGAATTTTCGTTAATCCAGATTATACGAACTCTGTTTAATCCGAATAATCGGTGTTTTATATATATTTTTGCCTATAACAATGAGTTGGTAATAAATCCTGAAAGGTGCTTTAATTTTTCCAGAGATATAAAAATGATTCCTTACTGTAAGGGCATATTTCCATGCTCAGTTATAGCTCATCAGCCACGTAATCTGAAATTTTTCCGATTCCAGTCCTAAGTGGGCCTGCATCGTGAATTTTCTCTGCTAATTCTAATGCTTTCTAACACCAATAGTCTCGGAAAAGCAGTCGTCCGTCCTATGAAACGTTAAGCCGTGATTCCATGTACAGAAGAGCCATACTCTGTGCACGTTAAATATCACGCAGGATGGCCTTGAAGGGAGACTTACAAATGTCTCCTAATAGCCGCATTGTGGAGCTCCTTTCTGAACTTTCTCTGAGTCCTTCGGTAGCGCGCCAGGCTCGTAATCTGTAGTTCCCAGGTTCGAGTCCCAGCTGGGTCAGTGTTGAGATTTATCTCCGCAAAATTCCCCGCCCTGCCCACGGTCAGTTGGGGACACCGATGGGCTTGGAAAGGCCGCCGTCCGTCGGATGGGACGTTAAGCCGTGGCCCCGTGTGCGGGAGAGCCATACCCTGTGCACCTGTGTTAAAGAACACGCTGGTTACATACCTGTGTTAAAGAACACGCTGGATGGCCTTGATGGGAGGTTACCATCTGTCTCCCAATAGCTGTTCCAGTGAGTCCCCTCCCCCAACCTTCTCTGAGCCTTCGGGGTCCATGTGACCTGGCCATTTAGCCCATGGTGTGCAAAAAAGTGCCGCTCAGAGGTAAAACAACCCAACCCAACTCTGAGTCCTTCGGGTTATTATGACATTCAGACTCTTTGAGTGCAAAATCAAACCCTTGCATCCCCAGCAAAGGAAAGAAGAACTCGCCATTTTCAAATGTGACCTTCGAAACTTCGAGAAGGTATCCATTGCTGGATATTTACGGATAACAAAGCAATTAAAATTCACCTGGCTTAGGAAATGGCCCATCAGGAAAGGCAGCAAGTCATTAGGCCAAACAGAAAAATCTGGTCATGTGACGGAGATGAGGAACTACGTTTAGAAAAATTCATGTTCTTCTGCATCTCAAGAACAAAGTGAGCAGAGGAGTCAGGCTCCGCTGCGACAAATTTACATCTAGGGCCGGTTTCATTGCAGCAAGGCGGCATAACCCCCTGGGAAGCTAGGCTGCTTTATTAGCAGTGTGCCTAAGTTGGTTGAAGTTTTGATTTTATGTAAATAAATATTAATATTGTACATATTGTAGGTAGAGTTTCAATAGTTAGTCAATCGACCATCCACTACCCCTTCGGTGAGAAAGGAGATACCGGTGGGCTCGGAGAGGCCGCCGTCCATCGGATGAGACGTATAGTCGTGACTCCATGTGCAGGATAGGTATACCCTGTGCACGTTAAAGAATACTCTTAATGTCTTTGACGAGAGACTTTCCTCACTCTTCTAAAAACTGTCCAATGGCTCTCCTTCCACTAACCTTCTCTTAGCCTTTGGGGTCATTGTGATCTAATTAATTATTAAAAGGTGCCTCTCAGAGGTACAACAACCCAACTGATCGACCACCTAGTTCAGCCATAATTACCTGACCTATTGCGCAGCCCAGGCTCATAATCTGCAGCTCCCAGGTTCGAGTCCCAGCTGGGTCAGCGTTGAGATTTATCTCCGGAAAATTCCCTCCCTGCCATCGGTTAGTAAGGGACACCGATGAGCTTGGAAATGTCGCCGTCCCTCGGATGGGACGCTAATCCATGGTCCCGTGTAAGGAGAAAATCATACCTATGTACGTTACAGAACACGCTGGTGACCTTGAAGGAAGGCTACGATCTGTCTTCCAACAGCTGTTCCAGTGGGTGCTCCCAACATTCTCTGAGCTATCGATATCTTTGTGACCTGGCCATTTAGCCCATTGTGTGTAAAAAAGTGCCGCTCAGAGGTAAAAACAACCCAGTCCTTTTGCGCAGCAAATTGGTACGTTTCTTAAATGCCCGAGACTCCAGTCAATTAGTTTACCTATTTCATGGCAACCTTTTACAGCTTTTTGACACTCACCTTAGAGAGAGCGGCGAAGGCGGACTTCCGGCTCCTCAGCTTCCGCCAACAGATTCGCCAAGGCATAGAGTCGAGCGACGTCTTCTGCCGAGGCGTATGCTTCTGGAACTTGAACAATAGTTCCCCATTTGCCGAAATCCGTCTGCTCTTCCCCATCAGAATTCATCCTGCCGTGAGATCTCTTCTTATATCCAGACATGTATCTGTAGTCCAGAGGATAGAAGACAGGCGACGATCTTCTGGCAACCGAAAACACGGTCGGGGGGTGGCGAATCATCCAGTTTGGCACTTTGGCGGGTTCTTCGTCGTCTTTAACTCTATAAGGCAAAGCGATGTCATTATCTATGTAGCTCGGTTCTGGTCCCATCTCCTGATCGTCAACAACCTCTTGATCATCTGGCTGCCTGACGAAGCTGTAAGGATACCTGAGATTTGGCTCTCGTACATCAGGAAGGTGAGGAAGACCTTGGATGTCGTAATTGGGAGGCATCTGGATGGGGATAAAAAGAAATCGGATTATTTTGAGATATTTATTTACTGTTGAACAGTCGTGGAAGAAAGCATTCTGAGAACTATTAACTTTGGAGTACTTCGTATGCAGAAATACTTCCTGAGCATTTGTAGTGCTATAAACTGGAAGTTAAAACAGAGTTGTGTTTTCGAATGATTTTAGTTATAGAATTCATTTCTGAAAAAGAATTAGGATTTCGTTTCTGAAACAACGAAAAAATTTCGTTAAATACAGAGATGCATTAAAAAAGATGAAAAGTTGAAAATAAACTAACTCTCACATTTTCAAAAATTCGAATCATTAAGTTAAGAAATTCCTCATCTATCCCATAAGGCATGGAGTTAGAAGAAAAAAAATTAATAGAGCAGGAAAAAGGCAAAAGAAGGAACCAAAAGACTCAATTTTCTTCGGAGTAACATTTTTTCCTTTTCGTTTCAAGAACGTTTTGAAATATTTCATGAAAAATGCGTGAAGTATGCTCAATTTTAATAAATTTTGATCTTCATTACTTTAACTAGCATTCTCAAGGGGGGGGGGGGGGCATGACCCATTGTCCCCCCCTCCCAACCTTGTGTCACATTATCGAACCTGAATGTAAGTATCGGTCGACTTTGCGAATTTCGCACGAACTCTGATATAAACAAACAGAAAGATAGGTAAGATATCCCCTCAAAGTTTTTCTTCGTTAAATTTTTTTATTAAAGACTGATAAACAATTAATATTTTTGCAATTGTTCACAAAAAAAGTTACGCTTCGTAAACGTCTAAAATGCTGTTTTGCAAATTACAGCAAATTAACATAATTATAATAATAAAATATGATAATAATTAAATAAATATTAGAACAAAAAATAACGGAAAGTAAATTAAAATTTCCAGCAAATTACTAATTAAAATGTCATTAGAATATGATAGTCAACTATATTTAAATGATCCTCCAAGTCACAGAGGAAGAACTAGAGACCCTTGGATGTTTCATCAGCTTTATTCCCACTCGATCAAAGACACTCAAAGGTAATGAATGATAAATAACGTCAGTAAAAATAAATAGAAATATGATTTTTTTTCCCGTGAAGGAAAGTGAATTTAGACAAAACATTCAGTAAGAAACCCCAGTTTATAAACTTCTTGCCAAGCGGACAAAGTGTTACAAGAGTAGCAGATCAAAATATCTCTATAATATCTATCATATCATAAATCTGGCAACCTTCGTGTCACGTGACACGAAGGTTGCCAGATCACTAATTTCTAAAAAAAAATCGTTGCCAGATATTTTTTCTGAATTCTGTAATCAACCACAGTGTTCGGATATTTTTTTGAGCGACTGTACATTCTATCTTAATCATGGTAGTGAAATGTGGCTGATGACTTGGCTCCACTGCGATGATTTCACGCTGTTATGGAGAATATGGTCATCTCCAGCCGAAGATGAAACCTCTACATATGAATTTTTGTTTTTGGTATTAAAACTATTGTAACATTTAACCGCTAAAACAACAATTTAAATAATTACGTTTTCTTTTTATTGTTTAGATTAAATTGCTGCGAGGCATATATTGAGAACAGATTTAGTCTTTATTATGATTTAAATTTGTGCATTTATTTCGAGCATCTATAATTTATGCCTTCTTTTCTCCCTCACCTGGGGCGGGGGTGGCTCAGTCGGTAGCGGGCCATTTATCTCCGCAAAATTCCCCGCCCTTCCCACGGTCAGTAGGGAACACCGATAGGCTTGGAAAGGCCGCCGTCCGTCGGATGGGACGTTAAGCCGTGGCCCCGTGTGTGGGAGAGTCATACCCTGTGCACGTTAAAGAACACGCTGGATGGCCTTGACGGGAGGCTACCATCTGTCTCCCAACAGCTGTTCCAGTGGGTTCCCTCCCCCAACCTTCTCTGAGCCTTCGGGGTCCATGTGACCTGGCCATTTAGCCCATGGTGTGCAAAAAAAGTGCCGCTCAGAGGTAAAACAACCCAACCTGTTGATGATATGTTGAATAAATATATAAGAAAAACTGTCACTAGACGGATCTCACCCGTCTAGTGACAGTTTTTCTTCTATATTTATTCAACATATCATCAACATGTCAGATATCTGACCGTTGAGCTACGGCCCCGAACAATTATCTTCTATTGGTGGCTTTAAGCATTGTAACGTGAAGTTACTCTTTGTAAACGTATCTGACTGTAATTGAAGACGCTTGTTAAGAAGTCCCTTTCCAGGTTAGTGCACACGACCAGAACACATGAAACGTAAGCATTAATGTTGAAACGAAACGAAATCACAGATATGTACTTGTTGGTGATATGTTGAATAAATAGAGAAGAAAAACTGTCATTAATCGGGTGTGATCCGAACCCACGACCTCCTAGTAACATAATAATAATAATATATTTATTGACCACATATAACGTATAATACACTTAATAAATATAAGACTATAATGCTTACACATTAATTATGAGCTGAGATAGATATCCACAATTCAGTATGAACAAATATATACAACCGAACATAAAACCATGTATGTAAAATATTTACTGTGAAATGAAATGCATTAAAATGGAAGCCATATAAGAACAACCAATGAGCTTTATGCTCTTACAGGCTGTCATATTACATTATTATTTTTATCGATATGCATTTTTACAGTACAGATTCAAAGGTTTAAGAGTGGAAATAAAATTTCAAAAATCAATAATTTCATATTTGTTAATTAATGACATATGAAATGAGGTAATTCACTTAACAGTTAAATAAAGACTCAATTTTGTTTATATTTAATAATCTTTGCCTAATTTTGATTTTAAAGATATTCTCATTTTTTTCTTCCCTTATACTGTTCGATAATTTATTAAAATTTTGTGCAGCTAGAATCATGAAATGTCTATGGATAATTTCTTTCCTTTAAAAAAGGTAAATAATAAAGTTCTCTGTTTCTAAGATTTATTTCTGTATGTTGCAATTTTAATAAATCTGGGTTTTTAAATACAAACAGAAAAATTTGATAAATATATAATTGTCTTAAATCCAAATTTTTATTTTCAATAATCATATTTTTAAATTTCGTAATATTGTTATTCGTAAAAACCTTCAGAATTTTGTTTTGCTATGTTATTAATTTATTTAAACAATTTAAATACGTTCCTCCCCAACTAATTAAATAATATTGCAAAGTAGACTGAGTCCATGAAGAGTAAAGAATTATGATCGCCGTCCCGTGGCCGAGTGGTTAGCGCGGTTGGCTACTGATCTAAAGGATCTGGGTTCGAGCCCCGGATTAGGCATGGACGTTTGCGCTGTTTTTCTGCTGAGGTCTCGCTATCCTCACAGACCTTCTACTATGACGTATAAACTGACAGGCTCCTGTTAGACCTCTGTGGCAAGCAGCTGCTTGAGGGGATGTGCATTTTATTAAAGAATTATGAGAAAGGAAGTGTTTACAATTTTCTTTAGATGATAAATCTAAATGATACATCTCAGGGCTCTGACCAATTACTCGCCAGGCCTTGAACAATCATTCTCTATTGGTGATATTAAGATCCCCCCTGGGTACGTCTCTGCCCTGTCAGTCTCCACCTTACCCCCTGAGCTCACATTTTTTCTCTAGATCGGACCTGCCTGTAGATGTCTCTACCAGTAAAGTAACTGCAAAGATTTCAAAGATACAATTTTCCCCTTTCGCTGCATATAGTTGGGGCTTTTTTATCTATTTGGTTTTGATATTTATCTATTTGGCCTTTATTATGTTAAATTTAGCGTAATAAAAATACATAATCAATGTTTGAAAACTTCGTCTAGTAAATGAGCTCAAACATGCAGCCCTCAAGCAATACAGTCGCTCAAAAAATTATCCGAACAGTGTGGTTGATTACAGAATTCAGAAAAAATATCTGGCAACGATTTTTTTTAGAAATTAGTGATCTGGCAAATTTCGTGTCACGTGACACGAAGGTTGCCAGATCACTAATTTCTAAAAAAAAATCGTTGCCAGATATTTTTTCTGAATTCTGTAATCAACCACAGTGTTCGGATATTTTTTTGAGCGACTGTACATTCCATCTTAATCATGGTAGTGAAATGTGGCTGATGACTTGGCTCCACTGCGATGATTTCACGCTGTTATGGAGAATATGGTCATCTCCAGCCGAAGATGAAACCTCTACAAATGAATTTTTGTTTTTGGTATTAAAACTATTGTAACATTTAACCGCTAAAACAACAATTTAAATAATTATGTTTTCTTATTATTGTTTAAATTAAATTGCTGCGAGGCATATATTGAGAACAGATTTAGTCTTTATTATGATTTAAATTTGTGCATTTATTTCGGGCATCTATAATTTATGCCTTCTTTTCTCCATTACCTGAGATGGGGGTGGCTCAGTCGGTAGCGAGCCATTTATCTCCGCAAAATTCCCCTCCCTTCCCACGGTCAGTAGGGGACACCGATGGGCTTGGAAAGGCCGCCGTCCGTCGGATGGGACATTAAGCCGTGGCCCCCGTGTGCGGGAGAGCCATACCCTGTGCACGTTAAAGAACACGCTGGATGGCCTTGACGGGAGGCTACCATCTGTCTCCCAACAGCTGTTCCAGTGGGTCCCCTCTCCCAACCTTCTCTGAGCCTTCGGGGTCCATGTGACCTGGCCATTTAGCCCATGGTGTGCAAAAAAGTGCCGCTCAGAGGTAAAACAACCCAACTCTCCCTTACCCTCCTACGTTACTGTATCTACCCAAAATAATTAATGATCTGCACTTTCCATAGCACCATTACAACATCCCAGTTTTTTGAAAAACTTACTTATTTTGAAGTTTGCTCGAAGCATTCGAATATAACGTTCTACTGCTAAATAATATGCTTTGTGCACGTTCCAAAACACTAACAGTATAATAGCTTTAATGCTCTTTTGTATTAATCATGCAGAACAAAAATGAGCAGATATTTTCATCATAAATATATGCTACAAATTCCAGATTTTCAAAATTTTCCGATTGCATTATGATGAACTTTGTCTACTTGTCTCTTCATGCACCTGCAACAAACTAATTTCATCGCACTTTTCCTAACCAACGACTCTTAACCATTCCTAAGTTTTGTTTGCGTGAGATAATAATTCTTAACCGCACCTGCAAAACTACACAATTTTCCCGAAGGCACAGTCTCTGGATGATCTTAAAATGCCGAAGAATTATGGTAATATATTCAACGAGAATATATTTAAGGAGTGTAGTCGAAAGTGTCCAAAAGTTTCTCTTGTTTGTGATTAAATCTGCATTAAACTTTTTGTTTCTTTTATGGTTTCGTCTGATGTTCTAAATTAATTTTGATATAGTAATCCATCTTTCGAGAATTCCCCCACCCTGCCAACGGTCAGTAGGGGACACCGATAGGCTTGGAAAGACCGCCGTCTGTCGGATGGGACGTTAAGCCGTGACCCGGTGTGCGGGAGAGCCATACCCTGTGAACGTTAAAGAACACGCTGGATGGCCTTGACGGGAGGCTACCATCTGTCTCCCAACAGCTGTTCCAGTGGGTCCCCTCCTCCAACCTTCTCTGAGCCTTCGGGGTCCATGTGACCTGCCATTTAGCCCATAGTGTGCAAAAAAATGCCGCTCAGAGGTAAAACAACCCAACCCATCTTTCGAGAAAATCTGGGCTAAAATATAATATTTTTATGAATTAAACGGATGGAAACTGAGTGTGAGTTAAAAAAAATAACATTTAACAATTATAATTCTAAAATAATGTAATTTATTACAAAATTATGAATAAAAACATTTATATAAACTCAACTAATATAAATCTATATCAGTATGAAAATAAACCTTCAAAAGAACTTAACACTTTATTACTATTCTTTCTAGCTACACACAAAGCATAATATAAGGCTTTAACATGAGTCGATAATTGGCACAATCATATTTGTGTGAACAAACCTGCAGTCTATAAAGAATAACCTTACCAATTCCTAAACAAACTAACTATGAATCAAATGAACTCTTTCTATAGAAAGTTGAGATCAACTCTGCTTGTTGTTCGACTAACGTATGACCTTCTCAGTCATATTTTTAAATAACCTAAGCATTCTTCTTTTTTTTGCCAGTCCGCTAACAGGTTGGGATGTTTTACCTCTGAGCGGCACTTTTTTTGCACACCATGGGCTAAATGGCCAGGCCACATGGACCCCGAAGTCTCAGAGAAGGTTGGGGGAGGGGACCCATTAGAACAGCTGTTGGGAGACAGATGGTAGCCTCCCGTCAATGCCATCCAGCGTGTTCTTTAACGTGCACAGGGTATGGCTCTCCCGCACACGGAGCCACGGCTTAACGTCCCATCCGACGGACGGCGGCCTTTCCAAGCCCATCGGTGTCCCCTACTGACCGTGGGCAGGGCGGGGAATTTTGCGGAGATAAATCTCAACGCTGACCCAGCTGGGACTCGAACCTGGGAACTACAGATTACGAGCCTGGCGCGCTACCGACTGAGCCCCCCCACCCCGCTAACAGGATCAACAGTAATAAACTAATTTAATCTCCCGCAAACACACCAAATATAAGCGTTTCTTCTTTATACTATACCGTACAGACTAAAACAAGCTAAGTTTTCCTTCAAACTCCTGGGGCGGGGGTGGCTCAGTCGGTAGCGCGCCAGGCTCGTAATCTGTAGGTCCCAGGTTCGAGTCCCAGCTGGGTCAGCGTTGAGATTTATCTCCGCAAAATTTCCCCGCCCTGCCCACGGTCAGTAGGGGACACCGATGGGCTTGGAAAGGACGCCGTCCGTCGGATGGGACGTTAAGCCGTGGCCCCGTGTGCGGGAGAGCCATACCCTGTGCACGTTAAAGAACACGCTGGATGGCCTTGACGGGAGGTTACCATCTGTCTCCCAACAGCTGTTCCAGTGGGTCCCCTCCCCCAACCTTCTCTGAGCCTTCGGGGTCCTTGTGGCCTGGCCATTTAGCCCATGGTGTGCAAAAAAGTGCCGCTCAGAAGTAAAACAACCCAACCCAAACCTTCACACTCCAATTCTTCTTAATTACTCTCTATTCTTTATTTTTTTAAGTCAAGTTCGTTCGAAGTAGTTGGTGAGGTAATTCTTCTGCTGTAGTTCACGCGAACGTCAAGACGATACATCACATCACCATCATTGTAGCAGGCTTTATGTCGCAACAATATGCAGTAGAAATAAGGTTCAATGTGGCGAGCCTCTGAGACTAAAGGGCTTCCCGATTTTGACATCATAGAAATTTTTAGAGTCTAATTTCTTCTATACTCTTCTTGAAAAAAGAGGGAAATCATGCGTTTAAAAATTTAAAATAATAAATCGTTCCCATGGCCGAGTGGTTAGCGCGCTTGGCTACTGATCTAAAGGACCTGGGTACGAGCCCCTGGTAAAGCATGGCTGTTTGTGTTGCATTTCTACTGAGGTCCTGCCATCCTCTCAGACCTTCTACTATGGCATATAAACTGACAGGCTCCTGTCAGCCTCTGTGGCAAGCAGCTGCTTGAGGGGGTATTTATTTATTTTATTTAAAATAATGAATCGCTCTTATTGATTGTATAGATTATAGAGGTTGCTCTAGTACATTTAGTTTCTAAGAATTGTTTTTTTTTTCCTTTTTGGATCCAAATACATTTTTTTGTTTTCATATAACTATAGGGGGCAGTAGTTGGCTTAATCGGTAGCACTCCAAGCTCGCAATCTGCAGTTCCCAGGTTCGAGCCCCAGCAGGGCCTGCGTTCAGAATTTTCTCTGGTAATTCCTGTGTTGTTCTCGGTGAGAGAGGGGACACAGAATGGTTTGATAAGGTGGCCATCCACCGCATAGGATGTTAAGCCATGGCTCCGTATGAACGAAAGCCATACCCTTTGGACGGTAAATAACACATTTTATGCTTCGACAGAGGCTTCTTTGACGAAGGATATTTTTCAGTTGTGTTCCTCAACAGTTGTCCAGAGGGTCCCGCTAACTTTCTCTTCTTCAGGTTGTCTCGCTAACCTTCTCTGAGACCTTGGGGTCCTTGTTTGGGTTTGGTTTGTTTTACCTCTGAGCGGCACTTTTTTTGCACACCATGGACTAAATATCCAGACCACAAGGACCACGAGGGCTCAGAGAAGTTTGGGGGAGGGGACCCATTGGAACAGCTGTTGGGAGACAGATGGTAGCCTCCCGTCAAGGCATCCAGAGTGTTCTTTAACGTGCACATGGGACCACGGTTTAACGTCCCATCCGACAGATGGACGTTAAACCGTGGTGCCGTCCAAGCCCATCGGTGTCCCCTACTGACCGTGGGTGAGGCCTGGAGTTTTGCGGCTTGGCGTCCTTGTACTGGACATTTTATATGACTATGCTCAAACAAAGTGTCGCTCAGAGGTAAAAACAATCCAAATTTTAATTTTTTTTCTTAATTTTCAATGGTTTTTAATACAGAGAAATTGCAAAAACAAAACTTTTAACAGTATATATTTCTGTATATTCGTTTTACTATTGTGTCAGTTTTTTTTATCTCTAACCGTGATCAGATTCCGTAATTATCTAAAACAGTGGTTCTCAACCTTTTATGCTTCACGTACCTCCTGGAAATGTGTACGTAACTGGCGTACCCTTGTATAGATAGTAGAGTTATAGTATACTACAGTTATATATATACTATAGAACTAGAGTTATAGTATAACAATGGGAATAAAATAAAACGTATATATAAATACACATTAAATTTTGTATTCATAAATGACATATATCGATAAACACAAAAAAAATGACATTTTTGCACAGCAGTGTTGCCAACTTAGCGACTTTGTTACTAGATCTAGCAACTTTTGAGCTCTCACGGCGTACCCCAAAAAAATTTTACCGCGTACCCCACGTTGAGAATCCTTGATCTAAATAGTTCCGGCTCAAAAATTTGAACCTAATCTCCGTGGACACATCAGCTGATTTCTTTGGTTCAAATTAAAGACTGTATTCTATTCTTGTTTGTTTTTATCTTGTACTAGCAGATTTAACAGTCGTTGTTCGAGTCTTTTAACTGAAACTCTCAAAAATTCGTATGTATAAATGAATAATAAACAACTCCAATATCTGAGTCAGGAAGAGTCTAAGGGAAGAGAGAGAGCAAGCTTCCAAAAGCATAATGTAAACTATTCGATTGCAGCGACTTCTAAACGTGGCATTACGTGCATTGCTGGGGCGGGGGTGGCTCAGTCGGTAGCGCACCAGGCTCGTAATCTGTAGTTCCCAGGTTCGAATCCCAGCTGGGTCAGCGTTGAGATTTATCTCCGCAAAATTCCCCGCCCTGCCCACGGTCAGTAGGGGACACCGATGGGCTTGGAAAGGCCGCCGTCCGTCGGATGGGACGTTAAGCCGTGGCCCCGTGTGCGGGAGAGCCATACCCTGTGCACGTTAAAGAACACGCTGGATGGCCTTGACGGGAGGTTACCATCTGTCTCCCAACAGCTCTTCCAGTGGGTCCCCTCCCCCAATCTTCTCTGAGCCTTCGGGGTCCATGTGACCTGGCCATTTAGCCCATGGTGTGCAAAAAAGTGCCGCTCAGAGGTAAAACAACCCAACCCAACGTGCATTGCCGTGAACCACCTAGCCCCAGAAAAGGGACTAGTGGGCTGAGTGATTTTTTTTTCCCAGTCGTGTACTGTTTTCAGTTCTTTATACAATGTGATTGCTTTTCTATACACCTTAACTAGCTGGAGTTAGCAAGATAAAACCATAAAAATCTTTCCATTTGAAAAAAAACAAACAAACAAAGAAGTTAATCAATTATTTTTTTTTAAATAGAATCCTAATTTGTAAAAGGAGTAGTAGCCCCACTGAACAAGAAGTTTTAAGTTTCGAAAATTCTATGATGTTTTTTATGCTTATTAAAAATTGATGTTTATATTCCGATGGATATTAAGAGTTCCTATCTCAATAATTATTTATAATGATACAGTCGCTCCAAAAAATATCCGAACACTATGGTTGATTGCAGAATTTGGAAAAAATATCTGGCAACGATTTTTTTTAGAAATTAGTGATCTGGCAACCTTCGTGTCACGTGACACGAAGGTTGCCAGATCGCTAATTTCTAAAAAAATCGTTGCCAGATATTTTTTCTGATATTTCAGATATGATTTCCAGATATTTCTTCACAGCAAACTGGAGCGTGTGCAGTTACTGCACAGCTCCAGTTTTCTGTGAACGGTAACTGGAGCGTGTACAGTTGCTGTACACGCTCCAGATATTTTTTCTCAATTCTGCAATCAACCATAGTGTTCGGATATTTTTTGGAGCGACTGTACAAATTATTAATTAAATTCTCAACGAGTTTGTTACTTTTATTCGCAATCAACAGATACTTTGGTGCATTCGTCGTTATAAGGTAACAATACTCTGTTGCAGCGGAGTGCCAAAAAACCTGTATATATAAATGCTCCAGTGAACCTAACACTGAAAGTACATTGACATACGTACTCATAGAAGGTTGGGTTGGGTTGTTTTACCTCTGAGCGGCACTTTTTTGCACACCATGGGCTAAATGGCCAGGTCACATGGACCCCGAAGGCTCAGAGATGGTTGGGGGAGGGGACCCACTGGAACAGCTGTTGGGAGACAGATGGTAGCCTCCCGTCAAAGCCATCCAGCGTGTTCTTTAACGTGCACAGGGTACGAGCTCTCCCGCACACGGGGCCACGGCTTAACGTCCCATCCAACGGACGGCGGCGTTTCCAAGCCCATCGGTGTCCCCTACTGACCGTGGGCAGGGCGGGGAATTTTTGCGGAGATAAATCTCAACGCTGACCCAGCTGGGACTCGAACCTGGGAACTACAGATTACGAGCCTGGCGCGCTACCGACTGAGCCACCCCCGCCCCACTCATAGAAGGATTAAAGCATTTATAAGCACTGAATGCTCACTGGATTATGACCACTTCCCTCCTCTAGATATTCTTTGATCTTGTAATTGACTGGGTGATCGTTGTTTTCTCATGCAATGAAATGGATATACTTAGGAAGAACTCATCAACACTAGAATCAGTGGCAAATTTAAAACTTGAACGTGAATATGATAAGAGGGCATAATTTGAGGTATAGCATGATATTCCTCTCATCAAGCGTCTTTTTTGAGATACAGCTTGTTTGTTTCCTCTTTGTTTTTTGTTATTGTTATTATTTTACCTCTGAGCGGAACTTTTTTGTTCACGCAGCGGACTAAATGGTCACAAAGTCCAGATCATAAGGAGGAGGAGGATCTCAGTCAGTAGCGCTCCAGGCTCGTAATCTGTAGTTCCCAGGTTCGAGTCCCAGCTGAGTCAGCGTTGAGATTTATCTCCGCAAAATTCCCCGCCCTGCCCACGGTCAATAGGGGACAACGATGGGTTTGGAAAGGCCGCCGTCCGTCGGATGGGACGTTAAGCCGTGGCCCGTGTGTGGGAGAGACATACCCTGCACACGTTAAAGAACACGCTGGATGGCCTTGACGGGAGGCTACCATCTGTCTCTCAACAGCTGTTCCAGTGGGTCCCTCCCCCAACCTTCTCTGAGCCTTCGGGGCCCATGTGACCTGGCCATTTAGCCCATGGTGTGTAAAAAAGTGCCGCTCAGAGGTAAAACAACCCAACACAGATCATAAGACCCCATGGGCTCAGAAAAGGTTGGGAATGAGATCCACTTGACAACTGTTAAAAGACAGATAGATGCCTCTCGTCAAGGCCCAACTAATCGGTTCTTAACGTGCAACCGCACCGCGGCTTAACGTCGTATCCAATGGACGGTAGCATCCCAAGTCCCCTCTCTAACCGAGGAGAAGGTGGGGGATTTAATGGAGATCAATATCAACGCTGACACAGTTGGGTCTCGAAACTGGGAACTGGGTATTACAAGTCTGGCGCGATACCGTCTGGGCCTACCCCCGGTCAATTTGCAGTTAGTTACACCCGACAATAGTTTATGCATTTCCTTTTTTTTAGGGAGGGAGTGTTTTTTGAAAAATGTTTGAGAAAATTTTTTGAAGAAATTTTTCTTCAAGAATTTTTTTTGAAGAATTTTTTGTGAAAAAGTTTTGAGAAAGGGAAAAGTTTTAGAGGTTAAACTCTAACGCTGTTTTCAGTTATAATAAAAGGAAGTTGTGTACCGAATGGAGCGGACATTGCTCGTACGCTGTAGAAGGGTTGTTGGGTTGTTTTACCTCTGAGCGGCACTTTTTTGCACACCATGGGCTAAATGGCCAGGTCACATGGACCCCGAAGGCTCAGAGAAGGTTGGGAGAGTGGACCCACTGGAACAGCTGTTGGGAGACAGATGGTAGCCTCCTGTCAAGGCCATCCAGCGTGTTCTTTAACGTGCACAGGGTATGGCTCTCCCGCACACGGGGCCACGGCTTAACGTCCCATCCGACGGACGGCGGCCTTTCCAAGCCCATCGGTGTCCCCTACTGACCGTGGGCAGGGCGGGGAATTTTTGCGGAGATAAATCTCAACGCTGACCCAGCTGGGACTCGAACCTGGGAACTACAGATTACGAGCCTGGCGCGCTACCTACTGAGCCACCCCCGCCCCTGTAAAAGAAAAATAAACTTTTTGGTGGTGGTGGTGGGGGGGGTAGCTAAAGGAATGTATACCAAACTTGTTGATGCTAGCTCTTACTGTTTAGGGGTTCTTCATACATTTTTTGGGGGCATGGAGAGATTGGGGGGACCCTTAGGTTGCTTTATGTCATGATAAAATGAATCAAAATTCTGTATACAGATTTCGTTATTCTAGCTTTTATCGTTTTAAAGTCCTTGATCAGACAAACGGACAGAGAGACAGAGTAACAAACTCTCTACAATATATATATAATAGATCATATCCACTAGGATTCACTTACAATATATAATAGATTATATCCACTAGGATTCATCTACAATATATAATAGATTATATCCACTAGGATTCATCTACAATATATAATTAGGATTCATCTGCAATATATAATAGATCATATCCACTATAATTCATCTACAATATATAATAGATTATATCCACTAGGATTAATCTACAATGTATAATTAGGATTCATCTACAATATATAATAGATCATATCCACTAGGATTCATCTACAATATGTAATAGATCATATCCACTAAGATTCATCTACAATATATAATAGATTATATCCACTAGGATTCATCTACAATATATAATTAGGATTCATCTACAATATATAATAGATTATATCCACTAGGATTCATCTACAATATATATAATTAGGATTCATCTACAATATGTAATAGATCATATCCACTAGGATTCACTTACAATATATAATAGATCATATCCACTAGAATTCATCTACAATATATAACAGATCATATCCACTAGGATT
The DNA here is from genome assembly GCA_038380435.1 of Ryuthela nishihirai. Lineage (NCBI taxonomy): Eukaryota > Metazoa > Arthropoda > Arachnida > Araneae > Heptathelidae > Ryuthela > Ryuthela nishihirai. The sequence goes on along the minus strand of JAWZYU010000001.1, from coordinate 122,598,346 downwards.
CATCTACAATATACAGGGTGAATCTGAAAAAGTGGGCAAAACTTTATGGGGTGGTAGAACGCAGCTATACGAGCAATATTCGTCATAGAATGTATGGTCGGAACGCAAACGGCGAGCCGCTAGGTGGCGTTGGAAATGGTCGAGGTGGTCCCATAGCTTGGCCACCAAGATCGCCGGATCTCTCGTGTTTGGACTTTTTCCTGTGGGGCCATATGGAAAGCCTAATCTACGAGTGCCCCATTGAAACCGATATGGATCTAGTCGCCAGGATCGCCGTTGTTGCCGGCGATATTCGGGAAATGCCTGGTGTCTTCGCAAATGTGCGTCGGTCCCTATCCCGCAGGTGTGAAGCCTGCATTACAGCTGGCGGCAGCTCCTTTGAGCAATTTCTTTGAGCATGTACCTCAATTACATTCCTGTTAATAAAATGTTTTCTTAAGTATCTCCTCTCCTTCTTGTGTTCATTCTTTAAATGTGACAGTGGAAAACTACCTTTTAACTTCTCACCGCTTGCGTTCCGACCATACATTCTATGACGAATATTGCTCGTATAGCTGCGTTCTACCACCCCGTAAAGTTTTGCCCACTTTTTCAGATTCACCCTGTATAATAGATCATATCCACTAGAATTCATCTACAATATATAATAGATGACCCCTAGTGGAACGGAGGGGGGGGGGGGGGGGGGGGGGGGGGGCTCAGCCGGTAGCGCGCCAGGCTGGTAATTTTGAGTTCCAAGATTCGAGTCTCACCCTGGGCCAGCGTTAAGATTTATCTCCGCAAACTTCCCACGCGCTGCTCTCGCTCAGTAGGGGGGGGACTGTTAAACTTGGAAAGGCCATCGTCTGTCGGATAGGATTTTAAGCCGTGGCCCCGTGTGCGGGAGAGAGTCATACCCTGTCCACGTTAAAGAACACACTGGATGGCCTTGACTTGAGGCTACCATCTGTCTCCCAACAGCTGTTCCAGTGGGTCCCCAGTCCCCAATGTTCCCTGAGACTTCGGGGTCTTTGTAACCTGCCCATTTTGCCCATTGTGTGCAAAAAATGTGCCACTCAGAAGTAAAACAACCCATCCCAACTAAACTTAGTTTTGTACTTTGTATTGTATGCTACTGTAAATTCAAACAGGCTTAAAAATTCCCGCGACTTAAAAAATACTTCTAGTAATTTCGCAGCCCGAAAAACACTCGAGTTTTTAATGCCAGCTACGAGCTTTTTCAACAAATACAAAACTATCATGGCGCCTGAAAGAGAAGAAAGTGACGAATAATTTTGTAGATTTCAAGATTTTCACGGAAAACGAGATTTTGCGAGAAGCATTTTAAAGCTTCCGCAAACCTATCGGTCGAGAAACAATCAAGGAAGGAAAGAAACAACATGAAATATCAGAAAACAAGAAATAAAACTGTGCAAAGACTATTTTCTATACGTCATCTTCAAAGTTTCTTAAAATTGGATGGCATCGGAGATATTTCTTACGCTGCCATTACTCCTATTTACGACCGGCATGCATCGCAAAGCACCCACGCCAAAAATATTCGTAGCTCTCCCTCGTCAAAGGTATAAGAAAAAAAAAAGTGGCATTAAAAGTTCCATTTCGTGAATGCTTGGAGCTCCCCCTCGTCAAATGTAAGAGGAAAAAAAAAGTATTAAAAGTTCCATTTCGCGTATCAGTGAAGCAGAGAGAAATTGCCCTACCTGCTCTTCGTAGTAGTGATCGCTGTATTCGAGATTGCCGAGCATGGAGAGGAGATCTTCGACGTCTACCTGGCGCTTCAGTCTCATGGATCGGCGAGGGAAGCGTCGGTTCCGGGACATCATTTGACCCAGAGGACTTCGGAGGCTGCGCTTGCGAAGGGGCAACGGATGGCCAAGCAGCTGACGCTTGCGGCGGAAGATCTCGTCATTGTAGTCGTAATTGTTGTAATCTCCTCCGTTTTCGGATGCTGTGGGATGAAAGAGAAGCAGGGGAAGAGGATGGTCAGAGGCAATAAAAAAAGACGATACTTTTTATTGAGCGAAGACTATCAGCAGGATCAAACAGAAGTTGAGCGTTTTAGTTTTATTAGTAGGGCTGAGAAATCCAATTGCCATGACAAGGGAATTTTCTGGCCTGGCTTGTTGCTTTAAAAGATAGGAAAAATTAATGGAGCGTGTGCAGTTACTGCACATGCTCCGGTTTGCTTGAAGCCACTTGTATTGTTGGTATTGGCTTTAAGACGCTGGAAAATTTGTAAACATTTATAACGAAAAGCCGCTCAAACTGATTTCTGCGTGGTCATACTTTAATAGGGGCGGGGGTGGCTCAGTCGGTAGCGCGCCAGTTCGTAAACTGTAATTCCCAGGTTCGAGTCCCAGCTGAGTTCAGCGTTGAGATTTATCTCCGCAAAACTCCATGCCCACGGTCAGTAGGGGACACCTATGAGCTTGGAAAGACCGCCGTCCGTCGGATGTGACGTTAAGCCGTGGCCCCGTGTGCGGAAGAGCGATATCCTGCGCATGTTAAAGAACACGCTGGATGGCCTTGACGGGAGGCTACCATCTGTCCCTCAACAGCTGTTCCAGTGGGTCCCCTCCCCCAATTCTCTGAGCCTTCGGGGTCCATGTAACCTGGCCATTCAGCCCATGGTGTGCAAAAAAGTGCCGATCAGAGGTAAAACAACCCAACCACCCATACTTTAATATCAGCTGTGTTACAGAGCAGTGACCGTAGGGATTAGAAAGTCCGACTTCTGTAAGATGGGAAGTTCAGCCGCTGTCTAGTGTGCAGGGGAGCCATACCCTGTGCATGATAAAGAACACGCTGGATGGTCTTGGCGGAAGGCTACCATCTGTCTCCCAACAGCTGTTCCAGTGGGTCCCCTCCCCCAACCTTCTGTGAGCAGGGTGGGGGTATCTAAGTCGGTAGCGCTTTCATAATCTGCAGTTCCCAAGTTCGAGTCCCATCTGGGCCAGCGTTGAGATTTATCTCTGTGAAATTCCACTCTGTTCTCGGTCAATAGTGAACATCGATGGGCTTGGAATGGCTGCCGTGCGTCGGAGCCGTGGCTTAGTGTGCGGGGCCCACAGCTTAACGTTAAAGAACACGCTGGATGGCCTTAACGGGGGCTACGATCTGTCTCCCAAGTTCCAGTGGGTCTCCTCCACCCAACGTTTTCTGAGCCCTCGGAGTCTTTGTGACCTGGCCATTTAGCCTATTGTATTCAAAAAAGTGTCGCTCAGAGGTAAAACAAACCAAACCTTCTCTGAGCCCTTGGGGTCCTTGTGACCTGATTTAGAACATTCTGTGCAGAAAAAAAATGCCGCTTTGAGCGGAGGTAGGGGAGGACAAGAGCGTCTGTGTCCCCCGGAAAAAATGATCGAAAAATTAATTTATATCGAATAATATCATGACCGTGGGCAGAGCGGGGAGTCTTGCGGAGATAAATCTCAGCAAGACTGGCTCAGCTGGCTCAGCTGAGACTCGAACCTGGGAACTGCAGATTACGAGCCTGGCGCGCTACCGACTGAGCCACCCCCGCCCCGCACATGACAGGTTAATTAAAGAATAAGACATGTGTAATGGAAAATAAACACATAATTTAAAACGAATATTTTGCACGAATAAAGTGTTTCTCTTGCATGCTTATTATATGAAGTGGACAACCGATGGGCTTGGAAAGGCCGCCGTCCGTCGGATGGGACGTTAAGCCGTGTTCCCGTGGGCGGGAGAGCCATTATCTTACGCACCTGCAGAGAAGAGAGAAATGATGATAGAGCCTTTGTTTGTAACACATAATGACGAGTTTAGAGAAGCTTCCAAACAAGTTGAAGATCGTTAACTTCGAAGGAACAAGTGAAACTCAAGAGACATCTGTCAAGAACTTTTTGAACGTCCTCCTTAATTGCTTCTAGATCCTTGGTCTCAATACGGACTCGCGATTTTACTAGGCAAAACGAGAAAAGAGTCGTTAAAAATCGGGACATCTGCGAACCTTGGGTCGATCCTAGTGCGAAGTGACTCATCAAACTGATTCGAGATGCCAGCACTTGTACAGTCGCTCAAAAAAGTATCCGAACACCATGGTTGATTACAGAATTCAGAAAAAATATCTGGCAGCGATTTTTTTTAGAAATCAGTGATCTGGCAGCCTTCGTTTCACGTGACACGAAGGTTGTCAGATCACTAATCTCTAAAAATATCGTTGCCAGATATTTTTTTGAATTCTGTAATCAACCATAGTGTTCGGATATTTTTTTGAGCGACTGTACAGTCGCTCAAAAAAGTATCCGAACACTATGGTTGATTACAGAATTCAGAAAAAATATCTGGCAACGATTTTTTTAGAAATCAGTCCAGTCTTATCGTCCAGCGACTGTACTAATGCCACCTTCGTGTCACTTGACACGAAGGTTGCCAGATCATTAATTTCTAGAAAAATCGTTTGCCAGATATTTTTTCTGAATTCTGTAATCAACCATAGCGTTCGGATACTTTTTTGGGCGACTGTACATAACTAGCAAAAGAGTTGTCAGCTTCTTCTACCTTCCCGTCAAATTGGGGGCGGGGGTGGCTCAGTCGGTAGCGCGTCAGGCTCGTAATCTGTAGTTCCCAGGTTCGAGTCCCAGCTGGGTCAGCGTTGAGATTTATCTCCGCAAAATTCCCCGCCCTGCCCACGGTCAGTAGGGGACACCGATGGGCTTGGAAAGGCCGTCGTCCGTCGGATGGGACGTTAAGCCGTGGCCCCGTGTGCGGGAGAGAGCCATACCCTGTGCACGTTAAAGAACACACTGGATGGCCTTGACGGGAGGCTACCATCTGTCTCCCAACAGCTATTCCAGTGGCTATTCCATGGACCCCGAAGGCTCAGAGAAGGTTGGGGGAGGGGACCCTCCCCCAACCTTCTCTGAGCCTTCGGGGTCCATGTGACCTGGCCATTTAGCCCATTGTGTGCAAAAAAGTGCCGCTCAGAGGTAAAACAACCCGTCAAATTTTTTTATCAATACAGTTACTAGGATTTCTCGTGTCACGCTTTCAGGGTTCGTTTAAATCGCGTAAATGCACAGTCGCTCAAAAAAGTATCCGAACGCTATGGTTGATTACAAAATTCATTAAAAATATCTGGGAACAGAAAAAAATACCCGGCAACGATTTTTTTTAAAAGAAATTAGTGATCTGGCAACCTTCGTACACGTACACGAAGGTTGCCAGATCACTAATTTCTAAAAAAAAAAAGTTGCCAGATATCTTTTCTGTTGTCAGATATTTTTTTTTGAATTCTGTAATCAACCATAGCGTTCGGATACTTTTTTGTGCGACTGTACGTTTCTGGACAGTGAAAATTGAGAAGATGTCTAAATTAATTACTGAAAAAAAATCCAAATTATCGCAAATCAAAACGGCGCAAATCGAAAATTGCATGAAAATTGAAAGTCATATTTAAGTTAAAACAAGGGTTAAACCCTTGTTTTAACCGAACACTTTTCGTTTTAACGGTTTTAAGTTAAACCGAACACTTTTCGTTTCGGAACAGAGAAATTTCCATCTATTGAGTGAACTGGATGATGATCGAGGTACAAAAAACTGTTTCATTACCATTCTGTTCATGTTCTTACTTACGTAGTTCGTATATTGGGGGGAATCAAAGTATCCAGAGTCTGCATAGCTCTATGAGAATAGTGTTTCCCTTATAATGAGTTCTCACTTACGTAGTTCGTACACTTGAGAATCCCGCTAAAGTATCCCCAAGCTGTACAGCTCTTTCTGAAATGTAGCTCTCTCCATAATGAGTTCTTACTTACGCAGTTCATACACTTGGGAATACCTCAAAGTATCCTGAAGCCGTACAGCTCTTTGAGAAATGGAGTTATTCCCTTAATCAGTTCTTACTTACGAAGTTCTAACACTTGGGAATCCCGCAAAAGTATTCTGAAGCCGTATAACTCTCTGAGAAATGGAGTTCTTACTTACGCAGTTCATACACTTGGGAATACCTCAAAGTATCCTGAAGCCGTACAGCTCTATGAGAAATGGAGTTATTCCCTTAATGAGTTCTTACTTACGAAGTTCTAACACTTGGGAATCCCGCAAAAGTATTCTGAAGCCGTATAACTCTCTGAGAAATGGAGTTCTTACTTACGCAGTTCATACACTTGGGAATACCTCAAAGTATCCTGAAGCCGTACAGCTCTATGAGAAATGGAGTTATTCCCTTAATCAGTTCTTACTTACGAAGTTCTAACACTTGGGAATCCCGCAAAAGTATTCTGAAGCCGTATAACTCTCTGAGAAAAGGAGTTCTTACTTACGCAGTTCATACACTTGGGAATACCTCAAAGTATCCTGAAGCCGTACAGCTCTATGAGAAATGGAGTTATTCCCTTAATCAGTTCTTACTTACGAAGTTCTAACACTTGGGAATCCCGCAAAAGTATTCTGAAGCCGTATAACTCTCTGAGAAATGGAGTTCTTACTTACGCAGTTCATACACTTGGGAATACCTCAAAGTATCCTGAAGCCGTACAGCTCTATGAGAAATGGAGTTATTCCTTTAATCAGTTCTTACTTACGAAGTTCTAACACTTGGGAATCCCGCAAAAGTATTCTGAAGCCGTATAACTCTCTGAGAAATGGAGTTCTTACTTACGCAGTTCATACACTTTGGAATACCTTAAAGCATCCTGAAGCCGTACAGCTCTATGAGAAATGGAGTTATTCCCTTAAGCAGTTCTTACTTACGAAGTTCTAACACTTGGGAATCCCGCAAAGGTATTCTGAGGCCGTATAACTCTCTGAGAAATGGAGTTCTTACTTACGCAGTTCACACACTTTGGAATACCTCAAAGTATCCTGAAGCCGTACAGCTCTATGAGAAATGGAGTTATTCCCTTAATGAGTTCTTACTTACGAAGTTCTAACACTTGGGAATCCCGCAAATGTATTCTGAGGCCGTATAACTCTCTGAGAAATGGAGTTCTTACTTACGCAGTTCACACACTTGGGAATACCTCAAAGTATCCTGAAGTCGTATAGCTCTATGAGAAATGGAGTTATTCCCTTAATGAGTTCTTACTTACGAAGTTCTAACACTTGGGAATCCCGCAAAAGTATTCTGAGGCCGTATAACTCTCTGAGAAATGGAGTTCTTACTTACGCAGTTCATACACTTTGGAATACCTCAAAGTATCCTGAAGCCGTACAGCTCTATGAGAAATGGAGTTATTCCCTTAATGAGTTCTTACTTACGAAGTTCTAACACTTGGGAATCCCGCAAAAGTATTCTGAAGCCGTATAACTCTCTGAGAAATGGAGTTCTTACTTACGCAGTTCATACACTTGGGAATACCTCAAAGTATCCTGAAGCCGTACAGCTCTATGATAAATGGAGTTATTCCCTTAATGAGTTCTTACTTACGAAGTTCTAACACTTGGGAATCCCGCAAAAGTATTCTGAGGCCGTAAAACTCTCTGAGAAATGGAGTTCTTACTTACGCAGTTCATACACTTGGGAATACCTCAAAGTATCCTGAAGCCGTACAGCTCTATGAGAAATGGAGTTATTCCCTTAATGAGTTCTTACTTACGAAGTTCTAACACTTGGGAATCCCGCAAAAGTATTCTGAGGCCGTATAACTCTCTGAGAAATGGAGTTCTTACTTACGCAGTTCATACACTTTGGAATACCTCAAAGTATCCTGAAGTCGTATAGCTCTATGAGAAATGGAGTTATTCCCTTAATGAGTTCTTACTTACGAAGTTCTAACACTTGGGAATCCCGCAAAAGTATTCTGAAGCCGTATAACTCTCTGAGAAATGGAGTTCTTACTTACGCAGTTCATACACTTGGGAATACCTCAAAGTATCCTGAAGTCGTACAGCTCTATGAGAAATGGAGTTATTCCCTTAATGAGTTCTTACTTACGAAGTTCTAACACTTGGGAATCCCGCAAAAGTATTCTGAAGCCGTATAACTCTCTGAGAAATGGAGTTCTTACTTACGCAGTTCATACACTTGGGAATACCTCAAAGTATCCTGAAGTCGTACAGCTCTATGAGAAATGGAGTTATTCCCTTAATGAGTTCTTACTTACGAAGTTCTAACACTTGGGAATCCCGCAAAAGTATTCTGAAGCCGTATAACTCTCTGAGAAATGGAGTTCTTACTTACGCAGTTCATACACTTGGGAATACCTCAAAGTATCCTGAAGCCGTACAGCTCTATGAGAAATGGAGTTATTCCCTTAATGAGTTCTTACTTACGAAGTTCTAACACTTGGGAATCCCGCAAAAGTATTCTGAAGCCGTATACCTCTCTGAGAAATGGAGTTCTTACTTACGCAGTTCATACACTTTGGAATACCTCAAAGTATCCTGAAGTCGTATAGCTCTATGAGAAATGGAGTTATTCCCTTAATGAGTTCTTACTTACGAAGTTCTAACACTTGGGAATCCCGCAAAAGTATTCTGAAGCCGTATAACTCTCTGAGAAATGGAGTTCTTACTTACGCAGTTCATACACTTGGGAATACCTCAAAGTATCGTGAAGTCGTACAGCTCTATGAGAAATGGAGTTATTCCCTTAATGAGTTCTTACTTACGAAGTTCTAACACTTGGGAATCCCGCAAAAGTATTCTGAAGCCGTATAACTCTCTGAGAAATGGAGTTCTTACTTACGCAGTTCATACACTTTGGAATACCTCAAAGTATCCTGAAGTCGTATAGCTCTATGAGAAATGGAGTTATTCCCTTAATGAGTTCTTACTTACGAAGTTCTAACACTTGGGAATCCCGCAAAAGTATTCTGAAGCCGTATAACTCTCTGAGAAATGGAGTTCTTACTTACGCAGTTCATACACTTTGGAATACCTCAAAGTATCCTGAAGTCGTACAGCTCTATGAGAAATGGAGTTATTCCCTTAATGAGTTCTTACTTACGAAGTTCTAACACTTGGGAATCCCGCAAAAGTATTCTGAAGCCGTATAACTCTCTGAGAAATGGAGTTCTTACTTACGCAGTTCATACACTTGGGAATACCTCAAAGTATCCTGAAGCCGTACAGCTCTATGAGAAATGGAGTTATTCCCTTAATGAGTTCTTACTTACGAAGTTCTAACACTTGGGAATCCCGCAAAAGTATTCTGAGGCCGTATAACTCTCTGAGAAATGGAGTTCTTACTTACGCAGTTCATACACTTTGGAATACCTCAAAGTATCCTGAAGCCGTACAGCTCTATGAGAAATGGAGTTATTCCCTTAATGAGTTCTTACTTACGAAGTTCTAACACTTGGGAATCCCGCAAAAGTATTCTGAAGCCGTATAACTCTCTGAGAAATGGAGTTCTTACTTACGCAGTTCATACACTTTGGAATACCTCAAAGTATCCTGAAGCCGTACAGCTCTATGAGAAATGGAGTTATTCCCTTAATGAGTTCTTACTTACGAAGTTCTAACACTTGGGAATCCCGCAAAAGTATTCTGAAGCCGTATAACTCTCTGAGAAATGGAGTTCTTACTTACGCAGTTCATACACTTTGGAATACCTCAAAGTATCCTGAAGCCGTACAGCTCTATGAGAAATGGAGTTATTCCCTTAATGAGTTCTTACTTACGAAGTTCTAACACTTGGGAATCCCGCAAAAGTATTCTGAAGCCGTATAACTCTCTGAGAAATGGAGTTCTTACTTACGCAGTTCATACACTTTGGAATACCTCAAAGTATCCTGAAGCCGTACAGCTCTATGAGAAATGGAGTTATTCCCTTAATGAGTTCTTACTTACGAAGTTCTAACACTTGGGAATCCCGCAAAAGTATTCTGAAGCCGTATAACTCTCTGAGAAATGGAGTTCTTACTTACGCAGTTCATACACTTTGGAATACCTCAAAGTATCCTGAAGCCGTACAGCTCTATGAGAAATGGAGTTATTCCCTTAATGAGTTCTTACTTACGAAGTTCTAACACTTGGGAATCCCGCAAAAGTATTCTGAAGCCGTATAACTCTCTGAGAAATGGAGTTCTTACTTACGCAGTTCATACACTTTGGAATACCTCAAAGTATCCTGAAGCCGTACAGCTCTATGAGAAATGGAGTTATTCCCTTAATGAGTTCTTACTTACGAAGTTCTAACACTTGGGAATCCCGCAAAAGTATTCTGAAGCCGTATAACTCTCTGAGAAATGGAGTTCTTACTTACGCAGTTCATACACTTTGGAATACCTCAAAGTATCCTGAAGCCGTACAGCTCTATGAGAAATGGAGTTATTCCCTTAATGAGTTCTTACTTACGAAGTTCTAACACTTGGGAATCCCGCAAAAGTATTCTGAAGCCGTATAACTCTCTGAGAAATGGAGTTCTTACTTACGCAGTTCATACACTTTGGAATACCTCAAAGTATCCTGAAGCCGTACAGCTCTATGAGAAATGGAGTTATTCCCTTAATGAGTTCTTACTTACGAAGTTCTAACACTTGGGAATCCCGCAAAAGTATTCTGAAGCCGTATAACTCTCTGAGAAATGGAGTTCTTACTTACGCAGTTCATACACTTTGGAATACCTCAAAGTATCCTGAAGCCGTACAGCTCTATGAGAAATGGAGTTATTCCCTTAATGAGTTCTTACTTACGAAGTTCTAACACTTGGGAATCCCGCAAAAGTATTCTGAAGCCGTATAACTCTCTGAGAAATGGAGTTCTTACTTACGCAGTTCATACACTTTGGAATACCTCAAAGTATCCTGAAGCCGTACAGCTCTATGAGAAATGGAGTTATTCCCTTAATGAGTTCTTACTTACGAAGTTCTAACACTTGGGAATCCCGCAAAAGTATTCTGAAGCCGTATAACTCTCTGAGAAATGGAGTTCTTACTTACGCAGTTCATACACTTTGGAATACCTCAAAGTATCCTGAAGCCGTACAGCTCTATGAGAAATGGAGTTATTCCCTTAATGAGTTCTTACTTACGAAGTTCTAACACTTGGGAATCCCGCAAAAGTATTCTGAAGCCGTATAACTCTCTGAGAAATGGAGTTCTTACTTACGCAGTTCATACACTTTGGAATACCTCAAAGTATCCTGAAGCCGTACAGCTCTATGAGAAATGGAGTTATTCCCTTAATGAGTTCTTACTTACGAAGTTCTAACACTTGGGAATCCCGCAAAAGTATTCTGAAGCCGTATAACTCTCTGAGAAATGGAGTTCTTACTTACGCAGTTCATACACTTTGGAATACCTCAAAGTATCCTGAAGCCGTACAGCTCTATGAGAAATGGAGTTATTCCCTTAATGAGTTCTTACTTACGAAGTTCTAACACTTGGGAATCCCGCAAAAGTATTCTGAAGCCGTATAACTCTCTGAGAAATGGAGTTCTTACTTACGCAGTTCATACACTTTGGAATACCTCAAAGTATCCTGAAGCCGTACAGCTCTATGAGAAATGGAGTTATTCCCTTAATGAGTTCTTACTTACGAAGTTCTAACACTTGGGAATCCCGCAAAAGTATTCTGAAGCCGTATAACTCTCTGAGAAATGGAGTTCTTACTTACGCAGTTCATACACTTGGGAATACCTCAAAGTATCCTGAAGCCGTACAGCTCTATGAGAAATGGAGTTATTCCCTTAATGAGTTCTTACTTACGAAGTTCTAACACTTGGGAATCCCGCAAAAGTATTCTGAGGCCGTATAACTCTCTGAGAAATGGAGTTCTTACTTACGCAGTTCATACACTTTGGAATACCTCAAAGTATCCTGAAGCCGTACAGCTCTATGAGAAATGGAGTTATTCCCTTAATGAGTTCTTACTTACGAAGTTCTAACACTTGGGAATCCCGCAAAAGTATTCTGAAGCCGTATAACTCTCTGAGAAATGGAGTTCTTACTTACGCAGTTCATACACTTTGGAATACCTCAAAGTATCCTGAAGCCGTACAGCTCTATGAGAAATGGAGTTATTCCCTTAATGAGTTCTTACTTACGAAGTTCTAACACTTGGGAATCCCGCAAAAGTATTCTGAAGCCGTATAACTCTCTGAGAAATGGAGTTCTTACTTACGCAGTTCATACACTTTGGAATACCTCAAAGTATCCTGAAGCCGTACAGCTCTATGAGAAATGGAGTTATTCCCTTAATGAGTTCTTACTTACGAAGTTCTAACACTTGGGAATCCCGCAAAAGTATTCTGAAGCCGTATAACTCTCTGAGAAATGGAGTTCTTACTTACGCAGTTCATACACTTTGGAATACCTCAAAGTATCCTGAAGCCGTACAGCTCTATGAGAAATGGAGTTATTCCCTTAATGAGTTCTTACTTACGAAGTTCTAACACTTGGGAATCCCGCAAAAGTATTCTGAAGCCGTATAACTCTCTGAGAAGTGGAGTTCTTACTTACGCAGTTCATACACTTTGGAATACCTCAAAGTATCCTGAAGTCGTACAGCTCTATGAGAAATGGAGTTATTCCCTTAATGAGTTCTTACTTACGAAGTTCTAACACTTGGGAATCCCGCAAAAGTATTCTGAAGCCGTATAACTCTCTGAGAAATGGAGTTCTTACTTACGCAGTTCATACACTTTGGAATACCTCAAAGTATCCTGAAGCCGTACAGCTCTATGAGAAATGGAGTTATTCCCTTAATGAGTTCTTACTTACGAAGTTCTAACACTTGGGAATCCCGCAAAAGTATTCTGAAGCCGTATAACTCTCTGAGAAATGGAGTTCTTACTTACGCAGTTCATACACTTTGGAATACCTCAAAGTATCCTGAAGCCGTACAGCTCTATGAGAAATGGAGTTATTCCCTTAATGAGTTCTTACTTACGAAGTTCTAACACTTGGGAATCCCGCAAAAGTATTCTGAAGCCGTATAACTCTCTGAGAAATGGAGTTCTTACTTACGCAGTTCATACACTTTGGAATACCTCAAAGTATCCTGAAGCCGTACAGCTCTATGAGAAATGGAGTTATTCCCTTAATGAGTTCTTACTTACGAAGTTCTAACCCTTGGGAATCCCGCAAAAGTATTCTGAAGCCGTATAACTCTCTGAGAAGTGGAGTTCTTACTTACGCAGTTCATACACTTTGGAATACCTCAAAGTATCCTGAAGTCGTACAGCTCTATGAGAAATGGAGTTATTCCCTTAATGAGTTCTTACTTACGAAGTTCTAACACTTGGGAATCCCGCAAAAGTATTCTGAAGCCGTATAACTCTCTGAGAAATGGAGTTCTTACTTACGCAGTTCATACACTTGGGAATACCTCAAAGTATCCTGAAGCCGTACAGCTCTATGAGAAATGGAGTTATTCCCTTAATGAGTTCTTACTTACGAAGTTCTAACACTTGGGAATCCCGCAAAAGTATTCTGAAGCCGTATAACTCTCTGAGAAATGGAGTTCTTACTTACGCAGTTCATACACTTTGGAATACCTCAAAGTATCCTGAAGCCGTACAGCTCTATGAGAAATGGAGTTATTCCCTTAATGAGTTCTTACTTACGAAGTTCTAACACTTGGGAATCCCGCAAAAGTATTCTGAAGCCGTATAACTCTCTGAGAAATGGAGTTCTTACTTACGCAGTTCATACACTTTGGAATACCTCAAAGTATCCTGAAGCCGTACAGCTCTATGAGAAATGGAGTTATTCCCTTAATGAGTTCTTACTTACGAAGTTCTAACACTTGGGAATCCCGCAAAAGTATTCTGAAGCCGTATAACTCTCTGAGAAATGGAGTTCTTACTTACGCAGTTCATACACTTTGGAATACCTCAAAGTATCCTGAAGCCGTACAGCTCTATGAGAAATGGAGTTATTCCCTTAATGAGTTCTTACTTACGAAGTTCTAACACTTGGGAATCCCGCAAAAGTATTCTGAAGCCGTATAACTCTCTGAGAAATGGAGTTCTTACTTACGCAGTTCATACACTTTGGAATACCTCAAAGTATCCTGAAGCCGTACAGCTCTATGAGAAATGGAGTTATTCCCTTAATGAGTTCTTACTTACGAAGTTCCAACACTTGGGAATCCCGCAAAAGTATTCTGAGGCCGTATAACTCTCTGAGAAATGGAGTTTTTACTTACGCAGTTCATAAACTTGAGAATCTCGCAAAGTATCCTGAGGCTGTACAGCTCTTTGAGCAATATAGTTTTCCCCGTAATGTGGCTCTTCCGCCAATAAGTCGTAGTAATCAAAACGGAGGGACTTCTGCTTATCGTCCTCTTTATCGTCCTTTAGCACTTCTTCCAGTTTTTCATCTCCATCTGGGAAAAGAAGAAAATTCAATTCTAAATATCAAGTAGGCAAGAAAAATTTGTAATTTTTAGAAGATATGTTACTCAAAATTTTTCTCAATCTATGCAGCCCTCTATGAAGAAGTTAATTTGTGATCAGGAATACAGTCGCTCAAAAAAAAATCCGAACACTATGGTTGATTGCAGAATTCAGAAAAAATATCTGGCAACGATTCTTTTAGAAATTAGTAATCTGGCAATGTTCGTGTCACGTAACACGAAAGTTGCCAGATCACTAATATCTAAAAAAATTGCTGCCAGATATTTTTTCTGAATTCTGGAATCTACCATAATGTTCGGATATTTTTCTGACAAAAGGTTGCCAGATCACTAATTCCCCCCCCAAAAAAAATTCGTTGCCAGATATTTTTTCAGAATTCTGTAATCGACCATAGTGTTCGGATAATTTTCTGACACAAAGGTTGCCAGATCACTAATTTAAAAAAAAAAATCGTTGCCAGATATTTTTTCTGAATTCGGTTATCAACCATAGTGTTCGGGTATTTTTTTGAGCGACTGTACTAATGCAATCGCCAGCATCTCAAGATTCTTAACCTAATAAAACCCATTTTGATAGATTATCTCAGCGAGAAAATCTACAAAAGCTCTTTTTCATTAATAATATTCGTTAAGCTCAAAATACTTGCATTTAAAACCAATGTCATTTCCAATAAGGCAGTTGTTACAACTTCTTCCCCCAAGTATTAACGTCATCTTTGTTAAGAAACCACCGAGATGATCTTAAAAAAATACCACCGAGATGATCTTAAGAAAAGACCACCGAGATGATCTTAGAAACCACAGCAATTCGAGATGGGACGGGGATTGTCTCAGGGGGTATCGCTCCAGGATCATGAACTGAAGTACCCAGGTTCGAGTCCCAACTCAGCTTCGGTTGAGAATTGAGACAGCAAGGGATTCAGAAAAGTCGTCATCCATCAAATACGGCATTAAGCCGTGGCCAAGGAGAGCCATACCCTGAATATGCTAAAGAAACGCTGGATGGTTTAGATCAGCGCTTTCTGAAATTTGTGAACCCAGCGCCATTTTTACTCCTTCTAATTTCATGGAATTGAAAATACTTCTCCTGTATAAAACTACACTATGGGGAAAAAACTGCAACACCTGGAAGAATTAATGTCATTTTATTGAAACGAAGGCAGCTGTTAGCATTACACAGAGATGTGTGATTGATTACATTATCAACAAACATATGGAAAATTACCACTTTACCTACCCTGTGAAGTGTTACAATTAGTAAGATGTTGAACCTCCCCGTGTAGCAATGTATTCATGAACATGGCGGGGAAGATTATCGTAAAGTTCTGTGATGTCCTCCTGAGGGATAGAAAGCCAAATAGCTCGAAATCGCTGTTCCATTTCAGCGACAGTGATTCACTTCTTGGGTGTTGTTGGAGATGTCTGCCCATCATGTCCCAGACGTGTTCAATAGGTGAAAAGTCCGGTGAGCGTGCTGGCCATGGTAGTACCTGAATGTTTTGCTCGTGTAGATACTGCAGACTTAATGCGGGCTGTGTGAGAATGGGCATTATCTTGCTGGAAGAAAGGTTCCGTGTTGCTGAACAAATGGGACAGCCACTGACTGCAAAATGTTGGTATCATATCGTTGGGCAGTTAGAGATCCCCTTATGATGACCAGTTCTGACCTAGATGTCCGACTAATGGCACCCCCACACCAAGACACGAGGTGCTAGAGCTGTGTGACGATGTCACACGTACTGGATGGCATTCCTTTCCCCTGGATGACGGCGAACGCGTTGTCTACTGTGGTGCTGACCAAGACAAAAATGAAATTTGTCACTAAACACCACGGCACTCCACTCTTGCTGATTCCAGTTCTGTCTGAGGCGACACCACTAAAGATGTGCTTGCATGTGAGCAGAGGTGAGAGACAAATGCAGTGCCGAACGATAGGTTCGCAATGAAAACTGTAAAAGCTTATTGTTTACCGTCCCCCTGGTAGGTATTCGATGTGTTTACCTGTTGCCAGTCCCCTTGCAGTTGCGTTGTAGTCGCGAATCTGTCAAGCAATGACGTGCGTCGCAAAGGGCAGTCCATCGTCTTCCTGATCCTTGTCGGCGTGTGCTGGATCCTTCTTGAACCCACTGGCGACATATGTGTATGATGGTGCTGAGATTGCGGCCAACAAAGTTGGCCACATCTCTGTACGAAAAACAAGCTTTTCTAATGCAGATGATTCTTCCAAGCTCAAAGTCTGTTAACTGTTGGAACTACTGTCGACGTCTGCGTAAGGGCATCTTTAGCGGTTTAGAACAATTTCCACAACGTTTTGTCAACCAGGGAGCTTTGGTTGCCTTTATCTGTGTTTGACTGCTCCGCACCTGTGACGTCAGCTCGCGCCTATCCAATCGTTCGATCGTCCTGAAAACCTAATCATTTCCATGAATTTCCATTACTACTAATTCCCGAAATTTCGCGATATTTGCATAACTTCTCGCAAGTGTTGCATTTTTTATTTCCTATAGTGTAATTGAAAGCATAATATAACTGGGAGGTGTGGGTTCGAATCCCACTCGTCGGTGAAAGTCATTTTTTCCACAAAATTATTTCTTGAATTATACGTCAATAGGAAATCTGTGAATTTATTATTTGTTTATTCTTGCATGCATATCTATTTCAAACTAGAACCATTCAATATTCTATTTAATCTATTTATACCGAAAATTTCAAGAAGACGCCCCCCTTGGCCATCCCTGGCCTAGATGGTAACTTCCAAGAGCTGTCTAGTGGATTCCCGATTTTCTCTGAGCCCTGTCCTGCCCACGGTCAGTAGGAAACACCGATGGGCTTGGCCGTCCGTCGGATGGGACGTTAAGCCGTGGCCCCTTGTGTGGGAGAGCCATACCCTATGCAAGTTAAAGAACACGCTGGAATCCTTGACGGATGGCTACCATCTGTCTACCAACCAATTCCAAATTCTACAAATTCCAGTGGGTCCCCTTCCCCAACCTTCTCTGAGCCTTGGGGGTCCATGTGACCTGGCCATTTAGCCCATGGTGTGCAAAAAAGTGACGCTCAGAGGTGAAACAACTCAACCCAACTCTCTGAGCCCTTGGTATCCTTGTAACCTGTCCATTGTGAGCAAAATAGTGCTTTTCAAAGGTAATAACCTTTTTAACAATTTCAATTCAGTTTTATGGTTTTTGCAATTACCTTGCGTTTGCGTTGCATTCTTTGCTGCATCGTCTCCTCCTTCGGTATTTGCTACGTCACTTCCCATCCTGTCAGGCATGCCCATTAGATCATCCACTAGGCCACTTGGTTTGTTTTGCTGGTTGCCAAACATAATCTCTTCCTGAGATCGTTTATCTATAGAGAAGGTTAAAAAAAAACAAAATTTAGGAATTGAGAAATTATATTCTAAGCTTGGATAAAATTTATTAGCAGATCCTGAATTTCTGTTTTGGAAACCGAAGTTTATTTTATGCTTTTAAACCATATTTCTAAGTTCGTGCATAACATAAAATACGTATCCTTAGATGATAATTATTTTTTTTTCAAACAAAACTGCAGTTAGACATGAAATTTATTCTTCACACCCTTCGACCCTCACGTTCAGAAAATGTAGAGGATCCATCCTATCATATTTCTCCTTTGCAGGGAGGAAGAAAGCATGGGGAAATGTTTTTATTGCCTAAGGCATTCGCCGTGTCACAGGCTTTGACTTGACATGGGGGCCGTTTTTATTACCTAAGGAATTCCCCCTGTCACTTTCACTTGACACGGGGGACGTTTTTATTGCCTAAGGCATTCCCCCTGTTACAAGCTTTCACTTGACATGGAGGACGTTTTTATTGCCTAAGGCATTCCCCGTGTCACAAGCTTTCACTTGACACGGGGGACGTTTTTATTGCCTAAGACATTCCCCGTGTCACAAGCTTTCACTTGACACGGGGGACGTTTTTATTGCCTAAGGCATTTCACGTGACACGGGGGACGTTTTTATTGCCTAAGGCATTCCCCGTGTCACAAGCTATCACTTGACACGGGGAACGTTTTTATTGCCTAAGACATTCCCCCTGTCACAAGCTTTCACTTGACACGAGGGATGTTTTTATTGCCTAAGACATTCCCCGTGTCATAAGCTTTCACTTGACACAGGGGGCGTTTTTATTGCCTAAGACATTCCCCGTGTCACAAGCTTTCACTTGACACGGGGAACGTTTTTATTGCTAAGGCATTCCCCGTGTCACAAGCTTTCACTTGACACGGGGAACGTTTTTATTGCCTAAGGCATTCCCCCTGTCACAAGCTTTCACTTGACACGGGGACGTTTTTATTGCCTAAGGCATTCCCCGTGTCACAAGCTTTCATTTGACTCATTATTCACTGTGATCTGCCAACTGTTGGGAAGATATAGTGAAATAACCATTTTGACAAAGAAATCAAGAAATAGTTGAATGAGGAGGGTAACCAATAAGAAAATAGGTGAGAAAAAAGATAAATCTGTCCCAACAGTTTGTTGGCAATAGCTTAATCACCACACAAAGAGTCACCGGGAGTACCAGGAGAGCTTCTAAGAGTTATATCAGCCTGAAGTTGAGCGTTTTGTATTTGATGTATCTGTATTACAGATATTACACACAGCGGTCTCTGAATCAGAAACCTTTATGCAGTGTACGTAAACGTCACTTGCTCAGCGCATATACAAAATACGTGGACACGTGCATCACCACGCGATCTAGGCGGCTATTAAAGACTGCTGCTCGTCAGTAATCGTCAGTAGTGTTGATTAAAATGGGAATAAACAAAGGATCTTTCGAGGTTCGATAAAGGGCTTACTGTGGGTGCCCGTCTGACTGGAGAGACGATTTTAAAAACAGCAGAGCTGACTGGTTTCTCAAAAGGTGAGATATCTCGGGTTTTTAATCAGTGGAAAAATAATCCACATTGCTTGTCTAAGAGGCGTAAATGTGCCGTGACGATAATCTGTCAGGAACGAGATCGCCGTCGTCTGAGAAGGCTTGTACGGAGAAATAAGACTTCCTGGGTGCAGCAACTGACTTGAAGCATTCAATGAAGGCTGTTCCCAACTCATATCTCAGCGAACTATGCGCAGGGAATTGAAGAGGATCGGTATTAGCAGTCGCATGCCTATAGGGAAACCACTGATTTCTGCGAAAAACCGGAAAGTTCGTCTAGAGTAGCGTCAGGAACACCGTGACTGGATACTGGAAGACTGGAAAAAAGTCATGTGGTCCGACGAGTCGCGGTACACCTTGTTCTGTACCGACGGTGACAGAGAGTTCGGCGGGAACCCCATGAAGCAAGGGACCCCGGCCACCACGAAGCCGGGATCTGAACCCCATTGAGAATGCATGGGACATGTTAGAAAAACATATCTGGGAGCAAAGTCCTCTTCGTCAAAACTGAGCCAGTTAAAGTACTGTCTGGTGAACGCCTGGTAGGCTGAAGATGTAAAGGCACTCCAACACCTTGTGGAATCTATGCCAAACCGCATACGTGCTGTAATTCGAGCAAAAGGAGGTCCAACTCGGTATTGTATAAAGGTTTCTAATTCATTGGCCGGTATTGTGTATATAACACATACACACATACACTGATGCATCATAACACATACAGGGTGTTTCCAAAATGTCTGGTCAAACGTTGTGAACGTGTTCTACTGCACAAACCGATGAAAAACCTTCCTATGAACATTGGGACAGAAATGCTTTCCTTCTGAGTCATAGCACAATTTGAGAGGCAAGTAAAGAAACCTGTCAAAAGGTACGACGCTACGTAAATTTGCATCATTTGCATGTCTGACGGAATAGTAGATGCATGCAAATGCGGGATAAAAATCTACAACTCCTAGGTGATTTCAATTATACGTAAAGGGTAGGCCCTTTGGATTGGTTCACAAGGCCACTTTGGCCAAGTCACAAGGACCCCGAAGGCTCAGAGAAGGTTGGGGGAGGGGACCCACTGAAACAGTTGTTGGGAGACAGATGATAGCCTCCCGTCAAGGCCATCCAGCGTGTTCTTTAACGTGCACAGGGTATGGCTCTCCCGCACACAGAGCCACGGCTTTACGTCCCATCCGACGGACGGCAGTCTATCCAAGCCCATCGGTGTCCCCTACTGACCGTGGGGAGTTTGGATTGGTAGAAGTGGACCAACGTCATGGCCTGCATGCTCTCGCAATTTGAATCCGCTGGATTTCTTCTTGTGGGACACGTTAAAGTTGATGTTCACACTACTCCGGTTCTTAATACACAAGCTCTATAGGAACGAATCGTGGATGGATTGTCAAAGAATTAATGACTCTGGAACTTTTCGAACGTGCTCGGCAGTCAATGAGAAGACGCTGTGAGACATGTATTGATGCTCAGAAAGGACATTTCGAACAAATATTAATTAGATAAAGGAACTTACATAATTTTTCTCAACGATCACTTACAATGTGCTGTACTAACTGGAATAAAAACTAATTTCACAGGCTTTCTTACTTGCACTCTCAAAATGTGATATATCTCGGAAGAGAAGCGCTACTCGACCAGTGTTCATAGGAACGTTTTTCATCACTATTCCATCCGGTGGCCGAGTGGTTAGCGCGCTTGGCTACTGATCTAAGGGACCTGGGTTCGAGTCCCGGCTAAGGTATGGATGCATATGACGTTTTTCTGCTGAGGTTCTGCCATCCTCTCAGACCTTCTACTTTGGCATATAAACTGACAGGCTCCTGTCAGACCTCTGTGGCAAGCAGCTGCTTCAGGGGGTATTTATTTATTTTTAAAAAACCCACAGATACACAGATACAAATGCATGTCGCTAATCATTCATTTTATTCTTATAATATTAATTATAATCATTCTGACAAAATTTAAATGTTAATGCTACTTGGAAAGAAAAACGTTAGAAATATTGACATAAACCGTAATTACGTGGGTAACATCATTATAAACGTCAGAGTCATTCATTGATTAAAGACAGAAAAAACAAAAATTAATCAAAAGCCGGATAATGTTTATTTTTGTTTAGCAAAGACTAATAAAATGTTGCAATTATAATCAAATATTATTTTACCTTTGTACTTATTTTATTCACAATTGGAAGAAATATTTGAAATTTAAATTATTCTGAACTCGAACTTATCTCTAATCTGTATCATCAATTTTTTCGGATACAAATTATGTTTCACAACAATTTATCTTAGATCTGCACGAGCTTCGACAAATGTGAGATGGTGCATGGAAATATGAGCCAAAAAAGTATCGATATTTTATCTGCGTAGAGCCTGTTGGCAAAATTTTCTCCGAAGAGAAAAAATATTTAAAAAAAAGTGTAAATGTCGAAAAAGTAAGAGAAGTAAATTATTTACTTTTCGGGATTTTTTTCCCTTCTTTCTCGTCTGATTATTCCGCTCAGAATTCTTTCGGCAAAACCTGAAAAACTGTTGACAAATGTTCAACTGTTCTGCAGCGGCTAAACTTCTGGGAATTTCGATGATGTACTTTAACATAAAATATTTACATCACACGGACAACAACCTATCAAGAAAATACACGTCTCACAAATTCTTCTTTGACGTCTCTTTTTAAAGTTCCTCTGAACGAACAAACACTAAGAAATATGCAGATTTTATTAAACTGCATTAGCATGCACACACAGAAAAAGAATTTCTCGTGCCTTTCACCATAAAAGAATATTTAACTGACAGGAAAAAAAAAAGAATACTTATTGCCCTTTGCTATTTATGGCGGTAAGAAAAGATTTCTGCGAAATCCTTTACATTTGACACAAAAGCGATAAACAGAATAATAACAATAAAACACAACTGGCTGGAGATACTCAGCTGATGACGTCATAACCTTACCCTTTCCATCTTCGGATGCCTCGCTGTTGTCACTGGCAACGGCCTCGCGTTTCAGTTCTGTCTTGGCATTCCCTTCTGAGGTATCTGTTGCTATGACAACGGAACTCACGACTCCCAGGATGAGCAACTGCAGCAGCAATAAGCCTGACCCAGCTGCCATGGCGACACGTGCAGTTCCTAGACCAAGAGAAAGAAGTTGACTAAGCAATCAGATTAACGAAGTACACGTCACCTGGAACTCACTGAGAAAAGGTACTGGGAAATATGGAGAGTTGAGGGAAAGAAAAAGATGTCCGAAGTATAGAGGCTTTTAATTCCATTCCTCTAATATCTCATTCTGCTTTGACTTATGATTAATGATATCTTGAACAATGAAACAGAGATAGGCAATTCAATTAAGAATTATCGAAATCTTAACAAGGTATTTTGTTCAGATTTATTTTGATGAACCAACAGAAATAACTGAGCCGTGTTCATGAATAATATGCTTTTATTAAAAGAGTAATCACACCCAAATGATTATCAAATTTTGAGAGAGATTATGTGATTCGAATACGTCAGCGTTGCTGCGAGCCAATGCGATACTACTACACTTCCGATGCGTTAATTATCAGCCACTCAAAATAACTTCATGCTGAACACAATTAGACTGTACATTTACTATAATATATGTATAAACAATTCAAAAACATTCGCTTATCTAGGCTGTTGTCGTCAACATTATATGAAGTAATATAAATGAAAGTTATATGATATAATATACACTGCTCACAAAAATTAGGGGATATTTCAAAATGAATATGAAGCGATAAAAAAAAGAAGCATTTGAATTTTTTTTATTAAACAAGAACATCAGAAAAGCAAACGGCAAGTCAAAGAAAGTTGTTCGATTATGCAAATGAGATGCAAACTCAATTGTCGTGATTGAGTAGAAAGTGACATATTGGTGGGGGTGAACAGAAGCATGTCAAACTGGACGAGAGTGGCACACATTGACTGTTCAGTAGGGTGTATGGTCACCCAAGACTGCCAAAACACACTGACAGCGATGGGGCATGGACAGGATCAGAATGTCCAGCAGTTCTTGTGGGATTCTCTGCCACTCTTGCTCCAGGGCAACTTCCAGCTCAAGAAGTGTTGTGGGAGGCATTGGACGGTTTGCCAGACGTCTTCCCAGTGCATCCCAAGCATGTTCAATGGGATTCAGGTCTGGAGAACGTGAAGGCCAGTCCAGGCGTTCGATTCCTGCCTCCTGAAGCATGTTGTTGACGAGATGCGCACGGTGGGGCCTTGCATTATCGTCCATGAAAAGAAAGTTGTTTCCAACTGCTCCAGCATAGGATACCACTATAGGGTACAGGATCTCATCTCGATATCTGACAGCAGGCAGCGATCCGTTTCTGATGACGTTTAGGTCGGTACGACCACCAATGCTGATGCCAGCCCACACCATGATTCCACCACCACCGAAGGATCGCATGAAACGTGGATTCTCCCGTGTTCCTCGTTCACGCCAGATCAGGACACGATGATTGTCAGGCTGCAGACTGAACCGTGACTCATCAGAGAAGAGGACAGTTGACCACTCATCACGGGTCCAATGACGATGCTCATCAGCCCACCTTCTACGGGTTCTACGGTGTTCAGCAGATAATGGAATGCATACCATTGGTCGCCGGGCATGCAGTCCAACACGATGGAGCCGATTTCGCATGGTCTGGGTGCATATCCGTCGTCTAGTGGCAGCAAGAAACTGTCCCCGCAGCTCTGTTGCATTGCTGCGCCTGTTCCTTCTTGCCAATAAGGTCAAATAGCGGTCATCTCTTACTGTTGTGACAGATGGGCGACCCTGCCCTCGTCTTCTTCGTACTGTGACAGATGGGCGACCCTGCCCTCGTCTTCTTCGTACTGTGCCAGTCTCTTGAAAGCGATTCCACAGTCTGCTTATCACGCTTTGGGATGTTCCAAGTGCTGTTGCCACTGTCGTCTGTGTTTGACCAGCTTCAAGACGTCCTATGGCTCTCCAGACTTCGCATTCTGGTAAATTGTGTTGCAGGGGCATTGCAAGGGCTGGGATATTGCAGGATGTGCACTTTCAAGATCAGGGAACGTGCAGATATTCCAGTACTGTCAGCCTTTTGTGTTGTGCATTTTCACCAATGAAATAAAAGTTGGTTTTGCATCTCATTTGCATAATCGAACAACTTTCTTTGACTTGTCGTTTGCTTTTCTAATGTTCTTGTTTAATAAAAAAATTAAATGCTTCTTTTTTTATCGCTTCACATTCATTTTGAAATATCCCCTAATTTTTGTGAGCAGTGTATATATGCAGTTACCGTTCACAAATTTATATAATGTATTGCGAACTTGTCAGAGCTCTCTAAATCTACGGAAAAATGTCACTAGACATACATAAATTGAAGATCTCGGTCAGAGCTCTCTAAATCTCTATTTTCTATAATATTAATCTAATATTTAAAGAGTTATGGGAGCTGAAACATTTAAGTGAAACTTTTGCTAGTTTTGAAAATTTACTTTAAAAAGTTAAATCACAACTGTTATGACAAGTTCGCAATTTAAATGAAAATTACGTGAAAGACTTATCTCCCACAGATTTATTACAATAAACAGAGATCGAAGTAAAAGTTGATTAACAAAATATAAGTACTCTCGCATTTTTGTGTAATAAAAAAGGAATTTTTAAATGCAATGATAAAAAGAAGAAAAGAGGTTCACTACATTACCGTACAGTCGCTCAAAAAAATATCCGAACGCTGTAGTTGATTATAGAATTCAGAAAAAAATATCTGGCAACGATTTTTTTAAGAAATTAGTGATCTGGCAACCTTCTTGTCACGTGATTACAGAATTCAGGAAAAATATCTGAAGCGTGTACAGCAACTGTACACGCTCCAGTTTGCTGTGAACGGTAACTGCACACGCTCAATATTTCTGTGAGTGAAACCACACGATCCAGGTCTTTGTGAGCTCACACGATCCAATGTGCTGTGAACATTAACCGCAACCACTCCAGTTTGCTGTGAACGGTAACTGCACACGCTCCATATTCATTGCATTATATATTCATACGCATTATATATATTGCGTATGAAAAACACTATGGTTGATTACAGAATTCAGAAAAACACACTATGGTTGATTACTAGATTAGTAATCTACTAGATTAGTATTAGAATAGTAACACTATGGTTGATTACAGAATTCAGAAAAAAATATCTGGGAACGATTTTTTTAAGAAATTAGTGATCTGGCAACCTTCGCGTCACGTGACCTACAATAAAACTGCATATGATAAACAAATGAACGAAAACAAAAATTCGCGTATAATATAAAAAACAACAATAGCATAATAAATTAAAAAGAATTTTAACTATATAGAACCCTGAAAAAGACAAAAGGAACAAATGTAAAATGTAAAATTCAGAGGTAAAATATTTAATATATTTAAAATATTTTAAAAATTCCAACACAGAAGCTTGAAAGGAAGTATCAAATAAAGAGATCCCAATGTAAAGAATAAAGATGTCCCAATGTAAAGAATAAAGATGTTGCAATGTAAAGAATAAAGATGTCCCAATGTAAAGAATAAAGATGTCCCAATGTAAAGAATAAAGATGTCCCAATGTAAAGAATATAGATGTCCCAATGTAATGATTTGGGTGGCAAAAAAAAAAGATGAAAGCACGTTTTATTTCATACTAATTATTTCGGACACGGCATGAATTCTATAACTATCTTATACACTTTGCCAATAACATATAATCATATAATACACTATACTGCAAAAAATGTCGGAACACTTTCATGTTAAGTGACGAATAGCGATATTCAAATCTACGTCACTTTGAAAATAAGCTTTCTACGGAAAAATGTCACTAGACATAAATTGAAGATCTCGGTCACAGCTCTCTAAATCTCTATTTTCTATAATATTAATCTAATATTTAAAGAGTTATGGGAGCTGAAACATTTAAGTGAAACTTTTGCTAGTTTTGAAAATTTACTTTAAAAAGTTAAATCACAACTGTTATGACAAGTTCGCAATATAAATGCGATATTTGAATTTTGTGTAAGGATTTTTGAAGTTTTCATCAATTTGGGGGAAAATGTTTTGGAAGTGGGGTATGAGAAAATATGTTGTTAAATATTAGATTAATATTATTTAAAATAGAGATTTAGAGAGCTCTGACTTAGATCTTCAATTTATGTCTAGTGACTTTTTTTCCGTAAAAAGCGTATTTTCAAAGTTAGGTAGATTTGAATGTGGCTATTCGTTCACTTAACAGGAAAGTGTCCGGACACTTTTTGCAATATAGTGTATATAAGCATATATACTGATATTCGTTTACTGTGTATCGCAATAACTAGTAAGCATTATCTCTTTTAAGCGGTTGTTTCCATTGAAATGATTGAGCATACAAACAAGTTCATTCTATTTCAAAACAGAGAAGGGCTTCAACCTTGTAATATCCTTCCTAGTGAGAAACAAATTCTCTTTATATTAACAGAACAAACATTTATTAAAGCTCAACATTTCCTCTTCCAAAATCGCAGGCTTAGTAAATGCCTCTTTGCTTATGAGAAAAAAAAAAGTTTTATTCTGCGCGAAAGCGGTCATAAAATATTTATTTCTAGAGAAACTCTCGGAATTGTTGCTCTGCCGTCTTTCAGAAACAGCGCGTGGAATTTCATGAATATTTAAGAGATTCGTGAAGCGATGGAGACCAAAGGATGACACGAAAATCGCATCCCCGCTCTGAGTTTATCTTTTTGCTTCCTTTTTCCGAGTAAATATTAATGAAGTGATCAGGGTCAAAATAAAAGCATTCAAGATCTGAGCTGCAAACGTACTTTGTCTTCATCAGTTGGCATTGAACTGATGGGTTCAGTAGTGTCGCTATTGATTTAAAAGCACAAAGTGATTTGGGAATTTAAATCATCTTTCTGGAAACAAGTCCAGTGATTCTTTCGTCCTCTGCTCTTTCTTCTCTGTAGAATGGTCTCTTCAAAGCGGCATTGTGTGAGGAATGCAATTTCCATTGGGATGCATCACAGGTGCCATTCGTTGCTAACTCAAACATCTCAAAGCAAACGTTTACTGTTAAACTTGTTTCGAGTTTTGTTTAATTATTCGTACGGAAGGAAGAAGATGAATGGAATGGCTATGTATTTGCCATGCAGCTGTTATGTTTACATTTTCGTTTGAAATCAGCATTTTCTTTCAACAGAGGGACAGTATGTGCCACTTTCAGAGTAGGTTAGAGCACTGGGCCTCAACTAGAGTTTCATGTAAATATTTACAAAAATAATGAATGAAATAAAAGAGCTCAGCTGTTGATTCTAGTTGAAAACTTTGTAGAGTTTGGCTGTTTTATTTCCGAGCTGCCCTTTTGTGCACCAAATAGGCTTAATGGACAGGTCATAAATACCCCAAGAGCTCAGAGTTCGGTTAGAGAAAAAGACCCTCTAGATAGTTGTTACGAGGCAGATGGAAACTCCCATTAAGGTCTGCCAGGGTGTTTTTGAATGCACAACAAAAACGTTTCTCTGATAGACGGGACCACGGCTTAACATCAAACAACAATAGGAAAGGTAAAATTCGTTTGAAATTTAATTTAATGAAATATTAATTTCGTTTAACTTTTTAAGTTGCAGCCGAAATTGATATTTATCCCAATATTGATGCAAACGAACAACTGTTTTAGGTATAGTTTCGGAAAAAATGATACCGTGGTTGAAATAACTGAAGCATCGTGAGCAGAAAGTGCATTTTCTTTTTTAATATAAAGCTGAAACCGTGTAAAACAAAGGAGAGATTTATTAGTTCCACTTGCAAAAAATGGGAACATTGCATAAACACATTTTATCTTGAGCACCTAAATGGTTTAATCTTTTACCTAATGAACTTGAAAATTTTCTACGTGGAGTACAGTCGCTCAAAAAAGTATCCGAACCTTCGTGTCACGTGACACGAAGGTTGCCAG
This sequence comes from Ryuthela nishihirai, assembly GCA_038380435.1. NCBI lineage: Eukaryota > Metazoa > Arthropoda > Arachnida > Araneae > Heptathelidae > Ryuthela > Ryuthela nishihirai. Next base: position 122,570,206 of record JAWZYU010000001.1, on the reverse strand, counting down.
ATCACTAATTTCTAAAAACAAATCGTTGCCAGATATTTTTTCTGAATTCTGTAATCAACCATAGTGTTCGGATACTTTTTTGAGCGACTGTACCTCCCCCCCCCATCTAGATTATTATCCTAGCCTGCGTATATATATATATGTATTTTTCTGCTCTGATCTAGTGGTATTTAAAAAATACTATTCGACAAAATTATGTCTAATATATAGGTTTAGAATTTTTTTGATTTCGTTCCAATTACAAATTTATTATTATTTCAAATTGTAAATTATAAAAGTATAAACTATAAACTCATCGTAAATTATATAAAGTATAAACTCGTCGTAAATTATCACTTGAATAGTTGTGTACTTCGGCTGTATTTAACTTACAATATTAATTTATTATAAGGCATGGATGTTCGTGTTGTTTTCTGCTGAGGTCCTGCCATCCTCTCAGATCTTCTACTGTGGCATATAAACTGACAGGTGCCTGTCAGACCTCTGTGGCAAGCAGCTACTTGAGGGGGTATTTATTTTATTTATTTATTTATATATTATTACATATATTAATTTATTTTGCAGCGAATTGTAAAAAAGTGATATGGTAATAAAATTAATTACATAAAAAGAAAACTGGAAAAAAAAACTATAACGAAAGCGGCTGGGATCGAACTGGAGACCTTTTATGTCTCAAGTCAAAATAAACATTGTCTGTAAGATTTAATGTTCAAATATACGCTGAAAGGACAACTAATAACCTGTGGGTTCACCTTTCGCCCTCCCAACAGCAATAATACGTAGTGGCATGGACTCTGCCAGGTATTGGAAACATTCGGGTGGTATTGCGGCCCTCGATTCCAAGACAGCCGGCGGTGGGCTCAAATGCATCATTCCATTTCGTCCCATAGATGTTCAATAGGGTTCAAATTCGGAGAGTGAGAGGACCATTTGAGGAGAGTGAGAGGACTATTTGAGGCTGTAAACTCATTGGAATGCTCCTCCAACAATTCTTCGCCAAATTGGAGCGATGAGGTGTCTTGTTGAAAGAAGGCATCTTGCTGTGAGAAATGGACAGTCATGAACAGGTATAGGTGGTCAGTGAGTACTTCCACGAAACCTTGAGCGGTAATGGTTGTCTCAATAGATAAAAGGGACCCCACGGTGACCAATGTTAACGCATCCAAGAACATTACACCGCCTCCACTGGCTTGTAAAGCTCTGACTTGATAGTTGGGGTCGATGATCTCGTGTGGTTCACGCCACGCATGCAACTTCCCTTCAGCATGTGTAGTTGGATAGAACCTCGATTCTTCGGACCACATTGCCCGTTTCCAATCTTCCATGGTTCACTGGCGATGTCACTTCGCCCACTGAAGCCTCATTACCCAATTACATGCTATTAACAAGGGTACTCGATGTGGATATCGGCTGCCAGAGCTCAGTCGTGCCATCTTCATAGCTGCCTGTCATTGATTACTGACATTATCATCTGCACTGTGGTCCTCCATTCTGATGTTATGATACAAGAGAGGCGGCCCTCACCTCCAGCATCAGAGGCCCGTTATGGCCACATTTTCCAAATGGCTGTAAGTTTTGTCGGTTTTGATGTAGTCGTGGTACACATGTGCAAAGGTCACATGCAGAAATCCCAGACGTTCCACAGTCACCTACATGGATCACCCCATCTTCTTTGCCCTATCTGTCCACGACCAAACTCGCTCAGAACGGTGGTTTGCCCGTTATGACAGTCGCAGGTACGGTATACAGTAGTAAGGTATCTGACCTATTTATAGCCTAAAAGGGGTTTCGGCTGGCAGCATTATTGTGACTGAGTAGGGCAGGTTTTTGGATGGGTGGGACGTGTGTAATAAATTGTGTTTTCAGTACATTATTGGGGTGGGGGTGGCTCAGTCGGTAGCGCGCCAGGCTCGTAATCTGCAGTTCCCACTGGTTCGAGTCCCAATGGTTCGAGTCCCAACTGGGTCATCGTTGACATTTATCTCCGCAAAATTCCCCGCCCTGCCCACGGTCAGTAGGGGACACCGATGGGCTGGAAAGGCCGCCTTCCGTCGGAAGGGACGTTAAGCCGTGGCCCCGTGTGTGGGAGAGCCATACCCTGTGCACGTTAAAGAACACGCTGGATGGCCTTGACGGGAGGCTATCATCTGTCTCCCAACAGCTGTTTCAGTGGGTCCCCTCCCCCAACCTTCTCTGAGCCTTCGGGGTCCTTGTGACCTGGCCATTTAGCCCATTGTGTGAAAAAAAGTGCCGTTAAGAGGTAAAACAACCCAAGCCAGTACATTATTAGCATTCTTTTGTAGAAAATATTTTAACGCATTTTATATTTTCTAGCCGTCCCATGGCCAAGTGGTTAGTACGCTTGGCTACTCATCTAAGGGACCTGGGTTCGAGCCCCGGGTAAGGCATGGTTGTGTGTGTTGTTTTTCTGCTGAGATCCTGCCATCCTCTCAGACCTTCTACTATGGCATATAAACTGACATGCTCCTGTCAGACCTCTGTGGCAAGCAGCTGCTTGAGGGGATATTTATTTATTATTTTATTTATTATATTTTCTTATCAAAAGTTATTCTTAAATTCTTCATACACAAGTATCCTTTTATGGCAAAATAAAAAGTTCGCAACCCAGTTCAAGCATATTTTGTCAGAAAAATTTAGCTTGTTGAGCCTGCCATAGTCAAATGAAAATTTTCACTTAGTAAAAAGATCTTCGATTATTGGTTGCTTTGGTAGAATCAGCCAATCAAGTGTCACGGGCTACTACAAAATGGTGACCTGGTTTCTGCAGTTCAGCACTATGTATTTCAGAGCATGCGCATTTGTGTCATCGCTTTAATAAAAAATGCTAAAAGATTTCGAACCATGACGAAATGTAAAATTCTTGTTGACAATACGAAAGCAACCAACAGAGTCCTGATTCGCAAAGAAAATTGTGATTATCTACATAACACGACAAATAATGATTACAAAACGAATATAAAAATGATATTTATTGATTTTTATATGACAGATAATGAATACTATGGTTGAACTTTGTTTATTGTTTTTTGTGGTTATTTTGGTGGGCAGTACCTCAGGTGGCCTAATGGACGAGCCGCTCCTAATTTAGAAAGATTTGAGTGAGGCCTGTAATTCATCTCCAATGACATTTTCCGTAAAAAAAAAAAGGGGGGGGGGCGGGGGGGGGGGGGGGCTCAGTCGGTAGCGCGCCAGGCTCGTAATCTGTAGTTCCCAGGTTCGAGTCCCAGCTGGGTCAGCGTTGAGATTTATCTCCGCAAAATTCCCCGCCCTGCCCACGGTCAGTAGGGGACACCGATGGCCTTGGAAAGGTCCGCCGTTCGTCGGATGGGATGTTAAGCCGTGGCCCCGTGTGCGGGAGAAACATACCTGTGCACGTTAAAGAACACGCTGGATGGCCTTCACGGGAGGCTACCATCTGTCTCCCAACAGCTGTTCCAGTGGGTCCCCTCTCCCAACCTTCTCTGAGCCTTCGGGGTCCCTGTGAGCTGGCCATTTAGCCCATGGTGTACAAAAAAGTGCCGCTCAGAGGTAAAACAACACAATCCGTAAAAAAAGTTTATTTTCAAAGTTATATGGATGTTTCTTTTCAGTCACGTAATTTGGCATTGTCTCAATACATTTTGGAGTGTGCTTCACACGGCGGTGAGGACGTTTTCTTCTGCTGCTTAAATAGTCTCTTCACCTTATTCTTAAATGTTTAGTTAATTCTTTGCTTAATAAAAAAAAATTAACAAAAAAATCCTTATTTAAATAAATAAATATCCCCTCAAGCAGCTGGTTGCCACAAAGGTCTGAATAAGATATAATAGGCCATAGAGAAGATCTGTGAGGAAGTCGAGACCTCAGAAGAAAAACAACACAGAAAAAAAAATAACATCCATAACTTATCCGGGCTCGAACCTAGGTCACTTTGATAAATAGTCCAACGCACTAATCACTCTGCCACCCGACGATACGAGTATAATTCGCATAGAAAATACCTGTGAGATGTCAGCAAAAAAGAAAGAGAAGCACACGAAAAACGTTCAAGCCTTACTCGGAATTCGAACCCCGGTCTCTTTGATCAGTAGCGAAGCAAGCTAACCGCTTAAGATATAAGTTAATGGCGATTTGGTAATGAGAGATAATAGCTGAAAAACCAATGAAAAGCTGCAAAACACTTATTTTTAATTACTAAAAAATTAATTAAAAGTTTGAAAATATAATCGAAAGAAACTTTTTTACACCTTTTTATGTTTGCAAGGAAAATTTAAACTGCGGTTGAGCCCGAAGTCCTCCGTGTTATTTGGAGCTTCGTCTCATCTGTGCAATGTCTTTGAAAGCTTCCAGCTCTCTTCCAATAGTTGTCTAATAGCTCCTTTTCACCTACTTACCTTTGGGGTCTTAACGTTGAGATTATCTCCGCAAAACTCCCCGCCCTGCCCATGGTCAGTAGGAGACACCGATGGGCTTGGAAACGCCGCCGTCCGTCGGATGGGACGTTAAGCCGTGGCTCCGTGTGCGGGAGAAACATACCTGTGCACGTTAAAGTACACGCTGGATGGCCTTGACGGGAGGCTACCATCTGTCTCCCAACAGCTGTTCCAGTGGGTCCCCTCCCCCAACCTTCTCTGAGCCTTCGGGGTCCCTGTGACCTGGCCATTTAGCCCATGATGTACAAAAAAGTGCCGCTCAGAGATAAAACAATCCAACCCAACCTTTGGGGTCTTTGTGACCTGGGCATTTACTCCATTACGCTCAAAAAAGTGCTTCTTAAGGAATAACGTATGTGACAAGCAATGGGAGGATAATTCCCCTACATTCTGACATTCTTCATCCCCACTCAATAAATGTGACCTCAAATTTTTGATTGGGCGAGAGTTGGCTCAGTTGCACGCCAGGCTACTAATCCAGAGTTCCCAGGTTCGAGTCCCACCTGTGCCAGAGTTGGAATTTATCTCCGCTAACCCCAACCCTGCTCTCGGTGAGAAAGTGGATATCGATGGGCTAGGAAAGACCACCGTCCGTCGTGTGGGGCCTTAAGCCCTGGTATCGTCTGCTGGAGAGTTGAAGTTTACCCCGAATGGCCATGACGGGAGGTTATCATCTCTCTCCTAACAGGTGTCCAGTGAGTCCCCTTCCCTCAACCATCTCTAAGCTGTTGGGGATACTTGCGACCTGGCCATTTAGTCCTTTGTGTGTCAAAAAACAGCTGCCCAAAGGCAAACCAACCAAACCTAATCTCTCTGAGGCTTGTGCGAAGTGGTCATTTAACCTCTCTCGTAGAGGTAGCTCTGATTAGAACGAATTAACCTCTGACCAATCTGAACTCTAAACTTCCTTTTCATCTGGAATCGATTACTATTTCCTCTCTCTTTCTCCAAATCGATGACGAATCGCACTCGCTGAACCTGGCGGAGCACATGCCTTTACATCTGGGAGCAAACGAAGTGCTCTTCAGGAGGAACGAGAATTCGGCAAATCCTCTCCTCTGAAAAGAATTCGGGACCAAAAGCTCTCCACCGTCGAGAGTGTAAAGAGAGAAAGATCTTTTATCCTGGGAACAAGAGACAAAGAGAGAAGTGGAGTTATTTCCAAGGAATCGTTTCTTTGGAAACGAAAAGAAGAGGATTTCCTACTTGAAGCAAAGAGGCGATAATGGATTCCAGCTCAAGGACAATACTTCAAGTTTCAAATAAAGCTGAGATCGCTTTTCAATTTTTGCGGAACTATCGTAATTTTTTTTCATCTCCGAAGAAAAGTGTGACATCAAGGATTTGTTTCTAAAAAATGTCAGACATTCTATTCAACAAATAACTAAACGTACGTTTAAAAAAACTATACATTTAAGGAGTTTTCTGAACTGTATACTTTGGTTGCGAAATCAACCATAACTTTAGACAACAATCATGCGAGGTCTTAATAAAAAAATCTATCTGAAACAAACAGCAGCTGCGAAAGGGGAGGCACAGAATTCGACCCACTTAAGACCGCATTTATTTAAACCAGTGTCTCGCAAACATTTTTACTCTGCGGCACACTGAATCTAATTTTTTTTCCGCGGCACACCTAAAAACGAATTTTTGATGGTTACGTAAAAAGAGGAAAATTGAAGTTTCATTAAATGCATTTTATTTAAAATTTAGATATGAACATATTTCAATGGGATGTATGAGATTGCTTCTGCGAACAAATTTGCATTATTCTTGGCTCAAAAACTTGATAAATACTTACAAGATCCCAGTTGATAAAATTTGAAAGTTTTTTATTAAAGCACGTCGATATTAAAGCACGTTGATAACACAAGTCAAGTCAAAATGAAATCTTTGGAATATCTAGTGTCAATTTGAAAATCTCTCGCGGCACACTTAGAATCTCTCGCGGCACACAGTTTGCGAGACACTGATTTAAACCTTAAACCTTATAATCTGAATCTTATATTATTTTATATTAACTTAAATAAATAGTTTTTCACATGTAATGTGTGTTTATGAATTTCTATGAAATGTGAGTCATTCCGAGCAAAATTTCTGGCTACGCTCATGGAATCAAAAATATTCATTTCGATACTACACTGGAGGAAGAGGAATAGTTTCGCCTATGTTTTGAGCAGTGGCATAGCAAAGCAGTGGTAGTGGGGGTCAGGGGGAATTTTTGCATACTGTATAATTGTCTCACCAATTTTTTCAAATTGGCTACCGAATCGTAACTTGTTTCAACTTCACGCACTACTCCATGCTTTTGAAGAGTCGCTGTGTTGCCACATATTATGTATTAACTCGGACAAAAAGTTGATAGTTGTTGGCCACTGCATTCCACGTACAGTCGCTCAAAAAATATCCGAACACTATGGGTTGATTACAGAATTCAGAAAAAATATCTGGCAACGATTTTTTTTAGAAATTAGTGATCTGGCAAACTTCGTGTCGCGTGATTACAGAATTCAGGAAAAACATCTGGAGCGTGTACAGCAACTGTACACGCTCCAGTTACCGTTCACAGCAAACTGGAGCGTGTGCAGTTACTGCACACGCTCTAGTTTGCTGTGAACCGCTCAGTATTTCCGTGAGTGAGCCCACACGATCCAGGTCTTTGTGAGCTCACACGATCCAATGTGCTGTGAACGTTAACCGCAACCGCTCCAGTTTGCTGTGAACGGTAACTGCACACGCTCCATATTCATTGCATTATATATTCATACGCATTATACATATTAAAAAAGTATCCGAACACTATGGTTGATTACAGAATTCAGAAAAAATATCTGGCAACGATTTTTTTTAGAAATTGGTGATCTGGCAACCTTCGTGTCACGCGACACGAAGGTTGCCAGATCATTAAATATCCAGATCGGATTTTTTTTTGATCGACTGTATTAAATGATCCCTTCGTATGCAGAAAATCTTACATTCCCATTTTGGGACGTAAAGCTTATTTAGTTATAAGTCCTTTCGACAATTACAAAAGAAAATGATGAATACATTCTTTACTTTTAACTCTAAATAAGCTAAAAATACAGACAAAAAAACAATCTTTCATATTTATAATGCTCTGTCTGAGTTATTTACGTTTAAGGCAATGATAATAAAAATTTCATGCTGCTAATATTAACCCAATTCATTGGGCCAAATCAGGCACCAAAGGGTTGGGTTGTTTTACCTCTGAGCGGCACATTTTTTGCACACCATGGGCTAAATGGCCAGGTCACATGGACCCCGAAGGCTCAGAGAAGGTTGGGGGAGGGGACCCACTGGAACAGCTGTTGGGAGACAGATGGTAGCCTCCCGTCAAAGCCATCCAGCGTGTTCTTTAACGTGCATAGGGTATGGCTCTCCCGCACACGGGGCTATGGCTTAACGTCCCATCCTACGGACGGCGGACCTTTCCAAGCCCATCGGTGTCCCCTACTGACCGTGGGCAGGGCGGGGAATTTTGCGGAGAAAAATCTCAACGCTGACCCAGCTGGGACTCGAACCTGGGAACTACAGATTACGAGCCTGGCGCGCTACCGACTGAGCCACCCCCGCCCCAGGCACCAAAGAAGATAATGTGCATTTGCTTTGTAAGAAATTAGAAGTTTACTCTTCAATTATGAAATGAATTAAATAACAGGAGGGCAAAATGCTGATAAGTTTAATCATGTTAAAAGATATCTGCTTTTCCCCCAAGTTTAAACATAAAAAGGCCATTACGCTTGTTAAAAATTTTATGAGAATGGTAATTGCAAAGACAGGTTTATTGACTATTTTGACAGCTGAAGCTTTTAATTTTAGTAAAAAAACAACAGGACTTGTCTCTCAGTCTCATTAGGAAGTCTCCAGGGTAAAAACAATATCAGTGTGACGCTGTTTTAAAAATAAAAAACGCATTTAGATTTTATTTCATTAATAAGAATTCACCTTCGATTTAAAATTTAAATCATTAATTTGGAGTTTAAGATTAAAACCTCTGAGGCATTATATGTCTGTGTCATTTGCAAAGAAGATTTTGGTTTTCTTAGCTCAATTAATTTCTTAATTATAACAATAGATAGAAATACATTAGCTCCGAAAAAAAACTTTGGAAAAGTTTAATTAGTATATGCATTTTGTATCTTAGTACTGTGTGTTAAGTTTTTGAAATGCATTTATCTTTAATAGCTGCAAAAGTATTCCTTGATTTTTATCTTTGGGAGGATTTGTTAACGGGAATAATGTGCATCAGAAGAACTATTAAACTGGCTAAAGATAGTTAGTTAACAAGACACCCACAGGGAGATACCTAAACATCGGAGTGTCCAACACATTTACAGTCCATTGAACATGATAACTCCATTTTAATTTGTATTCCAACATTATCATTAATTCTTAAATATAATATAACAATTGGAGTAAGTTGTCTCGCTAGAAGGCAGACGAAACTTCATAGCCTAATTCTCCTATTGTACAAAGGAAGCTTAGAATAAGGCTTCAGATAGGTGTATAGGCGCAGGGATGGCTTAGTCGGTAGCACGAGAAGTTCGTAATCTGTCTTTCTTAGGTTCGTGTGCCATTTGTGTTTGGGTTGAGGATTATCTCCGATAACTCCTATTTTGCCCTCGGTGAGGAAGAGGATTTGGATTGGGTTATTTTACCTCTGAGCGGCATTTTATTTGCACACCATGGACTAAACGGCCAGGTCACATGGACCCCGAAGGCTCAGAGAAGGTTGGGGGAGGGGACTCACTGGAACAGCTGTTGGGAGACAGGTGGTAGCCTCCCGTCAAGGCCATCCAGCGTGTTCTTTAACGTGCACAGGGTATGGCTCTCCCGCACACGGGTCCACGGCTTAACGTCCCATCCGACGGACGGCGGCCTTTCCAAGCCCATCGGTGTTCCCTACTGACCGCGGGCAGGGCGGGGGAATTTTGCGGAGAAAAATCTCAACGCTGACCCAGCTGGGACTCGAACCTGGGAACTACAGATTACGAGCCTGGCGCGCTACCGACTGAGCTACCCCCGCCCTGAGGAAGAGAACCCCGCTGTCCTTCAAATGAGACGCTAATCCGTAGCTCCGTTCCAGAAGATCCATATCCTGTGCACATTAAAGAACATGCTGAATGACTTGACGGGAAGCTTTCGTCTGTGTTCTAACAACTGTCTAGTGAGTTCTCTACTCCCAATCTCCCCTGAGCCATTGGGGTCCTCATGGCTTGGCAATTGTGCGCGAAAAAGTGCCCTTCAGAGATAAAACTAAGTGCTTACTAATGTTTACACCGAGATGCCACTTTATTAGGTACACCACCCCTCATCACATAAATGGTTCATACCAACACTTAATATGTCACATGACAGCGGTGCGTGGCTATAAATCAGACAGAACAGTTGGGTTGGGTTGTTTTACCTCTGAGCGGCACTTTTTTGCACACCGTGGGCTAAATGGCCAGGTCACATGGACCCCGAAGGCTCAGAGAAGGTTGGGGGAGGGGACCCACTGGACTAGCTGTTGGGAGACAGATGGTAGCCTCCCGTCAAGGCCATCCAGCCTGTTCTTTAACGTGCACAGGGTATGGCTCTCCCACACACGGGGCCACGGCTTAACGTCCCATCCGACGGACGGTGGCATTTCCAAGCCTATCGGTGTCCCCTACTGACCGTGGGCAGGGCGGGGAATTTTGCGGAGATAAATCTCAACGCTGACCCAACTGGGACTCGAACCTGGGAACTACAGATTACGAGCCTGGCGCGCCACCGACTGAGCCACACCCGCCCCTTCCAGGGAGCTCCATAATAAATATCATTACCTTGCACAATGATACGTCTATTCATTGTATATATTGTAAATTAAAAAGAATGAATGAGCACTGAGCGTGAATTCAAGTAAAAACATGTGAATAAAAATTATAATACAATGCAATTTATTACCAAAGTATAGATAAAATCATTTATAAGCAAACTAAGTCAACTGGCACGAAACTTTATAATAATACAAAGATAAACTTTCAGAAGAATCATTAAATTCCTAAATAACTATACACAAAACTGCGAATAATTATAAATATTTTTCAGAACTAATTCTTTTCATACGTTGAGCACCAAGCACAAGACGACAATATTTTCAATTTTTATACACCAGCTTACCAATATAATCCATGCAAATAAAGTAGTCAACCTCCGACGCACAAAACTAAATAAAAACATTTATTCGTTAAACTATCATGCACAGACTTCTAATTGTGCCTCCTCTTAAATCTCAGAACTTCAGCAACACACTTCTATCTTCAATTTTTTTCAGATCGGTTCTGTATTCCAATTCGTTGGTTAAAATAAATCTCTCGCACAGGCATACACGAGAGGTCATGTCACGTTTATCATAAACTCACTGCAGCACGTTCATCTGTCGTAATAATATTGTATTTATAACAAATGAACGAGCGCACTTATGGCGCCAGCTCAGTGAACTTTCTAACACCATATCAAAGAATTGGATTGTTTTACCTCTGAGCGGCACTTTTTTTCCACACCATGGGCTAAATGGCCAGGCGACAAGGACCCCGAAGGCTCAGAGATGGTTGGGGGAGGGGACCCACTGGAACAGCTGTTGGGAGACAGATGGTAGCCTCCCGTCAAGGCCATCCAGCGTGTTCTTTAACGTGCACAGGGTATGACTCTCCCGCACACGGGGCCACGGCTTAACGTCCCATCCGACGGACGGCGGCCTTTTCAAGCCCATCGGTGTCCCCTACTGACCGTGGGCAGGGCGGGGAAATTTTGCGGAGATAAATCTCAACGCTGACCCAGCTGGGACTCGAACCTGGGAACTACAGATTACGAGCCTGGCGCGCTACCTACTGAGCCACCCCCGCCCCATATCAAAGAAAGTATCACTCTTAGTTTTATGTCGAAGTCAATTTTACAGGAAAAAATGTCTTCAGCCGGGTGGGATACGAACTCACGATTTCCTGGTAACCTTTGACCCCTGAGCCCGACCGCCTCAAGATCTCTATTTTATGAAAAGAACTTTTCTGCCTACAGTGCCCAGTTTTCCGTGTCTCATGAAGGCAGTGTCCTTATATTGCTGTTTGTGAGCAGCGAGGACATTGCTTTCAATGGGACACAGAAAATTGGGTACTGTAGGTAGAAAAGAGAGATATTTGGCAATTCTCACGCCATGAATTTTAAAAACTTTAAATTCTAAAAAAAAATTAATGTTCCCAATATCTAAAACCTGATTTGATAATTTTTGATGCTCTGCTGCATGTTAGGTTGGGTTGGGTTGTTTTACCTCTGAGCGGCACTTTTTTGCACACCATGGGCTAAATGGCCAGGTCACATGGACCCCGAAGGCTCAGAGAAGGTTGGGGGAGGGGACCCACTGGAACAGCTGTTGGGAGACAGATGGTAGCCTCCCGTCAAGGCCATCCAGCGTGTTCTTTAACGTGCACAGGGTATGGCTCTCCCGCACACGGGGCCACGGCTTAACGTCCCATCCGACGGACGGCGGCCTTTCCAAGCCCATCGGTGTCCTCTACTGACCGTGGGCAGGGCGGGGAATTTTGCGGAGATAAATCTCAACGCTGACCCAGCTGGGACTAGAACCTGGGAACTACAGATTACGAGCCTGGCGCGCTACCGACTGAGCCACCCCCGCCCCATGCTGCATGTTAAGATTAGACAAGGCCAGAATGGGGAAACTAATATATCTAATAAGATATTTAAATTATTTTAGTTTAATTTTCGAGTATGTAAAATTTTGCAGTGAATTACATTCTCCCAAAGTTTTCACACTTTGGATATTCTACTCCACGTCTATCTTCCCATTAGAAGATTTATGATTTTAGTCTATTGAGATTTCCCATAGAATATATCTCCAAGCAATGCCTAACGAATAACATAAAATAAATACCCCCTCAAGCAGCTGCTTGCCACAGAGGTCTGACAGTAGCCTATCAGTTTATATGCCTAGTAGAAGGTCTGTGAGGCTGGCAGGACCTCAGCAGAAAAACAACACACACAACCATGCCTTACCCGGTGCTCGAACCTAGGTCCCTTAGATCAGTAGCCAAGCGCGCTAACCACTCGGCCATGGGAGGCTACGAATAATATATGATCCATTAAAAACATTAAATGCAAGTCTCAAAGCATGACCATATCGAGACATAAACATAGGCCTCATTCGTCTGATAACTGATGAACAAATTCCACACACCCTAATTCTTATCTTTAAGCTGCTTAGTGGTTTGTTTACGTAGACATTGACACTTATCACTTACAAATGCCCAAAGTCTAACGTCTAACTGTCCAAAGATGTCATCCTTATCGCTGAGGAGACGAAAATTATTTCCTTTAATCATTCCATTCATGATTTATCTTTCAAATTTTAAAGCGGGAGTGCTCAGTCGGTAGCGCGCCAGGCTCGTAATCTGCAGTTCTCAGTTCGAGGCCTGAGATTTATCTCCGCAAAACTCCCTGCTCTCGTTCAGTAGGGGACACCGATGGGCTTGGAAAGGCCGCCATCCATTAGATATGACGTTAAGCCTTGGGACCGTGTGCGGGAGAGTCATACCCTGTGCACATTAAAGAACACACTGGATGGCCTTGACTGGAGTCTACCATCTGTCTCCTAACAGTTGTCGAATAAATCCTTTCCCCCCAACCTTCTCTGAGACCTCAGGGTCTTTGTAACCTGTCATTTAGGCCACTGTATGCAAAAAAAGTTCCGCTCAGAGGAAAAACAATTGAAGTTTTTTAAATTTCAAGAACTGCTGTAGACGAAAAGGGGTTTGGGTTGTTACCTCTGAACTGCACTTTTGTGCACACAATGGGCTAAATGGACAGGTCACAAGGACTCCAAGGAAACATTCACTACACTTAGCATTGAGGATTTGGAATTTTCAATATCTTCAAATTCCTGTAAATGGATTCTTTGCAGTTGTAAAAAAAATTAGCTGAATACAAAAAGAAAAATCAGATTTTCATCTTAGTGTTATTCTTTTCAATTGATTTAAATATTGCTAAAAAGCTTTTGAAATCCATCCCTTAGGCAAGGGCGAGAGGGAGCCCCCCCCCCCCCCCCGTTCCGGGCACAGCGCAAATCGAGGCCCTGCACTATAACCAAAGATAAAAATTTGTGGATAAAAAAGTGAAAAAGACTGTAGGATAATACACAAAAATAAAAGCAGCATCACAAGAGAAAGAGAAATATAGTTTAAGACCCACCTCTTGAGATTTCCAATTCAAAAGGTAAAAAAGGGGCCCGGAAATATTTCTTGCCTTCATAATGGCGAGACAGCATCAGCAAAACGAAGATTTAAGATTATAGAAGCGTTAAGATTGAAAGACTAATACATCTAATAAGACATTTCCATTGTATTATCAAAATTTTTGATCGTGTAAAATTGTCTAATGAATAACATTTCTTCGGCGTTTTCGCACATTGAATATTCTGCTCCATTTTGAGGGGGGGGAGGTGGAGCTCAATCAGTAGTCGCCAGGCCCGTCATCTGTAGTTCTCAGGTTCAAGTCCCACCTTGTCCAGGATTTATCTCCACAAAACTCCCCGCGCTGCTCTCGGTCAATAGGGGACACGGATGGGCTTGAAAAGCCCGTCATCCGTCAAATGGGACATTAAGCCATGGCACCGTGTAGGTGAGAACCATACCTTATTATGTGCATTTTAAATAACACGCTGGATGTCCTTGACGCGAGGCTACCATCTGTCTCCCAATAACTGTTCAGTGGGTACCATCCCCAAACATCTCTGAGCCTTCGGGGTCCTTGTAACCTGTCATACCACTTATTACTTACAAATGCCTACAGTGTAATTGTGTGCCCATTGTGTGTATTACGTGTCACATGCTCAATGTGTGCGAAAAAATGGCTGCCCAGAGATAAAACAACCCAACTCATTTTTTTTGTGTTTCCATTTATGGTGAGTGATTTTGAATTCTGCTAACTCGTCTCAGATCTGTTGTATAATGTCTATGAAGCATAATCCTCGTGATAAAGATCAAGATTACTAAGCATTTTGAATGAGAAAAAAATCGAGCCATTTCTTAAAGACAAACTGACATTGGCTCATCTCCAGCTGGCATTTGAAGTGAGCTGAAGATGGAGGAAGAAGAAGAGGGGAGAAAAAGAGCTCTCGATTAAATCCCACATACATAAAACACGAGAGAAATGGGAAAAATATGGATTTCTCTTTTAAACACTTAAATCTCACAAAGATGATGTTTAAATATTGATTCTGCTGTGGGAATCACGTGAGTATTGAGCAAAAATAATTTACCTCGAACTAGAAAAGCAAGAAATCGCCTCAAGAGAATATGGTATGCTCCTTTTCGAAGAGAAGAAGGTTTTTCGTTTTCTGCCTTTACAGTTTCCAAAGGAGAAATTCGAAATAATGGATGATCTTGAAAATACAAATAGTAATATATATTGATACCTACAGGTGTTTATGAAAATAACGGAAACACCGATGGCGACTGGAGCACACGCAATGCGCCGTATGCATATCACAGGAACGACGTCATCAGCGATGTGAAATATATTAAGGGAGAAGTACGATATCACGTAACAGTGCCACAGGCGCAGGTGAAACAGCTATTATGGTGTAATTGGCGACAGTGTCAGATTTCAATGACCTCCAAAAAGGCATGATCATTGGTGCGAGTCTTGCAGGAGCATCAGTAACCAGAACGGCGGAAATTGTAGGTGTAACACGAGGAACTGTATCGAAGATTATGATTACTTATCAAAAAGGACAGGGCGTTGCCTCCAAACGTGCAAATTGTGGACGCCATACGAAGTTGTCAGATAAGGATAGGCGAATGTTGGCACGGATTGTACAGTCGCTCAAAAAAGTATCCGAACACTATGGTTGATTAGAGAATTCAGAAAAAATATCTGGCAGCGATTTTTTTAGAAATTAGTGATCTGGCAACCTTCGTGTCACGTGATTACAGAATTCAGAAAAAATATCTGGAGCGTGTGCAGCAACTGTACACGCTCCAGTTACCGTTTTTACGAATGTGCATGACGTATAGGTCTATTCCACGCCGAATTGCGTCTGTTCTGAACCTTCGAGGTAGGCCTACAGCTTATTAATAAAATGTTCTCCACAAACCATTATGTGTCATTATTTTAATAAACTCCTATACATATATATATACACAAAAAAAAAATTCTCCATGGCAAAAAAAGAAAGTCAATTCGTAATGCACTGTTTTTTAACTGTAAAAAATAATTAACTTATCAAATTAGTGAAAAATTGTTTTTTTTACATTTTTAAAAGAATTAATCAAACGACATTTTTATCTAAATCCTAAACAATAATAGACTCTTAAGTAGTCACGTGGTCGCCCATTACGAACGATCGTATTCGAACGACTTGTAACTGTGAGTAATCCATAAATTATTTAACGCTTTATTTCCTACTCTCTCCCCCAGCTGAATTTAATTCCTACTCTCTCCTCCAGCTGAATCAGACTCTCTTCTCCCCCTGTCCCAGCTGGGTCAGCGTTGAGATATATCTCCGCAAAACTCCCCCACCCTGCCCACGGTCAGTAGGGGACACCGATGGGCTTGGAAAGGCCTCCGTCCGTCGGATGGGACATTAAGCCGTGGCCCCATGTGCAGAAGACCCTTACCCTGGGTAAAGTTAAAGAACACACTGGACGACCTTGACGGGAGACTACCATCTGTCTCCCAACAGCTGTTCCAGTGGGTCCCCTCCTTCTCTGAGCCTTCTCTGAGCCTTCGGGGTCCATGTGACCTGGCCATTTAGCCCATGGTGTGCAAAAAAGTGCCGCTCAGAGGTAAAACAACCCAACTCAACTCTTCTCCCTCGTAACGCCTGGATGGATCCCCCCCCCCCCCACCTTTTCTTCATATAATACTTTTCTGTCAGTATCTTCCCTGTTTTGCTGCGGAACTGTGAAGCGAGTTTAGAGTTAATTAGCACAGTAATTAAGCATAAGTGATAATAAAAATAAAAATGATTTTTATCATCAGAAAGCGAAAAAAATTACTAATTGCAAAAATAAGTTTATCGTTGTATCATTACATAAAATCACCTCCTAATTCCTCCTCACCTCTGGGGGTGGATCAGTCGGTAGCGCGCCAAGCTCGTAATCTGTAGTTCCCAGGTTCGAGTCCCAGCTGGGTCAGCGTTGAGATTTATCTCCGCAAAACTCCCCCGCCCTGTCCACGGTCAGTAGGGGACACCGATGGGCTTGGAAAGGCCTCCGTCCGTCGGATGGGACATTAAGCCATGGCCCCATTTGCGGGAGAGCCATACCCTGTGCACGTTAAAGAACACGCTGGATGACCTTGACGGGAGGCTACCATCTGTCTCCCAATAGCTGTTAAAGTGGGTCCCCTCCCCCAACTTTCTCTGAGGCTTCGGGGTCCATGTGACCTGGCCATTTAGCCCATGGTGTGCAAAAAAGTGCCGCTCAGAGGTAAAACAACCCAACTCTTCTCCCTCGTAACGCCTGGATGGATCCCCCCCCCCACCTTTTCTTCATATAATACTTTTCTGTCAGTATCTTCCCTGTTTTGCTGCGGAACTGTGAAGCGAGCTTAGAGTTAATTAGCACAGTAATTAAGCATAAGTGATAATAAAAATAAAAATGATTTTTATCATCTGAAAGCGAAAAAAATTACTAATTGCAAAAATAAGTTTATCGTTGTATCATTACATAAAATCACCTCCTAATTCCTCCTCACCTGTGTGCAACGTGACGTAATGAAATCAACTCCCACCTCAAGGCCTTACGTAATTAATGGACGACCATGTGACTAATCAAGAGTGTACCTTTATTATTGTTTAGGGTTTAGAAAAAAATCTCTTTTCTTTAATTTTTTAAAATGTAGAAAAAGAATTTTCACTAATTTGATAAGCTAATTATATTTTACAATAAAAAAAAGGTACTCTACGAATTGCCTTGTTTTTTTCCGCAATTCTCTTCAAGAAAGTTTGCATTTTACTAAACATCAGTGAAACGAATCTTACAACAGCTTAGCACTAATTTTTATTTTTCGCTCGCTAAAGATAGATTTTTTTAGCGACTTTTATTAAATTGCATTTTAACTCGTAGTAAATATTTTTTCTCCGAAATGACTCTCAGTTTTATTGTTTGAAGACATTGTGCTTATTTTTTTTTAAAAAAATAGACTCCAAAAAATTATCATTATTTGTCACAAGCACTATCAGGAAAAGCATCGCATTACAAATGCGAATACGAAACTAACTCATTACAACATTTACAGCCAGAATTCCAGTCATTATTATATAAAAGCTGAAAGAGTTTGTATTAATTGCTTAAGAGAAAGCATTAATAATTGCAAACAAACTCGCCATCGTTAACAGAGAAAGAAATTCTTTAATAATTGCATCAACTTTTTTTAAGTAATTAATAATAATATGAAAACGTCTCTTTCCAAGTATAGAAAGTTTACAAAATAAATAATAATGAAGAGTCAAGATAACGTTCGGTTGACAGGAATTAAAGTCGACTGGACTCGAACTTGAAGATGCCATTCGAAATGCGTTTGTTGACAATTATAAAAAGAAATATTTCCTTGATAATCACAGGAACAAATATCTTTATTCTCAAGTGTCCACATTTCGTCTCGTTTCAGTTTTAACCTTCTCAACTTTTCATTTTCAAGTGTACAAATGAAAGACCCAGAGTTGATTGATTCTTGGTATCCTTTTCATTCTCAAGTGTCCCTGTGTCCTGGGGTGGGGTTTGGCTGAAGATGTAGCACGCCAGGCTCGTAATCTGTATTCTTAGTTTCGAATCCCAACTGCGCATGATTGAGTCCCACTCTACTTTCGGTGAGAAAGAGTACACGTGGGACTCCGAAAGGCAGCCGTCCGTCGGATGGAGCGTAAAGCCGAGGTCCTCTGACATACCCTGTAAATGTTAAAGAACACGCTGAATGGCCTTGAGGGTAAGCTTCCATCTGTCTCTGAACACTGTTCAGTAGGTCCTGTCTTTGAGCTCTAGGGAGCTTTGTGACCTGACCATTTAGTGCATTGTGTGCACTGTGGGACGTAGAGCCGCGGTCCCCTGTACAGGAGAGCCATATCCTGTAAATGTTAAAGAACACGCTGAATGGCCTTGAGGGTAAGCTTCCATCTGTCTCTTAACACTGTTCAGTTGGTCCTTTCTTTGAGCTCTTGGGGTCTTTGTGACCTGACCATTTAATGCATTGTGTGCAAAAAAAAAGTACTGGTAAGAGGTTGAACATTCGAAAATATGTGTCCTTCAACTGCACTTTTGAACCTATGGCACTTTACTTCTGAAATTCCGACGATTTTGACATTTTCGTTTTAATATCGAAACGTCCTAATTCTGAATTGTGATGAGTCCATTTTGGTTTGAACTTATGATATCACCTAATTCTTAAATGTACAATGTCTTTCACATTTTAGTTTAAAACTTTATTTCTCCCTAAATCTCAAGTGGCCACATATCAATCACATTTTGGCTTAATCACCCAGATCTTTTACAGACAGGTAACCTTGAAAATGAGAAATCACGAAGGTTAAAACTGATATGAGACAAAATGTAGACACCTGATAATAATGATGTTTATTTCTGTGATTATCAAGGAAATATTTCTTCTATTTATAATAGTCAACAAACGCTTGACAGATTGCAATTGGGATGGCAGTCTTCAAGTTCCAGTCAATGTCTGTTTTAATTTGGTATTACGGTGTATAGCATACGTATACCATCATGTTAATAAATACTTTATTTCTGAAAGAAAATCCCCGCCCTGCCCACGGTCAGTAGGGGATACCGATGGGCTTGGAAAGGCCGCCGTCCGTCGGATGGGACGTTAAACCGTGGCCCCGTGTGCGGCAGAGTCATACCCTGTGCACGTTAAAGAACACGCTGGATGGCCTTGACGGGAGGCTACCATCTGTCTCCCAACAGCTGTTCCAGTGGGTCCCCTCCCCCAACCTTCTCTGAGCCTTGTGACCTGGCCATTTAGCCCATGGTGTGCAAAAAAGTGCCGCTCAGAGTTAAACAACCCAACCCAATTCTGAAAGAAAATGACATTACGGTAAAGAGAAATACATTTGCAGATGCTCAATATGGACGATAGACATTACAACGAAATTTAACATCTTCGTGTACTCTATGGAGAATATGGTTGAATATGGTACTTGGTTCATTTCATTGATGAATTGTGCAATAACTGGCGCAAATTGTATCTTTGATGAAACACCCACAAAAAAATTAATTCTACTTGCTTCGTTGACTTATTTTTTTTTAATCAAAAGGCGCATTGTGCTTAGGAACAGGATAGCTCAATCGGTAGCGCGTCACTGCAGTTCCCAGGTACGAGACCCAGCTGGGCCGGCGTTGAGATTCATCTCCGCAAAATCTTAGATCATTAGGAGACACAGGTGGGCTTGTAAAGGCCGCCGTCAATCAGGTGGGATGTTAAGCCATGGCTCATTGTGTGGGAGAGCTTACCCTGCTATCCCGACAATGGGTATGATAAAGTACACGTTCGTGATAATAAATAAGAAATGCTCGTGAAAAAGAACTCGCTGAATTGCCTTGACGGGAGGTCACCATCTGTCTCCTACTAACAGTTGTCCTGTAGGTCGCCTCCCTTCAACTTTCTCTGAGTCTTCGTTGGGTTGTTTTACCAATGAGCGGCACTTTTTTGCACACCATGGGCTAAATGGCCAGGTCACAAGGACCCCGAAGGCTCAGAGAAGGTTGGGGGAGGGGACCCACTAGAACAGCTGTTGGGAGACAGATGGTAGCCTCCCGTTAAGGCTATCCAGCGTGTTATTTAAAGTCCATAGGGTATAACTCTCCCACACACAGGGCCATGGCTTAACGTCCCATCCGACGGACGGCGCCTTTCCAAGCCGATCGGTGTCCTCTACTGACCGTGGGCAGGGCGGGGAATTTTGCGGAGATATATCTCCGAGTCTTCGTTGTCCTTGTGATCTGGCCATTTAGTCCATTATATGCAAAAAAAAGTGCCGCTCACAGATAAATAACCCATTGTGCTTTCACTGCACTTTGTAATACATCATTTATGGCCTTTCTAGGGAAGCTTTCCGATTCCTGCTGTATCGACTGCAAACCGAAGAGAAAAAAGATTTGATGCGTTCTTCTCACTCATTTTCCTATCCATGCTACAAACAAATACGTGTTTAAAATTGAAAAAGCTACTTTGTATTTACCTTCATTTCACATCGCTATGACTATATATGTATATTTGATATTTTATTTAAGTACCTGAATTATGAAAAAAGCATTTCTTCCCTTTTAACCACGTACTCCTCATGACTTGTTTTCAATGGAACTGTTTCATAAAAAAACTTATTTTGAAAGTTGCGTACTCTGAAATGCGGTTTACCACAAATACATTTTTATTACATGTTTTCACGAGCATTTCTTATTTCTCTGTATAGCCTTGACGGAAGGGTTGTTTTACCTCTGAGCGGCACTTTTTTGCACACCATGGGCTAAATGGACAGATCACATGGACCTTGAAGGCTCAGAGAAGGTTGGGGGGGGACCCACTGGAATTGCTGTTGGGAGACAGATGGTAGCCTCCCGTCAAGGCCATTCAGCGTGTTCTTTAACGTACACATGGTATAGCTCTCCCGCACACGGAGTCACGGTTTAATGTTCCATACGACGGACGGCAGCTTTTCCAAGCCCATCAGTGTCCCCTACTGACCGTGGGCAGGGCGGGGAAGTTTTGCGGAGATAAATCTCAACGATGACCCAGCTGGGACTCGAACCTGGGAACTACAGATTACGAGCCTGGCGCGCTACCGACTGAGCCACCCCCGCCCCCACTATTTACATAGGACAAGCGCTTTCGACTGTACTCAGTAGTCATCATCAGAGCTGCGTACAGTCGCTCAAAAAAGTATCCGAACACTATGGTTGATTACAGAATTCAGAAAAAATATCTGGCAACGATTTTTTTTAGAAATTAGTGATCTGGAGGTGATCTCAGGTGACACGAAGGTTCCCAGATCACTCATTTCTAAAAAAAATCGTTGCCAGATATTTTTTCTGAATTCTGTAATCAACCATAGTGTTCGGATATTTTTTTGAACGACTGTAGAGCCGAAAGCGCTCGGCCCCATGTAAATAGCACATTGCAACACTTGTGTAAATAAATCTAACCGGCGAAAAAGCGCTATCCATTCTTATGTGTTTAAGTTTCCTATAATGGGGGCTGTGGTGGCTCAGTAGGTAGCGCGCCAGACTTGCAATCTGCAGTGTCCAGATCCAAACTATGCAGCCATTGAAATTTATCCCTCCACCTGCTCTCAGTCAAAAAGAGCACACTTGTAGGTTTCGAATGGGCACCGACCGTCGGGGGACGGGACTGGCTCAGTCGGTAGCGTGCCAGGCTCGTAATCTGTAGTTCCGAGGTTGGAGTCCCAGCTAGGTAAACGTTGAGATTTATCCCGCAAAACTTTCCCACCCTGCCCACAGTCAGTAGGGGACACCAATTTGCTTGGAAAGGCCACTGTCCGTCGTATGGGACGTTAAGCCGTGGCCCCGTGTGCGGGAAAGCCATACCCTGTGCACGTTAAAGAACGCGCTGGATAGCCTTAACGGGAGGCTACCATCTGTCTCCCAACAGCTGTTACAGTGGGTCCCTCCATCAACCTTCTCTGAGTCTTCGGGGTCCTTGTGACCTGCCATTTAGCCCATGGTGTGCAAAAAAGTGCCGCTCAGAGGTAAAACAACCCAATCCAACCGACCGTCGGATGGGACGTTAAGCCGTGGTTCTCTTTACGGAAAATCCATATCGAGTATACATTAAAGAACACTCTGTATAGCCTTGACGGAAGGCTTCCGTCTCTCTGTCCTAACAGCTGTTAAGTGGGTCTCCATTCCCCAACCTCCTCTGAAACCTTGAGGTCCTTGTGACCTGGTCATTTAGCCCAGTGTTTGCAAAAAAATGTCCCTCGTAGGTAAAACAAACCAACTCTCTAATGAAAAAAAAAAATCCATTAAACGTTTGTAGGATTATCTGTAGAATCAAATATTAATTCTTCACTCTGTCAATGAATCATTTTAACTTTCATTCAATTACTCTCTGTGGAAAAACCGTGCAATCAAAAAATCAAACAGTAAAATGTTTTCATATTGTATTATTTCTAATTCTTGTTTTTCCGCATAAAAAAGTACTTCTGAAAGAGAGAGAAGCAGTCATTGGGAAGACGGCAAGAGTAGAAAATAAATGTAAGCAGACTAAACAAAGAATGGCTTCGTTTTGCATTGCCTACATCTTCTAAAGCATGAGTTTTATCTCCTGAATCCGAGGTCAACGATGTTCAACCTTTCGTGAGCTTTGTCATTCTAATGTCGCGAAACAAATCCAATTACGGAATCTTTTATCTGAAATGCGAGTGCAGAGAAAGAGCTCTCGGTGGTTCGCAGCCCTCCACCAGTGAGCCATCGTCTGCCTGGAATGTGTGCAAATGAATCAGATAAAAGCAAAGGATGAAGAGAGACCGAGAGACAGATAAATTCCTTTCCTTCTTGGCGAAGTAAGTGGTGGTCGATGTGCTACTAAGAAAACTCTCGATAGCTCATCGCTAGACAGATACGAAAGATAATCATCTTTACTGGGGATGACTGGCAAGGAAAGGCTTTCAGAAAGAAATACTCTTTCCAATAATGAAGGAAGTTTGTTTGTTGTAGAGGACCAGGGAAACAATTACGTAGCGGTTGTGGGATGAGGCTTGTTGCCAATCATTCATCCAGAAGAATTGACGAGCGACTTTTTCAAATCATTACCCTCATTACTTATCCGTCATTCTTTGTACGTTCTGATCCTCATTTACACCAGATGAAATCCGATTCTTCCTTCCTCCAGTCCGTACAACATAAACATATAGAAATGTGCAACTTGGAATAACGAAGTTAACAGAAGTATCATTTGCGATTTTTCTTATGTAGGTTCACTTCCTATCATGATTCTGTTTCCTAATACAATATTCTCCAACACGATTCTATCTTCTAACCCAATATTGTACAGCATAATTCTTCTTTCTAATCAGTACTTCCTAGCTTGGCGTTGTCTTCTAATACTAGAGCAGGGATGGCGAAACTTTTTCGAGATCGCGTTCTAAAATTACAGAAATAAGAGATTTTCTAGCTCGCGTGCCATAATTACAGAAATAAGAGAACATTTTCTAGCTCTCATGTCAAAATTTCAGAAATAAGAGAACATTTTCTAGCTCGCGTGCCAAAATTTCAGAAATAATAGAACATTTTCTAGCTCGCGTGCCAAAATTTCAGAAATAAGAGAACCTTTTCTTGCTCCATGCCATAATTGCAGAAATAAGAGAACATTGTTCAGCTCGCGTGCCAAAATTTCAGAAATAATAGAACTTTTTCTAGCTTGCGTGTCAACGTAACAAAAATACATTAAAACGTTATTTATGCCAGCAAAGGTTACATATTCGTTTATCATGCAGTGCAAATTAAATAATACAAAATGCTATAAATTTATCTATAAGAATATAAATTATTAAAAAATAGAACAATTATTTATCATAATCAAGCTCATTCAATCAAACGCAAAAATTCACACGCGGCTTTCCACTTACTATGTTCGGGCGATCGCTCACACCGCTGTGAATATTTTTATGATGGGGTCAGTTATGGCAGCGAAAACTGGACTCTTTGTAAGCAACATAACAGGAAACTTGATGATTTTGATTCTAGATTCTTACGCAGTATCTTGGGCATTAGATGATTCAACTTTGTAACTAATGATGAGGTTAGGCAAAGGAGTCGGCAACCTCCTTTGAGCAGCATATTGTGCAGAGAGAGACTCCTTCGGTTTGGCTATGTTGTCCGTATGCATAACTATAGATTAGCGAATAGGGTTATGAACAGTGTGCCTAAAGGCCTCAGAAAGAGGGGAGACCTAGGATGCAGCGGACAGACAAGCCCTCTGTTGTGGGGTGGGGGAAATTCTCGTGCTCCGTTTTGAGAACACTACACGAGCAGTGGACTGACAGTCGGTAGGGAGCCAGGCTTGCAATCTCTAGTTCCCAGGTTAGAGTCTCACCTGGGCATTGAAATTTATCACCTCAAAACTCCCCACTCAGCTCCCGGTGAATTGGAAAGTCCTCCGTCCATCGGATGGGACGTTAAGCGATGGTCCCGTGTGCTGGAGAGCCATACCCTGTACACGTTAAAGAACACTCTGGTTGGCCTTGATGGGAGGCTACTATCTGTCTCCCAACAGTTGCCCACTGAGTTCCCCTTTCATCAACCTTCTCTCAGCGCTTAGGATCCTTATGATCTTGCCATTTAGCCCATTGTGTGGAAAAAAGTGACGTTCAGAGGTAAATGGGTTGGGTTGTTTTACCTCTGAGCGGCACTTTTTTGCACACCATGGGCTAAATGGCTACTCCGAAGGCTCAGAGAAGGTTGGGGGAGGGGACCCACTGAACAGCTGTTGGAAGACAGATGGTAGCCTTCCGTCAAGGCCATCCAGCGTGTTCTTTAACGTGCACAGGGTATGGCTCTCCCGCACACGGGGCCAGGGCTTAACGTCCCATCCGACGGACGGCGGCCTTTCCAAGCCCATCGGTGTCCCCTACTGACCGTGGGAAGGGCGGGGAATTTTGCGGAGATAAATTTCAACGCTAACCCAGCTGGGACTCGAACCTGGGAACTATAGAACTGGCGCGCTACCTACTGAGCCACCCCCGCCCCGTTCAGAGGTAAAACAATTTATCTTATTACATAAAACTTAACATAAAAAGAATTTTGAAAATGGGTTTAATTTAGGGGGGAGGAGAGAGGAGGTTATGTCTCACAAATAGAATATTAAGAATATAAAGTTTTTCAATTTATGTGAACAAATTTTAAATTTATCTAAATTTTAAAGAATCCCATTATACTTGGATCAAGTTTTTAAAGATAACAAACAAGTAACTGCTTTAAACAATATTGGCGATATTCCCCCTTCTCCTAAGAAACAATAACGTGGAATATTTACAGATGTGATAAATCTTCGAGGGTCCTGGAGGATTTCTTCTCGGTTCTTTATATTCAATATTTCACAAAGTATGTGAAAAAAGAATAATTCATAGCAAACAAAGTCTCTGTCAAACGATTAAGATAAAGATTAAAACTGCTGGTAAATAAATAATTCTTCCTAGAGAAGATATTTCAGTATTATTTTTCTCTAATTGAAAAATTCGTAGGTCGATTTCAAAACTTTGAGTTACATCTGAGAGAAAAAAACTCACAATTCTGAAGCCATGATATTAACGAGAAGTAGACGAGTGAGTCCACACTCGTGCACCTCTGATTACGTTAGATTTCCATCTGAAACTCATTCAAAAATAATTTTGTGACTTGCAGTGTTCTTCTAGCGAACAATAATTATTTCAACTTACTACCTTTACCCTCAAAGATAGTACAGGGAGTGCCCACCTTAAGTAACGGCTCGATTCTTAGAGACCTTACCTGAGGTTCTTGGAGACTTTACATAAGTCTAATAATCTTTCTTTTGTTTTTTCATATTACAAATTCGTTATTTTTTCCTGTTTATTTTCTCTGCCTTAACATGAAATGGCTTTTAACTGTTTCGTGACCACTTTTCTTAACAGAACCCGTAACCGCAGGGTTCCGGATGTGACGTCGTTTCAAAATGTATCAAAACGCAGACGCCAACAAAAAATATATCAAGACTTCCACAAGCGTTACGCCATTTTGTTGGTGTGCGTGTATCGAATATATGCTAATGCTGATCTTCTTGAGTAGTTTTTTGTTATTCTGAAGGAGAAAACATTGGTGTCCTCCACACGTGTTCTTTCAAAAATGTCTTCACTTCCTCCCTGAGCTTTTTCCTCTGAATAATGATTATTGATAGAACTAGTTTAGAAACGGAAGTTTCCTCTTTCCGAAACTCAAATCCACGTCACTGATGACGCTCTGGTGCTCGTGCAGCAGATGTCTAATGATCTGAACTGGAGAGAGAAAGTCGAAGATTTCATTTTAAAACTTGCGTTTTCTTTTGAGCAAAATAAATATTTTTTTCTTTTAAAATACCGTTTCGCTGTTTCCTTTAGACGGTGTTGAAATTAAGGATGCTACAGAATAGTCGAGAAAAATTTCATGGGTTATATAGTTTCCAAGTGTTTTTTCTTGCAGTCTCCGCTGTAAAGTTTTTTACACTTTTGGTAACTGAGAAATATTCACCAACTTTCGGTTGGCCCGACAGCAATTTTGGATTTCAACAATACTTTAATATTGCAACTTTAAAACGATTAAAAAATGTGAACCACTGATTTCAAGAAGAAAAAATAAGCTATGTTACTGCGGTGGAGCTGTGTTGTGTTGTTTAACCGCTGGGCGAAACTTTTTTGCAAACACTGGATTAAACGGCTAAGTCATAAGGACCCCATGGTCCTTATGACTTAGCCGTTTAATCCAGTGTTTGCAATCTAATGCCAGTCTTGCAGAGAAAAATGGGGAAGGGGATCCACTGGACAGCTATTCGGAGACAGAAGGAAGACTCTCGTCAAGGCTAATCAGCTGTTCTTTAACGAGAACAAGGTAAAGTTCTCCCTCACTGTGATGTCCCAAAGGGGTTCCGATCCTGTAGGACTAGGCCACATGTGATGTCCTCCCTTCTCAGATTTATGGAGACTGAATCAAACGTTGTGGCCGCCGGAGGACGATGCGATTGTTGCTTAATAATTAGTTCACCATCACTTCGGTGAAATTACAGGTTCGCGGGTTTTTAAGCCCGTGCCACTGCACGCCTTTGAAGAAACTGGTGTTGAATGATGAATAACAACAGTCCATTAATTACTGCACGAGAGTTGGATAGGGACGACACAGTTTTATTTATAATATATACAGCTACGTGCTGGGAATGAGCTCAACTCCATGTGCCTTTGCTGCTTTGCAGCTGCAAACATTAATAATGAGGTGGAGAATTGCACACTCTGCACGTTCTCACTTTACAGACCTCAAAACTAGGCGAAAGGATAATCAACCTTTGCCTACACTGTGGTTCGCTCTGAATCCACAAAACTGTTATCAGATTCACCTCTCAACTCCGTGAGCCTTTGCTGCATTGTTGCTGCAAATGTTAACAATGAGGTGGAGAATCGCACACTCTGCGAGTCCTCACTTTACAGACCTCAAAACACAGGTAAAGGATAACCAACCTTTGCCTACACTGTGGTTCCTTCTGAACAACAAGAATAAAAAGATAGATTCTCCAAGAATCTCGATTCCCTCTTGGAATCGCACCCTCACTTCAAGGGTTACTTTTGAGAAAGGCGGCATCCTTTTGACGCGTGTCGCAACAACCTTCTTCATTCTACAACGCACAAACTAAAGCTTCAAATCTACCACCTAGCCTCGTGCGCGGAATTAGCGCCTTAGGTTAGTCATTTACGGCATAAACAACTGCTGGCATTCGTCACCACTTACACGGAGCAGCTTTAGACCCGAAAAACAACAACAGTGAGTCATCCCAACACAAACATTTCCAAGAACACATAAAAAATATATAAAACAATAAAATATAACAAAAATATACAATAAATAAACAAATATAAAATTCGAGGGACATGACACTCACATGCAGCAGATCTCCTTCACATACATCAGAGATAGGGCATAAAGCCCTATCCGATGTATGACAACCTTTCCGAGCCCAACGGTCTCACCTTTTTCACGAAGAGCAGAACAGGGGTTAGCGGAAGATGCTCTGATGACGCGTTCATTTCCAGCAGAAGAAGCATAACCATCACAAAGTGGAGGAGGGGAAAATATCCTCAGAAGAAATCAGGACAAAACTCCAGTCTCCCTCCTCTTTCCCTCCCCATCAAAATATTTATTTCGATATTGATATTTTTAAGAAAATAAATATC
Source organism: Ryuthela nishihirai (assembly GCA_038380435.1). NCBI lineage: Eukaryota > Metazoa > Arthropoda > Arachnida > Araneae > Heptathelidae > Ryuthela > Ryuthela nishihirai. The sequence goes on along the minus strand of JAWZYU010000001.1, from coordinate 122,541,817 downwards.
CTCTCAAGCATCCGCTTGTCAAAGAGGTCTGACAGGATCTTCTCAGTTTAACAGACCACAGAGAAGATCTCTGAGAAAGTCGAGACCTCAAGAGAAAGACAGTACAAACATCTATAACTTACCCAGGTCTCTTAGATCTGTAGCCCAGCACTCTACTATACGAAATATTCTGAAAACTACCAAATCCAAGAAGTTCGATTCACTTGGACAGTTCACCTGTCTGTGTAACTGATCTAAGAAATTGTTTTTATCAATCCACTCATAGATTTTACGCTGAATTATATGCTAATTTCGCCAATTGTTTATGTCTAATGAAGTGTGCACGAAACAATATGACGAACACAAACTTATGATACAAAAAAATGAATGGGCACCGAAACACTTACAAATACCCTTTTACGACTTCTAGAAGGTGGGAAGCGGCACAAATGGTAACGATGCAGACAAGTCTGCTTTCCTTGGCTTGACCACCCCACCTTATGAAGTATGATGATCTGTCCTCGCTCAAACGCAGTGAGTCAGCGATATGGTAGACGTAACACGTTGTCTTGGTATTCCGTATTGATGTGGGGCGGGGTGGCTCAGTCGGTAGCGCGTCAGGCTCGTAATCTGTAGTTCCCAGGTTCGAGTCCCAGCTGGGACAGCGTTGAGCTTTATCTCCGCAAAATTCCCCGCCCTGCCCATGGTCAGTAGGGGACACCGAAGGGCTTGGAAAGGCCGCCGTCCGTCGGATGGACGTTAAGCCGTGGCCCCGTGTGCTGGAGAGCCATACCCTGTGCACGTTAAAGAACACGCTGGATGGCCTTGACGGGAGACTATCATCTGTCTCCCAACAGCTGTTCCAGTGGGTCCCCTCCCCCAACCTTCTCTGAACCTTCGGGGTCCATGTGACCTGGCCATTTAGCCCATGGTGTGCAAAAAAGTGCCGCTCAGAGGTAAAACAACCCAACCCAACCAGTATTGATGTTGTTCCTACAGACTTCGTTCTATGGGATCTCTCAGAATTGTACTGGCCGCAAACTCATGGAGCTTTTAGCCGAGGCAACGACATGTCTTGACTAATAAAGATTATAACACCGAGGCAACGACATGTCTTGACTCATAAAGCTTATAACACCGAGGCAACGACATGTCTTGACCTATAAAGCTTATAACACCGAGGCAACGACATGTCTTGACTTATAAAACTTATAACATCGAGGCAACGACATGTCTTGACTAATAAAGCTTATAACACCTAGGCAACGACATGTCTTGACTTATAAAGCTTATAACACCGAGGCAACGACATGTCTTGACCTATAAAGCTTATAACACCGAGGCAACGACATGTCTTGACTTATAAAGCTTATAACACCTGCCCTTTCCTCCTTATTTGTCCGACAATCGAATCATTTGCACATCTCACCACATTGCGCTCAGCAAACGATTTTGCCTCGCAATCGAACCACCTCTTCTAAGTGGTGCAACTTCATAGTCACAGGGTGCATATATATTATTTGATAATTTTTATTTCGTGTCTTGTATTCATAGAAATAGGCTTAAAATTCTGTCGTCTGACATCCGAAATTCGTCACGGGTTCAGTACCGAAAAAACCACTTCTAAGTTTATGATTCTGTGTAAACTTCACTTATTTCCTACTCACACAAAAACAAAAACCACTTCTTTGTGGCTCAGTCGGTAGAGTGCCAGGCTCGAAATATTCAAGTTTTGAATGTTCGAGTCCCACCTGTGCAAGTGTCAGTATTTGTCTCCATTAAACCCCCAAACTGAACTCGGTAAGAAAGGAGACACTGTTGGGCTTGGATGAAACGCTAAAACCGGGAACATTAAGTGCAGGGAAGCTACACCCTGTGCACTTTAAAGAACATGCTGGATGGCCTCAACTAGCGTCTACCATCTATCTCCTAAGAGCTGTCCAATGGGTTTCCTTCCCCCAACCTTCTCTGGTCCTTGGATTCCTTGTGACCAGGACATTTAGCCCATTGTGCACAAAAAAGTACCACTCACATGTAATAAACCCAACTGCACTTCTATCTTCAGTCATGTGAGTCTCTATCTGAATAACTCAAGTTGACAAATAAATGTGGTGGCAAAACAAAGACTCGTTTTCACTGCCACCCTTTTTTTTTCCAGTGCAAATATCCGTAGATTTCTCCTGACAGGTAACAGTTTCTTAAAATCATTTCATTGCGCACTCGGCCACGCTTCGCTTCGCAAGAGAAAATAAATTCAAAAAGCTCAATATAATTCAAAATAAATTCATCAGATTCGCTTTGGGCCTGATGAAAAGCTCTCCTAATATAACTTTAATTGCTAAAACCTCTATTTCACCTTTCCAGATCAGGGTACCATATTTACTACTTAATATTATTTCAAGACTTCATCTCAAGCACCATGATCATTTTTTAATCAATCAATTTAAAACTGAAAAATTTTTTCACCCTGCAATTAATTTTGTGAAGGAAAAGGCTGCTTTTAATTATATTCTTGATAAAAATCATAAAGGAGATAAAGAAAGGAACATAAAGAAAGGAAGTAAAGGATTGCACAACAACGAAAAATAATAAAGAAAGGAAGTAAAGGACTGCATAGAAACGAAAAAACATAAAGAAAGGAAGTAAAGGAATGCATAAAGAAGAAGAAAAACAAAGAAAGGAGGTAAAGGACTGCATAGAGACGAAAAAGCATAAAGAAAGGAAGTAAAGGATTGCATAGCAACGAAAAATAATAAAGAAAGGAAGTAAAGAACTGCGTAGGGACGAAAAAGCATAAAGAAAGGAGGTAATGGACTTGTTTGAGAAGAAACATTATAAAGAAAGGAGGTAAAGGACTGCATAAAGACGAAAAAACATAAAGAAAGGAAGTAAAGGACGACATAGAGACGAAAAAACATAAAGAAAGGAAGTAAAGGACGACATAGAGACGAAAAAACATAAAGAAAGGAAGTAAAGGAATGCATAAAGAAGAAAAAACAAAGAAAGGAAGTAAAGGACTGCATAGAGACGAAAAAACATAAAGAAAGAAGGTAAAGGACTGCATAGAGACGAAAAACGTAAAGAAAGGAAGTAAAGGAATGCATAAAGAAAAAAAAACAAAGAAAGGAAGCAAAGGACTGCATAGGGGCGAAAAACGTAATGAAAGGAAGTAAAGGATTGCATAGAGACGAAAAAACATAAAGAAAGGAAGTAAAGGAATGCATAGAGACGAACAAACATAAAGAAAGGAAGTAAAGGAATGCATAAAGAAGAAAAACAAAGAAAGGAAGTAAAGGACTGCATAGGGGCGAAAAACTTAATGAAAGGAAGTAAAGGACTGCATAGAGACGAAAAAACATAAAGAAAGGAAGTAAAGGAATGCATAGAGACGAACAAACATAAAGAAAGGAAGTAAAGGAATGCATAAAGAAGAAAAAACAAAGAAAGCAAGTAAAGGACTGCATAGGGGCGAAAAAACGTAATGAAAGGAAGTAAAGGACTGCATAGAGACGAAAAACATAAAGAAAGGAAGTAAAGGAATGCATAAAGAAGAAGAAAAAACAAAGAAAGGAGGTAAAGGACTGCATAGAGACGAAAAAACATAAAGAAAGGAAGTAAAGGATTGCATAGCAACGAAAAATAATAAAGAAAGGAAGTAAAGGACTGCGTAGGGACGAAAAAGCATAAAGAAAGGAGGTAATGGACGACATAGAGACGAAAAAACATAAAGAAAGAAGGTAAAGGACTGCATAGAGACGAAAAACGTAAAGAAAGGAAGTAAAGGAATGCATAAAGAAGAAAAAACAAAGAAAGGAAGTAAAGGACTGCATAGGGGCGAAAAACGTAATGAAAGGAAGTAAAGGACTGCATAGAGACGAAAAAACATAAAGAAAGGAAGTAAAGGAATGCATAGAGACGAACAAACATAAAGAAAGGAAGTAAAGGAATCCATAAAGAAGAAAAAACAAAGAAAGGAAGTAAAGGACTGCATAGGGGCGAAAAAACGTAATGAAAGGAAGTAAAGGACTGCATAGGGGCGAAAAACCATAATGAAAGGAAGTAAAGGACTGCATAGAGACGAAAAACCATAAAGAAATGAAGTAAAGGAATGCATAGAGATGGAAAACGTAAAGAAAGGAAGTAAAGGAATGCATAGAGACGAAAAACGTAAAGAAAGGAAGTAAAGGAATGCATAGAGACGAAAAACGTAAAGAAAGGAAGTAAAGGACTGCATAGGGGCGAAAAAACGTAATGAAAGAAGTAAAGGACTGCATAGAGACGAAAAACCATAAAGAAAGGAGGTAATAGACTTGATTGAGACGAAAAATTATAAAGAAAGGAATTAAAGGACTGCATAGAGACGAAAAAACATAAAGAAAGGAAGTAAAGGAATGCATAGAGACGAACAAACATAAAGAAAGGAAGTAAAGGAATCCATAAAGAAGAAAAAACAAAGAAAGGAAGTAAAGGACTGCATAGGGGCGAAAAAACGTAATGAAAGGAAGTAAAGGACTGCATAGGGGCGAAAAATCATAATGAAAGGAAGTAAAGGACTGCATAGAGACGAAAAACCATAAAGAAATGAAGTAAAGGAATGCATAGAGATGGAAAACGTAAAGAAAGGAAGAAAAGGAATGCATAGAGACGAAAAACGTAAAGAAAGGAAGTAAAGGAATGCATAAAGAAGGAAAAACAAAGAAAGGATTAAAGGACTGCATAGGGGCGAAAAAACGTAATGAAAGAAGTAAAGGACTGCATAGAGACGAAAAACCATAAAGAAAGGAGGTAATAGACTTGATTGAGACGAAAAATTATAAAGAAAGGAATTAAAGGACTGCATAGAGACGAAAAACGCAAAGAAAGGAAGTAAAGGTATGCATAGAGACGAACAAACATAAAGAAAGGAGTTAAAGGAAAGCATAAAGGAGAAAAAACAAAGAAAGGAAGTAAAGGAATGCATAGGGACGAAAAAACATAAAGAAAGGAAGTAAAGGAATGCATAGAGACGAACAAACATAAAGAAAGGAAGTAAAGGAATGCATAAAGAAGTAAAAACAAAGAAAGGAAGTAAAGGACTGCATAGGGGCGAAAAAACGTAATGAAAGGAAGTAAAGGAATGCATAAAGAAGAAAAAACAAAGAAAGGAGGTAAAGGACTGCATAGAGACGAAAGAGCATAAAGAAAGGAAGTAAAGGATTGCATAGCAACGAAAAATAATAAAGAAAGGAAGTAAAGGACTGCGTAGGGACGAAAAATCATAAAGAAAGGAGGTAATGGACTTGATTGAGACGAAAAATTATAAAGAAAGGAGGTAAAGGACTGCACAGAGACGAAAAAACAAAAAGAAAGGAAGTAAAGGACGACATAGAGACGAAAAAACATAAAGAAAGGAAGTAAAGGACGACATAGAGACGAAAAAACATAAAGAAAGGAAGTAAAGGACGACATAGAGACGAAAAAACACAAAGAAAGGAAATAAAGGACTGCATAGAGACGAAAAAACATAAAGAAAGAAGATAAAGGACTGCATAGAGACGAAAAACGTAAAGAAAGGAAGTAAAGGAATGCATAAAAAAGAAAAAACAAAGAAAGGAAGTAAAGGACTGCATAGGGGCGAAAAACTTAATGAAAGGAAGTAAAGGACTGCATAGAGACGGAAAAACATAAAGAAAGGAAGTAAAGGAATGCATAGAGACGAACAAACATAAAGAAAAAAGTAAAGGAATGCATAAAGAAGAAAAACAAAGAAAGGAAATAAAGGACTGCATATGGGCGAAAAACTGTAATGAAAGAAGTAAAGGACTGCATAGAGACGAAAAACCATAAAGAAAGGAAGTAAAGGACTGCATAGAGACGAAAAACGTAAAGAAAGGAAGTAAAGGAATGCATAAAGAAGAAAAAAACAAAGAAAGGAAGTAAAGGACTGCATAGGGGCGAGAAAACGTAATGAAAGGAAGTAAAGGACTGCATAGAGACGAAAAACATAAAGAAAGGAGGTAATGGACTTGATTGAGACGAAAAATTATAAAGAAAGGAGGTAAAGGACTGCATAGAGACGAAAAACGTAAAGAAAGGAAGTAAAGGACTGCATAGAGACGAAAAACCATAATGAAAGGAAGTAAAAGACTGCATAGGGGCGAAAAAATGTAATGAAAGGAAGTAAAGGACTGCATATAAACGAAAAAAAATGAGGAGGTAAAGGACTGGATCGCTATTCCAGCATAAAATGCTCTCCTCCATTTAAATGGTCTTAAAAATGTGCTAATATGTAGGGTCATTACGAAATACAACCATATTTTAAAATGTTACTTTTCATTAAATAAATAAAAGTACCAAAAGTGCTTGTGTGGACAAAATGTCGAGAAACTTTCAAGGTTTCGTTTTCTGTTTAAGAGACTTCAATGTATCGGCAAATATTAGTGCGTTTGGTTGTTTTACATCTCAGCGGCAATATTTTTGCACACACTAAGCTAAATATCCAGGTCACAAGGACCCCGAGAGCTTAGAGAAAGTTGCAGGGAGGCGACCCATTGGACAGCTGTTGGAAGACAGATAGTAGCCTCTCGTCAAGACCATGCTGCGTATTCTTTAACCTGTACACGGGCCTTCTCTTCAGCACACGAAGCCATGGCTTAACATCCCATCCGACGGACGGCGGCCTTTTCAAGCCCATCAGTGTCCCCTACTGACCGACGGTAGGGTGGGGGAGTTTGGCGGAGATAAATTTCAATGCTGGTCCAGCTAGGACTCGAAACTGGGAACTGTTCCATTTTAAAATCGGTGATTGTCGTATTTAATTATAACCTTATCTGCATGTTTTATACAGAATGTCAAAATAGAACGTATGCCGAACACAATTACGTAAACGGGAACGTTTAGAAAACAAAAATAGAACTATCAGGACGCATAATACATATACTATGTGCAATGTCCATCTTTGCCTCACTACCAAAAGAAATTGCTTCGCAGAATATTATAATTAGCACATCATTTTGTATAGTAATTTTATTTCATAATTTTGTATTATTTTAGTTAACATTTTGTTCTAATAAACCAATAAATAAAAGACATTGCATAATAAGCCTAACTATAATTTGTGTTACCTTTATAGTCCATTGGGAAAAATATTTCCCATAAAATTCCAAAAAAACTACACATTGTTATGTATTTTTCTTATGATTTTTATAAATTTTACGTCTAAACAAACTAAAATAAACAGTTACATACTAATATTTACTCTTAGAAACCTTATGGTCCTGAAAGGGTTAAATAAATAAAAGTACCAAAGTGCTTGTGTGGACAAAATGTCGAGAAACTTTCGGGGTTTCGTTTTCTGTTTAAGAGACTTCAATGTATCGGCAAATATTAGTGCGTTTGGTTGTTTTACATCTCAGCGGCAATATTTTTGCGTACACTAAGCTAAATATCCAGGTCACAAGGACCCCGAGAGCTTAGAGAAAGTTGCTGGGAGGTGAACCATTGGACAGCTGTTGGAAGACAGTCTCGTCAAGACCACCCTACGTATTCTTTAACCTGCACAGGGGACTTCCCTTCAGCACACGAAGCCATGGCTTAACATCCCATCCGACGGACGGCGGCCTTTTCAAGCCCATCAGTGTCCCCTACTGACCGACGGTAGGGTGGGGGAGTTTGGCGGAGATAAATTTCAATGCTAGTCCAGCTAGGACTCGAAACAGGGAACTGCAGATTACGAGCAACTGAGCCACTCCCGCCCCTTCCATTAGGTTTTTATGCTAACTTAATTCTCTAGCTTGACATACATAGCCGATTCTCACGCGAATCGGATGCATTTTGTTCAAAATAAATGTCTTCCACAAAAATCGGATCTACGTAAAATCGGATCTCTCACGGCTCCGAGGAACATAAAAAAAATCTTCAACTTCGGAATTAAAAAAAATAATAAATAAATTACCTCTCAAGCAGAGGCAGGTGGTGGCGGTGGCTCAGTTGGTAGCGCGCCAGGCTTGTAATCTGCAGTTCCCAGGTTTGAGTCCCATCTTGTCCAGTATTTAGAATTATCTTCCCAAAACTCACTGCCCTATCATCAGTCAGTAATGGACAGCGATTGGCTTAGAAAGACCGCCGTCCGTCGGATGGGACGAAAAGCCTTGGACCCGTGTGCGGGAGAGCTTTACCCTGTACCGTTAATGAACACGATGGATGACCTTGACGGGAGGCTGTTATCTCCTCCGAACAGTTGTCCAATGGGTCCCCTCGCCCAATATTCTCTGAGCTTTCGGGGTTCTTGTAACCTGGACATTTAACCCATTGTGTACAAAAAAGCCCGCTCATAGGTAAAACAACCCATCTCCTCAAGCAGCTGCTTGCCACAGAGGTCTGACAGGAATATATCAATTTAACACACTATAGAGAAGAGATTACCATTTCGTTTGGGACGGGGATGGCTCAGCCGGTAGCGCGCCAGGCTCGTAATCTGTAGTTCCCAGATTCGAGTCCCAGCTGGGTCATCGTTGAGATATATCTCCGCAAAATTCTCCGCCCTGCCCACGGTCAGTAGGAGACACCGATGGGCTTGGAAAGGCCTCCGTCCATCGGATGGGATGTTAAGCCGTGCCTCCGTGTGCGGGAGAGCCATACCCTGTGCACGTTAAAGACCACGCTGGATGGCCTTGACGGGGGGCTACCATCTGTCTCCCAACAGCTGTTCCAGTGGGTCCCCTCCCCCAACCTTCTCTGAGCCTACGGGGTCCATGTGACCTGGCCATTTAGCCCATGGTGTGCAAAAAAGTGCCGCTCAGAGGTAAAACAACCCAACCCAAAACCAAAGAAACCAACTTGTAAATCGGCATTCATTTAATCAAACGAGTATGAAATGCTTCAGCACATTTCCCATTTTGTTTCTTGCAATTTCGTCGAAAGTCTTTCAGCCAAGTTTCCATTAAGGTCTTTTAACGGCGATTATAATGGGAAGACATGAATGAGTCTACGCAGCAAAGCGAAAAGTAAAAGGGCATTCGACGAGTGTTACATCAGAGATTGAGAGAGTGGCTTTGTGCAGGCAAGCATTGCCGGTTATTTATTGAAGCAGCGGCATTTGGAATGTGCTATCAGAGCGTCAATGGATCGCGGAGCTCCCGGGTACACGAATCGAGCACCCGTAGTTCCCTGAATTACCAATCCGACCATGAGTCTTTACGACTTCTCTTTAAGAGGGATCTCTGGAAGAGCTTTCGGTCTTATTATTCGACCATTGTTTCGTTTTTAGAGTACTAAATGCAAATAAATTCAAAGAAATATCAATGGTAGAATGTAGGAAACAGAGCCAGATCTTAAAAAAGAAAAGGGTTAGGGGAAGAAACTTAACCGAGCAGGGTTGGGTTGTTTTACCTCTGAGCGGCACTTTTTTGCACACCATGGGCTAAATGGCCAGGTCACATGCACTCCGAAGGCTCAGAGAAGGTTGGGGGAGGGGACCCACTGGGACAGCTGTTGGAAGACAGATGGTAGCCTCCCGTCAAGGCCATCCAGCGTGTTCTTTAACGTGCACAGTGTATGGCTCTCCCGCACACGGGGGGCGGGGGTGGCTCAGTCGGTAGCTCGCCAGGCTCGTAATCTGTAGTTCCCAGGTTCGAGTCCCAGCTGGCCCAGCGTTCAGATTTATCTCCGCAAAACTCCCCGCCCTGCCCACGGTCAGTAGGGGACACCGATGGGCTTGGAAAGGCCGCCGTCCGTCGGATGGGACGTTAAGCCGTGACCCCATGTGTGGGAGAGCCATACCTTGTGCACGTTAAAGAACACGCTGGATGGCCTTGACGGGAGGCTACCATCTGTCTCCCAACAGCTGTTCCAGTGGGTCCCCTCCCCCAACCTTCTCTGAGCCTTCGGAGTCCATGTGACCTGGCCATTTAGCTCATGGTGTGCAAAAAAGTGCCGCTCAGAGGTAAAACAACCCAACAACGGGACCACGGCTTAACGTAAAATCCGACGAATGGCGGTCTTTCCAAGCCCATCGGTGTCCCCTACTGACCATGGGCAGAACGGAGAATTTTGCGGCGATAAATCTCAACGTTAACCCAGCTGGGTCTCGAACCTGGGAACTACAGATTACGAGCCTGGGATCCGAACCTGAGAACTACAGATTACGAGTGTCACGTGACACGAAGGTTGCCAGATCACTAATTTCTAGAAAAAAACGTTGCCATATATTTTTCTGAATTCTGAAATCAACCATAGTGTTCGGATACTTTTTTGAGCGACTGTACAATGATGATATCGCTGATTTATTTTGCCTTTAAGGAAATATTTATGCCTGGATTACTTTTCACAATATTAATAAACAAGATTAAACAATTCCTTTTAATACAGAAATAATAGCTTTGATGACCCTCCCCACTGGTCGAAAATAAATTCTTGAATATACATTGATTACTTCATTTGGTGTTTATAAATGAAATTTACGCAAATCATTTTTGTGTAGGCAGTTCCATGGAGACACAGTCAACAAAGGAAATGAAATCTTTCCCAAGAGAGGACTCAGCAGGGTGTCATGTTACCAAAGTTTGGCCACCGTCATCATTTATGGATTTGATTGGGTTCCCGCAGTGGAACACGTGTTCTAATGATGGCCTCATATCGGGAAAGCTTTGTGCTGAGCATTCCCCTTTTTTTAATGGTGAGTAAAATTGAATGGCTTAGGCCACAAGATTCCTTTATCATGTTTTCCGTTTTCAGAAATGTCTCACAGTGTGACTTGGAATGGGAGTGATCTTTGAGTAATCGCTGAGTTGATTTCTAAACCGAAAAGAAAGATAACTATTTGGATGAATTATCAAGTAATGGTTGAAGTTTGTTTCTCTGCATGTTCTCTCTTTCTCTTAAATATTTTGGTACAGTCGCTCAAAACAGTATCCGAACACCATGGTTGATTACAGAATTCAGAAAAAATATCTGGAGCGTGTACAGCAACTGTACACTCTCCAGTTACCGCTCACAGCAAACTGGAGCGCTGCACACGCTCCAGTTTGCTGTGAACGGTAACTGCACACGCTCAATATTTCCGTGAGTGGGCCCACACGATCCAGGTTTTTCTGAGCTCACAAGATCCAATGTGCTGTGAACATTAACCGCACACGCTCCAGTTTGCTGTGAACGGTAACTGCACACGCTCAATATTTCCGTGAGTGGGCCCACACGATCCAGGTTTTTCTGAGCTCACACGATCCAATGTGCTGTGAACATTAACCGCACACGCTCCAATTTGCTGTGAACGGTAACTGCACACGCTCAATATTTCCGTGAGTGGGCCCACACGATCCAGGTTTTTCTGAGCTCACACGATCCAATGTGCTGTGAACATTAACCGCACACGCTCCAGTTTGCTGTGAACGTTGCCAGATAATTTTTTCTGAATTCTGTAATCAACCATAGTGTTCGGATATTTTTTTGAGCTACTGTACGTCGATCATCTGGATTAAAACGGAACAAAAACAGTTTCCATAAATAGATATTTTTTTTTAAATATGTTGCAATTCAGCCCTCTATGTATTTATAATATAACAATATTGTGGTCTGAATTGAACAAACTGAAGACAGCACAATTATATTATCTAATTAGTAACGTAAGCAAAATCAACAGCGTCTATAACAATGTCAAGATATGCAGCAATGTCGGTAATTAACAAAAGCTATAACAATGTCAATAAATGAACAAAGTCTAAAACAATGCCATAGACTTTGTTGATTCTGTTGACAATGTACACGAAGCAAACAAAAAGTCTAACAATGTCAACAAAATAAATAAAGGTTATAACAATGTCACAAATCAAGAAAGGCTGTAACAATGTCAACCAAATTTTAAAAAATCTACTAGAATGTGAGCAAAAAACAAAATTTGTAATAATGCCATCAAACTATAGTAATTTAAACAAACTCAACAAAATCTGCAACAAACTAAAGAAGTTAAACAGAAACTATGATAATAACACTGTTCAAAGCGTTTTTGTGTATTTGCAACACACAAAACGCTTTGAAATGAAAATTGCCAATCTTTACTAATTTCGAGGTGCTGAACACGAAAATGACAATAAAATTTATCCATTGGCTTTTGTTTAGGAGAGACAGAGATGGTCATGTAGTAACGACTCAGTCAGTAGTAACGACTCAGTCAGCATTGAGTACATAGGTAACCATTTCGCAACGCTGCATTTTTAACTCCAAATTGCAACATATTGCGTTGTATTACATCAGTCCGCCATACACACAACCCCCAGAGGTATTGCATCATTGTCTGATACAATATAGTTGCGTCATGACATCGCAGCTTTGCGATCGCGGACAAAAGATGATGCAATCGTTAATTGTAAGTGTCGTCTCTTAGGGTGAGCAAGTCTTTTGAGCGACTCCCATTTACCCCTGAGTCATAAGTACAACACAAGTGATCCTTGCAGTTTTAATCCAGCAATAGTGATGCCTCGTAACTGTGTTAATAGTGCAGATTCATTTTGTTACGTTTGCGGGGAAGTGACGTTTGCAAGCCAGAAAAGGGCCATCACTCCAATAGTGAAAGTACCATATGAGTTTTATTTTGGATGAAAGATCGGGGACCAGGACAAGGCCTGGGCCCCAAACGTATGCTGCAGTATGTGTGCAAGTCATATGCTGCAGTACGTGTGCAAGAAAACTTCCGAAGTGGCTTAAAGGCGAAAAAGTGGCAATGCCGTTTGCTGTTCCTATGATTTGGAGAGAGCCAAGCAATTACGCAAATGACTGCTACTTCTGCATGGTTCCACCTGTTTCTGGAGGCATCACAAGAAAAAAGAAGTGGACAATAATGTACCCGAATATACAATCTGCTCTCCGACCAGTTCCGCATAGCGAAAGCTTTCCCGTTCCTGAACCTCCAAAAGAATTTTCCATCGATTCAGATGAAGAGGAGGGATGCCGACTGACGTCGGGTTCTCCACAGCCTTCAGTGTCTAATGATGATTCATACGTCTGCATGGTGCCTCATCTGTACCACACATTTTCACCGAAGAAGAAATGAACGATCTTGTTCATGATCTGGAGCTGTCCAAGGCCAAAGCAGAGTTACTTGGATCAAGACTTAAACAATGGATTGCCCGAGTGACTCCGTTTCGAACTCGTTATGAGCAGTTTGCACCTTACTTCAGAAAGGAAGATGACCTTGTGTTCTGCTCCGATGTAGATGGCCTGATGAATGCCTTCGAAATCAAACATGACCCTCAAGAATGGCGATTATTCATAGACTCCTCGAAATTGAGTCTCAAGGCGTTGTTGCTGCATAATGGAATTCGACTTCCATCCATTCCAGTTGGACACGCTGTCTACATGAAAGAAACCTATGACAACCTAAAACAGCTGTTGAACTGTCTTCAATACAGCAAGTATGGCTGGCATCTCTTGTTGTAGCTTGAAGGTGGCTCTGTTGATGGGTCTGTAGCTGGGATATACGAAGTACTGCTGTTTCTTATGTGAATGGGACAGCCGAGCAAAGACTTTGCACTACGTGAAGAGAAACTGGCTATCATGTCCCTCGAATTTTATATTTATTTATTGTATATTTTATTGTTGTATATATTTTTATGTGTTCTTGGAAATGTTTGTGCTAGGATGACTCACTGTTGTTGTTTTTGGGGTCTAAAGCTGCTCCGTGTAAGTGGTGACGAATGCCAGCAGTTGTTTAGGCCGTAAATGACTAGCCTGAAGCGCTAGTGCAGCAAGGAGGCTAGAGAAAGGAGATTAAAAGATTAGTCTGTGCATAGCTGTCAAACGAAGAGGCCGTTTCGACACGCGTCAAAGGGATGCCGCCTTTCTCAAAAGTAACCCTTGAAGTGAGGGTGCAATTCCAAGGGGGAATCTAGATTCTGATGCGAATCTGTTTGATTTTTGTGGATTCAAAGGAATCACAGTGTAGGCATAGGTTGGTTATCCTTTCGCCGAGTTTTGAGGTCTGTAAAGTGAGAACTTGCAGAGTGTGCGATTCTCCACCTCATTGTTAACGTTTGCAACAGTAAAGGCTCACGGAGTTGAGCAGTGAATCTGATAACAGTTTTGTGGATTCAGAGCGAGCCACACTGTAGGCAAAGGCTGATTATCCTTTCGTTGAGTTTGAGGTCTGTAAAGTGAGGACTCACAAAACGTGCGATTCTCCACCTCATTGTTAATGTTTGCAGCAGCAAGGCAGCAAAGGCTCACGGAGTTGAGTGGTGAATCTGATAATAGTTTTGTGGATTCAGAGCGTGGCAAAGGCTGATTATAATTTCGCCGAGTTTGAGGTCTGTAAAGTGAGAACTTGCAGAGTGTGCGATTCTCCATCTCATTATTAATGTTTGCAGCTGCAAAGCAGCAAAGGCCCACGGAGTTGAGCTCATTCCCAGCACGTAGATGTATATATTATAAATAAAACTGTGTCGTCCCTATCTAACTCTCGTGCAGTAATTAATGGACTGTTGTTATTCATCATTCAACACCAGTTTCTTCAAAGGCGTGCAGTGGCATGGGCTTAAAAACCCGAGAACCTGTATTTTCACCGAAGTGAGGGTGAAGTAACTATTAAGCAACAATTGCATTGTCCTCCGGTGACCCACGACGTTTGGCTCAGTCTCCATAGATCTGAGAAGGGGGGACATCACGTCTGGCCCAGTCGGACAGGATCCAAACCCAGGTCATCACATCTGACTTAGTCGTACAGAATCGGAACATTTTGGGTCATTACACTTGCCTCAGAGGAAATCTCTGAAGTCCGGAGAGAAGAATGTAGAACACCCATCACTGGCAGAAACGCACAAAATCCTGCTACCGTCCCTACACTTCAAACTTGGTGTGATGAAAAACTTCGTAAAAGTCATGGACCAGACTGCATCAGCTTTCAAGTACTTGGCTGACAAATTCTTAGACTCAGCGAAGAGAAAATTAAAGAGGGAATTTTTGTAGGTCTTCAGATCCTCGAGCTGTTCAGAGACCAGATGTTCGACAACCTGCTTCAGGATGACGAGAGAAAAAAAGCTTGGAACGCGTTTCGTCTGGTGTCAAGTAAATTCCTCGGGAATGTCAGGGCAGACAACTGCAAGAAACTGGTTCAGGACATGTTATCTCTGTTACAAACTTGACTGCAATATGTCCTTAAAGATCCACTTCCTCTATTCCCACTTAGATTTCTTCCCCGACAACTGCCACATGATTAGTGATGAGAACGGTGAACATTTTCACCAGGACATTGCAACGATGGAGAAACGATACCAGGGAAACTGGTCCACTTCAATGTTGGCTGACTACTGTTGGACGCTCGCCAGAGATGATCGTGAGCAGCTGTACAAGTGACGTCGGAAGTATTAGCGGAGTTTTACCGATACATGTCATATGTACGTATTACTCCATTATATAAGAAACTATTACAGATTTCTCAGAAATCGTAGCCAGTTTTGTATTTTCATTGTCATATTCATGTTCAGCACCTTGAACTCTTTAAGAAATGGCTACTTTTATCTCAGAGGCATGATATTTTATTAAAATTTGTTGCCCAGTGTAAGCTAAGCAAATTCAACGAAATCTGCAGCAAAGTAAGGAAAGTAAACATAAAATATAATTACCTAAGCAAAATCAACAATATTGCTAAAAAAAGGTAAAGAAATTAAAAGAAACTATAATAACCTAGGCAATATCAATAAAGTATGGAAATTAAACAGAAACTATTATAATAAGCTAAGCAACGTCAACGAAATCCGTAGCAAAGTAATGACCTTAAGCATAAAATATAGTAACCTAAGCAAAAAAGGACAAATTTTTTTTAACAAAAAAAAAAGGAAATTAAACAGAAACTATAATATTCTATGCAAAGTCAATAAAAATTTGTAACAAAGCAAGAAAATTAAATAGAAACTTTAATAACTTTTAAGCAAAGCAACAAAATCTGCAACGAAGGAAAAAATTAAACAGAAAATATAATAATATAAGCAAAGTCAACAAAACTCTGTAACAAAGCAAGCAAATTAAATGAAAACTTTAATATCCTCAGCAAAATCAACAAAATCTGCAAAAAGGGAAGGAAATTAATAAAAACTATAATAACCTAAGCAAAGTGAACAAAATCTGTAAGAAAGAAAATTAAGCAGAAACTATAATAACTAAGCAAAGTCAGCAAAAATCTGTAACAAAGGAAAGAAATTAAACAGCACTATAATAACCTAAGCAAAGTCAACAAAAATCTGTAACAAAGGAAGGATATAAAACAGGAACTATAACAACCTAAGAAAAGTCAACAAAAATCTGTAACAAAGGAATGAAATTAAACAGAAACTATAATAACTAAGTAAAGTCAACAAAAATCTGTAACAAAGGAAGGAAATTAAACAGAAACTATAATAACCTAAACAAAGTCAACAAAAAACTGCAACAAAGGAAGGAAATTAAACAGAAACTATAACAACCTAAACAAAATCAACAAAAATCTGTAACAAAGGAAGGAAATTAAACAGAAACTATAATAACCTAAACAAAGTCAACAAAAAACTGCAACAAAGGAAGGAAATTAAACAGAAACTATAACAACCTAAACAAAATCAACAAAAATCTGTAACAAAGGAAGGAAATTAAACAGAAACTATAATAACCTAAACAAAATCAACAAAAATCTGTAACAAAGGAAGGAAATTAAACAGAAACTATAATAACCTAAGCAAAGTCAACAAAAATCTGTAACAAAGGAAGGAAATTAAACAGAAACTATAATAACCTAAACAAAATCAACAAAAATCTGTAACAAAGGAAGGAAATTAAACAGAAACTATAATAACCTAAACAAAGTCAACAAAAAACTGCAACAAAGGAAGGAAATTAAACAGAAACTATAACAACCTAAGAAAAGTCAACAAAAATCTGTAACAAAGGAAGGAAATTAAACAGAAACTATAATAACCTAAACAAAATCAACAAAAATCTGTAACAAAGGAAGGAAATTAAACAGAAACTATAATAACCTAAGCAAAGTCAACAAAAATCTGTAACAAAGGAAGGAAATTAAACAGAAACTATAATAACCTAAACAAAGTCAACAAATTCTCTAATAACACAGACAAAGCCAACACTGCTGATAATAATGTAGGCAAAGTGAACAAAACTAATGAAGTAACAGGGATGATAAGCAACATTATCGTCAACTTAAGCGACTGGCGCAACTTTTCTCATCTCCGGCAACTATTATCATCAACTTAGCGCACCGCATATCCGACGTCCAGCCGCATGGAGGCGCAACAGTTACGCCACCGTTCCAAATATGGTATCTGTTTTCCCGAGGTCCATCACGCCCCTCCGACGAATGGCGCGAACTCCCTACACGAGCTTTGGCTCCACCGATAAGCCTCACTGTCATTTATCAGTTCTCGAGCAAATGGTCAAAGGTCGCTGCAGAAGAGGAAGAATGATGGTACTCTGTCTTGCTTGGCAACAGCGTGAAGGGATGATGAGGGATGAAGATGAATGTGCACGGATTTATTCACGAAGAAGATCTCATTTTTCAAAATAGGTAACAGTCATTGAAGGTTGCTTTTGGAAATCTCAACGAAAGTAAATATGAAGACGTAACAGTCAATGATTTTCGGTCTTAATATTTAGATTGCTTTTACTTTTTGCGAATTTTATAAATGTGTCTTCGTATGTTATTAAGTATGAGGTATAAATCTCATTAAGTACCTTTTATATTCATTACTAGGGGGAGGGGACAGAAAAACACAATCTCCCCAAAAGGATTGGAAAAACAATTTTTTAAATGTATGTAAAACTAGCAGATTTACCCAGCGTTGCTTGGGTCTGAAACTTTCTAAAAGTATACACAGTCATATCAGAATAATATGACCACCTATCATACATATACTATGGCAGGTGGTCATATTATTCTGATATGACTGTGTATAGTAGAGGTCATTCCCCATGTCGAAAGCTTTCATTCTTTAAATATGTATTCTTCCCACCCTAGTCAAAATAACACTCGCGTCTCTGCCAAATCGATGATCGTAGTTCGATTCCTATCACTGCCCTACGTTGCTATTTTTCTCTGCTAATTTTCGTCTTGCTGTCGGTGAGAAAGGAGACATTAATGGTCTCGGAAAGGTTGTCGTCCGTCGGATGGGACTTTAGCCCGTAAGCAGGAGAGCCATGCTCTGTGCATGTTAAAGAACACACCGTATAGCTTTGAGAGGAGGAGGTTTCCTAGCAACTGTCCAGTGAATCTCCATATTCAAACTTCTCTAGGATCTTGGAGTCCTTGTGATCTGGTCATTTAGCTCATTGTGGATAAAAAATACCTCTCATAGGTAAACCAATCCAACAACAACACAACTTCTCTGCTACTAAATTAAATACCCATTCAAACTGTTACTTGTCATAGAGGTCTGACAGGAGTCTGACAGTTTAATTCCCCAGAGAGAAGGTCTGTGAGGAAGGCGGAACCTCAGCAGAAAGACAACACAGATATCCATGCCTTACTCAGGGTTCGAACCCAGGTGCATTTGATCAGTAACCAAGCACGTTAACCTTCGGCCAAGCCATGGTAAAAAAATGCCTCCAACATAGAAGCAACAGGAAACTAATAATTTAAAACAGATCAACGTCGATTGAGCACACATTGAAGTAGAAACTGGAAAAAAAATCACAAAGCATTTAGGGAGCTGATTTACATAGTTTATATGACCATTACTTTCATATCATGGACTCTAAAACAGGAATGATCGTTTTACGCAAGTTGTTAAACACTCCATACTTGCATGCGCCCACTGCTCTTGCTATCAAGAATCGCATTTCAGAATCACAAATTAATAACCCAACTTTCATTTCGTTAATTACTTTCAGAAAGAATAATCTCCCTCTATATGATGCTAGCTAAAGCAATATCAAGTATTTGATTAATAAGCTTTGCCATTTAGAGGTTTCGCCTACATCAGCAGTTCGAAGCCTTATACAATAGTCTACCTCTTGCTACTGTTGAACATCATCATGTATCAACATCATCACACCATATTTCATATCCCGACAACATGAGGAGGGTAGCACGCCTGGCTCCTAATCTCGATTCCAGAGTTAGCGTCCCAACTGGCCAGATTTGAGATTTATCTCCGCTAATCCCCACCTTACCCTCGAGCAGAAGGGAGACATCATGGGCTTGAAAAGGCCAACATCTGTCACGCCGCGCTCCATGTGCAACAGAGCAATACTCTGTGCACGTGAAAGAACATGCTCGATGGCCTTGACGAGAGACTTTCATTCAGTGCGTCCCCTTCCCCAACATTTTCTAAGCCATAGAGGTCCTTACGATGTGACCATTCACTCATTCTGTGCACAAATGGGCCCCTCAGTAGAAAAGAAACCCAAATCCTGACAACACCATATATACAACCTCTTACATCCCACTCGTGTCACTTTTATCAGAAAGTTTCCCTTCTATGACAACACTATATATACAACCTCTTACATCCTAATCATCTCACTTTTATCGGCAAGTTTTCCCTCTATGACAACACCATATATACAACCTCTTACATCCTAATCATATCACTTTTATCAGAAGTTTTCTTTCTATGACAACACCATATATACAACCTCTTACATCCTAATCATCTCACTTTTATCAGAAAGTTTTCTTTCTATGACAACACCATATATACAACCTCTTACATCCTAGTCATCTCACTTTTATCAGAAAGTTTTCTTTCTATGACAACACCATATATACAACCTCTTACATCCTAGTCATCTCACTTTTATCAGAAAGTTTTCTTTCTATGACAACACCATATATACAACCTCTTACATCCTAATCATCTCACTTTTATCAGAAAGTTTTCTTTCTATGACAACACTATATATACAAACTCTTACATCCCACTCATGTCACTTTTATCGGCAAGTTTTCCTTCTATGGCAACACCATATATACAACCTCTTTGTATATATGGTGTTGCCATATCACCATATATATATCATCCTAATCATCTCACTTTTATCAGAAAGTTTTCTTTCTATGACAACACTATATATACAAACTCTTACATCCCACTCATGTCACTTTTATCGGCAAGTTTTCCTTCTATGGCAACACCATATATACAACCTCTTACATCCTAATCATCTCACTTTTATCAGAAAGTTTTCTTTCTATGACAACACTATATATACAACCTGTTACATCCTAATCATCTCACTTTTATCAGAAAGTTTTCTTTCTATGACAACACCATATATACAACCTCTTACATCCTAATCATCTCACTTTTATCAGAAAGTTTTCTTTCTATGACAACACCATATATACAACCTCTTACATCCTAATCATCTCACTTTTATCAGAAAGTTTTCTTTCTATGACAACACTATATATGCAAACTCTTACATCCCACTCATGTCACTTTTATCGGCAAGTTTTCCTTCTATGGCAACACCATATATACAACCTCTTACATCCTAATCATCTCACTTTTATCAGAAAGAGTTCTTTCCATGACAGCACCATATATACAAACTCTTACATCCTAATCATCTCACTTTTATTGGCAAGTTTTCTTTCTATGACAACACCATATATACAACCTCTTACATCCTAATCATCTCATTTTTATCAGAAAGTTTTCTTTCTATGACAACAACATATATACAACCTGTTACATCCTAATCTCCTCACTTTTACCAGAAAGTTTTCTTTCTATGACAACACCATATATACAACCTCTTACATCCTAATCATCTCACTTTTATCAGAAAGTTTTCTTTCTATGACAACACTATATATACAAACTCTTACATCCCACTCATGTCACTTTTATCGGCAAGTTTTCCTTCTATGGCAACACCATATATACAACCTCTTACATCCTAATCATCTCACTTTTATCGGCAAGTTTTCCCTCTATGGCAATACCATATATACAACCTCTTACATCCTAATCATCTCATTTTTATCAAAAGTTTTCCTTCTATGACAAAACAACTTTCACTTAGAAAATCAAGGGAATAACAATAAATTTGGAAGTCAAAATTTATAAATCAGTATCTGTGCATTAGCTGTTTTGCCATGTCACCGTACTACACCACCACCTAGAAGTAATTTTGTTTTGGGGTTGTTTTTTCCTCTAAGCGACACTTTTATGCACATAATGGGTTAAATGGCCAGATCAAAAAGACCCCAAGGGCTTAGAAATAATTGGGAATAGGAAATTTATTTCGGTCGAAAATTGCTGAACTTGACGATACTCTCATTGGTTATTCCTTTGGAAATATCTTATAGGACATTATCGATGTTCGGCCTGCAATAATTATTTAAATTTGTTTCATAGTTTACCCGTGATAACTTTCGAATATATGAAAAATATAATAATTCTTCGTATTAAAAAAATTACTCGTAATATTTTTGGATAATAATATAAAGAAGGAATTAATTTTGCTGCAAATAAAAAATTATAATTAATGCAACCATAAAAATTCCAACAGAATCCAAAAAAAAATTTCAAAAACTCTACTTTAAAAATGTTTCATATTTTTATTCTAAAAGATAAAAACACTCTCACAGCGTTGAAGAAAAAAATCGCTTGAAAGAAAGGTAAAAAACAAATCTTGCCAAGTAAAATGAGTCATTAAAATCTGGAAGAATTAAGGAACATTAATTTTTTTGAAGTACATAACACCACTCTTCGTAGTCATAAAAAAAGCATCTTTGCTGTTTTCATAATCTTCGTTTAAGCTTCGTCATGAATCATTCAGTAAGTTACCATTAAAACCTCTTCATGTTGGGAACATAGTTACATTGCTCATAACTCATTACGAGGCAAACGAAAAAGCACAGTCTGAAAATTAAATTTGTTTTTTGGAAGGAAATTTTCAAAATTCAAATTCCGTGAAGCATTAAATTCCTTCATTGTTCAAAACAAAAATATAGAGATTAAACAAGCCTTAGGTGTACAAAAATAAGAGAGTCTCATTGCTGAATGAATTACTGTTTTTATTGTGCCATCCGGTTTTTCTTAACAATGTTAAAAAGCAACTTCTTGAGCAGCAGAATGATTTATTTTGAATATAGAAAATAATTTTTAGTTCACTCTAACTGATGAAGCAGAGACCGCTGATTATAAAAGGCAGGGCCTTCCACATGTGGGCCACATCTTCCTAGGAGCCTTAAATTTTTGTCAGTATTAAATTATAAATAGCAAAAGAAATCATTAAATTAAATTCTATAGCAATTAACTGAATTTCAGTCACAGAGACCATCTATATTCTTATTAAACAATATCTCATCTAAAGTTATCTTGCTGGGGCGGGGGTGGCTCAGTCGGTAGCGCGCCAGGCTCCTAATCTGGAGTTCCCAGGTTCGAGTCCCAGCTGGGTCAGCGTTGAGATTTATCTCCGCAAAACTCCTCGGTCAGTAGGGGATACCAATGGGTATGGCAAAGGCCGCCACCGTGGAATAGGACGCTAAGACGTGGTACCGTGTGTGGGAGAACCATACCCTATGCACGTTAAGGAGCACGTAGAATGACCTTGACGGAGGCTACCATCTGTCTCTCAACAGCTTTCAGTGGCTCCCCAACCTTCTCTGAGCCCTCAGGGTCCTTGTGACCTGGACATTTAGCCATTGCAAATTAAAGAAGACTTACTTTTTTACTAGCTATTAAAGAAGGCTTGTTCAGACATACTCTTTCATTAGCTATTATAGAACACATATTTAAGATTCATTTTTATTGGTTATTGAAGAGCAAACAAAGAGACTCGAAATTCCAAAAAAAATTTACAGTAGAATCAACGATCTTTGCTTCCCCCGGTAAAACGTTAAATTTTTTTTTTTTTAATTTTCAAAATATTCTACTAATTTTTTATCCTTTCTTCAACACGAGAAGGAAACTCTTTTAGCTCAGTTTGGCAAAAGGTTTCTGATACAATCACAAAACAAATATCCCAGGTTCGAGTCCCAGCTGGGTCAGCATTGAGACTTATCTCCGCAAAACTCCCCGCCCTGCCCACGGTCAGTAGGGAATACCGATGGGCTTAGAAAGGCCGCCGTCCGGCGGATGGGACGTTAAGCCGTGGTTCCGTGTGCACGAGAGCCATAACCTGTGCACGTTAAAGAACACGCTGGATCGCCTTGACGGGAGGCTACCATCTGTCTCCAAACAGCTGTTCCAGTGGGTCCCCTCCCCCAACTTTCTCTGAGCCTTCGGGGTCCTTGTGACCTGACCATTTAGTCCATGGTGTGCAAAAACGTGTCGCTCAGAGGTAAAACAACCCAATACAAGCAAAACAAATATACTCAAATGCCGTGCTGTTGAATCCTTTTTTCAATTCTTTGTAATATAGGGTCTTACAAATTTTAAAATAAGTCAAATTATTTATATACCAAATTAGAAACATCAGTGTTATTGGAACCTAAATTGCTCGAAATAATTCATAGAGAACAGCGCCGGATCCGGGTTAAAGGGGGGGGGGGGGGGGTGGAGGCCATGCCCTCCACCCCCCCTTTAACTCAAAATTTTTAGAAACCTCATTGTAAACACTAAAAGCGATTGGTTAACAAGAGGGATATAATTTGTAAAAAGTAATCAAAAGCTGAAAAATGCTGATTAATTTCTGTTACTAAATTGTGGTTAAAAAATTAAAACCACAATCAAAAGAAATTATTCAAATAATTTTTTGCCTATTCTATAATTTTTTCGTAATTAGAAGTAAGATTGAAAATTTAAAAATTATAGCAGCCATAACAATCTACTCCACTACCACGAATCCATCTCTATTGCGCACATCTGATCCCTACTATCATATTAACACGTTTGTATATAAATAAGAACTGCCATTAGTTCGACAGGTAAGAACACTCTGGCATGTTTCTGGAAAAATGCGGGTTCGATTCCAGTATGTTAGCGAAAATTTTTCCCGTCCCGTGGCCGAGTGGTTAGCACCGCTAGGCTACTAACCTAAGGGACCTGGGTTCGAGCCCCAGGTAAGGCATGGATGTATGTGTTGTTTTTCTGCTGAGGTCCCGCCATCCACACAGACCTTCTACTATGGCATATAAACTGACAGGCTCCTGTCAGACCTCTGTGGCAAGCAGCTGCTTAAGGGGGTATTTATATATTTTTATTTTTATATACATAAAATAGACTTAATTTTTTCTGAAAGTGCATTGACCACTAACAAACATGCTCCTTAAAAGCAACCTCCACACAAAAAAAAACCCCTCAGTTCTAGAGAAAAACAAAATTTAATTACGCGCTGTCTGGCTTCAGCGCAGCTACACCGATGAGAAAAAAAATTCTTCTCAAAACAAGAGTGATTAACGCCACCTTGCGGTAAATGAGATGACCGGAAAGGCAATTTTTCAATTCAAATCGACGGTCGATAATCAGCGGCGCGAGAAAATGGGAAAATACTGTGGGGGAAAAAAATGAAGCAGACTGCAGCGGTTGGTTGGTTGAAAATTCGTTAAATAGAAGGCATTCGAGACCGGCAAAGAGATCACCATCATCTCATCCTTCGCAGAAACGAGACACTACCTGCAGCTTTGCCTGCCATCCACGCAGGGTGGCTATATATAGATGACCGCTTCTCTGGGATCTAGATCTGCAGACACCCACGCACTCACTCACTCGAACGCAACATTCGGATTTGCTTTCGAAACGATGAGCTTCGACGAAATGTCAAAGGTTAATGTATTGAGGATTAGGTATCCGTTTTTCATTCCATACATTATCGTGTATGATATCTTATATTCAGCTTTAGGTCTTTGATTCCATCCTTATTTTCAGTTTTTTTTAATAATAATAATATTTATTTCCATTCTCATTTACAGAAACATTACACACAAAAATTTACCATCAAATTTGGATGGTAAATAGCAAAAGGAAATAATATAAAATAAAATTAAAAAAAACGATTAAAAATAAAAAAACACACAAACATACATTTTACAAGTATTTCTGTGTAATCTAGGAGTTACAAAACAACTCTTACAGATTACAAAAACAAAATTCTACTGTAAACGAAAATCTTTGGCAATGGATAAAAAAACCAAGAAATTACATTAAAAGCGTCTTCAATATCTTCAGTATTTACCAAAAAAAAGTTTGGTTTTTTTTCTTAAAATTACAATCATTTTTTCTTCTTTTATAGTATTTGGTAAAGAATTATATAATTTTGGTGCAATAAAATTGAAATGCTTATGCATGATTTCTTTTTTTGATTTCACAACATGAAATATGTTTGTAGAACATCTGGTATCGTATGGGATGAACCGTTTTTCGATCCAATTGTTGTTTTTATGTAGATACAAAAGACTTCTATATAAATATAACTTTCTAAAGGGTAATATATTATTGCTTATGCAATGATAATTTACATTGCTAATATTGCTATTTGAAACTAGTTTTACAATTTTATTTTGCAATTTCACTAGAGGGAGTAGGTTTGATAAATAATCTCCCCCCCCCAACATGTGATTCCATAGCTTAAAATTGAGTGAACCCAAGCGAAATAAACTAAAATTAACAACTTCTTATGAGAACATGATTTAAGATAATATAACTTGTACAAAATAAATCTTAATTTTTTACACACTGTATCTACTTGTTTCTTCCATTTTAGATTTTGTTCAACATAAATGCCTAGATATTTAACACATTCAACTTGTTCGATAGTTTTACATACACAGCCATTTACCAAATTACAACCAGAATTATGGTATTTTATGACAACCTCTTTACTTGTATTCAATAAGCCGAAATAGATAAAATTAGTTTTTTCCACATTTATTTGCAGTTTATTACTACTAAACCAGTTTCTTATGCTTTTTAAGTCATTGTTTATCTTGAACATTAACTCATTATTAGTTTCAGTCGAGTACACTATCGCTGTGTCATCCGCATAAGCTGTGATTTTGCCAAATAAATTTAAATTGCAAAAATCATTAATATATATTAAAAACAATACTGGTCCAAGAAGCTGGGTCAGCGTTGAGATTTATCTCCGCAAAAATTTCCCCGCCCTGCCCACGGTCAGTAGGGGACACCGATGGGCTTGAAAAGGCCGCCGTCCGTCGTATGGGACGTTAAGCCGTGGACCCGTGTGCGGGAGAGCCATACCCTGTGCACGTTAAAGAACACGCTGGATGGCCTTGACGGGAGGCTACCATCTGTCTGCCAACAGCTGTTACAGTGAGTCCCCTCCCCCAACATTCTCTGAGCCTTCGGGGTCCGTGTGACCTGTTCATTTAGCCCATGGTGTGCAAAAAAGTGCCGCTCAGAGGTAAAACAACCCAACCTGGTCCAAGAATAGAACCTTGCGGTACACCACCATTCAAAACAAGCATATTACTTTCCAGTTTATGCATAGCCACATATTGTTTCCTGTTTTCCAAATATGATTTAAACCAATTGAAAGCAAGTCCCCTTATTCCTATTATACTTAATTTTTGCATTAAAATTTCATGATTTATTGTGTCGAAAGCTTTTTTTATGTCAATAAATAAGGCTAAAGTTTTCCTGTGTTCATTTACACTGTTATAGATGTTGCCGGTAAGTTGTAACATAGCATGTTCTGTACCCAATTTATCTCTAAATCCAAACTGTTTATTTGATAAGAAATTATATTTCGATAGAAATTTCATTAATCTCTCTTTCATGAGTTTTTCAATAATTTTTGAAAAGATAGGGAGTATGGAAATTGGTCTATAATTATTAAAATCCGTGTTTTTACCTTTTTTGTAAATTGGCTTTACTTTAGCAATTTTTAAAGCATCTATGAACATTCCAGTAGAAAAAGATAAATTTACAATTTTTACAAAAATATGAGGTTTATATTTAAAAACAATTTTTAACATATGGGCATTTATTTCATCATAACCACATGATTTCTTATTATTCAATTGTGATATTATATTGTTTAGTTCCGTTTGATCTGCTTCAAACAGAACCATTTAGTTATCATTATGGTTTACATATTTGTCAATTTCAGTATTAAAATTATTTGTAGTATATTGATACCCCTGGTTAACTTCTATGAAATGTGCATTAAATTTATTTGCTAGATCTTCATCAACATTTTTTGAAGGATATATCTCGGGTTTTTTTTTCGATCCCTAAAATACTATTTATTGTTGCCCATTGCTTTTTCACATCACTATTACAATTATGGAACTCTTTTAAATAATGAAGTTTTTTTGCATACCTAGTTTTATTTGTTAGTTGAGTTCTTAATGATTTATATTGCGTATATTAACATTTAGTTTTTTTACATTTGGTAGCAATGTCATATGTGCAGATTGCGTAACAGATACTAGTGAGTTGGGTTGGGTTGTTTTACCTCTGAGCGGCACTTTTTTGCACACCATGGGCTAAATGGCCAGATCACATGGACCCCGAAGGCTCAGAGAAGGTTGGGGGAGGGGACCCACTGAAACAACTGTTAGGAGACAGATGATAGCCTCCCGTCAAGGCCATCCAGCTTGTTCTTTAACGTGCACAGGGTATGGCTCACCCGCACACGGAACCACGGCTTAACGTCTCATCCAAGGGACGGCGGCCTATTCCAAGCTCATCGGTGTCCCCTACTGACAGTGGGCAGGGCAGGGAATTTTGCAGAGATAAATCTCAACGCTGACCCAGCTGGGACTCGAACCTGGGAACTACAGATTACAAGCCTGGCGCGCTACCGACTGAGCCACCCCCGCCCCAATACTGGTGATGTACCACATGTAGTATAAAGAATATAATATGGTAATGTGAATAAGGATTGCTTTTGTGACTTTGGAGATTATGGAAAAATTGGGGTTTACACCTAAGATCTGAAAATTAGACATTTTAAGAGTCTGGTCCTTTATAAAGTAAATTATGGTAGGGGAACTTGGACCCTTTGTAAGAAGTTAACAGGAAACGTGATGCCTTTGATTCTAGATGTTCACGCAGTATCTTGGGCATTAGGTGGTTTGATTTTTTTAAATAATGATGAAGTTAGGCAAAAGAGTCGCCAATCTCCTTTGATTGGGTTAGATTGTTTTACCTCTGAGCGGCACTTTTTTGCACACCATGGGCTAAATGGCCAGGTCACATGGACCCCGAAGGCTCAGAGAAGGTTGGGGGAGGGGACCCACTGGAACAGCTGTTGGGGAAACAGATGGTAGCCTCCCGTCAAGGCCATCCAGCGTGTTCTTTAACGTGCAGAGGATATGACTCTCTCACACACGGGGCCACGGCTTAACGTCCCATTGGACGGACGGCGGCCATTCCAATCGGTGTCCCCTACTGACCGTGGGCAGGGCGGGGAATTTTGCGGAGATAAATCTCAACGCTGACCCAGCTGGGACTCGAACCTGGGAACTGCAGATTACGAGCCTGACGCGCTACCGACTGAGCCACCCCCGCCCCAATCTCCTTTGAGCATTGTATTGTTCAGAGAGAGACTCCGTTGGTTTCGCCATGTCCCATATGCATAACTATAGATTAATGAATAGAGTTATAAACAATATGCCTTAACAGCTTCAGAAAAGGCAGACCTAGAAAAACATAAGAGGCCTAGAAGCAATGGTGAACAATGCCAAACAGGACCTAGTTAGAAATCTTATGCAGTTAATTACGTGCAACTGCTCACTGTAACAGCTGTAGCTCAGGAGGCTGTTACGGAGGAATACATTGCACAGTATGTTGCACATCCATAGTCCATACCTGCCTTGAGAGTTTTGTATGTGTGGGTATAGCAATGCAATAGTACAGTCGCTCAAAAAAATATCCGAACGCTATGCTTGATTACAGAATTCAGAAAAAATATCTGGCAACGATTTTTTTTAGAAAATAGTGATCTGGCAACCTTCGTGTCACGTGACACGAAGGTTGCCACGTGAACGTATTTCTAAAAAAAAAAATCGTTGCCAGATATTTTTTCTGAATTCTGTAATCAACCATAGTGTTCGGACACTTTTTTGAGCGACTGTACCATAGGTATTATACATAACGGGAGAGATTCTATACAGCCATAGTTTTAGTGGTAATGAGGATGGATTACAGGATTCTACTCTGTGAAGTGTACCTAAGTTTATGACAAGATTTCAAGCAGCCAATGGTATTAAACGCGTTAGAAGTATTCAGTGTTCATTCTACAGAGAGGAAATCCTGTTAAGCATTTATTCTAGAACTTGCTCTCTTAGTTTACTTTGTATTTTAGTTCCACTGCAGTGCACCAAGATAAAAAATGATTACAAACCACGAAATGCTTTCCTCTTCGCTTCCCTCTAAAGTGTAAAAAAATTTCCTTACCCAAGCAATCATTATGTCACCGAAAAAAAATCTTTTCTGGGTTTGTTAATAATTATGATACGAATTAGACGAAACTAAGAAGGGGAGAAAAACAATTTTTACCCGAATGTTGTGTAACGTTCGTTATAAAATCTTGGCAACTTAGCCTTCATCATATTATGGTGTAAGGTTTATTCTGGTGTAATTCTTCACGAATCTATCCATATTTCGAATTTATAATTTGCAGTCTTGCTAGAAATAAATAGCCTCGATTTACGACTATTAAGCAAAATTTAAATAAATATTGGATTGGTTTTGCTTCTGAATGGCACTTTTTTTGCACATAATGAGTTAAATGACCAGGTGACAAGGACACCAAGGGCTCAGAAAAGGTTGGGGAAAGAGGAACCACGAGACAGCTGTTGGAAGACAGATAGTAGCTGCCTATCAAGATCTTCCAGCCTGTTCTTCAAAGAGCATGGGGTCTGGCTCTCCTGCACACGTCGGACAGAAGTGGCTCATTTGGTAGTGTGCCAGGTTCATAATCCGCAGTTCCCAGGTTCAAGTCCCAGCTGGGTCAACGTTGAGATTTTTCTCTGGAAAACTCCCCGCCCTGCCCTTGGTCAGTAGGGGACACTATTGCAAATGCGTCCGTCCGTTGGATGGGACAGTAAGCCGTGGCTCAAGGTGGGAAAGAGTCATATCCTGTGCACTGTAAAGAACATGCTGGATGGCCTTGACGGGAGACTACCAAGATCGCAACAACTATCCAGTGGTTCCCCTCCTCCCAACCTTTCCTGAGCTTTCGGGGTCCTAGTGACCTATTCATTTAGATCATTGTGTACAAAAAGTGCTCTCAGAGGTAAAACAATCCAACCCAAATCCCGCACACGGGACCAGGGCTTTACGATCCTGCCGAGGAACGGCGACCATTTCAAGCCCATCAGTGTCTCCTATCGACCAAGGGTAGAGTGGGAATTTAGCAGAGATAAATATCAACGCTGGCAAAGCTGGGACTCGAACCTGGGAACTACAGATTACGGACTGGCAGCTACAGATTGAGCCAACCACCCGAAATAAGTGTTGCTTTTTCTAATTTTAAAAATAATTGCTAATCGGAAGCAAATAAGGCACTACAAGAGTCCTTAAATTCTTTAAGATTTAGCTATTTTTCAAAAGATCATTCTACTTTTTTCTACAACTCGGTCAAATGTTACGAAGGTTTTGATATCCGAAATTCCATACAGACTATTTGCCTCATACCCTATTAAACTTAGTTTTATAAATCTCACTTCTCAGAGCTACCCGAACGACAATAAATATTCTAGAGACCATAAATATGCCGTGTCTTTGCATTTTTATTTACATAAGAAACTGTAAATAAAAATAATCTCTTTCTCTTAAATAGAATTTGTTTTCCTCCATCTCGGAAAAAATTTTAATTCAAAAGAAGATAATTGTATCATTTTTACAAAACGTTTAATTTCGAATCGACTTCTTCTTAATTAACCACTTCTTCCTTAATTCGTCGCCAGGCTCGTAATCTGTAGTTCCCAGGTTCGAGTCTCAGCTGGGTCAGCGTTGAGATTTATCTCCGCAAAATTCCCCGCCCTGCCCACGGTCAGTAGGGGACACCGATGGGCTTGGAAAGGCCGCCGTCCGTCGGATGGGACGTTAAGCCGTGGCCCCGTGTGCGGGAGAGCCATACCCTGTGCACGTTAAAGAACACGCTGGATGGCCTTGACGGGAGGCTACCATCTGTCTCCCAACAGCTGTTTGAGTGGGTCCCCTCCCCCAACCTTCTCTGAGCCTTCGGGGTCCATGTGACCTGGCTATTTAGCCCATGGTGTGCAAAAAAGTGCCGCTCAGAGGTAAAACAACCCAACCCAACCTTAATTCGTCAACAAAAACTAGAACCAAACATCGCCATTGAAGCAAAGAATTTCGTTATTCGCTATGACACCAAGGGCTTTGTTACCTTTAACTGTCTCCAAGCTCGGAAAAAATTCTCACTCAGAGCAACCATTTTCACTTCCGAACATGATTTCAATCTGTAATTCTCTTAGTAAATAAAGATGTGCAATTTGTGAGCCCCATTGGTTTCTTTTCCGCTTCCAAAAAAATTCAACAATTCACACCTGATAACGGAAGAGGTTCACAATTCAATAAATACTGCGAAAAATATAGCTTGGGGGGGGGGGGGGCTGGTTCAGTTCATAATGTCCCAGATTGCAACTTGGTGCCCCAAAGTTTGAGCCCCCACTGTGCTTACAGTCACTCAAAAAAATATCCGAACACTATGGTTGATTACAGAATTCAGAAAAAATATCTGGCAACGATTTTGTTAGAAATCAGTGATCTGGCAACCTTCGTAACACGAAGGTTGCCAGATCACTCATTTCTAAAAAACAATTGTTGCCAGATATTTTTTCTGAATTCTGTAATCAACCACAGTGTTCGGATATTTTTTTGAGCGACTGTACATCTGAGGTTTCTCCATTAAATACGTCTCTGCAGTTGGGAAGAAAGGTAACATTGACTGGCTAGTAAAGGCTACCGTCCGTCTGATTGGACGTTAAGTAGTGTCCCTTGTGCAAGAGAGCTATCCCCTTTGCACATTGAAGAACATCCTGGACGGCCTTGATGGGAGAGTAGTATTTGTCTCCAAATACCAGTGAATATCTTTCCTGTGTGAAACTCTGAGCCCTTGAAATTTCGTTCACCAATGCGCGACTAAGAAGGGAAACAACACTATTCTATCGAATAAGAACGTCCTTACAGTTGTTGGAAACAGTTCATAATCCTCCTAATGAATAAATATCGCAATAATCACAGTGCGATTAAAATCTTCATGTCCATTTTCAGATACTTGGTCGATACTTCCTTCATTCATCAATACCATCTTCAGACGATAT
This sequence comes from Ryuthela nishihirai, assembly GCA_038380435.1. Lineage (NCBI taxonomy): Eukaryota > Metazoa > Arthropoda > Arachnida > Araneae > Heptathelidae > Ryuthela > Ryuthela nishihirai. Next base: position 122,509,671 of record JAWZYU010000001.1, on the reverse strand, counting down.
TGGTAAAGAGCACTTCATCACCTTCGCGTTGAATGATGTTGTGCATTACACCAGACCTACATCACATTCAGCCTCTGGGATAACATCGAAATTTCCCAAAGTATTGCGAACACATCTCAACGCATTCCTATGTGCACATGGAACGAATTAGAACCTAATGTAATATAATAAAATAAATATCCCCTCAAGCAGCTGCTTGCTACAGGGGTCTGAAAGGAACCTTTCAGTTTATACGTCATAGTAGAAGGTCTGCAAATACTCAAACGCCTGGTCATCGTTATTATAGGTAGGGACATGAAATTTAAGCAACAAATTTTCCGTTGAAACTAAAAGATGCACTTCCAAATGAAGTGATAAAATAAGAGTGATTTTAAAGTCGTGTTCTATCATAGGAAAAGATCTGGATTTTCAACGCAACATGGGATGGCAAAGAGGAAACCTGTAGGTGAAATTTAGGACCAAGTGGTGAAATAGTTCGGAAATTACGATATAATCGAAAAGTATAATATTTAAAATTTGAATCGTTAAGTTGTTTAACGCGCTTAGCTATTGATCAAAGGGATCTGGGTTCGAAACCCCGATAAGGCATGGATGTTCGTGTTGCTTTTCTGTTGAGGTCCTGCCATCCTCACAGACCTTCTGCTATGGCGTATAAACTGACAGGCTCCTGTCAGACCTCTGTGACAAGCAGCTGCTTGAGGAGGTATTTATTTTGTTTTTGTATAAACTTTTAAAACAATTAAAAAAATTCGCTATCTTAAATCACGTTCTATTGTAAGTATGGACTAGAATTGTTTTACGTAACATTGGGAACCACAGAGCATATTTGTTTATGAAATTTAAAATCTTTTGGTGAAGTGTTTGCGGAATTATAGGGTCTGAAATCTGTTAAAAATATGTATATAAATCTGTTTTAACAGCTGGGATTACGTTCTTACCAACAACATTTGAAAAACTGCCAAGTTGGACTGATGCCAATAGTTATGTGATCATGGCGTGGAAGAAGGCATCGTCAACCGGTGTCCAGATGTTCCAGTCACTGGGACACAGCTTTTATTTATATTAGATTATTTTTGCTACAAACAGTTAATTTTATTCTTCTTATATTAATGACAAGCTACTAGTGATGCAAAATTTTGGAGTGTCCCCGTCCTCCTCCTGAAAATTATTTTGTCCCCACCACTCTTATGTAAACGCTCTCCACATATTCATTTTCGGATTGGACTGGTTGTTTTACCTCTGAGCTGCAATTTCTTTGCACACAAAAGCCAAGTCACGAAGCCCCCAAGGGCTCGGAGAATGTTGAGGGAAGAAGACTCAGTGGACAGCTGTTAGGAGACAGATGGTAACCTCCCATTAAACCAATTCCGCGTGTCCTTTAAAGTGCACAAGGTATGACTTTCTTGCGCAAGGGACCACTGCTTAATGCCCAATCCGACGGGCGGCGGTCTTTCTAAAAATCCGATCAATGTACCCTTTCTCTCCATTTGTTTATAGAAACAACAGCATAGTTAATATCCAGATGGGGAATAATCATGCTATTTATAACTTAGCATTCTTCATTATTATGTTGCAAAAATATTGAATCTATTAATCAAAATAAATCCAGTTGTTAAATTTATTCAAGTGTAAATAAATTAATTTTATAATAAAATGTGTTTTCGGTTATCCTCAAGAAAGGTGATAAGGATTATGGATTAACAAGGATAATCTATAATGCCTCTTAATGTCCAAGGAGCATTCGAATTCCATATAATGAATGCTTGTGTCATCTTTTCTCTGTAGTCCCACCAAATCAGGGTTGAATCAAGGAAGCCATGGCTTGACATATGCAAGACGCTTGGGCCCTACATGTATTTAAAATGACTAGGCCGCACGGTTAACAGGTTGAAACTCCAACCATATGCTTAAAATGTAAATAGAAATGACGGTAATATAACCATTTAAATATCATTACGTTTTAAATTAATACATGATACAATTAATGAAAAAATATTCAATAATGAAACAATATTGGTTGAGCGCGCAACTTATTTTCTTGCATTCCTTGTAAGTAGCATTCGATTCCATCTTATAGTGTACTGAATTGGCTAAAAGGGACTGCCAAGCTCTCCTCTTTGGCCATTTCGCGCTTGTGTGTTTTGAGTATCTCCCAGTACTGTCCTGTATCTTCTACGCTATTTCTTTAAACTCTATTACACTCACATATCAGGTGCTCTGACAGCTGAGCTATCACCGATCAAGATCTACTCTATTAAAGTTTATTCCTTGTATTTACTTCTTTAATAAGAACATTGGTTTTAATATTCTTTCAATTTCTCTCTTAACTCTTCCTCTCGGTCAAGTTGAATGGAGTACTCTGGAAGAAGTTAAATTTCTCTGCTCACTCTTCCTCTCGATCAAGTTGAACGGAGTACTCTGGAAGAAGCTCAATTTCTCTGCTCACTCTTCCTCTCGATCAAGTTGAACGGAGTACTCTGGAAGAAGCTCAATTTCTCTGCTCACTCTTCCTCTCGATCAAGTTGAACGGAGTACTCTGGAAGAAGCTCAATTTCTCTGCTCACTCTTCCTCTCGATCAAGTTGAATGGAGTACTCTGGAAGAAGCTCAATTTCTCTGCTCACTCTTCCTCTCGGTCAAGTTGAATGGAGTACTCTGGAAGAAGCTCAATTTCTCTGCTCACTCTTCCTCTCGATCAAGTTGAATGGAGTACTCTGGAAGAAGCTCAATTTCTCTGCTCACTCTTCCTCTCGATCAAGTTGAATGGAGTACTCTGGAAGAAGCTCAATTTCTCTGCTCACTCTTCCTCTCGATCAAGTTGAATGGAGTACTCTGGAAGAAGCTCAATTTCTCTGCTCACTCTTCCTCTCGATCAAGTTGAATGGAGTATTCTGAAAGAAGCTCAATTTCTCTGCTCACTCTTCCTTTCGATCAAGTTGAATAGCGTACTGTATTTAACGTATTTGAGGGGAAGAGCGAGCAGAGAAATTCAGAATTTTCCAGAATTTCTCTGCTCACTCTTTATCTCCATCAAATTGAATACACTACTCTGGAACAAGCTCAATTTCTCTCTTCACTCTTCCTCTCAATCAAGTTGAATACAGTACTCTGGAAAAATCTTAAATTCTCTGCTCGCTCTTCCCCCCAAATAAGTTAAATACAGTATGCTGCAAGATATTGAACTTCTATTCTCTCTCTCTTCCCTTTAATTAAGTTGAATTTAAAAATTATGAATACTAAAATTAAGCACTGTACTCTGGAAAAAGCTCAATTTCTCTGCTCACTCTTTCCTTCAAATAAGTTCTGTGACAGAATCTCATTTTTTCTGCTAACACTTTTCTTGTTTTCTGAAAGTACGATGCTGAAAATTTTGAAAATGACATATCCAGAGATATCTGAAATTTGAAATGAATATTTATGTCATCAATTTTCTTCTAACTTAAAGAAAAACATTTTCCATCTTTCATCTTTTTTGGAGAAATGAGCCCCCTAATGCACTCTTTTCCCTCTAATTAAATCCCTTTCTACTCATTGAAAAACTGGGAAATCAGTCTCTGCAATAACGCTGAAGTGTTTTCTGTTAATTATAAAACTAATTGACCGAAAATAGTCTCTGGTGTATTTTACATGAACCCTTTACCATCACCCCTGACAGAAACATTTCTGCAACGTTTACTATTTCTCTCATTCCATGCGAATGCCTCAACTTGTTTCCTAAAAAGTTGAATATTAAAGCGTTATCGAATCAAATTTTATCAAAGAGCAGTTGATTTCACACAGCCACAGAAACTGCATTTGTGCTGCATAAATTCGTCACAGCATAAACTGACGCAAGATGCTCTATAATTTTAACCTAAAGAGAGACTTTATTCCAGAACAAGAGAACGCTAATGCGATAACTGATGCAGAGGGACACAAGAGTCCCAGTGCAATTAGCAAGAAGCTGCTAGGAAGAATGTTGAAGAGCTCATCTCTACTTATCTTGCCAAGTGAAACGAGCTTAGATCAGCTTTGAGCATTTCATATGAAAGCTTTCTAAACTGAGAATCCTTGTTTGGTTAGGCAAATGAAAACTTATTCTGCTGAAAGAGAAAATATGTTTGTTTTGTTAGACCGTGCTGAGTGTCCACACCAATGAAGTGTGAGCATTTCTATATGGATTATTTACCAGAGGGGTAAATTCTCTATGGACTTTGAAAATTTATCAAGCTAATTCGAAAATTAGATTGGAGATAATTAATTAGATTATGAAGATGGCTATAAAAATATTAATCACTGGTTTTGGGAGATAATAAATTTATCCGAAACACTTTTACGTGGAAGTTTTGTTATTAAGAGATTGTTGGCTGCGACATAATTGATTTTAATGTAGATCCAATCAATAACATTTGCGACTTAGAACTTATAGGAAAGGCTTAAAATTTTCTTTGGAAAATCCCATTTGGAAGGGGCGGGGGTGGCTCAGTCGGTAGCGCGCCAGGCTCGTAATCTGTAGTTCACAGGTTCGAGTCCCAGCTGGGTCAGCGTTGAGATTTATCTCCGCAAAATTCCCCGCCCTGCCCACGGTCAGTAGGGGACACCGATGGGCTTGGAAAGGCCGCCGTCCGTCGGATGGGACGTTAAGCCGTGGCCCCGTGTGCGGGAGAGCCATACCCTGTGCACGTTAAAGAACACGCTGGATAGCCTTGACGGGAGGCTACAATCTGTCTCCCAACAGCTGTTCCAGTGGGTCCTCTCCCCCAACCTTCTCTGAGCCTTCGGGGTCCATGTGACCTGGCCATTTAGCCCATGGTGTGCAAAAAAGTGCCACTCAGAAGTAAAACAACAACCCATTTGGAATCTTCGGTACTTTTCGGTTATCTCCGGTCACATTTTCTTGGCGACGAAAAATAAACACCAAAATAGCAGAGAAAACTTACATTTTGCCACAAAAACTTCGAAGAAATTGCATGTTGTAAATAAAAAGAGAAAATATATAAAAAAAAAGAGGGTAAATAAAAAAAGTTTCATAAAACACTTATTTCCGGTGGGAAACACAATCCTATTGCAACCATAATTGCATCGAAAGGTTTTTCTTCTTGCAAGATTTTTCGTCAGATAAACTCCCCTAAATATGTATCTAGGTGGTGTCTAGCAGTACCACGTTTTTTGTTACGCCAGTTGGCGGAGCCCCATGACCGTTCCGATGTCTCTTTTGTCGCCAAAAAATTCGCCAAGAAAATGTGACGGGAGATAACCGAAAAGTACCGGAATGGCTTCAGTGAGCTTAGTAACATCATATGCAAATGAATCATTTGATACATCATAAGTATTGTTACGAATTCAAATGGATGAGCACTGAGCGTGAGGTCAAGTAAATATATGTCAATGATAATTGCAAAACAATGCAATTTATTACAAAAGCATGGATGAAATTATTTATACAAATTAAGTCAATCGGCACGAAAATCTATATCAATATAAAGATAAACGTTCAGGAGAATCCATTATCTTATTTCTATTCGCACCCAAATCACAAAGCAAATCTAAATATCATTCGATGAACAGAAAACTCATGTTCGTAAACAAATATGCAATCTATCGAGTCGGGTTGGGTTGTTCTACCTCTGAGCGGCACTTTTTTGCACACCATGGGCTAAATGGCCAGGTCACATGGACCCCGAAGGCTCAGAGAAGGTTGGGGGAGGGGACCCACTGGAACAGCTGTTGGGAGACAGATGGTAGCCTCCCGTCAAAGCCATCCAGCGTGTTCTTTAACGTGCACAGGGTATGGCTCTCCCGCACACGGGGCCACGGCTTAACGTCCCATCCGACGGACGGCGGCCTTTCCAAGCCCAGCGGTGTCCCCTACTGACCGTGGGCAGGGCGGGGAATTTTGCGGAGATAAATCTCAACGGTGACCCAACTGGGACTCGAACCTGGGAACTACAGATTACGAGCCTGGCGCGCTACCGACTGAGCCACCCCCGCCCCCAATCTATCGAGAGTAACTTTACCAATTCTTATAAGCAAACTAAATACTATCGTACATCAAATAATAATCTCTTCGCATAGAAAAGTTAAGACTAGCTCTGTCTATTCGACTAACGTTTACCTCTTCATTTTTATTGTCAATGTCCCTTGTATAAATTTCACTTCAGGCGTAAACCATTCTTATTTTCCTTGTTAATTCACTAGTAGGAATTACACTAATAAACTAATTAACCTCTCGCGCTCTCACCAGATAAAATACTTCTTTTTTTTAACCACATATCTCGTACAGACTGAGACTAGCTATGTCCCCTTTCACATATCAACAACTCCAACAAAACAATTCTATCTTTCTTACTTTTCAGTTAGGTTCTTCGTTCCAATTCGTTGGTTACCTAAATCTCCCGCAGAAGCATACGCGAACGTTCATGACACGTTTATCATAAATTTATTATAGCAAGTCCATCTGTTCTAACAGTATATATTCATCTAATTATAAAATTTCAAAGACATCCTATACCAAAAATAAATAAATACCTACTCAAACAGCCTGCGCGCCAGGCTCGTAATCTGCAGTTCCCAGTTTCGAGTCCCGGCTGGGTCAGCTTTGAGATTTATCTCTGCAAAACTCCCTGCCCGTGGTCAGTTGGGAACACCGATGGGCTTGTAAAGGCCCCCGTCCGTCAGATGGGACGTTAAGCCGTGGCCCTGTGTGCGGGAGAGCCATACCCAGTGCACGTTAAGTAACACGCTGGACACCTGTTGACGATGACTTCTTCCACGCCATGATCACATAACTATTGGCATCAGTCCAACTTGGCAGTTTTTCAAACATTGTTGGTAAGAACGCAATCCCAGCTGTTGAAACAGATTTATATACATATTTTTAACAGATTTCAGACCCTATAATTCCGCAAACACTTCACCAAAAGATTTTAAATTTCATAAACAAATATGTTCTGTGGTTCCCAATGTTACGTAAAACAATTCTAGTCCCTACTTACAATAGAACGTGATTTAAGATAGTGAATTTTTTTAATTGTTTTAAAAGTTTATACAAAAATAAAATAAATACCTCCTCAAGCACCTGCTTGTCACAGAGGTCTGACAGGAGCCTGTCAGTTTATACGCCATAGCAGAAGGTCTGTGAGGATGGCAGGACCTCAACAGAAAAGCAACACGAACTCCATGCCTTATCAGGGTTTCGAACCCAGATCCCTTTGATCAATAGCTAAGCGCGTTAAATAACTTAACGATTCAAATTTTAAATATTATACTTTTCGATCCTATCGTAATTTGCGAACTATTTCACCACTTGGTCCTAAATTTCACCTACAGGTTTCCCCATTGCCATCCCATGTTGCGTTGAAAATCCAGATCTTTTCCTATGATAGAACACGACTTTAAAATCACTCTTATTTTATCACTTCATTTGGAAGTGCATCTTTTAGTTTCAACGGAAAATTTGTTGCTTAAATTCCATGTCCCTACCTATAATAACGATGACCAGGCGTTTGAGTATTTGCAGACCTTCTACTATGACGTATAAACTGAAAGGTTCCTTTCAGACCCCTGTAGCAAGCAGCTGCTTGAGGAGATACTTATTTTATTATATTACATTAGGTTCTAATTCGTTCCATGTGCACATAGGAATGCGTTGATATGTGTTCGCAATACTTTGGGAAATTTCGATGTTATCCCAGAGGCTGAATGTGATGTAGGTCTGGTGTAATGCACAACATCATTCAACGCGAAGGTGATGAAGTGCTCTTTACCAATATCGTCTGAAGATGGTATTGATGAATGAAGGAAGTATCGACCAAGTATCTGAAAATGGACATGAAGATTTTAATCGCACTGTGATTATTGCGATATTTATTCATTAGGAGGATTATGAACTGTTTCCAACAACTGTAAGGACGTTCTTATTCGATAGAATAGTTTTGTTTCCCTTCTTAGTCGCGCATTGGTGAACGAAATTTCAAGGGCTCAGAGTTTCACACAGGAAAGATATTCACTGGTATTTGGAGACCAATACTACCCTCCCATCAAGGCCGTTCAGGGTGTTCTTGAATGTGCAAAGGGGATAGCCTTCGGGGTCCTTGTGACCTGGCCATTTAGCCTATGGTGAGCAAAAAAAAAAGCCAACCGAACCAACCTTCAAGCAGCCTCTTGCTACAAAGGTCTGGCAGGAGCCTATAAGTGTAGATACGGTAGTTGAAGATCCTGTGAGAATGTCGGGACCTCGGCAGAAAGACAACACAAACATCCATGCCTTACCCGATGCTCGAACCCAGATCCCTTTGATCAATAACCAAGCACCCTAATCACTCGGCCAAAGGACGGAGGGTAAGTGAAATGGTTTTTGTTTCTCTCATAAACTGAATTTTTTTAAATTATTTTATCATTATTATTTCAAATGATACATTTGTTTCATTGATTTCACGTATCCTTGTATTTTTTTCGTGTTTTTTAGGTTGGAAAATTGCGAAGAGTAGTTACGAAATACTTCATTTTGCAATTAATGACTTCGCTGCTGTTTGCAAAGGAAGAAGCGCCTATACCTGGAATACATTAATACATCAGATTTCAATTTAGTCAGTCTCCAGCAAAGATCAGAACCGGCAGTCATACTTTTTTTTGGCTTCAGTTGTTCAATCTCTGAGCTTTTCGTCGTCAAATGAGCTATTATTTTCAGGTTGGGTTGAATTGGGTTGTTTTACCTTTGCGGCACTTTGGATGGTCTTGACGGGAGGCTACCATCTGTCTCCCAACAGCTGTTCCAGTGGGTCCCGTCCCCCAACCTTCACTGAGCCTTCGGGGTCCATTGTGACCTGGCCATTTAGCCCATGGTGTGCATAAAAGTGCCGCTCAGAGGTAAAACAACCCAATTCAACCCAACCTGAAAATAATAGCTCATTTGGCTAAATGGCCAGGTCACATGGACCCCGAAGGCTCAGAGAAGGTTGGGGGAGGGGACCCACTGGAACAGCTGTTGGGAGACAGATGGTAGCTCCCGTCAAGGCCATCCAGAGTGTTCTTTAACGTGCACAGGGTATGGCTCTCCCGCACACGGAGCCATGGCTTAACATCCCATCCGATGGACGGCGGCCTCTCCCATCGGTGTCCCCTACTTACCGTAGGCAGGGAGGGGATAATTTTCAGGTTATATCGATTCCAAGCGAGGTTGAGAAAAGAGATGAACTGAACAGCTATTAAGAGACATGAATGCGAGACATTAGTGCTTGTGTTAAGGGCATCATCTCGTCGGGGCGAGGGTTGTTTCCGACGGGAACGCGCCAGGCTCGCAATCTTCAGTTCCCAAGTTCGTGTGCCACAATTGAGATTTATCTCCTCTGAACCACGTGCCCTCGGTCAGAAAGGGGTACACCGATTGGGTTTGAAATGCCGTCGTATGGGACGTTAAGCGTGTCTTCTTGTGTTAGGAGAGCTATACCCTGTGCAAGTTAAAGAACACGCTGGATGGCCTTGACGGGAAGCTACCATCTGTCTCCTAATAGCTTCCTCATCCTTCTCTGAAATCTTGTGCCTTTTTGACCTGGCCATTTAATCCATTATATGAAAAGATTCGAACATATGGTTGATTGCAGAATATCCGAACATATGGTTGATTGCAAAATTCAGAAAAAATATCTGGCAACGTTTTTTTTAGAAATGAATGATCTGGCAACCTTCGTGTCACGTGACACGAAGGTTGCCAGATCACTCATTTCTAAAAAAAAAATCGTTGCCAGATATTTTTTCTGAAATCTGTAATCAACCATAGTGTTCGGATGTTTTTTTGAACGACTGTACCTCCAAATAATTCCAATAGATATCGATGAAACTGAATGAAAATAATTCCCCATACAAATAAATGATTCTGATTTCAAATGTCATATGCAAATGAACGATGTAAATTAAAGCCTTTTCGAAGATTTGAAAAATGTGAATCATAATATTTCATTAGTACCTATCCAACTAAAAAATTATTTTTCATTTACTTCTTTAAACAAACTGTTGTCTCCTATCGCCTCCATTGCAAAAGGGGACAAATCGTTATCAAAATAGGGGTGCTACTGAAATTATTGGGAGATTCGAAAGCTCCGTTCAAATGTTTTCAACACTACCTATCAAACCCATAAAAAGAATTCGGAATTTATCTCTAAAAATAAAAAAAAACTCAAAATCTACAGACGGATAGACAGACAACGTGAAAACATCAGCACGTTTCTTTTTCGAAAACGAGCAAAAAATATATTTTATTTGTTGTTTGTCTGTCTTTCCGTTTGTAGACATTCGACTTTTTGGGTGTTTAGAAAAAATAATGCACAAATTCCTTTTTTCGTTTGGATAGGTATTGATGAAATACTGTATTAGGACCGCATTTTCCGAATCTCTTAATAATTTCAATAGCGCCCTCTAGCGATTTTAGAAGAAGAAAATGGCAAAATTTTAAACAAATATTGCAAATGATCCATCTACGCTAGAAATTATACATTTTGATGGTGGAGTGTGAGGGTCCTGAGGTTTAAATTTCCCTGCACCATTTATCCGATTAATCCTAAGGGGGTTGGTGGGGAATACGCCTTTGTTTCGTTTTAAGAGATTAATGAAAAAATATTTTTGTGTTATTATAGCAAAATATAATATTACTATTTGCATATTCTCAATCATCCATTAATTTGAATTTCCACTGCTAGAAAATGCAAACGTTTGTAAACGAAAAACTTCCTTCTCTTTGAAAATGTTTGGTTGGTTGTTTTTACTCTGAGCTGCACTTTTTTTGCCCCGAAGGCTCAGAGAAGGTTGGGGAAGGGGACCCACTGGAAGAGCTGTTGAGCGACAGATGGTAGCCTCCCGTCAAGGCCATCCAGCGTGTTCTTTAACGTGCACAGGGTATGTCTCTCCCGCACAAGGGGCCACGGCTTAACGTCCATTCCGACGACGGCAGCCTTCCACGTCTCTCTGAGAAAAGAGCCACAGATGGTACGAGAGCGTTTGGAGTGTTCGTGTACATTTCTGTGAACAAGAGAGCAAATAATTCTGAGCAATTACACACTCGGTGACCTTGGACGGAACCTCTTATCTGTCCTTGGGGCGGCTCAGTCGGTAGCGCGCCAGGCTCGTAATCTGTAGTTCTTAGGTTCGAGTCCCAGCTGGGTCAGCGTTGAGATTTATCTCCGCAAAATTCCCCGCCCTGCCCACGGTCAATAGGAGACACCGATGGGCTTGGAAAGACCGCCGTCCGTCGGATGGGACGTTAAGCCGTGGCCCCATGTGCGGGAGAGCCATACCCTGTGCACGTTAAAGAACACGCTGGATGGCCTTGACGGGAGGCTACCATCTGTCTCCTAACAGCTGTTCCAGTGGGTCCCCTCACCCAACCTTCTCTGAGCCTTCGGGGTCCATGTGACCTGGCCATTTAGCCCATGGTGTGCAAAAAAGTGCCGCTCAGAGGTAAACAACCCAACAACACACTCGGCGACCTTGGACGGAACCTCTTATCTGTCCTTAGCAGCTGTTCGAGAAAGAGCGCTGCTCCAAACAATTGGCGATAACGATCAAAGTCCATTTTCGCTTTCCCGTACAAGATCGCGATACAAAATTGTTTAGATTTCTGTAGAACGTCGATAATCCGGATCACCGAATATACGCATAATCTAGCAGAAAATAAAGTGTTTCGGGATATATTTACTTCAGTTGCACAACTAAAAAATAAGAATTTTTTCCGTATAAATTTCATAAAACGTATTTAACACCAATGGTAAGCACGATTGATTACTGATCAATGGGATCTGGGTTCGAGTCCCGCATAAGGCATACGTATGTGTTGTCTTTCTACTGAGGTCTCGCCTTCCTCACAGATCTTCTATGTAGCGTATATTAGGGTTCTTTGACAAGCAGCTGCTTGAGTTATTATATATGCTGCTCGGTAATTTATATTTTAACAATAATCATTTAATTTAATAATCATAATTTTAATTTTTCACGATATTTCAATTTTTTAAAGCTAGATTTCGGTTTTCTTTCCGATTTCATGATCTCAAACGCTTTACTGCCATAGTCGGTATCGCGTCAGGCCCCAATTTCGAATCCCATCTGTGCCAGAATGGAGATTAATGTCCTCTAAATTCCCTTCCTGCCCCCGGTGAGAAAGGGAACATCGAAGGGGAGCGATGTCGCCCGTCGGATGGGACGTTAAGCCGTGGCTCCATCTGTAGGAGAGCGATGCCTTGTGTATGACCACGTTGGATGGTATTGACGGGAGACTATCATGTCTCCTAATATCTCTTCAGTGGACCTCTTTCCTTAATCCACTCTGAGCCCTTGGGGTCCTTGTGACATAGGGATTTAGCCCATTGGTACACAAAAGTGCAATTCAAAGATAAAACAACAGAACAACCCAAAGCCATCAATTTAACTGACGATTTACATACACAGCCGTCCAACTTGGATTAGGATACTTCCACGGTAACGTAAATGGCAAACCACATTCAAAGTTCTCTAACTTTGGATTGGTTTCTTTGAGGGTCCCACTGAACAGCTATTAATTGGCAGACGGAAGCCTCCCGTCAAGGCCATCCAGTGTTCTTTAACGTGCACAGGGTATGGCTCTCAGCACACGAGGCCACGGCTTAAAGTCCTATCCAACGGACGGCGGCCTTTCCAAGCTCGTCGGTGTCCCCTACTGACAGCCGGCAGGGCGGGGAGTTTTGCGGAGATGAATCTGAACTCTGACCCAGCTGGGACTCGAACCTGGGAACTGCAGATGCACCTGGCGCGCTACCAGGTGAGCCATCTCCTTCCCCCTCTGAACTTCCCAGCTGTGTTAGAGTCGAGAGTTATCTTCGCGAAACTCTCCACTTTGCCCTTCTTCAGAGAGGAGACACCGATGGGCTTGGAAAGGTCGCCGTCTCTCAGAAGGGAGGCAAATCCGGGTTCCAGTCGAGAGTTATCTTCGCGAAACTCTCCACTTTGCCCTTCTTCAGAGAGGAGACACCGATGGGCTTGGAAGGTCGCCGTCTCTCAGAAGGGAGGCAAATCCGGGTTCCTGTCGAGAGTTATCTTCGCGAAACTCTCCACTTTGCCCTTCTTCAGAGAGGAGACACCGATGGGCTTGGAAAGGTCGCCGTCTCTCAGAAGGGAGGCAAATCCGGGTTCCAGTCGAGAGTTATCTTCGCGAAACTCTCCACTTTGCCCTTCTTCAGAGAGGAGACACCGATGGGCTTGGAAAGGTCGCCGTCTCTCAGAAGGGAGGCAAATCCGGGTTCCAGTCGAGAGTTATCTTCGCGAAACTCTCCACTTTGCCCTTCTTCAGAGAGGAGACACCGATGGGCTTGGAAAGGTTGCCGTCTCTCAGAAGGGAGGCAAATCCGGGTTCCTGTCGGGAGTTATCTTCGCGAAACTCTCCACTTTGCCCTTCTTCAGAGAGGAGACACCGATGGGCTTGGAAAGGTCGACATCTCTCAGAAGGGAGGCAAATCCGGGTTCCAGTCGAGAGTTATCTTCGCGAAACTCTCCACTTTGCCTTCTTCAGAGAGGAGACACCGATGGGCTTGGAAAGGCCGCCGTCTCTCAGAATGGAGGCAAATCCGGGTTCCTGTCGAGAGTTATCTTCGCGAAACTCTCCACTTTGCCCTTCTTCAGAGAGGAGACACCGATGGGCTTGGAAAGTTCGCCGTCTCTCAGAAGGGAGGCAAATCCGGGTTCCAGTCGAGAGCTATCTTCGCGAAACTCTCCACTTTGCCCTTCTTCAGAGAGGAGACACCGATGGGCTTGGAAAGGCCGCCGTCTCTCAGAATGGAGGCAAATCCGGGTTCCTGTCGAGAGTTATCTTCGCGAAACTCTCCACTTTTCCCTTCTTCAGAGAGGAGACACCGATGGGCTTGGAAAGGTCGCCGTCTCTCAGAAGGGAGGCAAATCCGGGTTCCTGTCGAGAGTTATCTTCGCGAAACTCTCCACTTTTGCCCTTCAGAGAGGAGACACCGATGGGCTTGGAAAGGCCGTCTCTCAGAAGGGAGGCAAATCCGGGTTCCTGTCGAGAGTTATCTTCGCGAAACTCTCCATTTTGCCCTTCTTCAGAGAGGAGACACCAATGGGCTTGGAAAGGTCGCCGTCTCTCAGAAGGGAGGCAAATCCGGGTTCCTGTCGAGAGTTATCTTCGCGAAACTCTCCACTTTGCCCTTCTTCAGAGAGGAGACACCGATGGGCTTGGAAAGGTCGCCGTCTCTCAGAAGGGAGGCAAATCCGGGTTCTAGTCGAGAGCTATCTTCGCGAAACTCTCCACTTTGCCCTTCTTCAGAGAGGAGACAGCGATGGGCTTGGAAAAGTCGCCGTCTCTCAGAAGGGAGGCAAATCCGGGTTCCTGTCGAGAGTTATCTTCGCGAAACTCTCCACTTTGCCCTTCTTCAGAGAGGAGACACCGATGGGCTTGGAAAGGTCGCCGTCTCTCAGAAGGGAGGCAAATCCGGGTTCCTGTCGAGAGTTATCTTCGCGAAACTCTCCACTTTGCCCTTCTTCAGAGAGGAGACACCGATGGACTTGGAAAGGTCGCCGTCTCTCAGAAGGAAGGCAAATCCGGGTTCCAGTCGAGAGTTATCTTCGCGAAACTCTCCACTTTGTTCTTCTTCAGAGAGGAGACACCGATGGGCTTGGAAAGTTCGCCGTCTCTCAGAAGGGAGGCAAATCCGGGTTCCAGTCGAGAGTTATCTTCGCGAAACTCTCCACTTTGCCCTTTTTCAGAGAGGAGACACCGATGGGCTTGGAAAGGTCGCCGTCTCTCAGAAGGGAGGCAAATCCGGGTTCCTGTCGAGAGTTATCTTCGCGAAACTCTCCACTTTGCCCTTCTTCAGAGAGGAGACACCGATGGGCTTGGAAAGGTCGCCGTCTCTCAGAAGGGAGGCAAATCCGGGTTCCAGTCGAGAGTTATCTTCGCGAAACTCTCCACTTTGCCCTTCTTCAGAGAGGAGACACCGATGGGCTTGGAAAGGTTGCCGTCTCTCAGAAGGGAGGCAAATCCGGGTTCCTGTCGGGAGTTATCTTCGCGAAACTCTCCACTTTGCCCTTCTTCAGAGAGGAGACACCGATGGGCTTGGAAAGGTCGACATCTCTCAGAAGGGAGGCAAATCCGGGTTCCAGTCGAGAGTTATCTTCGCGAAACTCTCCACTTTGCCTTCTTCAGAGAGGAGACACCGATGGGCTTGGAAAGGCCGCCGTCTCTCAGAATGGAGGCAAATCCGGGTTCCTGTCGAGAGTTATCTTCGCGAAACTCTCCACTTTGCCCTTCTTCAGAGAGGAGACACCGATGGGCTTGGAAAGGTCTCCGTCTCTCAGAAGGGAGGCAAATCCGGGTTCTAGTCGAGAGTTATCTTCGCGAAACTCTCCACTTTGCCCTTCTTCAGAGAGGAGACACCGATGGGCTTGGAAAGGTTGCCGTCTCTCAGAAGGGAGGCAAATCCGGGTTCCTGTCGGGAGTTATCTTCGCGAAACTCTCCATTTTGCCCTTCTTTAGAGAGGAGACACCGATGGGCTTGGAAAGGTCGCCGTCTCTCAGAAGGGAGGCAAATCCGGGTTCCTGTCGAGAGTTATCTTCGCGAAACTCTCCACTTTGCCCTTCTTCAGAGAGGAGACACCGATGGGCTTGGAAAGGTCGCCGTCTCTCAGAAGGGAGGCAAATCCGGGTTCCTGGTTCAGCAGAGACATACCCATGTACACATTAAAGAGCACATTGGATGGCCTTGACGAGAGCTACCATTTGTCTTCTAACGGCTGTCCAGTGAGCCTCCAACCTTCTCTGAGACCTCGGAGTACATGTGCAAGGCTACCTTGACGATGAAGGCCACGAGAGCTCTTTTGATGACGTCGCGAATGAAGGGAAACTGTTTTCAAATTTTGATTTAATATTATCGCAATCTGCTCTAAGTTATTCCTTGTAAATGAATGAAACAACAATTAATTACAATAATTAATGTAATAATAATCAAACATGTATTCACGTAATAGTCTTACCTTTTTTTTATTTTGAATTATTGCAAAATACTGAAATATACGTATTTTATATTTTATTCATATGTTAGTTATATCATACAACTACTTACAGTAATATTAGAGCAAAATTTATAAAATAGAATTCCCATTCCCACCATATGTGACGTCATTAAATAGCTATTATGATTTCGACCATCGTGGCAGCCTTTCCTTTGACTTGGCCATTTAGCTCATTATTTTGCAAAAAAGTGTCGCTCAGAGGTTAAACAGCCCACCCCATCCATGTCCGATTGATATAT
The DNA here is from genome assembly GCA_038380435.1 of Ryuthela nishihirai. NCBI lineage: Eukaryota > Metazoa > Arthropoda > Arachnida > Araneae > Heptathelidae > Ryuthela > Ryuthela nishihirai. Next base: position 122,493,413 of record JAWZYU010000001.1, on the reverse strand, counting down.
CATGTTCATGCAATTATCCCAATACCTGTTAGAAGATAGTATACGTACTCTATGGGGGCGGGGGTGCTCCGTCGGCAGCGCGCCAGGCTCGTAATCTGTTCCCAGTTTCGAGTCCCAGCTGGGTCAGCGTTGAGATTTATCTCCGCAAAATTCCCCGCCCTGCCCACAGTCAGTAGGGGACACCGATGGGCTTGGAAAGACCGCCGTCCGTCGGATGGGACGTTAAGCCGTGGCCCCGTGTGCGGGAGAGCCATACCCTGTGCACGTTAAAGAACACGCTGGATGGCCTTGACAGGAGGCTACCATCTGTCTCCCAACAGCTGTCTAGGGGGTCCCCTCCCCCAACACTCTCTGAGCCTTTGGGGTCCATGTGGGTTGGGTTGGGTTGTTTTACCTCTGAGCGGCACTTTTTTGCACACCATGGGCTAAATGGCCAGGTCACATGGGCCCCGAAGGCTCAGAGAAGGTTGGGGGAGGGGACCCACTGGAACAGCTGTTGGGAGACAGATGGTAGCTCCCCGTCAAGGCCATCCAGCGTGTTCTTTAACGTGCACAGGGTATGGCTCTCCCACACACGGGGCCACGGCTTAACGTCCCATCCGACGGACGGCGGTCTTTCCAAGCCCATCGGTGTCTCCTACTGACCGTGGGCAGGGCGGGGAAGGAGTCCATGTGACCTGGCCATTTAACCCATGATGTGGAAAAAAGCGCCGCTCTGTTGCACACCATGGGCTAAATGGCCATGTCACATAGACCCCGAAGGCTCAGAGAAGGTTGGGGGAGGAGGTAATCCAACGTACTCTATGAGAAATCAAACGCCAGTAATAGAAGACCTCCATTTCTCGCCCATGGGATTCACATGTGGCGTGTTATTGATTCATAGAAGAAGAAAATATCGACATGAAGATTTTATTACATTTCACTTGAAATAAACAGCATTTGAAACGACTATCGAATAAAATAATTTTTTAGAAGCTAGTAATTCTTACATAAAATAGTCTTATGTCTTGAGAAACAAACATTTTACACCATTATTTTTAGTATCCTATAGATCAAAGCCGAAAGTTAATATAATATCCAGCGTCTGTGATAAGTAAGTCAATATCTTACGCTGAAGAAAACAATCTAATGTGTCTTTTGTTTCCACTTAAATTTGACTTTAAAATATTTGTTTGATCTTGGAGTAAATCTTCGCATTGCAAAGTGGATTTGAAAACAAATCCTACCATCTTTAGATCCGCGCAACGTTTTTACTGTAGATAGGTAGACTCGTTATTCAAATCAGTTTTATCCATTATTTTCAAACTGCATAGCGTGTGATCTACATTTTATCCTCTTCTTCTAACAAAGCTTTCTTCTGACATTTGATGCTGAACACGTAGGAATTATATTCAATTTATTTGCACAATATTTAAATACATAACTAACACATAGACAAGTTCCACAAGAGCTAGTATTTAACTCGCAAGGGTTGGGTTGTTTTACCTCTGAGCGGCACTTTTTTTTGCACACCATGGGCTAAATCGGCAGGTCACATGGACCCCGAAGGCTCAGAGAAAGTTGGGGGAGGGGACCCACTGGAACAGCTGTTGGGAGACAGATGGTAGCCTCCCGTCAAGGCCATCCAGCGTGTTCTTTAACGTGCACAGGGTATGGCTCTCTCCCGCACACGGACCCACGGCTTAATGTCCCATCCAACGGACGGCGGCCTTTCCAAGCCCATCGGTGTCCCCTACTGACCGTGGGCAGGGCGGGGAATTTTGCGGAGATGGGCTAAATAAGGGCACAATATCCGGGTGACAAGGACCCCGAGAGTGCCGAGAAGATTGGGGAGTGGACACAGTGGATAGCTGTTAGAACACAGCTGGTTGCCAAGGAGACAGCTGGTAGTCAAGGAGATTCGTCGTGTTCTTTAACCGCACAGGGTATGGATCTCTCGCACACGGAGCTACGGCTTAACATACCATCTGACGGATGGCGGCCTTTCCAAACCCAACGGTATATGGTCCTTCGGTCCTACTGACCGTGGGCAGGGCGGAGAGTTTTGTGGAGATAAATCTCAACGCTGGTCCAGCGGGAACTCGAACCTGCGAACTGCAGATTACGAGATATTTTTACACTAAATGCATATTTGTGAAGTTATAGAGCTTCGAAATTAGATTCCCATTGATATAACAAGGAAATTCTGTCGTGTTTCTGTAGCGAAGTATATAACCATAACTGCGTGAGTGTTATCGTGCGTTGGGTTGTTTTACCTCTGAGCGGCACTTTTTCGCACACCATGGGCTAAATGGCCAGGTCGCATGGACCCCGAAGGCTCAGAGAAGGTTGGGGGAGGGGACCCATTGGAACAGCTGTTGGGAGACAGACGGTAGCCTCCCGTCAAGGCCATCCAGCGTGTTCTTTTACGTGCACAGGGTATGGCTCTCCCATACACGGAGGCACGGCTTAATGTCCCATCCGACGGACGGCGGCCTTTCCAAGCCCATCGGTGTCCCCTACTGACCGTTGGCAGGGGGGGGGGATTTTGCGGAGATAAATCTAAACGCTGACCCAGCTGGGACTCGAACCTGGGAGCTACAGATTACGAGCCTGGCGCGCTACCGACTGAGCCACCCCCGCCCCAGAATGTGAAGGAAAACAAAGTTTGTTTTAATCTGTACTGTACAGTATAAAAAAGAAATGCTTATATTTGGTGCATTCACGGGAGATTAAATAAGTTTATTAGTGTTGATCCTGTTAGCAGACTGGCAAGAAAAAGGATGTTTAGGATACTTAAAAATGTGTCTGAGGAGGTCATATGTTAGTCGAACAAAGAGAGTTGATCTCAATTTTTCTATAAGAAGAGTTCATCATTTGATTCATAGTTATTATTAGTTTGTTTAGGAATTGGAAAGGTTATTCTTTCTAGATTTAATTATTAATTTTTTTTAATTTATTTATTTTTATCTAATTTATTCATTTTTATTTATTGTTGCATTTTTATTGTATTTTTCTTGTTGTAAATATTTTTATGCATTAAGTGTGTTTTTGGAAGTACTCTTAAGTCTTAGATGTTGTTTTCGGATCTGAGCTGGCTGCCTGCACATGTCGACGAGTCCAAAAGCCCTTTAACAGCCTTTTACAAGTAGCTTGGAGTGCGAGAGCGAGAATAAACAAGTGGACCCACTGGAACAGCTGTTGGGAGACAGATGGTAGCCTCCCGTCAAGGCCATCCAGCGTGTTCTTTAACGTGCACAGGGTATGAATCTTCCGCACAGGGGACTACGGCTTAACGTCCCATCCGACGGACGGTGACCTTTCCAAGACCATCGGTGTCCCCTACTGACCGTGGGCAGGGCGGGGAATTTTGCGGAGATAAATCTCAACGCTGACCCAGCTGGGACTCGAACCTGGGAACTACAGATTACGAGCCTGGCGCGCTACCGACTGAGCCACCCCCGCCCCGTGTTATCGTGCTCTACGCTGTGCAATGTCTCCGATCACAACTTAGTTCTTGAAAAGTGCGACTGTTAACGAATTGAAGGATAAATGGAGAAATTCTTCACGTAAAGATTAAATGTTGTAGAGTAGGGTTAGGTTCCATGATTATGAATAACCATTTCCAGCAATGGCTAATATATTTTGGTATATTTATTTCTGGACCTTTTAAAACAAATAATGAGCTACTGTTTATACTTTGTCGTTTGTAGAATTTAAACTTTTTTCCGTTTTTAGAGAGAAACGAAAAGATTTTTTTGGTTGGTTGACCATTGATGAAATATTGCAGTTCGCTTTTTTTTCGAATCTAACAATAGCATTAACAGCTCCCTCTAATGGTGAATTTTTTTTAACAAATCCAAAGTTTTTAACGAATCTTGCAAGCGATTTATTTATGGTAGAAATTTGAAATTTTGGCGCTAGAATCTGATGGTCAAAGGATTTCTATTAACAACATTGCTTAGATGTTCTGTCTCGCTGAGGGAAGTTGTGAACGCAACTTTTTTTCGTTTTAAAAATAAACAAAAACTTTTTTGTCTTATATGAACTAATAAACATTGCCATTTACAGTTTCTTCATCATCCAATGGTTTCAATTTCCTCTACTAGAGGGTGCTAAAGGTGGAATATGAAAATTTCATTCTCTTTTCAAAACGCGTATTTCACAGTCGACAGAGGTGATATGATATTCTTTTAGTTTCATCAATAACAATGCTTTGAAATAAACAACGCAGCAAGAAATATGAATTGGGTTGACACCTCTGAGCGGCACTTTTTCTTCACAAGGGGCTAAACGCCCAGGTCACAAGGACCCCAAGGCGCAGAGTATAGTCGCTCAAAAAAATATCCGAACACTATGGTTGATTTCAGAATTCAGAAAAAATATCTGGAGCGTGTACAGCAACTGTACACGCTCCAGTTACCGTTCACAGCAAACTGGAGCGTGTGCAGTTACTGCACACGCTCCAGTTTGCTGTGAACGGTAATTGCACACGCTCAATATTTCTGTGAGTGGGCCCACACGATCCAGGTTTTTGTGAGCTCACACGATCCAATGTGCTGTGAGCATTAACCGCAACCGCTCTAGTTTGCTGTGAACGGTAATTGCACACGCTTCATATTCATTGCATTATATATTCATACGCATTATATATATATTAAAAAAGTATCCGAACACTATGCTTGATTACAGAATTCAGAAAAAATATCTGGCAACGATTTTTTTTTAATTAGCGATCTGGCAACCTTCGTGTCACGTGCACTAAATGCATGTGACACGAAGGTTGCCAGATCATTAATGTCTAAAAAAATCGTTGCCAGATATTTTTTTCTGAATTCTGTAATCAACCATAGTGTTCGGATACTTTTTTGAGCGACTGTACCTGTTTGCCGCGAAACGGAGTTTGAAACTTCTCTCACTTCCATTTCAGGTCAGAGCCCTGAGCTCAATTCCCATTTCAATCCACGCATTGTCCGTTCTAGTGAACTTGATTTGCAGATTTAATTATTCCTCATTCACCCATTATCGAATATCTGCCAACTGTCTTAATGTCTTCCATCCTAAGAGAGTTGCGATCCGAATGCACCAGGAATAGAACTCTAAGGAAAACTGAAGGTTCGTCCTAATAACGAGAATCTGAGCAAATGATTAATGGAGCAGAAAATTCATTCTCTCTGTGGTGCCACCTGGAAGTCATTTAAATCCTTCAAACTTGGAATAGATGAGGAACGAAATTTTCACTTCAGTATTATGAAACGAAATTTTGTAAATGTGTTTTGTCTATATTTGCAGGGGGGATGTGGCTCAGTCGGTAGCGCGCCACACTCGTAATCTGCAGTTTTCAGGTTTGAGTCCTAAGTGTTACAGGGTTGAGATTTATTTCCGTTAATCCCCAAATTTTTCTGGTAAGAAGAGAGACAACGATGGACTTCGATAGGCCAGCGTTTTTTTCCACAGAATGGGCTAAATGGCCAGGTCACAAGGACCCAGAAATCTCAGAGAAAGTTGGAGGAGAGGACCTACTGGACAGTTGTTGGGATACAGATGGTCCCGTCAAGGCCATCCAGCGTGTTCTTTAACGTGCACAGGGTATGGCTCTCCCGCACACGGGGCCACGGCTTAACGTCCCATCCTACGGACGACGGCATTTCCAAGCCCATCGGTGTCCCCTACTGACCGTAGGCAGGGCGATGAATTTTGCGGAGATAAATCTCAACGCTGACCCAGCTGGGACTCGAACCTGGGAACTACAGATTACGAGCCTGACACGCTACCGACTGAGCCACCCCCGCCCCATTATGCAGGAGAGCATACCCACTGCACGTTAAAGAACACACTGGATGGACTTGACAGGAGGTATCATCTATCTCCCAACAGCTGTTCCAGTGGGTCCCCTCCCTTAACCTTCTCTGAGCCTTCAGGGTCCTTGTGACCTGACCTTTAGCCCATTGTGTGCACAAAAGAGCCGCTCAGAGGTGAAACAACCCAAAAAAAATCGGGAAATAGGAATGAAAATGGATAGATAAAACTCACAGAACATAACGTAAGCAACTGACGTTGATAAATATGGTAAATGTCAATACCACCTTTCTTGAAGCGAATGTCTCTGCTGCTCGCTGAGTTGTTAAGCAAAGGTCGACGAATCAATTGAGCTCCTCTTTTCTCATCATGAGTGGATGCTGCAGGCGCCTCGATATCGCATCCCGATTCCTGACATCCTGTCTTCTCCCTGATGGACTCGCACAAGCTTTTAACGCATCCTCGTGCAAATGCTGTCGCTGACAGCTTACTCAGAAGAAGAAAAAATCCGATCACTGAAGAAGGCAATTTACTTGCACGGAGTTTTACGCTTTTCGGGGGAAAATCAAAACCAATCACTCGTCCTCGAGGATCAGAAACGTGACGTCATTTCACGATTTGAACTTCAGTTGTTGTTTTATTATTCGGTTCAATCTTACTCTAATATTCGGTCATTGACCTTTTTTTACAGAGGTGTTTTTTTTTCAGTTAAATGTTAAAAAAATCTGTTATTCACTCGTTAATCTATATAACTGTATAACCAAAATATTAGAGAATGTCCATGTTATGTTAAGCTAATTTCGAAACTGTATAACTCCTAAAATAAGCATGCAAAAATGTGGCCGAAGATAAAGATCATTATCAAATCTCTTTAACTCTCTATTTTCAACAAATATTTTTTATATTTTTATTAATTATTTTTTCCCTAAATTCTGGGCTCGTAATCTGTAGTTCCCAGGTTCGAGTTCCAGCTGGGTCAGCGTTGAGATTTATCTCCGCAAAATTCCCCGCCCTGCCACCGGTCAGTAAGGGACACCGATGGGCTTGGAAAGGCTGCCGTCCGTCGGATGGGATGTTAAGCCATGTCTCCGTGTGCTGGAGAGCCATACCCTGTGCACGTTAAAGAACACGGTGGATGGCCTTGATGGGAGGCTACCATCTGTCTCCCAACAGCTGTTCCAGTGGGTCCCCTCCCCCAACTTTCTCTGAGCCTTCGGGGTCCTTGTGACCTGGCCATTTAGCTCATGGTGTGCAAAAAAGTGCCGATCAGAGGTAAAACAACCCAACCCAACCCTAAATACTGAAAATAAAAGCGTTCAGATTTATCTCCGCAAAACCCCACCCTGTCTTCGGTTAGTATGAGCTTGGAAAGTCCGCCGTCCGTCGGCTGGGACGCAAAGCCATGTCTCCGTGTGCGGGAGAGTTATGGATGACTCTGTGCACGTTAAAGAACAAGCTGGATGGTTTTGTCTCTAGGCTGCCATGTGTTTCCTAACAGCTGTCCAGTGGGTGCTATCCCCCAACCTTCTCTGAGCCCTCGGGGTCCTTGTGACTTCGCCATTTAGCCCATTGTGTGCAAAAAAAGTGCAGCTCAGTGGTAAAACAACCCAACCCAATTGAAAAATAAAGTTTTGGAATGCAACAATTCCTAATGAGTAATAAAACAACTAAACATTTCTTCGATAATTCAATAAAAATAATGTATTAATTATAACCCCGAGGGGGTGGATATCGAACTTTGGGAAACTCTGGTCAATTCTCATTGCATCTTCATAATGTTACTTATAACCACCACAGCTTTTAACTAAATATCATCACGATTTTTAAAATTCCAAAAAAGAAATATCGTCATATAAAGATCAGATGCATGTCAGAGTCACAGTGTGTTATAAACCTTTAAACAAGCATCTAGAGATTGTAATTTATTTCTGAAAAACAAAAGTTCGGTAATTTCCGCTAGAAACTCAAAAATTTTCAAAAATCTTAAAAATCTCTCTTAACTGAAACAGAAGTTTATTAAACTCGAGTTTAAATTCTTCTTTCAGTGAAACTTTCGTTAATTAATTAGATTTGAAGACTCAACAGAAGACTTTTATCGCAGCAAAGAATAAAAATTTATCGAAATCTTGGATTTTTTTAAACCATTTGCTTTGCGAATTCGAAAGCTTTAATGAACGCAAATAAAACTACTTTAAAAAAAAAACACTTTCGGATTCGTATCGTGAAGTATTCGATCATCCTAAGCATGACTTCAATGAGTTTCCTACTTACGAAATATTATTTTTATCTCCTCTTCACTGGTAAAAGAAAATACTCAGATCAGATAAAAATTGAAGGCGAGATGACTGAACAACCGACTTGAGAAGTCGATTGCGAGAGAGAAAAATGAGCTTCCTTATTAAAGAATGAAAGTTTTGAATTTAAAAAGGAGATGTTAATTACTGCTTTTAATCTCTCACTCTATTGTTCCTGAAGTTCGCTTTTAAGTTAATCCATGTAGGTTACTTTAAATCCTTGAAGTTGCCGGAAACCAGTTCACAGACTCGAATGACGCCTGTTAACTTCGTGCGTGATGCATTCTAACGATGTGGTTGGGATGCTTTCGCTTGTCTTTTAATTACGGCCTGAAACTGTGCCAGGCCTCAGAGAATGGGTAATTGAGGATACTCTACGTTCTGTAACCACAGAATCTAGCTTTCAGGCGGAATGGATCTTTATGGATGCAACATCTGAGGAACGTGTTACAGTCTCAAATGCAATGAGGTTGCGAAGCAATCCGAAATATTTTTTCTTGTTTTGTAACAAGGACCGAGAAGTGCAATTAAAGAGTTAGTATCTTGCTTCCCGCTTGCAAGGGGCGGGGGTGGCTCAGTCGGTAGCGCGCCAGGCTCGTAATCTGTAGTTCTCAGGTTCGAGTCCCAGCTGGGTCAGCGTTGAGATTTATCTCCGCAAAAATCCCCCCCCCCCTGCCCACGGTCAGTAGGGGACACCGATGGGCTTGGAAAGGCCGCCGTCCGTCGGATGGGACGTTAAGCCGTGGCCTCGTGTGCGGGAGAGCCATACCCTGTGCACGTTAAAGAGTGGCCTTGACAGGAGGCTACCATCTGTCTCTCAACAGAGGTTCCAGTGGGTCCCCTCCGCCAACCTTCTCTGAGCTTTCGGGGTCCATGTGACCTGGCCATTTAGCCCATGGTGTGCAAAAAAGTGCCGCTCAGAGGTAAAACAACCCAACCCGCTTGCAATGTTGGGTTGTTTTACCTCTGAGCGGCACTTTTTTGCATACATTGGAGTAAATGGCTAGGTCACAAGGATCCCAGAAGCTCATAGAAGTTTGCAGAAGGCGCATCCCGATTCACGGGTAACTGTTAGGATGGTACCACTGGGTAACTGTTAGGAGATAGATGGAAAGCCCGTCAAAATCATCCAACGTGTTCTTTAATGTGCACAGGGTATGGCTCTTCGGCACATGCTGAACATGGGACCACGGTTTAAGATAGTATTCGACAAACGACAGCTTATCGGATGGCGGAGAGAGAGTTAAATAATAATAATATTGCCTCAAGCAGCTGCTTGACACAGAGGTCTGACAAGAGCCTGTCAGTTTATACGCCATAGTGGAAGGTCTGTGAGGATGGTGGAGCCTCAGCAGGAAGACAAAACAACCATCTACGTTTTACCCTGGGCTCGAACCCAGGTTCTTTTACTCCGTAGCCAAGAGCGGTAACCAACTCGACTGGAGAAAATTCTCAACATTTGTACAGTTGGGACTCGAATCCAGGAACTGTAGATTACGAATACGATATTCACTGAGCCAGGCCAGGTTGGGTTGGGTTGTTTTACCTCTGAGCGGCACTTTTTTCCACACCATGGGGTAAATGGCCAGGTCACATGGACCCCGAAGGCTCAGAGAAGGTTGGGGGAGGAGACCCACTGTAACAGCTGTTGGGAGACAGATGGTAGCCTCCCGTCAAGGCCATCCAGCGTGTTCTTTAACGTGCACATGGTATGACTCTCCCGCACACGGGGCCACGGCTTAACGTCCCATCCGACAGACGGCGGCCTTTCCAAGCCCATCGGTGTCCCCTACTGACCGTGAACAGGGCAGGGAATTTTGCGGAGATAAATCTCAACGCTGACCCAGCTGGGACTCGAACCTGGGAACTACAGATTACGAGCCTGGCGCGCTACCGACTGAGTCACCCCCGCCCCGAGCCAGGCCAAGATGCAGAAAATAATAAAGGGGGTAGGGGGGAGTTACGCAATCGAACCGCAAAAGTTAAAATTCCAGTGTAACATTTCCCCCCTTCATTTTAGAAGGTTTAAAAAAAATCATGCATAATGGACGAAATATGCACAGGTTTAATAATTTTTGGCTAACATTGCCCTTACTAGCATTCTGAGAAGTATTAGCCCTCCCTAGATTTTCTGAGACCACTCCCGCTCCTCTCGGGTTTGGTTGGGTTGTTTTACCTCTGATTGGCACTTTTTTGCACACCATGGGCTGAATGGCCAGGTCACATGGACCCCGAAGGCTCAGAGAAGGTTGGGGGAGGGGACCCACTGGAACAGCTGTTGGGAGACAGATGGTAGCCTCCCGTCAAGGCCATCCAACGTGTTCTTTAACGTGCACAGGGTATGGCTCTCCCGCACACGGAGCCACGGCTTAACGTCCCATCCGACGGACGGCGGCCTTTCCAAGCCCATCGGTGTCCCCTACTGACCGTGGCAGGGGGGGGATTTTGCGGAGATAAATCTCAACGCTGACCCAGCTGGGACTCGAACCTGGGAACTGCAGATTACGAGCCTGGCGCGCTACCGACTGAGCCAATCCCGCCCCCTCGGGTTTGGAGTGAGTGCCTTGCGAGGTATTATATCAGTCGAGTAGCTTTTGAGACATCTAGAGAGACTGTGACGCTACGCAATTCACGCTTACACAGTTCTGAAATCGTAGATTAATGCCTTATCAAAAACTTCTGAATCAGTCTATGACGTATGAGAACGTTAATGCGCAGTCTCAAGCTGCCTCCATCTGCCAAGATGGTCAGTCGCACTACGGCTAAAATGTCAAAATTGACTCATACAGTATATTTTGTATAACCACGAATATTTTGGTTCGTAATTTGGTGTTCTCGGGTTCGAGTCCCCACTGTGCCTGCTTCTCCGCTCTGCCCTTTGTAAGGAAGAGAACACCGATAGCCTTGGAATGGTTTCATCCGTCAGATTCGACGTTAAGCCATGACTCTGTATGTAGGAGACCAATCCTCTGTGTGTTAGAGAAAAAGCTGGATGGCCTTAACATGAGGCTTCCATTTGGCTCTTAACAGCTGTCAAGTGGGTCCCATCTCCATACCTTTTCGTGGGGTCCTTGTGACCTCCTGTCAGACCTCTGTGGCAAGCAGCTGCTTGAGGGGGTATTAATTAAAAAAAAATTAATGTGCCAAAATGACGCTCATACACGGGTAAAATAACTGAGACTCATTTTGTTTGGCAGCCATCTAGGGTTGGGTTATTTTACCTCCGAGCGGCACTTTTTTTGCACACAATGGGCCAAATGGCCAGGTCACAAGGACCCCCAAAGGATCAGAGAAGGGGACTCAATGGAAAGCACCTTCAAGGCCATCCAGCCTATTCTTTAAGGTGCACAGGGGTATGCCTTTCTCGCAAACGGAGCCACGGCTTAACGTCCCATCCGACGGACGGCGGCCTTTCCAAGTCCATCGGTGTCCGTTAATGACCGACGAAATGGTTTTGCGGAGCAAAATCACAAGGCTGACCCAGACGGGACTCGAACCTGGAACTGCAGACTACGAGCCTAGCACGCTACTGACTGAGCCATCCACGCACCCTTCTATATTCCTACAAAAACTTTTATCTTCTTTGTCCCACTTCACACGAATCTATCGATAACGGTTGCAGACTTTCTGTTGTCCTTCGTATGATGAGGAAGAAGAGACCTCAGCGGGAAGGCATCGTCATCATCAGAAATTATTATAACAAACGATCGCTTACCGTAACTGATATGTTTCGAAACTGAAAAAGTTAACATCTGGACCACTAGGATGATTTTTCTTTTTATTTTGAGAGAACAAAAAAAAAACTCTTACAAGAGTCTATTTCTGTGTGCTTTTCTGTCTGAGAGACTGGAATTTAGTATTTTTATCTCTGAGTGCAAAAAATCCTTTTTCCTCATTCAACATTAGCGCTTGTAGAAAGTACAGTCGCTCAAAAAAATATCCGAACACTATGGTTGATTACAGAATTCAGAAAAATATCTGGCAACGATTTTTTTTAGAAATTAGTGATCTGGAAACCTTCGTGTCACGTGATTACAGAATTCAGGAAAAATATATGGAGAGTGTACAGCAACTGTACACGCTCCAGTTACCGTTCACAGCAAACTGGAGCGTGTGCAGTTACTGCAACCGCTCCAGTTTACTGTGAACCGGAGGCTCACAGCAAACTGTGAACTGGACGGTGCAGTTACTGCACACGCTCTAGTTTGCTGTGAACGGTAACTGCACACGCTCAATATTTCCGTGAGTGAGCCCACACGATCTAGTATCAAAATAATATGACCACTTACAGTCGCTCAAAAAAGTATCCGAACACTATGGTTGATTACAGAATTCAGAAAAAATATCTGGCAACGATTTTTTAGAAATTAGCGATCTGGCAACCTCACGTGACACGAAGGTTGCCAGATCACTAATTCCTAAAAAAAACGTTGCCAGATATTTTTCTGAATTCTGTAATCGACCATAGTGTTCGGATACTTTTTTTTGAACGATTGTACAGTTATTTTTAGTACCAAATAAAACTTCTTTACCACCAAAAATCGCCAATTCTTTTTATCTTACGCGCGCATACTCCAAAGGAAAATCGTTCCTTTACAGATTATTTTCAACTCTTGTCTCTGTGTTCTGCTTTGAAATCAATCGGGTTACGAAATATTTATGACGTAATTAGACTAAGTGCGATGTCTCGTGCCTCTCGTAGTAAACGCTCGCGCTTTCGTTGTTGCATGTCCATAGTCCCTTTCAATGTAAATGTTTGCTTAACAAAGGTTTGCGTGACGCTGCAGTTTATTTAGATGCTGGGTTGGGTTGTTTTACCTCTGAGCGGCACTTTTTTTTGCACACCATGGGCTAAATGGCCATGTCACAAGGATCCCGAAGGCTCAGAGAAGGTTGGGGGAGGGGACCCACTGGAACAGCTGTTGGGAGACAGATAGTAGACTCCCGTCAAGGCCATCCAGCGTGTTCTTTAACGTGCACAGAGTATGACTCTCCCACACACGGGCCCCGGCTTAACGTTCCATCCGACGGACGGCGGCCTTTCCAAGCCCATCGGTGTCCCCTACTGACCGTGGGCAGGGCGGGGAATTTTTGCGGAGATAAATCTCAACGCTGACCCAGCTGGGACTCGAACCTGGGAACTACAGATTACGAGCCTGGCGCGCTACAGACTGAGCCACCCCCGCCCCTTATTTAGATGCAATGAGTTTTCTATTCCTGCAGTGTGACAGAAAATAATGCTGCGAGAAAATGAAAAAAAAAAGATTCATTTATAAAATAAAAAAGTGCAAAAATTTGAGATTAAATTATTGAATCCACATGAGGTTTGGTGGCGCCAGGCTCGTAATCTGCAGTTCCCAGGTTCGGGTTCCAGCTGGGTCAGCGTTGAGATTTATCTCCGCAAAATTACCTGCCCACGGTCAGTAAGGAACACCGATGGGCTTGGAAAGGCAGCCGTCCTTTGGATGTGACGTTAAACCGTGGCTCCGTGTGCGTGAGAGCCATACCCTGTGCACATTAGAGAATATACTGGATGGCCTTGAAGGGAGGCTACCACATGTATCCTAAGAGCTGCTCAGTGGGTCCCCTCCGCCCAAATTTCTCTGAGCGTTAGGGATCCTTGTGACCTAGCCTATTGAGTGCAAAAAACAAGTGCCCATCAGAGGTAAAACAACCCAACTGAATCCATACTGAATGCCTTTGGAAACAGGTTGGGTTGTTTTACTCTGAGCGGCACTTTTTTTGCACACCATGGGCTAAATGGCCAGGTCACAAGGACCCCGAAGGCTCAGAGAAGGTTGGGGGAGGGGACCCACTGGAACAGCTGTTGGGAGACAGATGGTATCTTCCCGTCAAGGCCATCCAGCGTGTTCTTTAACGTGCTCAGGATATAGCTCTCCCGCACACGGAGCTACGACTTAAATTCCCATCCAACGGACGGCAGCCTTTCCAAAACCATCGGTGGCCCCTACTGACCGTGGGCAGGGCGGGGAATTTATCGGAGATAAATCTCAACGCTGACCCAGCTGGGACTCGAACCTGGGAACTACAGATTACGAGCCTGGCGCGCTACAGACTGAGCCACCCCCTTCCCCTTTTGAAAACAATACATATATTTTGGTGTAACTGAATTTGTTTCGAATGCTACCAAAAAGTTAAAATCAATACCTTTTAATTCTGGAGAAATAAGTTACTAACACCACAAAGGGATTTTCTTAACAGAAATTTTTATCTTGTACTTTTATTCTTTTCGGCTATAAGAATCCTCCATCGTTACACCCGACTACTGCAGCGTGCACGAAACGTGACTTCGGATCAATGTCACGCGCCAGCGGTGGATGTCACAAAGATCCCATGGGGAGTTGAGAGGAATTGAAAGTTGGTCCTCAAGAGGATATCCGGCTGTCCTCGAATAAAACGATCAACACAAAGGCATCGATTTAAACTTTTCTTTGGAGAAGAAATAATGAAGATGGGTTTTTCTTTTTCTCTTTATTTAAGTTTGGCTAGAAAAGTTGAAATTATATTTATTTTTGTTGAAACATTTTCTTTTTGTAACAAAATACACCATTTAAAAGAACAGTATATCTCTGATGGCATACGGTGGTAATTTGGATTGTTTTGGATTGTTTTACCTCTGAGTGGCACTTTTTTGCACACCATGGGCTAAATGGCCAGGCCACAAGGACCCCGAAGGCTCAGAGAAGGTTGGGGGAGGGAACCCACTGGAACAGCTGTTGGGAGACAGATGGTAGCCTCCCGTCAAGGCCATCCAGCGTGTTCTTTAACGTGCACAGGGTATGGCTCTCCTGCACACGGGGCCACGGCTTAACGTCCCATCAGACGGACGGCGGCCTTTCCAAGCCCATCGGTGTCCCCTGCTAACTGTGGGCAGGGCGGGGAAATTTTGCGGAGATAAATCTTAACGCTGACCCAGCTGGGACTCGAACCTGGGAACTACAGATTACGAGCCTGGCGCGCTACCGACTGAGCCACCCCCGCCCAGGTGGTAATTTGAATCGGTGTTAAGACTAAATACATACCAAGGTTGGGTTGGGTTGTATTACCTCTGAGCGACACTTTTGTGCACATCATGGGCTAAATGGCCAGGTCACATGGACCCCGAAGGCTCAGAGAAGGTTGGGGGAGGGGACCCACTGGAACAAGCTGTTGGGAGACAGATGGTAGCCTCCCGTCAAGGCCATCCAGCGTGTTCTTTAACGTGCACAGCGTATGGATCTCCCGCACACGGGCCACGGCTTAACGTCCCATCCGACGGACTGCGGCCTTTCCAAGCCCATCGGTGTCCCCTACTGACCGTGGGCAGGGCGGGGAATTTTGCGGAGATAAATCTCAACGCTGGCCCAGCTGGGACTCGAACCTGGGAACTACAGATTACGAGCCTGGTGCGCTACCGACTGAGCCACCACCGCCCCTGTAAATACATACCAAAATATTTGAGAATTTCCCTGTTATGTAAATGAGAATCTAACTCCTGAAATATTTATTTAATGGAAAAATGTGACTGAAGATAAATTAAATACCATAATCAAATCTATTCAAATCTCGATTTTCAACACTATTCGTTCAGTATTTAAAAAGTTATAGATTCTGGAACAGTGAAAAATAAATTTTCTTGTTTTATAAAAATTATTTTTAAGTGTCTAATATTGAAATGATCATTTTGCAAACTTCTAAAATGTACATTTATCTCATTAAAAGGTTTGTTACAATACTTATTATTTAGATTTTAGTCAGTTTTTGATAGATTTGATGATTAAATCATTCAGTGATTCGATTCAATCATCCATTCACTTCTAAATAGATTTGATGGTGATCTTTATCTTCAGCGACATTTTCAATTCACTTCATATTTTAAAATGATTGAGCTTCGAAGTTAGATTCCCATTATTTAACTATTTAACTTAAAATAAGTATTTAACTATTTAACTTAAAACTTTAAATATAAACTTTTTTATTTAACTTATTTAACTTAATTTTATTATTTAACTTAACATAGAAATTCTCTAATATTTTGGCGCATAAATAGCCTCAGTCACTATCATGTCCCTCTAATTTCTTTATTTTTATTTATTGTTGCATTTTTATTGTATTTTTGTTGTCGTAAATATTTTTATGTATTAAGTGTGTTTTTGAAAGTGCTATTATGAGGATGTGACTCATAGCTGCTGTTTTCGGGTCTGAGCTGGCTGCCTGCACGGGCTGACTAGTCCAAAAGCCCTTTTTACGACTATTTACAACTAGCCTCGGGCGCGAGTGCGGGCGCTGGAGACTACGGCAGCGAGGGTGAAGAACAGTCTTGAGCGTCGCTGTCGAACAGGAAGGACGTTTGAACACGCGTCAAGGGATGCCGCTCTTACTAAAAAAAACTCTTAAGGAGAGGGTTGGGTTGGGTTGTTTTACCTCTGAGCGGCACTTTTTTGCACACCATGGGCTAAATGGCCAGGTCACATGGACCCCGAAGGCTCAGAGAAGGTTGGGGAAGGAGACCCACTGGAACAGCTGTTGGGAGACAGATGGTAGCCTCCCGTCAAGGCCATCCAGCGTGTTCTTTAACGTGCACAGGGTATGGCTCTCCCGCACACGGGGCCACGGCTTAACGTCCCATCCGACGGACGGCGGCCTTTCCAAGCCCATCGGTGTCCCCTACTGACCGTGGGTAGGGCGGGGAATTTTACGGAGATAAATCTCAACGCTGACCCAGCTGGGACTCGAACCTGGGAACTACAGATTACGAGCCTGGCGCGCTACCGACTGAGCCACCCCCACCCCCCTTTAGGAGAGGGTTTGGTTCTATGTGAGAACCAAGATTCTTGGTGAATCGAATACAGTTCGGAGGAACTGAGGTGAGTTCTGTGTGAACCACGTTATAGGCAAAGGTTGGATATCCTTTCGCCGAGTTTGAGGTCGGTAAAGCGAGAATCTGCAAAGTGCGTTCTCCACCTCATTGCATAATTGTTTGCACAGCAAAGGCCTACGTAGTCGAGAGCATCCCCAGCACGTGATTGTATATAAGTGTGAATAAACTGTGTCGTCCCTATGCAACTCTCGTGCGTGAATTGTTCGACATATTTCTGTACATCACTTGGCGCAGTAAGTCTGAAGCATACATCAGTACGGGTGTAACAACCCACGAACCTGATTTCGTCTAAGCAACGGTGAAAGTAATTAAGGGACTAATTGATCGTCCTCTGATATAGAATGGCTAATCGTTCGCCATCTCTGCACATCACAGTCACTAATGCACCATAAAATCCCAAACAACCAATCTCTGATATTTTGATAAGACAATGTACTATTAACTGCACTATGAAGCAAACTTCGTGTCACGTGACACGAAGGTTGCCAGATCACTAATTTCTAAAAAAATCGTTGCCAGATATTTTCTATGAATTCTGTAATCAACCGTAGTGTTCGGATACCTTTTTTAATATATATAATGCGTATGAATATATAATGCAATGAATATGGAGCGTGTGCAATTACCGTTCACACAAACTGGAGCGGTTGCTGTTAATGTTCACAGCACATTGGATCGTGTGAGCTCACAAACACCTGGATCGTGTGGGCTCACTCACGCAAATATTGAGCGTGTGCAGTTACCGTTCACAGCAAACTGGAACGGTTGCGGTTAATGTTCACAGCACATTGAATCGTGTGAGCTCACAAAAAACTGGATCGTGTGGGCCCACTCACAGAAATATTGAGCGTGTGCAGTTACCGTTCACAGCAAACTGGAGCGGTTGCTGTTAATGTTCACAGCACATTGGATCGTGTGAGCTCACAAACACCTGGATCGTGTGGGCTCACTCACGCAAATATTGAGCGTGTGCAGTTACCGTTCACAGCAAACTGGAACGGTTGCGGTTAATGTTCACAGCACATTGAATCGTGTGAGCTCACAAAAAACTGGATCGTGTGGGCCCACTCACAGAAATATTGAGCGTGTGCAGTTACCGTTCACAGCAAACTGGAGCGGTTGCGGTTAATGTTCACAGCACATTGGATCGTGTGAGCTCACAAAAACCTGGATCGTGTGGGCCCACTCACAGAAATATTGAGCGTGTGCAGTTACAGTTCACAGCAAACTGGAGCGGTTGCAGTAACTGCACACGCTCCAGTTTGCTGTGAACGGTAACTGGAGCGTGTACAGTTGCTGTACACGCTCCAGATATTTTTCCTGAATTCTGTAATCACGTGACACAAAGGTTGCCAGATCACTAATTTCTAAAATAATCGTTGCCAGATATTTTCTATGAATTCTGTAATCAACCCTAGTGTTCGGATACTTTTTTGAGCGACTGTACATAAAAAACGAAACTTCGTAATTGACAAAGACAGAGTTTAAATGTTTCTGCGATACTTGCATAGATGCTGTGATTTATCAATGCTATCCGAGTGGTTGGCGCTCTTGGTTACTGATCTAAGAGACCTGGGTTCGAGCCTCGGGTAAGGCATGAATGTATGTGTTGTTTTTCTGCTGAAGTCCTGCCATCCTCTCAGACCTTCTACTTTGGCATATAAACTGATAGGCACCTGTCAGACCTCTGTGACAAGCAGCTGCTTGAGGGGGTATTTATTTATTTATTTTATTTATATAAGTGGCGGTAACTATACTGGTTCCCATAAATTAAGGAACAACCCCCTCTGTTATGTCAATGTGAGGCTAACGTCAAAGCTCTATAACTTCTAAAATAAGTTTCTTTGTTTTGAAAAATGTGATAGCAGATAAAGATCTCAATCAAATATATCAATAGTTTTCCTGTCAACAATATTCGTTCAGTATTTAATCAGTTACGGAAGTTTGAATATTTAACAATAGCAGTGCCCAGTCACAAAAATTGACTTCAGATGTTAATTGAAATTTAGTAATAAGAATTGCATCAAAATATTTAATAATAAGTGTGCATTTTAGAAGTTTGTATAAAGCAGTGGTTCTCAACATTTTATGCTTTACGTACCCCCTGGAAATGTGTATGTAACTGGCATACAGTCGCTCAAAAAAGTATCCGAACGCTACGGTTGATTACAGAATTCAGAAAAAATATCTGGCTACGATTTTTTTAGAAATTAGTGATCTAGCAACCTTCGTGTCACGTGATTACAGAATTCAGGAAAAATATCTGGAGCGTGTACAGCAACTGTACACGATCCAGTTACCGTTCACAGCAAACTGGAGCGTGTGCAGTTACTGCACACGCTCCAGTTTGCTGTGAACGGTAACTGCACACGCTCAATATTTCTGTGAGTGTGCCCACACGTAATTCTGTAATCAACCATAGCGTTCGGATACTTTTTTGAGCGACTGTACACCTTGTATAGATAGATAAAACTATAGTTATAGTATAACAATGGGAATAAAACTTTGTTACTAGATCTAGCGACTTTTGAGCTCTCACGGCGTACCCCAAAAACCTTTTACCGCGTACCCCACGTTGAGAACCCCTAGTTTAAAGAATTCGTTCGCTGTCATCAGTTTTGTATAAGTTTCTTATGATTGGCATTGTTATTGTTAAATATTAAAACTTCCATAACTCATTAAATACTGAAGGAATAGTGTTGAAAATCGAGATATTGATTTAATCTGATTGAGAACTTTATCTAGAATTACATTTTTCAAAACAAAAAAATCTTATTTTAGAAGTTATAGAGCTTTGACGCCAACTTCCCATTTACTTAACACAGGGTTATTCCTTAATCTATGAAAACTAATGCATTTTGCTTTGCTTCAACGCTAGGAAACTAAACGAAACTTTATTCTCCAAGCAGCGCACTTGTCACAGAAGTCTTTTATATTAACAGGATTCTGTCAATATAAAAGTGCCGAAAAATGTCTTGAGGAAGGGTTGGGTTGGGTTGTTTTACCTCTGAGCGGCACTTTTTTGCACACCATGGGCTAAATGGCCAGGTCACATGGACCCCGAAGGCTCAGAGAAGGTTGGGGGAGGGGACCCACTGGAACAGCTGTTGGGAGACAGATGGTAGCCTCCCGTCAAGGCCATCCAGCGTGTTCTTTAACGTGCACAGAGTATGGCTCTCCCGCACACGGGGCCACGGCTTAACGTCCCATCCGACGGACGGCGGCCTTTCCAAGCCCATCGGTGTCCCCTACTGACCGTGGGCAGGGCGGGGAATTTTGCGGAGATAAATCTCAACGCTGACCCAGCTGGGACTCGAACCTGGGAACTACAGATTACGAGCCTGGCGCGCTACCGACTGAGCCACCCCCGCCCCTCTTGAGGAAGGACAACATCGTTAGAAATTAAAGCAAAGATATCTTATCCATAACTGAACTTATCCATAACTGAAATGCTCCTAAACTAAAAACATTAACCACTTGATCATATTGCGATGATGTTGTTTTTTTTATTTTTGGAGAGCAGACAACACCTACAAGCGACCATTTGTGTGCTTTTTCTCTCTGAGAGATTGTGATTTAATATTTTATATCTGAGTGCAAAAAAACCTTTTTTCTCATTCAACATTAGCGCGTGTAGAAAGTGCATCCCAATAAGTTACGGACATCTGTAAAATAAAAATATTTTCTTAACAAAGTTTTGCGGTCGCCTCAGTTGTATCGCGTTGTCTGGGGGGTGACACTACGAATCCAGGGGTTTGGGTTCGAGTCCCGGTTATGACATGATCATTTGTTCTGTCAAATATGTGGTGATTGTCCCTCAATAAATAACTGTTCACTTCTAAATATGCCATAAAAATCTATTTCTCTCGTTGGGACATAAAGCGATCTTTAGCTGTAAATCTCATCAACAAAATTGTAAAAAAAAAAAAGATTTGAGTATCGCTGCAGTTTATTTAGATGCAACAAGTGTTTTATTCCTGCAATTTGAGGGGGCGGGGGTGGCTCAGTCGGTAGCGCGCCAGGCTCGTAATCTGTAGTTCCCAGGTTCGAGTCCCAGCTGGGTCAGCGTTGAGATTTATCTCCGCAAAATTCCCCGCCCTGCCCACGGTCAGTAGGGGACACCGATGGGCTTGGAAAGGCCGCCGTCCGTCGGATGGGACGTTAAGCCGTGGCTCCGTGTGCGGGAGAGCCATACCCTGTGCACGTTAAAGAACACGCTGGATGGCCTTGACGGGAGGCTACCATCTGTTTCCTAACAGCTGTTCCAGTGGGTCCCCTCTCCCAACCTTCTCTGAGCCTTCGGGGTCCATGTGACCTGGCCATTTAGCCCATGGTGTGCAAAAAAGTGCCGCTCAGAGGTAAAACAACCCAACCGAACCTGCAATTTGACAAGGGAGTATGCGTTAGGCTTAGGACAAGCCCTCCGTCGGTTTCAATGTTTAAGTGTGATCCAGTATGAAAGTGATCTGTATTTTACGCCCCTTAAAAGCAAACTAGATGGTTTGAATTATGTCAAATGTACTTTTTATGTAACAGAAAGCATTTTAGGATGTTGCTAAAGCTTTAAGAATTTTATTTCTATCTGGAATCTGGACGAGCTACGTGCACCTTGTTTCCAACTTTCTATCTTTTCTTATAATTCTTGTTTGTTCTCTATGTATGTGTTTTGTGATTTCTTTGAATAAATATTCTTTAAATAAATTTAAATAAACAACACGAGATTCGTACCTTAACGCTATCGTCTGTTCCTTGGATTTTTCTCCCGTTATCTTGTTCTAAACCTTTCAGGTTTTTGTGACTTGAATATTTAAGTTATTGTTATGAATTAAACGGATGGAAACTGAGGTGAGTTCAAAAAAATAGCATTTAACAATTATAATTCTAAACTAATGTAATTTATTACAAAAGTATGAATGAAAACATTTACATAACTAAATCAATCAAGCCATCCCGTGGCCGAGTGGTTAGCGCGCTTGGCTACTGATTAAGGAACCTGGGTTCGAGCCCCGGGTAAGGCATGGATGTATGTTTCGTTTATCTGCTGAGGTCCTGCCATCCTCACAGACCTTCTACTATGGCATATAAAGTGACAGGCTCCTGTCAGACCTCTGTGGGAAGCAGCTGCTTGAGGGGGTATTTATTTATTTCTTTTATAAAGTCAACCAACACAATCTATATCAACATGAAAATAAATCTTCAGAAGAACTTAGCACCTAATTCTATTCACAGAAAAAGTTGTTTCCTCTTTAATTCTTACTATTTACACTCAAGAAAAAAATAAAGCTTTTTACATCAGTTGATAAGGAACACAAACATATTCGTGAACAAAACTGCAGTCTCTGGTGTCCGTCGTAAGGTAACGACGCAATATCTTCTTTTAAGCAATGCAATCACGTATGATTACGTAGACTGCTGAGCTGAACTGAATGTCGTCTTGCGACTCCAATGACATAGATGTCGCTCTTTAGCAGAGGAGATCGCTTAGCCCCTTAATTAGATTCACCGTTGCTTAGATGAAATAACAGGTTCGCGGGTGTTACACCCGTACCGACGTAAGTCTCAGATTTGCTTCACTAAGTGATATATAGAATTTTTTTTTTAGTAGTAGTATCCTTTATTTCCATATATATTAAATTTTGATACAATATAAGTATTTACAAAAATTTTGGAAATATACAATTCCACAAGAGTTCATAGACTCGCACGCGGAGTATAAGGTTAAAATAAAAAACATATATAAACATTAGAAACAACATTTTAAGTATATTACCACATTAATATTTTCTGTCATGGTTACATTAACAACATAGTAACAGAATCAATAATAAACTATAAATACACCAATTTGTATTCAAAAATTTAACATTCCAAAGAGCAAACAAATAAAAAGAAAATTTTAGAATCAGAAATATAGGGGAAAACCCTCCAACCTAAAGAAATTTTTCTATATCATCTATATTACAAATCCAATCTCTTAGTTTTCGAGAAAACGCAAAAGAATTTATTTCATCCTTTATAGTTTCAGGTAAACTGTTAAATATTTTAGGCACCAAAAATATATAATTTTTTGCGTAATAGTTTTCTTCGGAAGTGGTACAATGAAATTAATATGTGCACTTGTTCTGGTATTCTGCATTACATTTTTAATGTCACTTTCTCTATAGTGCTTTTTTAAATATAAGATCACATTATAAACATACATTTTCCGTAGTGGTAAAATTTGAAGATCATTATAAAAATATTTAACACTATCATATTTTCTTTTTCTTAATATACATCTAATTACTCTATTTTGAATAGTAACTAAGGATTTAATATTACTATAAAACATTCCTCCCCAAGATATTATTCCATAACTTAAATATGACTTAATCCAAGCATTATATATAAGCTTTAAAAAAGTAAGATTCTAAAATTTCTAATACAAAACAATTTTGGAATTATTGCATTATTTTTTTTTATCAAATATTTAATATGTTCATTCCAATTTAACTGACTGTCTATATATACGCCCAAATATTTATAATATTCTACTCTTTCAATTGCTTCACAAGCACACTGATGTCCTAAACAACTTTCAGAATGATATAATAATTTATTTTTTAACTTATCGACTTTATTACGTTTTAAATTGAAATATAAATATTTCGTTTTATTAATATTCAATAACAATTTATTTTTTAAGAACCATTTTCTAATATTACCCAAGTCTTCATTTATTTCTTCAATTAAAATATTCTCATTGTCAGCCGCATATATCAAAGCTGTATCATCAGCGAAAGTTATTATTTTTCCTTTAAGTTCAAGATTACAAAGATCGTTATAAAAACGTTAAATAATATTGGCCCCAACACAGAACCCTGTGGAACTCCATGTTTTAGTTCAATTCCCTTACTAAACAAGTTTACCATTTTTACTCTTTGAATTCTATTTTTCAAATATATTTCCAACCATTTCAAAACATTTCCTCGAATTCCAGCCATTTCAAGTTTTTTTGTCAGCAAATCATGCGAAACCGAGTCAAACGCTTTTTTGATGTCCAAAAATAGCACGTAGAACATAGAAATATGTCCAGCAATTCACGCACGAGAGTTGCATAGGAACGACACAGTTTATTCCCATTTATATACAATCACATGCAGGGGATGCGCTCGACTCCGTAGGCCTTCGCTGCTGCAAGCAATTATGCAATGAGGTGGAGAACCGCACTTTGCAGATTCTCGCTTTATAATAAAAAATAAATAAATACCCCCTCAAGCAGCTGCTTGCCACAGAGGTCTGACAGGAGCCTGTCAGTTTATATGCCATAGTAGAAGGTCTGAGAGGATGGCAGGACCTCAGCAGAAAAACGACACATACACCCATGCCTTACCCGGGGCTCGAACCCAGGTCCTTTAGATCAGTAGCCAAGCGCGCTAACCACTCGGCCGTGCTTTACCGACCTCAAAATCGGCGAAAGGATATCCAACCCTTGCCTATAATGTGTTTCACACAGAACTCACCTCATTTCCACAGAACTTGGTTCACCAAGAACCGAACCTTGATTCTCACATAGAATCGAACCCTCTCCTTAAAGGTTTTGTTTGATTAAGAGCGGCGTTCTTTGACGCGTGTTCAAACGTCCTTCTTGTTTGACAGTGACGCTCAAGACTTTTTTATTATTGCCCGGCTTGTCTCCAGCTCTCGCACTCGCACTCCAAGCTACTTATAAAAGGCTGTTAATGAACTATATAACGACAAATAACATTAGTCTTGAGACAGATGTTGTCTCAAGACTCACATTTGCGTCACTGCTGAACTCAAGACTCACATTTGTGCCACTGTTGAACTCAAGACTCGCATTTGCGCCACTGTTGAACTCAAGACTCGCATTTGCGCCACTGTTGAACTCGAGACTCACATTTGCGCCACTGCTGAACTCAAGACTCACATTTGTGCCACTGTTGAACTCAAGACTCACATTTGCGCCACTGCTGAACTCAAGACTCACATTTGCGCCACTGCTGAACTCAAGACTCACATTTGCGCCACTGCTGAACTCAAGACTCACATTTATGCCACTGCTGAACTCAAGACTCACATTTGTGCCACTATTGAACTCAAGACTCACATTTGTGCCACTATTGAACTCAAGACTCACATTTGCGCCACTGCTGAACTCAAGACTCACATTTGCGCCACTGCTGAATTGCACTCGTGTCACGTGACACAAAGGTTGCCAGATAACTAATTTCTAAAAAAAATCGTTGCCAGAAATTTTTTCTGAATTCTGTAATCAACCATAGTGTTCGGATATTTTTTGAACGACTGTACTATTTGTTCCAGAAATGTGTCAAGTTCTTTAAGAAAAAAGGAAACCCGACTACATTGTTCCGCCAGGTGTCTATGCTAACTCTAGGCATAACTGTTTTAAGGTATTCCGCAAGATATCGCGATCAACCACAAATTATACCGATCAATAGATTGCAATGCTTTTTTGGTCTTCAAAGCAAGTAACTGCAGGTTTTCGAAACTCCATTTCTCTTCAATCATTCTCATTTAGAAAATGTTATCTCTTCAATATCTACAACCAAAGCTTAGTTTTCTTCACGTAACAGTGTAGCGCTTTAATTTGCTGCGAAATTACAACTAGAATGCAATTCACTTCTCAATTTCTGAAAAGCCAAATTGTTTGTAATTCTGTTTGATAGTATAACGCAATGGGTTGGGTTGTTTTACCTCTGAGTCACTTTTTTGCACAGCATGGGCTAAATGGCCAGGTCACATGGACCCCGAAGGCTCAGAGAAGGTTGGGGGAGGGGATCCACTGGAACAGCTGTTGGGAGACAGATGGTAGCCTCCCGTCAAGGCCATCCAGCGTGTTCTTTAACGTGCACAGGGTATGGCTCTCCCGCACACGGGGCCACGACTTAACGTCCCATCCGACGGACGGCGGCCTTTCCAAGCCCATCGGTGTCCCTTACTGACCGTGGGCAGGGCGGGGAATTTTGCGGAGATAAATCTCAACGCTGACCCAGCTGCGACTCGAACCTGGGAACTACAGATTGCGAGCCCGGCGCGCTACCGAATGAGCCACCCCCGCCCCAGATAACGCAGTGTTGTAATATATTAATTTATCCTATTAAATATAGCATTATTGCCTATTAATTATGTAGTTCACTTTCATGATAATAATATGGCCATCTTGGTAACCAAAGAAGTAAAGAATAAGTTTATTTTTTCTTGCGAAGAGTTTTCTTTTATAAATAGCAAAGCTCAGTAAAACACTTAAAAATTACACCATGCCGGATTCATTATATTAGCTATAATCTATCGACTATTTAATAATGGTAAGAACGTTTATGTCAAGGTTTGAAACGAATCGCTTAGCTCATTTAAGAAGAGATCTTTCTGAGCGAAATTGCAAAACCATAACTATGATTTCCGACATTGAATAAAAGAGATCTGGTGGGCTTCACTGCATGCATCTTATTAATGTTGGGAAGCCTGTATTACACACTTATGTACAAAGGAAAAATAAATATTTTAAAAAAAATTTAAATAAATACGTTTGAAGATGATTTAAATTTTTAATTCTCTTAGATAAACAATTTTATATAACACGATATCTGACTTGGGTGAGGAACTATGCACTATGTTTGCTCTATTAGTCATTCTGAAAATAGAGTTTCAGAAATACAAATTTAATCTGATGAGTGATGATTAATCTGATGACAATTTAATCTGATGATAATCTTATGACAGATTTAATCTTCAAAGAGATGATTATGAACATTAGATGTTCATAATCATCTCTTAGAATCTTAATAAAAACATATTGACATACTCTCCCAAATAAAAACAATTACTGTTTTTATTTTCGCAATAAAGACAAGCACTGTCTACTTCATTAAATTTTATCGTTTTGATAACAGAAAAATCTAGTCAAGCATAATGACAATAACTGTATCAGTTGTGTACATATACATACATTATATTTACATTCTTGATCCATTTTTATTAAAATTTATAGATCATTTTCTTTTTAGGTTTTCGAAGTTTGTCTCCATCAGTATGTAATGCAGCTGTTCGGCATTTTAAACGTCATATGGTCTATAACTGTGTTTGGATCTTAAATAGGGTATGGTCTGTAATAATTTGTATCTCTAGTATGGCCTATAATAATTCTGCCCCTTAAGCAACAGTGTAGTCTGCAATTATTCTGCATCTTACATGATAGTGCAATTTTTAATTGTTCTCTCTCTCTCTTAAAGGACGTCACAATCTACAACTCTTCCATACCTTAAGCTCAGTATGGTCTCTGTAATCATTCTGCACCTTAACGATAGTATGATGTATAAACACTCCTTCTACCTTAACGATAGTATGACATAAGAATCCCCTCTACACCTTAAACAACAGTATGATGTATAAACTCCTTCTACATCTTAAACGATAGTATAATGTATAAACACTCTTTCTACGCCTTAACCGATAATATGATGTAAGAACCCCTTCTACACCTTAAACGACAGTATGATGTAAGAATTCCTTCTAAACCTTAAACGAGAGTATGATGTATAAACTCCTTTTACCCCTTAAACGAAAATATGATGTACAAACACTCCTTCTACCTTAAACGGTAATATGATGTAAGAATGCCTTCTACACCTTAAACAACGGGTTGTCAACGTGAGGTACGCGGTAAAATTTTTTGGGTTCGCCGCGAGAGCTCAAAAGTCGCTAGATATATGTTATATATAATATGATATATATATAACATATATCTATAGTTTTATCTATCTATACAAGGGATAAGAATATAGCCAGTTACATACACATTTCCAGGGGGTACGTGAAGTATAAAAGGTGAGAACCACTGCCTTAAACGATAGTATGATGTAAGAATGCCTTCTACACCTTAAACGACAGTATGATGTATCAACTCCTTCAACACCTTAAACAACAGTATGGTCCGTAAATGTCTGAACCAAAATGACAGCATTTTTATAGCTTTTTTGCATTTAAATGTCAATATGGATCACATTTTTTTTTTCATCTTAAAAGACAATATGTAATGCAACTGTTCTGCAGTATGGTCTATAAGTGTCCTGGATGAGCCACGACATTCTACGACGGTTATAAACAAACCCTGAACACCTACTACAACAAAACAAACAACCGTATGGTGAACTATTTTCGAAATCTGAAAGCACCTCGGAATCGAAACGACGTTGTAAGACGATCGACAATTGCGATGGAATTCTGCCCGCGTCTCGTTGTCATTCTCATATAAACAGCATCGAGATCCAAAGCAACATTAGTCGACCACAAATATCGCTGCGCACAACATAAAATCTCCTTTTCCGCTTACCTTTGGGCTGCTCCGTGCGATGACTATGACTGTTCAACACGAGAATGACGTCGACGATGCGGACCCCAGCACTAGCCGCTGAATACCTGTCAGCCACCCACGCGAAGGCGCGACACTCTCCTCCTTTACATCCTACGCCTAAGCAGCGGTACTCCTGACTATGAGGTCATCTCTGCGCATGATCAACCCGTTGCCTGGGGCAACCAACGATCGGTGTCCAGAAGCGGCCACGACTTTTACCGACTCCAGTGTCAGCGGGGGAGCGTGATGTTTTGCGGCCACTCTGGTAAGTCGACAAGATGACCACTAACCATCTTAAAGCCCAAGACAATCGGGAAATGGATTCCTCCTCCTAAGATTCTGCCCTGCGAGGTACAGTCGCTCAAAAAAATATCTGAACACTATGGTTGATTTCAGAATTCAGAAAAAATATCTGGCAACGATTTTTTTAGAAATTAGTGATCTGGCAACCTTCGTGTCACGTGACACGAAGGTTGCCAGATCACTAATTTCTAAAAAAATCGTTGCTAGATATTGTTTCTGAATTCTGTAATCAACTATAGTGTTCGGATACTTTTTTGAGCGACTGTATAGTTGATGCTGACTTGTGTTAGGTAACTTCAGTACTAAAATTGGTTCTGAATTGTGCTAAGTGATTTCATTGCTCAAGTTGATACTGGCTTCTGCTAAGTGACTTAGGTGCTAAAGTTTATACTTAATTGGGCAAACTGAATTCAATGCTAAGCTGGTACAGACTTGTGCTAAATGACTTAAGGTTAAAGTTGGTACTGAGTTGTTCTAAGTGACTTAAGTGGTAAAGTTTGTACTAACTTGGGCTAAGTGACTTCATTGCTAAAGCTGGTACAAAATTGTGCTAAATGATTTAAGTGTTAAAGTTGGTACTGACTTGTGCTAAGTGACTTTAGTGCTAAAGTTTGTAAAGACCTGCTAGGTGGCGTGAGGTAAGGGACTTCATTGCTAAAGTCGGTATTGACTGACATTTGTGACAAGGGTGATAACATTGGTAGTCGCATTGGCAGTAGGGAAGATGTCCTACAGGTAACTAAACTTAACGGTTTGAGAAGAACAATTTGTATGACATCAAGAATTCGTAGTTCATATTAGGGCATTGTTGGTTAATCATTTTGTGGGGAAAATGATTAACCAGGTCTGACCAAAATTAAAAACTAAAAGGAGACCCTTTGTCAATAATAACACTGAAATAAAAATAAAATTTTTATTTCAAAATTATTATTGATATTTGTGAACAAAAACACTGGGCAATACACAAAAAGGCTTTGAAATAAAAATAGCCAATCTTTACTAATTTCGAGGTGCTGAACACGAAAATGACAATAAAATTTGTCCATTGGCTTTTGTTTAGGGGACACAGAGATGGTCATATATAAATTACTCGGTCAGGATTGAGTACATGGTAACCATTTCGCAACGCTGTATTTTAAACTCCAGATTCGAACATATTGCGTTGTATTGTATCAGCCCGCCAAACACAACCCCCGGAGGTATTGCATCATTGTCTGATGCAATGTAGTTGATGCATGACATCGTGGCTTTACGATCGCGGACAAAAGATGATGCAATCGTTATTTATAAACGACGTCTCGTAGGGTGAGCAAGTCTTTTGAGCGACTCCGATTTACCCCTCAGTCATAAGTACAACACAAGTGATCCTTGCAGTTTTAATCCATCAGTAGTGATGCCTCGTAACTGCGTTAATAGTGCAGATACATTTTGTTTCATTTGCGGGGAAGTGACGTTTGCAAGCCAGAAAAGGGCCATCACTCCAATAGTGAAAGCGGCGTATAAGTTTTATTTTGGATGCAAGATTGGGGACCAGGACAAGGCCTGGGCCCCAAACATATGCTGCAGTATGTGTGAAAGAAATCTTCCGAAGTGGCTGAAAGGCGAAAAATGTCGATGCCGTTTGCTGTTCCTATGGTTTGGAGGGAGCCAAGCAATCACGCAAATGACTGCTACTTCTGCATGGTTCCACCTGTTTCTGGAGGCATCACAAGGAAAAAGTTACCCGAATATACAATCTGCTCTCCGACCAGTTCCGCATAGCGAAGGCCTTTCCGTTCCTGAACCTCCAAAAGAATTTTCCATCGATTCAGATGAGGAGGAGGGAGGCCGACTGACGTCGGGTTCTCCACAGCCTTCAGTGTCTAATGATGATTCATACGTCTGCATGGTGCCTCATCTGTACCACACATTTTCACCGACGAAGAAATGAACGATCTTGTTCATGATCTGGAGCTGTCCAAGGCCAAAGCAGAGTTACTTGAATCAAGACTTAAACAATGGATTACCCGAGTGACTCCGTTTCGAGCTCGTCATGAGCAGTTTGCACCTTACTTCAGAAAGGAAGATGACCTTGTGTTCTGCTCCGATGTAGATGGCCTGATGAATGCCCTCAGAATCAAACATGACCCTCAAGAATGACGACTATTCATAGACCCCTTGAAATTGAGTCTCAAGGTGGTGTTGCTGCATAATGGAAATCGACTTCTATCCATTCCTGTCGGAAACGCTGTCTACATGAAAGGAACCTACAACAACCTAAAACAGCTGTTGAACTGTCTTCAATACAGCAAGTATGGTTGGCATCTCTGTTGTGACTTGAAGGTAGTGACTCTGTTGATGGGTCTGTAGCTGGGATATATGTGTTTCTTATGTGAATTATGCTGTTTCTTAAGTGAATGGGACATCCGAGCAAAGACTTTGTACTACGTGAAGAGAAATTGGTCTCAGAGGAAATCTCTGAAGGTTGCAGAGAATAATGTGGAACACCCAGAACTGACAGAAACGCTCAAAATCCTGCTATCATCCCTACACATCAAACTCGGTGTGATGAAAAACTTCGTAAAAGCCATGGACCGAACTGCATCAACTTTCAAGTACTTGGCTGGCAAATTCCCTCGACTGAGCGAAGCGAAAATCAAAGAGGGAATTTTTGTGGTTCCTCAGATCCGCGAGCTGTTCAGAGACCAGATGATCTACAACCTGCTTCAGGGTGACGAGAAAAAGGCTTGGGACGCGTTTCTTCTGGTGTCAACTAAATTCCTAGGGAATGTCAGGGCAGACAACTGCAAGTAACTGGTTAAGGACATGTTGTCCCTCTATGGCTGCAACTTGGCTGCAATATGTCCTTAAAGATCCACTTTCTCCATTCCCACTTAGATTTCTTCCCCGAAAACTGCGGTATGATTAGTAATGAGCACGGTGAATTTTTTCACCAGGACATTGCAATGATGCAGAAAAGATAACTCACGGTTACGGTTTCAAGTACCGTTCGTGTCATGTGTCAAGTAAGTTCGTGTCACGTGACACGAAGGTTGCCAGATCGCTAATTTCTAAAAAAAATCGTTGCCAGATATTTTTTCTGAATTTTGTAGTCAACCATAGTGTTCGGATACTTTTTTGAGCGACAGTAATACCTTTCAAGGCATCATTTTCATATTCAATGGGTAGGTGCTCTCATTGGGCCAATTTTCAAAGTGTCTCTCTCATCATAAACTTCATTAGTCATCTCGGTTTCCACATTCCCCATTACAATCACCTTCACTCATCTTCTCTTCTTCCGTCTGCTTTTTCATCATCATCTTTTCGATTTTTCATCCCCATCTCTGTTTCCATTGAGTTTTCCTTCCTGGATAAAATACTTGAAACGTGTTATGGTTACTTGTAACAGGAAAACGCCGACCCCACGGTCAATAGGGGACACCGAAGGGTTTGGAAAGACCGCCGTCCGTCGGATGGGACGTTAAGCCGTGGCGCCGTGTGCGGGAGAGTCATACCCTGTGCACGTTAAAGAACACGCTGGATGGCCTTGACGGGAGGCTACCCTCTGTCTCCCATCAGCTATTCCAGTGGGTCCCCTCCCCAAACCTTCTCTGAGCCTTCGGGGTCCATGTGACCTGGCCATTTAGCCCATTGTGTGCAAAAAGGTGCCGCTCAGAGGTAAAACAACCCAACCCATACCGTATTCTTTGACCAATCTCGACGAGTTATGTGTCAAATGAATGCTTGTGACGCCGGTAATGTCGTAGGCTATAAAAAAATCCCCCATTCTTACATCCGTACTATTCGTACTCATCATCATCATCATCATCATCACCTCAAGCAGCCATGGGCTACGGAGGTCCAACCAGACCGTGCAATTTAGTTCTCCAAGCAAGTCTATCCTGAGCTACATCTACTGCATCTGGCCACTGCACACCAATTCTAACAAGGTCCTGTTTGACATTGTCTGCCCACCGCATCCTAGGTCTCCCCTTCTTTCTGAGGCCTTTAGGCACACTGTTCATAACCCTATTCGCCAATCTATAATTATTCATACGGGCAACATGGCCAAACCAACGGAGTCTCTCTCTGCACAATATGCTGCTTAAAGGAGGTTGAAAACTCCTTTCCCTAATCTCATCATTAGTTACAAAGTTGAACCACCTAATGCCCAAGATACTGCGTAAGCATCTGGAATCAAAAGCATCTAGTTTCCTGTTATCTTGTTTACAAAGTGTGCACGTTTCACTACCATAACTAACCCTAGAAAGACTATTATACAGTCTAATTTTAGTCTTTAGGTGTATACGCCTATTTCTCCACACTCTCCATAGGTTCTTAAAAGTCCCGGCAGCAATCCCTATTCGTCTGTTAATCTCATGCCGCACATCACCATTATCTGTTACATAGCTCCCAAGATAATTAAACTGTGACACCTGCTCAAGACTGCAACCATTCAGATTAACTGAATCACAGCCTGCCTGACCAATTTTCATCACTTTAGTTTTCTCTCTGTTTATAACCAAACCTACTCTACTACCAGTCTCATCAACAGCTCGAATGAAAGAGTTCATCTCATCAACATCATTTGCCAAAAGGGCTAAATCATCAGCATAATCTAAATCAGAAACTTTCGTATCTCCAGCCCATTTAAGGCCAAAATCTTTCCCTTGAAGTGAATTTCGCATAACATAATCAATAACCAAGCTAAAGAGAAAAGGAGACAAAATTCACCCTTGTCGAACACCAGAAGTAATGCTAAACCAATTGCTACAAGCCTTACCAACTCTTACACACGACTCAGTGTTATTATAGAGAGCTTTCATAATGTTAACTAACTTGTCTGGTATACCATATGATGTCACAATCAACCACAAATTATGACGATCAACAGAGTCGAAAGCCTTTTTAAAATCAACAAAGCTAGCAACCAAAGGTTTCTGAAACTCTAAACATTTCTCAAGAATCTGCCTCAGTGAAAATATCTGATCCACACATCCCCTACCACTTCTGAATCCACATTGCTCATCACGCAATTGACTGTCAACCAGATTCTTAATTCTATTAAGCACAATCATGGAAAGAACTTTACCTGGAACAGAGAGTAGGCTGATACCCCTATAGTTATCACAAGAACTGCGATCACCTTTTTTGAAAATAGGGATAACAATAGCTCTGGTAAAATCCTTAGGAACCATGCCTTTATCATAAAAGATATTCAGAAGTTCAGTCATCCAAGTGGTAACCGAAACATTCCCAGCTCTAAGCATTTCCGTAGTAATTTCATCTACCCCTGGGGATTTATGAAGTTTAAGTTTAGAAACAGCCAAAATAACTTCAGATTGTGTTATAGGGCCAACATTAAAGCCACCAATGCATCTATCATCATTGCAAACAATGGGAGTAGAACTAACTACATTGTTTAGAACATCACTGAAATGCTCAGCCCACCTAGCCATGACAGAATCCTCACCTTCTATAACCTTACCTTGTTTATCCTTCAATCCTTGTATGCCTGTCCGTTTTCTACGACACAAAACATTAATTATCTGGTACAGCTCTCTGCTGTTGTGCTGTCTAACTGCTTCCTCGG
The DNA here is from genome assembly GCA_038380435.1 of Ryuthela nishihirai. Taxonomy (NCBI): domain Eukaryota; kingdom Metazoa; phylum Arthropoda; class Arachnida; order Araneae; family Heptathelidae; genus Ryuthela; species Ryuthela nishihirai. The sequence goes on along the minus strand of JAWZYU010000001.1, from coordinate 122,459,211 downwards.
CTTTGTCAACCAAACCATCAAGCCAAAGATTCTTATCAGCAGCTAACTGATCCTTTACAAGTTTATTAAGGTCTCTGTAATGCTTTCTATTAGGACTAGTAGGGTATTGATTAAGGGCATTCCTGCAGTTCTTTCTTTCCGAAATAAGCTCAAGTGCCTTATCACTCAGATAATTTTGCCTCTTCTGCTCCTTTTTTCCTAAAAGAGTACTGTTAGTATCCAAAAAAGCCTGTTTAAAATGATCCCATTCTTCCTCAACTTCAGTAGTAAGCAAACCATGACTGTCATAATGACTAAGTAACCTATCATGGTAAGCTTTGGCTATAACTGGATCTTTCAGAGCTTCAGTATTAAAAGTAAAATTTTTAACCCTAGCACAACACTTTTTAAGTTTAAATTGCAACACACTTTTAACAAGGTAATGGTCAGATCCAATTTCAGCTCCCCTATATGCCCTGGTATTCCTAACAGAACTAGCCCATTTGCTGTTAATTAATATGTAATCAATCATATTCTTATGCAGCCCATCAGGTGAAACCCATGTATACTTATGTATGTCGCGGTGTTTGTAATAAGTGTTAGTTATTCTGAATCCATTGAGTTTACTTACCTGTAGGAGACGTTGCCCATTGCCATTGCAGCTACCAATACCAAAAGGGCTATTACTCCTCCCCAAAGGTCAGAGTCAGTACCAACTTTGGCATTGAAGTCACCAAGAACAAGGGTAATATCTCCTTTCTTGACAGAATTCAAAATATCCTGAAGTTGTTCATAAAACCTATCCTTCTCATCCTCATCGGCATCCTCAGTGGGGGCATAACAGCAGATAACATTCAAGTCTTTAACGCTTGTCTGAAATTTTGCTGTAAGAAACCTTTCATTAATGCACTCATATCCTAGAAGAGCATCGCTAGCGTGTCTGCTGAGAAGCAGACCCACGCCTTGGTGATGCTTATTGTCGTCCCTCCCTGAAAAGAGAAATTTAAGATTATTTTTAAGAATCTGACATTTATCTGTCCATCTGGTCTCTTGCAAGCCGAGAATATCTAAATTATAACGGTGGAATTCTTGTGTGAGGACATCAAGAGAAAAAGCTCTGTGCAGAGTCCTCACATTCCAACTACCTATGGAGAGAAAATGGTTAGTAGGATGTTTAAAGAAACTATGTTTATTGAGAGAGGGAATGCCGACAATATCAAACAGCCCCCTAATCGCAGACATGGGGCAAAGACCCGTTCCCCCACCACTAAAGGCTGAAGCCATCTACACTGGAAGACTTCCTCCAATGTAGAATTTGACGATGCCAATAGAAGCAAAGAGTTCAGGTGCCTGCGATGACTTCTGCTCAGGATTATCCACCAGCTGATAAACATATCCTGTGGATCTATTCACTTGGGGCTGTCAACCCACAAACAAAAAGAAAACACAGCGGAAGATTTTCCCTCCACAGAAGCCCACCAGTGCAGCAAAATCAGGATCCATAATCAAGCTCAGAGCCCTATATCTGTCCAGTCCAGTAGGTTTATATGGTCAGCACCAGGACCCTGTGTGGTTGACCACTCCTCAGTAGGGTAGAAAAAAAAAGAAAAGTAGCTATAGTTGTCCAGATCAGTAGGCCACACTAATCTGGCAGCCCTCCCTTTCCGTTCACTTCCACAAGAGAGTATCTCTTTTGAAAGTTACTAACGGTCCGCACCACGAGAAGGCGGGGTCGGACATTAGGTGCTAGGCCTGGCCGGTTCTATGCATCATCACAGGGGATTGGTGCATAGCTCTCCTTCCAGTGACTACCTAGCTACCATTTACAGACTATTCGTACTACTTATTATTATTATTACAATTATTAGTTTTTACTATTTCGTACTATTTATTATTATTAGCAACTTTTAGTTACTATTCCTATCGGTTAATACGCAAGCGTATCTATTTATTACGAGATTTTGCTTAATGCCGAAGAGTTATTTTACATAAATGTATTTAAAATTTATATTAAAGCATTTTTGATTAAATAATCAATAGATACGACGTATTTATTAATCGAACCATGTCCTATCTCATTCCTACCCAGCTCAAGACAATATTTTCTCTATTCTCAAGATTGTTCACTACATACAAGTGCCTATCTGTGTTTGTTGTTATTAAGAAACTTTATATCTACTAGGAAAGTAAGAATGGGGGATTTTTTTATAGCCTACGAGACAACCAGCGTCACAAGCTGTCATTTGACACATAACACGTCGAGATTGGTTGGATTGGGTTGTTTTACCTCTGAGCGGCACTTTTTTTGCATACCATGGGCTAAATGACCAGGTCACATGGACCCCGAAGGCTCAGAGAAGGTTGGGGGAGGGGACCCACTGTTGGGAGACTGATGGTAACTTCCCGTCAAGGCCATCCAGCGTGTTCTTTAACGTGCACAGACTATGGCTCTCCCACACACGTTTTGCCAAGGCTTAACGTCCCATTCGACGGACGGCGGCCTTTTCAAGCCCATCGGTGTCCCCTACTGACCGTGGGTAGGGCGGGAATTTTGCGGAGATAAATCTCAACGCTGACCCAGCTGGGACTCGAACCTGGGAACTACAGATTACGAGCCTGGCGCGCTACCGACTGAGTCACCCCCCGCCCCATATAAAGTAGGACTTTTCTTCAGACCTCAGAATATATATTTTTATGTCCAAATAAGTTTGTCTCTTACGTTGTTTGCTCTCATATTTCAGTTCTGTTGTTAATATTAATCAGTCAGGGCTCAGAAGCTGGAGTAAGAAAAAAGCCAGAGAGGACAGTCGGAGAAAGTGATATGTTTGTGTTGGATCTTCATATGTAGTTGTTTAGTCCTGAGAAGAACTTTTTCGTGAGCTGTGTGGAAGGTTTGTTGGCGTGAAAGGATTCTAAATGGTACAGTCGCTCAAAAAAATATCCGAACACTATGGTTGATTACAGAATTCAGAAAAAACATCTGGAAACGATTTTTTTTAGAAATTAGTGGCAACCTTCGTGTCACGTGATTACAGAATTCAGGAAAAATATCTGGTGCGTGTACAGCAACTGTACACGCTCCAGTTACCGTTCACAGCAAACTGGAGCGTCTACAGTTACTGCACACGCTCCAGTTTGCTGTGAACGATAACTGCACACGCTCAATATTTCCGCGAGTGAGCCCACACGATCTAGTATCAAAATAATATGACCACCTACAGTCGCTCAAAAAAGTATCCGAACACTATGGTTGAATACAAAATTGAGAAAAAATATCTGGCAACGATTTTTTTAGAAATTAGTAAGCTGGCAACCTTCGTATCACGTGACACGAAGGTTGCCAGATCGCTAATTTCTAAAAAAAATCGTTGCCAGATATTTTTTCTGAATTTTGTAGTCAACCATAGTGTTCGGATACTTTTTTGAGCGACAGTAATACGTTTCAAGGCATCATTTTCATATTCAATGGGTAGGTGCTCTCATTGGGCCAATTTTCAAAGTGTCTCTCTCATCATAAACTTCATTAGTCATCTCGGTTTCCACATTCCCCATTACAATAACCTTCAGTCATCTTCTTCTTCCGTCTGCTTTTTCATCATCATCTTTTCGATTTTTCATCCCCATCTCTGTTTCCATTGAGCTTTCCTTCCTGGATAAAATACTTGAAACGTGTTATGGTTACTTGTAACAGGAAAACGCCGACCCCACGGTCAATAGGGGACACCGAAGGGTTTGGAAAGACCGCCGTCCGTCGGATGGGACGTTAAGCCGTGGCGCCGTGTGCGGGAGAGTCATACCCTGTGCACGTTAAAGAACACGCTGGATGGCCTTGACGGGAGGCTACCCTCTGTCTCCCATCAGCTATTCCAGTGGGTCCCCTCCCCAAACCTTCTCTGAGCCTTCGGGGTCCATGTGACCTGGCCATTTAGCCCATAGTGTGCAAAAAAGTGCCGCTCAGAGGTAAAACAACCCAACCCATACCGTATTCTTTGACCAATCTCGACGAGTTATGTGTCAAATGAATGCTTGTGACGCCGGTAATGTCGTAGGCTATAAAAAAATCCCCCATTCTTACTTTCGTACTACTTATTATTATTATTACAATTATTAGTTTTTACTATTTCGTACTATTTATTATTATTAGCAACTTTTAGTTACTATTCCTATCGGTTAATACGCAAGCGTATCTATTTATTACGAGATTTTGCTTAATGCCGAAGAGTTATTTTACATAAATGTATTTAAAATTTATATTAAAGCATTTTTGATTAAATAATCAATAGATACGACGTATTTATTAATCGAACCATGTCCTATCTCATTCCTACCCAGCTCAAGACAATATTTTCTCTATTCTCAAGATTGTTCACTACATACAAGTGCCTATCTGTGTTTGTTGTTATTAAGAAACTTTATATCTACTAGGAAAGTAAGAATGGGGGATTTTTTTATAGCCTACGAGACAACCAGCGTCACAAGCTGTCATTTGACACATAACACGTCGAGATTGGTTGGATTGGGTTGTTTTACCTCTGAGCGGCACTTTTTTTGCATACCATGGGCTAAATAGCCAGGTCACATGGACCCCGAAGGCTCAGAGAAGGTTGGGGGAGGGGACCCACTGTTGGGAGACTGATGGTAGTTTCCCGTCAAGGCCATCCAGCGTGTTCTTTAACGTGCACAGACTATGACTCTCCCACACACGTTGCCACGGCTTAACGTCCCATTCGACGAACGGCGGCCTTTTCAAGCCCATCGGTGTCCCCTACTGACCGTGGGTAGGGCGGGAATTTTGAGGAGATAAATCTCAACGCTGACCCAGCTGGGACTCGAACCTGGGAACTGCAGATTACGAGTCTGACGCGCTACCGACTGAGGTAACTAATGAATGCTTGTGACGCCGGTAGTGTCGTAGGCTATAAAAAAAAAATCCCCCATTCTTAGCTGGGTCAGCGTTGAGATAAATCTCAACGCTGACGGTCAGTAGCCCTGCCCACGGTTAGTAGCGGAGACCGATGGGTTTGGAAAGGACGCCGTCCGTCGGATGGGACGTTAAGCCGTGGCTCTCCGTGTGTGGGAGAGCCATAGTCTGTGCACGTTAAAGAACACGCTTATGGCTTTGACGGTAGATGGAGGCTACCATCTGTCTCCCAACAGCGGTTTCAGTGGGTCCCCTTCCCCAACCTTCTCTGAGCCTTTGGGGTCCTTGTGACCCGGCCATTTAGCCCATGGTGTGCAAAAAAAGTGCCGCTCAGAGGTAAAACAACCCAACAACAACCCAACCCGTGTGCAGGAGAGCCATACCCTTTGACGATTAAAGAACACGATGAATGGCAATGATTGGAGGCTACCATCTGTCTTCTAACAACTATCCAGCGGGTCTTCTCCCCCCCCCCCAACCTTCTCTGAGCCCTCGGGGTCCTTGGGACCTGACCATTTAGCCCATTATGTGCAAAAATAAATGCCGCTTCGAGGTAATTATTTTTACCTCGAAGCGGCATTTATTTTTGCACATAATGGGCTAAATGGTCGGCCTTAATCCCTATAAAAACACTTCGCCGACCAATAGCAAAAAAACTACAGTAAATGAGTTTTATTGCGAAAGGCCATAAACTTGTATGTGAAACTCGTCGCTCATTTATGGCCAGAAGAAAGTTCTACCAGTGTCCACGGATGGCGTTGCATCTTGTGAGCAGCACCATTCCTGCGTCGACTCTGCTTAACTTAAAGATCATTCATATGAGCATCAGGATGCAAGATTGCGTCAGCCAAAGGAGCTTCCTGACTGCTAATGACAATCTCTATCAGCACCATCTAGTGAAGGTCTCTTGAGCAGATCTTAAAAGGCTAACTGGGAATCAACTTAAGCACGATGCTCGCTTTTTAAGAAGAGATGCAACCTTGAAGCGCAAACACTTCTTTGTGAACTTAATACATACAGAGAGTGTTTGCAGGTTTACGTTTTGATCCTTAATTGTGTATTGCAATTAGTTTTATTAAATCGTATAAGTCTTTGCGAGGGGAGGGGTTGTTTTTGAGCGGCACTTTTATGCATACAATGGGTGAAACGATTAGTCACAAGGACCCTAAAGTCTCAGAGTTGGGTAGGAGAAAGGTATTCACTGGACAGCTGTCACGAGAGAGAGACAGAGGCCATCCAGCGTGATTTTAATGTGCACTATGGCTCTCGTGCACACGGTGCTGGGGCGGGGGTGGCTCAGTCGGTAGCGCGCCAGGCTCGTAATCTGTAGTTCCCAGGTTCGAGTCCCAGCTGGGTCAGCGTTGAGATTTATCTCTGCGAAATTCCCCGCCCTGCCCACGGTCAGTAGGGGACACCGATGGGCTTGGAAAGACCACCGTCCGTCGGATGGGACGTTAAGTCGTGGCCCCGTGTGCGGGAGAGTCATACCCTGTGCACGTTAAAGAACACGCTGGATGGACTTGACGGGAGACTACCATCTGCTCCCAACAGCTGCTCCAGTGGGTCCTCTCCTCCAACCTTCTCTGAGCATTCGGTGTCCATGTGACCTGGCCATTTAGCCCATGGTGTGCAAAAAAGTGCCGCTCAGAGGTAAAACAACCCAACCCACACGGTGCCACGGCTTAACCACCACACGATGACATTTCCAGTCCAGAGGTATATCATTTGTTCAAACATGACAGAAAATAGGTTAGCGAAAAAACTTGCACGTCAGACAACATACTGTAGGATCGAATCTGGGAACATTAGATTAAAACAAACGTGACGCGCGATCGATTCATGTGTGGTGAATCAACGTGACGCGTGAATCGATTCATTTTCACTTTAAACATACTGAGAACAATGATTTCGTCTTTTACTAGGACAATAACTTCGTGAGGGGTTGGCATGATGTCCACGCATCTCTGGACATTTTTAAAAACTGTGATGAAGACGAAAAGAACAGTTAATATTTATTACACATGTTTCGTAAGAATTTTTTTAAAAAACAACTATAGAGATGAAAAAAAAAACATATATTACACCAGGGCCGGATCTGAGGGCGTGGTGGTGGTGGAAGAGGCGTGGGGAGGAGGCATGGGGAGGCAAGGAGGCAATGGACCTCCCGTCCCTTTAAGAGTGCTGGTAAGAAAGGCAAAAAAAAATTATTAAAGTTACGAATTTTTCATGCACTTTTGGAGAAATGTTTTAAAGCTCTCTAAGATAGAGGGGAAAATGTTATACTATAATTTAAATCCATTTTTTTCTCCCTCTCCCCCCCCAACATTTTTCGACTGGATTGAGTTTCGCTCCCTACCCCTCCTCTATTTTTTACTAGATCCGAGCTTTTATTACATATTTGGCAAGAATAATTTTTGAAACGAAAAATGAAATGCCTTAACGTTGTTCTTGTCCTTTTTCGGTTCAGTTTAGTCATACACATTTTGTATATACAGGGTGTCTCAAAAATATAGGTACAAACTTTTAGGGGAGGTAGATAACATCTAAAGGAATCAGAATTGTATAGGAACCCATAACCGGAAACGTCAAAGAGGTCGCAGAGGTACAAGATCTGAAAGGACACAAGACAGGGATTAATGGGAAAACATTTATTGGACATAGTTATTACAAATGGCGTACTAGATGATACATTTCATAATGTTACAGCTCTTAATGACCCATAACGCACAAATTTTGATGCGCACGCGCAAACAAACGGTGGCCCGGTACATGTCTGTGTGGGAAGCGTTCTTGATACATTCGTTGAGCGGCTCGTCCGTTGCCCTCAGCTATTCCATACACTAAGTGCATGTTTGCCAGCTCCGTGATCAAATACCTTTGCATGCTCTTCGTCAGCCGACTACCGCTCGAATGAGGAAAACCGAAATATCCCCTCTACCGCACTGATGAACAGCGCCGCCTATTGACTTACGGTGACGTTTCCGGTTATGGGTTCCTATGCAATTCTCATTCCTTTAGATGTTATCTACCTCCCCTAAAAGTTTGTACCTATATTTTTTAGACACCCTGTATATATATTTATTTTTTTTCTAGAAACAACCTCTTTGGGGAGATGGTTCGCTCGGTCTGTAGGGTTCCAAATTCGAAAGCTACAGTAGCTGAAAAATGTATCAAAACACTATGGTTGATTAAAAATTCAGAAAAAATATCTGGCAACGATTTTTTAGAAATTAGTGATCTGGCAACCTTCGTGTAGGTACAAAAAATATGTGGCAACGTATTTTTTAGAAATTAGTGATCTGCATAAATTAATGAATGCATAAATTATCGGGCAGTTAAATGTTTATCACCTACTCGGTTGAACACGATTATCTGGCAACCTTCGTGTTACGTAACACGAAGGTTGCCAGATCACTAATTTCTAAAAAAAATCGTTGCCAGATATTTTTTCTGAATTCTGTAATCAACAATAGCGTTCGGATACTTTTTTTCAGCGACTGTATCTTGCAACGCTTGCACCAGTTTCTACATTCTGTTTCTTTCCTACAAAGATTCATGTTTTCCTCCAACGATCAATGAACGAAAAAACAAATCAGTCCGCATCCATTCTCTTCAGTAACATTGCACCTGACGTGAGCTCTTCTTCTCTCCGCCTTCTTCTCCAACATCTCTTCTTCTTTCCTGGAAGAGAAGAAGCAAGTGGCGAGGGACCCCCACCGTGCTCCTGTATCGTTATCATGTGACCTCTTCCTCCGCTCCCGAATAGAATACGTTTCCATCTTTATCGCGTGCGCATTTGAGTATCGTATTTCTTAAAACGTTTCTCTTAGAAATCAGCCCTGATGTTGCGAAGTTTTTCTTCCCTCTCCAGAGCAATGCGCAGCGCAATGAAAAATTAGATTTATCTCTTTGCAAGTCTTGGCGATCTCTTTCTTCTCTCTCTCTTCGAGAAAGAAATTGCGCTCTAAACTGGAGTCTTATCGATTTTTTCCCATTTTGATCCAGACGAAATATGTCGTGTTGAATTTTATTTTAATAAATTTTTCAAAGCAGGATTAGAACGCAATGAAATGAGTGAAAGAGGTTGTATGAAAATGCAGATTATCGTTCTTGTATTTAACTCGATACTTCCAACTTCAATGCCAGTGGTGCATCCCACGAATCGACCACCAACATTGAGATTCATCTCCGCAAAATCCCCGTCCTGCAAACGGTCAGTAGGGTACACCTATGGGATTGGAAAGCCGCCGTCTCGGATGGAACCTAAAGCCGTGGCTCAGTGTGCCGGAGAGCAATACCCTGTGCAAGTTAAAGAACAGCTGGATGGCCTGGACGGGAGGCTACCCTGTCTCTTAACAGCTGTTCAGTGGATCCCTCTCCCTGACCTTCTCTGAGCCTTTGGGTTCTTTGTGACCTGACCATTTAGCCCACTGTGGTCAAAAAAGTACCCTCAGAGGTAAAACAACCCAAATAACCCAAGCCATTGAGCTTCTTATGACCTGGCCATTTAGACCATAGTGAGCAAAAACGTGCCTCTCAGAGGTAAAACCCAAATCCAGAAAAATATCTTCATTGTTCGTTGCAAAGTTTGATTTACTGATCTCATAGGCAATGCGGTCTCTTTTATTCAAATGCATAAATTATCGGGCAATTAAATGTTTATCACCTACTCGGTGGGGCGGGGGTGGCTCAGTCGGTAGCGCGCCAGGCTCGTAATCTGTAGTTCCCAGGTTCGAGTCCCAGCTGGGTCAGCGTTGAGATTTATCTCCGCAAAATTCCCCGCCCTGCCCACGGTCAGTAGGGGACACCGATGGGCTTGGAAAGGCCGCCGTCCGTCGGATGGGACGTTAAGCCGTGGCCCCACGTGCGAGAGAGCCATACCCTGTGCACGTTAAAGAACACGCTGGATGGCCTTGACGGGAGGCTACCATCTGTCTCCCAACAGCTGTTCCAGTGGGTCCCCTCCCCCAACCTTCTCTGAGCCTTCGGGGTCCATGTGACCTGGCCATTTAACCCATGGTGTGCAAAAAAGTGCCGCTCAGAGGTAAAACAACCCAACCCAACCCACCTACTCGGTTGAACACGATTATCACCCAGGAGCGCATCTTTAGGAGCATCTGCATTGTCTTGCGGTGCATGACACGTGCGTACTTCGTCCCATTGCAGAGCATAGCAGAAGTCAGTTTAATATCTCCTAATGAGCGCAGAGCGACGCGCCTAACTGCTGCTTGACATTATCACGTATGGCGTGCTCGTTAATGTCCACACGTCCGATAGACTCTCATATCGGAGCCAAAGAACGGCCCGAAATGTATTCTAATCAATGCAACACTTCAGCACGTGTTTCCGCCCACCAAAGGTCACCTTGAGCCGCCCAGAGAAAGAGAGGAAGGCGGTTAATGTCGTGCTCGAGCCCGGCCGCCGACCGAGTTCAAAGAATGAACGTCTGCCTTGTTGTTCTTTCACCTCCTTGTGGGATTTTTTCCCCCGCTGCTCGACTTTTTCAATAAAGAAGATTTTCAAACCAGCATGAAATTCCGCACTGAGCTCTCAAACAAGCGACGCATTAGGTTTTGTCACGCTCGCTTCATTTCTCCTTAGGGCTCAGCTTCAGTGTTTATTCTCTCTTTTCTCTCCATCATTTCTTCTCGTTCATTGTCTTTGTTCCCTTCACACCGCTCATTTTCATTCCATCTCTTCTCTTTCCCTCACCTGAATATTTTGCACTTTTTATCTGCTTCTCTCCGCATTTTCGGCATTTTCCTCTTATTTTCTCTCTCTCCATATTCAATATTTCTCTTTAATTTTTTTCTTCTCGTATTCAATATCTCTCTCTGACTTTTTTCCTCACATTCAATATCTCTTTCTGATTTTTTTTTTCTCTCTTCATATTCAATTCTCCCTTTCTCTCTTTATGATATTTCTCTCTCTTCATATTCAATATATCTCTTTAATTTTTCTCTTCACGTTTAATATCTCTCTCTAATTTGTTTCTCTTCATATTCAATTTCTCTCTCTCTGACGTTTTCCTCTTCATATTCAATCTCTCTCTCTCTTTCTGATTTTTTCTGTCCCTTTGTGTTCGGATATCTGTTTCTTTCTCTTACTCCATTCTCCATCTCCTTTCCCCCCCCCCCTCTTCCCTCATCTTCAGCATCTCTTTGTCTCTGATTTTCAATCTCATTAAGCATTCTGCATCTCTGTTGTTTTTCTTCATCTCAGTCCGTGTTCTGCTTGTTTGTATTTTTCTATCACTTCGAGTTTTGCATCTGTGTTTTTTCTTCTTCATTCCATGTTCAATAGTTCTGATTGGCATTTTCTTTCTCTCCATGTTCTACCTTTTCGTGTGTTTTTTTCTCTCACTCCGTGTTCCATAGCTCTGATTTTTTTTTTTCGTCCACTTCGTTCTCGATATCTTCGATACTTTTCCTCATTTCATGCTCTCCATTTTTTTTTAACTCACTCTGTGTCTTGCATCACTCTTTCCTTTCTCATTTCGCTTTTAACGATTCTCTGTCAGATTTTTTCTCTCACTACATGTTCCAAATCTCTCTCTGATTTTTCTCTCATTCCGTGTTCAGCATATTTCTCATATATTTCCACTCAGTCTGTTTTTGCATCTGTGTTTTTCTTATTCGATGTCCATTATCTCTATCTCCTCGTTCAGCATCTCTATCTTTTTTATCATTCCGTGCATCTTTGTCCGTTCTTTTTCTCTTTGTCACTTTTTCATTTTTTATTTTATTCCTCCTCAACTACTGCTTTATCCTTTCCCATATTATTTAATTGTTAAATTACATTATTTAACCATCCCTTCTTTTTGTTGTTCCGACTTCAAATAGCATCTTCCTCTTCCTCTACAACCTCCACACCTATCATTCGAAACCCTTCCACCTCGCATCTTGAATCCATCGGATTTGTTCTCCACTTTATCTTGCTCCTCCTTCATTTTCTCCGCATTAGGTTTAGATAATTATTCTTCGCTTCGAATCCCTCGTGTCAATCCCTTTTACTCTTTTAATGCTATTTTTTAAATGTTTTTCCCTTCCTCTTGCTTTCCAGAAGCCCTCCCCCCCCCCCTTTTTCAGAACTTTATTTACTTTTGTTTCCTTTCTTGCTCCTCATTTTCTGACTGCTAGTTTCATTTTCACTTTGCTTTATTGTGGCCTTTTCTCAAAAACTTCTTTCTATAAAGGTTTTCATTAATAGTCAATACTTTTCCCAAAGCTATTTTCACCTTTGCCTCGTCTCTTATATTCAGTCTCCCCCCTCCTCCTTTATTTTTTTTTCATTCTGTTTCTGTTCCTTTCTCTATCTTTTCGTTTCCTCTTTCATATTTTCATTTCTCTTTTCCTCCTCTTTATCTTTGATCGGTTTTTGTCTCCATTTACTAATCCTCTTGCATCCGTTCTTCTCTTCATTCTCTCTCAATTCTTTCTCAATTCATTAAAAAACATTTTCCTCTTTCTATTACGTATTTCTCAATTTGCAGTTACTCTAATGGAATGCCAAATCATTTTCCTTCTTTCATTATGGGCGTCATTCCAGTCAGATTCCAGGGATGAGGGAATTTTTTCAGAATTGCAGCGAAAGCAAATTTTCTCTCTTAAATTCAACCATGGATTTTTCCACACAAAATTTCTGTTCGATAGACAAAAACGATACGAATTTCTGTTGAACCGGGGTTAGGTGGGGTTGTTTTACCACTAAATGTCACCTTCTTGCACGTAATGGGCTAAATGGCCAGGTCACAAGGACCCCACTGCTCATAGAAAATTAGAAAACGGAATCCACTGATCAGTTGTTAGGAGGCAGATGAGAGTCTCCCTTCAAGATCATCCAAGGTGTTCTTTAGTGTGTGTAGAGTAAGCTCTACTGCACACGGAGCCAAGGGTTAAAGGCCCACATGACGGACGAGGACCTTTCTAAGCCTATCCGTGTCCACTTTCTCACCTAGAGCATAAAAGAAATTACCGAGAGAATTCTTAACGCAGGGATAGCTGGGACTCGAACCTGGGAACTGCGGAGACAGTCCCACCCCTGAAATTAGGGAATATTTGTTCATTAAAATCGGAGTAGGTTTTGTCAGGATATCAACTAAGAAAGTTGTTATAAATACAGTTCTAATTGCAGCTGTTCAAAAAAAAACTTTGTACTCGCAGCTGTAATAAACGAAAGGAATAAAGAGTGAAAACTTCTAGACAGGATTAAAATTTAGAAGATTGTGATATCCCTTATTTCCTCAACCCCTCTTTAAATGTTTTGTAGAATATCCTCCAACCCTAATCCTGTAACTATCACTTCAACTAACACTATTCTTCCTAAATTCCCTATTTAAAAATACCGTAAATGTTCGAATAGTTGATCGGCGTACAATTTACAACTTTTTGCTTATATCAGGCTGTAATTCAAGAAGAGACTACTACGCGGGACATTAAAAAAGTTCTTGACATGCATCTGCAAAATAAAACCCACTGCACTTACCTCATCAAAGCTTTTACTCTCCTGAAAACTTGCAGACGCGTACACCAATTTTGGAAAACTTGGTGGCACTCCTGTTGGGGAATACTCCACAACTTGATTTCAAGTGCAAAATATTTCAAATTTTGCCCTCTACCATTCTACCCTCACCACAAAGGGTGACAAAAATTTCGCAGGGTCAAATTAAAGCTCGTGAGGTCTCCAATGTCATGGACTACCTCAAACACGTTGGGTTGGGTTGTTTTACCTCTGAGCTGCACTTTTTTGCACACCATGGGCTAAATGGCCAGGTCATATGGACCCCAAAGGTTCACAGAAGGTTGGGGGAGGGGACCAACTGGAACAGCTGTTGGGAGACAGATGGTAGCCTCCCGTCAAGGCCATCCAGCGTGTTCTTTAACGTGCACAGGGTATGTCTCTCCCGCACACGGCTTAACGTCCCATCCGACGGACGGCGGCCTTTCCAAGCCCATCGGTGTCTCCTACTGACCGTGGACAGGGCGGGGAATTTTGCGGAGATAAATCTCAACGCTGACCCAGCTGGGACTCGAACCTAGGAACTACAGATTACGAGCTTGGCGCGCTACCGACTGAGCCACCCCTGCCCCACCTCAAACAAGACTCCAAACAAAGAGGTGGGAGAAATGTGGTCGATGTTTATGACCCATATGCCAAATAAGTTTCTAAAGGTAAGTGTTTTTAATGGCAAAAAGTATAAATAAATTTTAAAATATTAAAAAATATCTATCTTTTCATATGCACCATAAAAAGTAGAAAATAAACCTAAAGCATATCGATGGCGCAATCAGTCACTGAGTTCGTATTCACTTCAAAGGAAGATAAGAAGGCCGGCAATCCTCTTGTATAAATAAATCGGCGCCTTATATTCCTTTGAAGTAAATACGAATACTTTGAGTAAATACGAATAAATTTAAAACATATCCATGTGTTTTAGGTTTATTTTCTACTTTTTAAGGAGCATATAGGAAGATGGGCATTTTTTTGAAAATTTACTTTATTTATGTTCATTAAAGTATTGACCACCTTCCAAAAGAAAAAAAAAAGTCATCAAGTTTCCCGATTAGAAAGAGATATCCTTCCACTGAGTGAATAGGTTGGGTTGTTTTACCTCTGAGCGGCACTTTTGTGCACACTATGGGCTAAATGACCAGGTCACATGGACCCCGAAGGCTCAGAGAAGGTTGGGGTAGTGGACCCACTGTAACAGCTGTTGGGGGACAGATGGTAGATTCCCGTCAAGGCCATCCAGCGTGTTCTTTAACGTGCACAGGGTATGGCTCTCCCGCACACGGGGCTACGGCTTAACGTCCCATCCGACGGACAGCAGTCTTTCCAAGCCCATTGGTGTCCCCTACTGATTTTGCGGAGATAAATCTCAACGCTGACCCAGCTGGGACTCGAACCTGAAAACTACATATTACGAGCCTGGCGCGCTACCGACTGAGCCACCCCCGCCCAAAAAACTACTCAAGAAGACCAGCATTAGCATATATTCAATACACGCACACCAACAGAGTGAATAGGAAACGCGTCCCACACGCAACGGTTCTGCAACGGTTCTGTTTCCTTCTGAGGAATATTCCGTTCACAAGAAAAAAATGGGAAGGAATGGGGAACAGGAACTCGTAAGAGGATTGGTCCAGTCTCTTTACGAGTTTTCCACTCACAAAAGACCAAAGTTTATTGCAAGAAGGAGAGGTCGCCATTGTCCTATCCATTTCAGATGAACCCTTCAGACTAGCGATAGAAGTTTATGGACCATGACTTCATAAAACCGAAACTCACACTGAAAGGGAGAAAGTGTAGGGAACAAAAAACAACCTCGTTCAAAATCGCCTCCTTAATATGATTAGGGTTATATATATAGGACCGGATCTAGGGGGGGGGGGGGGGGGAGAAAGGGCCCCCATGTCATTGTCGGTGTTCCAGTTTATCAGTTTGTCAGCTTGTGTGTTTGTCAAAACAGTTGTTCCAACATAGCTTTTCGAACTCGAGGGACAAAATGATTTATGTGTCAAATGAAAGCTCGTGACGTGGGAAGTTCATCGGCTATAAAAAAATTTACCCCCCCCCCCCCCCCCATGCCTTCTTCCCTCCCAAAAAGGGGAAAATAATACGGAAACGATTGTTTTGCTAAATCTTCGTCTAGGGATGAAAGGAACGAGCTATGTGTCAAAATGAAAGCTTGTATATGGGGAGAATCACAGAATATAAAAATTTTCCCCCCTGTTCCTCGCACCCCCTAAAAAGGAGAAAATATGTGAAGGATTGTTCTACTACATCTTTCGAACGCGAGGGCCAAAAGTGACAAATTGCATTTCAAATAAACCTCGTGATGTGGGGAGTGTTGGGGTCAAAAAAAAAAAACAACAACAAAACCCTCCCCCTTGCTTTCTTCCCCCCCCCCCTGGGAAAAGAGAAAATAGGGAACGTCAATCTTCTACTCTATATTCCGAGGGTGAGATACTGCAGTTACGAGTTAGGCATCAAATGAAAGCTCATATGAAGATCGTCGTAGGCTACTTCGAATTCACCCCCGAAAACAAATAAATAATAATAATAAATAATACCCCCTCAAGCAGCTGCTTGCCACAGAGGTCTGACAGGAGCCTGTCAGTTTATATGCCACAGCAGGAGATCTGAGAGGATGGCAGGACCTCAGCAGAAAAACGACACACACATCCATGCCTAATCCGGGGCTCGAACCCAGGTCCCTTAGATCAGTAGCAAAGCGTGCTAACCACTCGGCCACGGGACGGCAACGCCGAAAACAAAAGGGACGGAAATTTTAGGGGGGTCGAAACGAACGAGTTATATATGAAAAAAATCTGATCTAAAGCTAATGACGTCTCAAAGAAGACTCCCCCCCCTATTGTCGATGATGAATCTCAGAAATTACAAAAAAAAACGAAACTACGAAATTTCGGATCCGGAGTGTCTTTTGATGTCAAAGGTCAAATTTAGATCTACTGGAGTTAGAGAGCCAAAAATTGGTTCCTGGGGGTATTTCAGGTTGTAGATCTCAGAAACGTTGCGAAATTTGGATGCGATGGGTCATTCAAGGTCAAAGGTCCAATTTCAATGTGCCGGCTCTAGGGGGCCGAAAAGTTGCTCAGAGAGGTATTTCAGATTGTAGATCTCGTAAATGTTAAAAAGTTTGAGATCCAATGTGGCGTTCAAGGTTAGATAGGGGTCAGAGTGACATTCTAGAAATCAAGGGCTGCCGATTCATTACTTGTATGTATATACAAGTACTGGAGAGAAAAATGGAAACAGTTCTAGGTTATCTCAATAGAAAATCACATTCAGTTCAATAACGTTTTCAATTGGATTTTGAATGAAAAATATGTCTGAAGATAAATGAAAGATCTCAATCTTCTTATGACTCTGGAATATTTAAGCCTACAAAAAACTGACCCCAAAATTTAATTAAAGCAGGTTAAGAGGTTAAGATTAAGATTAAAGCAGGTTAATCTCTTAACTGATCTCTATGATCTCTGATCTCTTAACCTATTTTAATTAAATTTGAGATCACTTTTTTTTGTAGCCTGTTAAATATTCCAGAGGTCATAACTCTTTGAATACTGAACTTTAAAATCGAGATTTAGATACATTTGACCGAGATCGTCAATTTATCTTTAGACAGTTTTTCATTGAAAATCGTACTGAACAAGGTATTCAGCTCTGAATGTGATTTTCGATTGAGATAACACGGTTTAACCATTTCTGTTCAGTATCTATATATTATACATATTTTAAAGAAATTTGTTAATAGCCTCAAAACGGGGGTAAAACATTTATACCAGAACAAGTGTTCCGACTCGTTCCAACTCGATCTTGTGTCCCATTTCATTTAGATCATTTCCAATCCTCCCCCAACCTTACTGTTGGGGGCGGGGATGGCTCAGTCGGTAGTGCGCTAGGCTCGTAATCTATAGTTCCCAAGTTCGAGTCCCAGCTGGGTCAGCGTTGAGATTTATCTCCGCAAAACTCACTGCCCTGCCCACGATCAGTAGGAGACACCGATGAGATTGGAAAAGCCGCCACCCGTCAGATGGGACGTTAAGCCGTGGTCCCCTTGTACTGGAGAGTCATACTCTGTGCACGTCAAAGAGCACTTTGGATGGCCTTGACGGGACGCTACCAACTGTCTCCTAACAGCTGTTCCAGTGGGTCCCCTGCCCCAACCTTCTCTGAGCCTTCGGGGTTCATGTGACCTTGCCATTTAGCCCATGGTGTGCAAAAAAGTGCCGCTCAGAGGTAAAACAACCCAACCTTACTTTCTGATAACAATTTTCCTCGTATAAAGGGATATTTTGAAGACATATATCATTTATTATAGAAAAATGTGAGTGAAACTGACCCGTGGACCAAATGAGTCTTGTTCTTCGCTAAATTAACTCACTCGCCGACTGAAATGGAGAGCATTTTTTCTTCTTCATTAATTTCGCCACTTTTTCACTTTACGTTTGGTTTGTTCTCTAAAATTTCTCGAACGAATAAAAAAAGATTACAAAAAGAGAAAAAAATGAAGGTAAAATTTCGTGCAATAGCAGTGCCTGAAGCAAGCTTTATCTAAAGCAAACACTGACCGAGAATTAATTTAACCTTCCCGTTCCTAGTGTTGCCTTTCCAAGCACGAATCCCCTGATTTATTAGCAAGACATGAAGTGACACGACCGCTCCGCTTCAGCGATCGCATTCCTGTGAGATCGTCTACTCGTCTCGCTGAAACTGTATGACGCACTCGATTCCACGCATCCTTGACCTTTCTGTGATTCCCTCGCGAATTTTTGGTATTCCTTCTGCAAATCGCATTGCAAAAAAACAAACATCCACAACTCCATCATTTTCTGATGCTCCGTATCAGGGTGATATCTGGAGACAGAGGAGGGCACTCCTTTGAGAATGCTTATAAGGGAATGGAGACTTTGGTTTGGGTTGTTTTACCTCTGAGCGGCACTTTTTTGCACACCATGGGCTAAATGGCCAGGTCACATGGACCCCGAAGGCTCAGAGAAGGTTGGGGGAGGGGACCCACTGGAACAGCTGTTGGGAGACAGGTGGTAGCCTCCCGTCAAGGCCATCCAGCGTATTCTTTAACGTGCACAGGGTATAGCTCTCCCGCACACGGAGCCACGGCTTAACGTCCCATCCGACGGACGGCGGCCTTTCCGAGCCCATCGGTGTCCCCTACTGACCGTGGGCAAGGCGGGGAATTTTGCGGAGATTATTTATAAGGGAATGGAGGCAAAAAATTGTTAAATTTGTGCATATTTCACGCAGTAGTGGAAATGGGTTTTCAGAAGTAGTCGGATGTTCCAGAATCAGTACAATGATGTAGTTGCTGGCATGATGACGTTAAGCAATACGTTAAAAAATCTGTTTTAAATCCCAGGAATTATGGGTTGAGTTGTTTTACCTGTGACACAAATAGGAGAAATGGACATGCCACAAGGGCTCCAAGGGCTGAGAGAAGGCGGGGGGAAGGAGACTTATTGGAACAGCTGTTGGGAGACAGATGGTAGCCTCTCGTCAAAACCATCCAACGTGTTCTTTAACGTGCACAGTGCTCTTCTGCACAATGCCAAGGCTTAAGGTCCCATCCGACGGATGGCGGCCTTTCCAAGTCCATCGATTAACCACTTTGTTTCACAGAATGGACTAAATGGCCAGGTCACAAGGACCCCGTAGGCTCAGAGAAGGTTGGGGGAGGAGACCTAATGGAACAGCTGTTGGGAGACAGATGGTAGCCTCCCGTCAAGGCCATCCAGCGTGTTCTTTAACGTGCACAGGGTATGGTTCTCCCATACATGGGGCCGCGACTTCAAGTCTCATCCGAAGGACAGCGGCTTTTCCAAATCCATCAATGTCCTCTGCTGAACAATGGCATGGCGGAGAGTTTTGCGGAGAGAAATTCAACGCTGGCGTAGTTCGAACCTGGGAACCGCAGATTGCGAGCCTATCGCGCTACCGTCTGAGCCACCCCCGCCCCTGAAGTAAAAGGTTCGGCAATGTCACACGCACACTCGTGCTGGACGTTAAATGAACAAAAGAGTAAGGGCTCCGTCTGCGGTTATCTAGGAGTTGAATTGAGATCAGATGCAAGATTACAATGTAGGGCACCAGAGGTCTCTGTGACCAATTGCAATTATTTCCATCAGTCCGTGAAACTAAAAATGATTCAGTCTGTATGACTGCAGCAGAAAAACTACCACTAAGGAGTGACACTCAGTCAACTTTAAGTCGTCTTCCAGCGACAAGATGATAGCAATAATGTTAAGGAACAACTAAATACATTTAATGTTAAGTTTTCCACTGTTTGCAGAATTATTCATGAATCAAAAGAGACTGTGTTCTTTGGATGTATTATCTCTCATCATCTCTGGAAGCGTTGAGAATTATCTCCGTTGAGAATTATCTTGGGTTGTTTTACCTCTGAGCGGCACTTTTTCGCACACCATGGGCTACATGGCCAGGTCACATGGACCCCAAAGGCTCAGAGAAGGTTGGGGAAGGGAAGCCACTGGAACAACTGTTGGGAGACAGATGGTAGCCTCCCGTCAAGGCCATTCAGAGTGTTCTTTAACGTGCACAGGGTATGGCTCTCTCGCACACGGAGCCACGGCATAACGTTCCATCCGACGGACGGCGGTGTTTCCAAGCCCATCGGTGTCCCTTACTGACCGTGGGCAGGGCGGGGAGTTTTGCGGAGATAATTCTCAACGCTGATCCAGCTGGGACTCGAACCCGGGAACTAGCAGATTACGAGCCTGGCACGCTACTACTGAGCCACCTCCGCCCCTCATCTCTGGAAGATTGGTACATTGCAACATAGTTAATCATTTCTCCGACACTCTCTGAGACGAGCAATAATCCGCGATCCTCAGTTCAATATAAATAATAAATATTTAAGGCCTATTCTTTCACATCGGCAGGTGCACGACAGCAATTATGAAGGATTTTTATAAAACAAGGTAGTTATTGTTAAACGTTGCACCTTCCATAACTCTTTAAATACTGAGGGGACACCGATGGGCTTGGAAAAGCCGCCGTTCGTCGGATGGGACGTTAAGCCGTGGCCCCGTGTACGGGAGAGCCATACCCTGTGCACGTTAAAGAACACGCTGGATGGCGTTAACGGAAGGCTACCATCTGTCTCTTGACAGCTCTCCAGTGGATTCCCTCCCCTAACTCTCTCTGAGCCTCCGGGGTCTTTGTGACTTGGCCATTTAGCCCATTGTATGCAAAAAAGTGCCGTCAGAGGTAACCCAATCTCTTTACCACTCGAATGCGTCGCTTATCCCACCCCCGCCTTTATATTTTTCTAGATCCGTGCCTTCCGTTGGGTATAGAAAGGCCGCCATCCGTCAGATGGGGCGTTTAGCCATGGCTCAGTCTGCATGATAATCGTATTCTGTGCAAGATAAGAAACGCGCTGGATGGCCTTGACAGGAAGTTTTCATCTATCTCTTAACATCTGTCCAATGGGTCCCCTTACCCCAACCTTCTCTGAACCTCTTGGGGTCCTTGTGACCCAACCATTTAGCCCACTGTATGCAAAAAGTGCCAATCGGAGATAAAATTTTTAGTTGCTCGATGACTTTGAAAGCACGTAACCCGCTTTTGCACCGCATTTTAACAAATTAAAATTCCCTTTTTCTTACTCCCTGGAAAGCACCGAAATAACCTCTAAGTTATTTGAAATTTTTGCTATTCCCTTTCGCATCCACAATCTGATTTGACTTTCCGCGCCCGCTCGTCTAGGTGAAGAAAGCAGAGCACAGTGAATGCAACTGAGGTTCAGCGCCTAGGCAACGCGTTCTGAAAGCATTGTAATTCCAATCAGTCTCTGACCACGAGCGACGCAGCCTGAGAACTGATTAAGGCAGCTTGCTCCTGGGCTCCGAGTGACATTTCAGCTGCGCGAGAATTCAGATCAACACGAGAATTCGAAGCGTCAAGCTCGTTAAAGTAAATTGCTGCTGTTGAGTAGCGCTCGGGAATGTCGTTTGCGTTGTCAACTGAAATGTTGCACAGAGCGAGCTTGCCACTATGGCTGATGGATATCTTCTGATTCCGTTAGCACAACAGATCATTATTAATCATTCCATGGACTGCTATTGGCTCGCATTTTGCTGTTGGTTCTTGAGCGAATAAGATCATTATTTTGCGTTTCTTTGAACGGAAACTTCAGTTCATTCCTTTGAAAGGCTCGTGTTCAAAAGTTCACAGCTTCTTAAGTCTTAGAGTGAAAATTACTTGTATACAATCGATCGCCTTCACCATCGATTTGGGGCGGGGGTGGCTCAGTCGGTAGCGCGCCAGGCTCGTAATCTTTAGTTCCCAGGTTCGAGTCCCAGCTGGGTCAGCGTTGAGACCTATCTCTACAAAACTCCCCCCCCCCCCCTGCCCATGGTCAGTATGGGACACCGATAGGCTTGGAAAAGCCGCCGTCCGTCAGATGGGACGCTAAGCCGTCGCCCCGAGTGCGGGAGAGCCATACCCTGTGCACGTTAAAGAACACGCTGGATGGCATTGACGGGAGGCTACCATCTGTCTCCCAACAGCTATTGTAGTGGGTCTCCTCCCCCAACCTTCTCTGAGCCTTCGGAGTCCTGGTGACGTGGCCATTTAGCCCATGATGTGCAAAAAAGTGCCGCTCAGAGGTAAAACAACCCAACCCAACATCGATTTCAGTTGAGTAGAAACCATCAATTTTTATTTTTTTTTGAAGGGGTGGGTCTATTTTCCCCTGAGTTTCATTTAGTTGAGTTACTTATGCCATTTTTTTAGGACTGGGGATTGGCTCAGTCAGTAGAGTGCCAGGCTCGTAATCTGCAGTTCCCAAGTTCGAATCCCACCTGGGCCACCGTTTAGATTTATCTCTTCAACTCCATCCTGCTCTTGGTGAGAAAGGGCACCGATGAATTTGGAAGACCGCCGTGACCCCTTTGCAGAAGAGCCATACCTTGTGCACGTTAAAGAACACGCTGGATTGCTTGACGAGAGTTTAACATCTGTTTCCTAACAGTTGTTCAATGCAGTCGCAGATTAAGGTATCTGAAGGCCCCAGGCGTAAAAGATTCGAGAGGCCCCGAACTATACCGGAGTGTGTATTGGGGGAAGGGATTCATTGTACAAAAAAAAAATTGCAACTTATGAATGGAAAAATATGCATGCAGCAGGTCAAATAATTTGAAATGTTGGGGAAAATATCGAGTTTTGAGGCCCTAGGCGAGCACCTGTGCAGGCATCGTCCACTGGTTCAGTGGGTCCCTTTCCCCCAACCTTCTCTGAGACCTTATGAGCTGGCCTTTTAGCCCACTTTGTTCACAAAAGTGCTTCTCTGAATCCTTGTGAATTGGCCTTTTAGCCCACATTGTGCACAAAAGTGCTTCTCTGAATCCTTGTGAGTTGGCCTTTTAGCCCAATTTGTGCACAAAAGTGTTGCTCTAAAATCCTTGTGAATATTCCTTTTAGCCCACTTTATGCACAAAAGTGCTTCTCTGAATCCTTGTGAATTGGCCTTTTAGCCCACTTTGTGCACAAAAGTGCTTCTCTGAATCCTTGTGAGTTGGCCTTTTAGCCCACTTTGTACACAAAAGCGCTTCTCTGAATCTTTGTAAATTGGCCTTTCAGCCCACTTTGTGCACAAAAGTGCTTCTCTGAGTCCTTGTGAACTGGCCTTTTAGCCCACTTTGTGCACAAAAGCGCTTCTCTGAATCCTTGTAAATTGGCCTTTTAACCCACTTTGTGCACAAAAGTGCTTCTCTGAATCCTTGTGAATTGGCCTTTTAACCCACTATGTGCACAAAAGTGCTTCTCAGAGTCCTTGGGAGTTGGCCTTTTAGCCCACTTTGTGCACAAAAGTGCTTCTCTGAGTCCTTGTGAGTTGACCTTTTAGCCCACTTTGTGCACAAAAGTGCTTCTCTGAGTCCTTGTGAATTGGCCTTTTAACCCACTATGTGCACAAAAGTGCTTCTCAGAGTCCTTGGGAGTTGGCCTTTTAGCCCACTTTGTGACAAAAGTGCTTCTCCGAGTCCTTGTGAGTTGACCTTTTAGCCCACTTTGTGCACAAAAGTGCTTCTCCGAGTCCTTGTGAGTTGGCCTTTTAGCCCACTTTGTGCACAAAAGTGCTTCTCCGAGACCTTGCGAGTTGGCCTTTTAACCCACTTTGTGCACAAAAGTGCTTCTCTGAATCCTTGTGAATTGGCCTTTTAACCCACTTTGTGCACAAAAGTGTTTCTCTGAGTTCATGTGAGTTGGCCTTTTAGCCCACTTTGTGCACAAAATAGACGATTCCGGTTATAAGTTGTAAAAGGATAGACGATTCCTAGGTTCGAGACCCCGCTGTGTTTGAGATGCAATTTTCGCCATTTGTCTACGATCAGTCCTCAGTGAGGAGGACCGATTACTTGTCAAGACCGACTAACATCCCTTAAGCCGTTGCCCTGGGCGCAGCAGAGACATACCCTGTGATTTAAGAAAATTTATAGAATACTCTTGATGGTGTTGACGGGAGTCTGCCATCTGGCTCTTAATAGCTGATCAGTGGATACCCTACCCACCTTTAACCGCTTGGGGTCCTTGTGACTTTTCCTTTTAGTCCACTGTATGCAAAAAAGTGCGGCTCAACCAAACCAGACAGAGCGGCGGGAGAGGGATCAGCACCGATAATAGCTGAGATGTTTTAAAATCCGGCAATCCCAAAGGGGCCCAAATTTTAAAGAATACCGTACTTGTATCTTTATATACTTACCAAAATGTGACATTCTATATCACGACGTTCATAAGAGTTTGGTGTGTTGTTTTACCTCTGAGCGGCACTTTTATGCACATAATGGGGTAAACAGTCAGTGAGTTGTTTGGGTTGGGTTGTTTTACCTCTGAGCGGCACTTTTTCTGCACACCATGGACTAAATGGCCAGGTCACATGGACCCCGAAGGCTCAGAGGTTGGGGGAGGGGACCCACTGGAACAGCTGTTGGGAGACAGATGGTAGTCTCCCGTCAAGGCCATCCAGCGTGTTCTTTAACGCGCACAGGGTATGGCTCTCCCGCACACGGGGCACGGCTTAACGTCCCATCCGACGGATGGCGGCCTTTCCAAGCCCATCGGTGTCCCCTACTGACCGTGGGCAGGGCGGGGAATTTTGCGGAGATAAATCTCAATGCTGACCCAGCTGGGACTCGAACCTGGGAACTACAGATTACGAGCCTGGCGCGCTACCGACTGAGCCACCCCTGCCCCACAACAGCCAGTGACAAAGACTCCATGGGTTCATATATGGTTGGGGAAGGAGACCCTCTGGACAGTTCTTAGAAGACCGTAGCTCCGTCTAGACCATCCAGTGTGTTCTTTAACATGAGCAAGAGGCTTCGCCTTTTTGACCCATTCTATGGACTGTGGTCTTCGCAAACCTATCTGTGTCCTCTATCTCACCTAAGACAGAGTGGGTGTTTAGAGGAGTAAATCTCAACGCTTCTAATAAATAAAATACAACAGTTGTCAAC
Organism: Ryuthela nishihirai; assembly: GCA_038380435.1. Lineage (NCBI taxonomy): Eukaryota > Metazoa > Arthropoda > Arachnida > Araneae > Heptathelidae > Ryuthela > Ryuthela nishihirai. The sequence continues at coordinate 122,434,293 of JAWZYU010000001.1, read as the reverse complement.
CTTCATCTGTTAGACTGAAAAAAAAGAGGTGGAAGACATCTCTTTTCTTCGTAGTTTCTAAACAAAATTAAAAAGTCCACCTTCTTTTCTGTTGAGAGCATAAAAAAAGAATTTTCAAGTTTTTCGCTAGAGTCCATTTCTCGTTTTACGACACAAATGCATTGTTGCAGCTGCAGAGCCCAACTTGAAATATGTCATAAAGCTTTTTGTCTCTCTTGTGTCGTTAAGAAAGGCAATTAACTTTCTATTTGCTTACACATTCTTCCCATCGTGAGACAGGCAAATTCTTTCGTCGCAAGAGGTGGCCACTACCGACTGCAAAAGCCGTGACCGCGGTTGCAGCACGCACCGCAGAGTGAGTTCTTCATCAAAGAAGTATGCAGAAAACGCTGACAATGAAACCCAAGCGAACACGCAAACCCTGATGCCCACATTCCTTTGTCCGTCTTGTAAATGCTCCTTCGAAAGGATGAAACTATTCCAGACGGAATTCTTTCTTCTTTAAAGTTTATAGTGCAAAGATGACATTCTTTTTTAGAAAAAGTCTGTGGAAAAAGGGCCATTTTTTGTTATAATTCTAGAACTTTAAAATAGGGCACGCAGAGTTAAAAAAAGAGACTTTTTTCACTACTCGTGGTTGTCGAATGCTGTCGCTTTATGAGCAAAGCTAAGACGCGTTAGCAACAGAAAGTGTCTTCTTAAAACGTAAAAATCTGGAATAGAGGGACTAGATGTCACAGAACTTAGACTGGTTGTAAAAAAAAGTGCTCAAATGACGGAAAAATCGGCGGCTGTAGAAAAGATGCAAGTGAGGTTCGATTAAAAACCCGTGATTAAAATAAAACATTGATAATTGTAAAGTACGTCTTTATTTATAGAAAATTATATTATGCACTTCTAATCTATTAACATACATATATAATATACAGATAATTATAAAGTAGCTTTACTACTCAAGTATATCTACTCTCCTACCAAAATATTACAGAATTTCCATATTATCACAATGGAAATCTGACTTCGAAACTCTACAACTTAATTTACATTTAATGGAAAAATGAGACAGAATGTGTCATGACTGAATTTAAGAATGCAGTCGTGACATATCTTACATAGTGATTAAAAACTTTAGCCCAAAAACACTTAGCAATCTGCTCGCCATCTACAGTCGGTCAAAAAAGTATCCGAACACTATGGTTGATTACAGATTTCAGAAAAAATACCTGGCAACGATTTTTTTAGAAATTAGTGATCTGGCAACCTTCGTGTCACGAGTTGACACGAAGGTTGCCAGATCACTAATTTCTAAAAAAATCGTTGCCAGGTTTTTTTTCTGAATTCTGTAATCAACCATAGTGTTCGGATACTTTTTTGATCGACTGCACAATAAATAATGCTGCACTGAATCTTTTTGTTACGCGGCGAGTTGGTTACTTTGAATGGAGGGATGCAAACATAATCCCCATTCTCAAACCCCGAAAGCCAGGGTCTAACATACCACCATATAGGCCTAGAGCCCTCTCATCATGCATTCTCTAAATACTTGAGAGCATCTCTCTTCCCAGACTCCGTCATTTCTTAAACGTTTACTACATTCTCCCCACCTGTTAAGCTGACTTTAGAGGCATAGATCTACCATTTACAATTGTTTTTTGACAAGTCAATTAAAATTACTCTTGCCAACGAAAAGATTCAGTGCTGCATTTTTTAGATTTCTCTTCTACATTTGACACTGATTTACACACTGGCATCCTCTACGAATTAGACAATCGTCACATCACTGGACACATCTTCCGCTTCATTAAAAATTTCTTCACTCAGAAGGGCATTAAAGTCAGACTTGGCACTATATTCTCCGACTCTCATAAGCTCGCGAGGAACCTCTCATGCAGGAGTGTTTTGGCTCCATCCTTATTCAAGATCCTTGTCCATGATCCTTAACCCTTAATTTCTCCTCCATCTTTGCAGATGATGTTACCATATGGGCCACAGAAACTGACCTCTCTCAAATTCAACATAAACTTCAAAATGCCATAAACATCATTCAAGACTTCACGAGGATCAGGGGCGTAGCTATAAGGTGATGGGGGGGAGGCTCCCTCCCCCAAGTAAATTGGAGTTGGCAAAATTCGAAGCGACTTTGTAAAATCCAGATGAGTTGCGAAAATTTGTATTTTTTCTTTTGCAAAATTAAGGGGAGTTAGCAAAATCTAGGGGAGTTGTCAAAATGGAGACTACTTGGAAAAATCTAGGGCAGGCGTGTCCAACCCGCGGCCCTAGACAGCTAGTAATGCGGCCCACAAAATCGTAAAGTTTACGTGTTTACGATATAAGCTTTCAACATGATTATGTGATTTTCAGCGAGTTTTTGATATCCCACTAGTTTTATGTTGCCCTTTTTTATTTTATAATAGAAAACATAAGAAAATAAATGAAGTTTTATTATTCATATACATTAATTATATATTTTATGTGCGACCCAAAACAATTCATCTTCACTCAGTGTGGCCCAGGGAAGTCAAAAGGTTGGACACGCCTGATCTAGGGCATTTGCAAAAATTCGAAACCACTTAGTAAAATACAGGTGAGTTGGCAAAATTCTGAGTAACTTGGCAAATTCAGGAGGGATGTAAAATTGGGATTGTTTTTGTGATATTAAGGAGAGTTGGCAAAATCGAGGAAATTTGGCAAAACCTGGGGAGCTGGCAAAATTGGAAACCACTTGGTAAAATATAGGTGAGTAAATTGGGATTGGTTTTGTGAAGGACAATTGGCAAAATCGAGAAAACTTGACAAAATCTGTAGTTGTCAAAATTCGACGGTTATTTACAACTTTAGAGAGATTCTGAAAGTGTATATCGCAATATTTCTTCAATACCTATCCAACACAAAAAAGAATATATTATTTATCCCTGTAAACAAAAACGTTTGATATCTACACACCGACAGCCAGACGACAAAGCGAAACTATTTTCTCGTTTTCCTTGAAAACGAGATAAAAACATAATTACTTTTTCTCCCCTATTTGTCTTACCATATCAGCAAATTTAAAGATTTGTTGTGTAGGATTTTTCCCTTTCTGAAATCCATATTGACTTTCATTTACTATTTCGTGTTATAAAAGGAAATTATATAGAATTTTCTAATATTTTTGCTATCGACGACAAAATTGCAACAGGCCTCTAGTTTCTCAAATCTGACTTCTCACCACCTTTATATAAAGGCCGTAAAATTTCCGTTTTCAGTTCTTTTGGTATTATTCCTGTGGCAGTATTTTGATTTATATCTGATATAATTTTAGCCAATACACCTTTCTTTTAATATGCTTAATATCTATGTTGTATCTGTGATTTTTTGCTTTCTAACGAATCGATGATATTTACAGTTTGTCTTTTTCCTATTAAAGGCATGTATGATGAGTTCGTTATTATTTGGGAATTATGTGGTAGAAATGATTCATCGCTTTCATAGTTTGTCTCTCTTATTTCATTTATCACAGTGTTATGTATGTTGTTATAATTATTTGCAATCTGTTTTGAGTAAAACGTTTTTTTTTTTCAGATTATTTATTACAATTTTGTCTATTCTTTTTACACATTTATTTTCCAGAATTTCGTGGAACTGAAACACGAAATTCTGAAAGATAAATGTGTAAAAAGAAATGTGTAAAAAACGTTTTACTCAAAACGGATTGCAAATAATTGTAATAACAGTCACCATTTTATATAACAACATATCAGTCCACCATAATTACAATAACATATCATTTCCCATTTTGTCTCATGTTGTTTTTCTTCGTAACTTGTTTTGGTAATATAATCTTTTCCTTATCTGAGATACGACAGAGTTTTTTATGTTATATTTATAGTTTATCCATTCTTTATCGTCCCGTGGCCGAGTGGTTAGCGCGTTAATTTTTGGGCCTCTTAAACTTATTGTAGCTTAGGGCCTGAGAAGGTCAAAGTCCCGCCCTGGCTCTCATGTACACGGAGACACTGCTTTACCTCCCATCCAATGGATGGTGGCCTTTCCATGCCTTTAGGTGCCTCCTTTTTGACTGGGGGCAGGGTACGAATTAAAAAAAATAAATACCCCCTCAAGCAGAGGAGAGATAAATCTCAACGCTTGCCCAGGTGGGCCCCGACTCTGCAGTGAAGAATACTTTATCACTATCACTCTTGTATTACACTGAAGTGCATTTGAATTAGGGATAGCAACCTAACGACTAACAAGTAACATGCTGAACCCCCCTGGCCCTGATAACAGCTGTCACACGACGGGGCAAGGACTCCACAAGCTTGCATAAATGTTCCACAGGTATGGCGACCCATGCATCCTCCAGAGCTGTCCATAATTCTCTTGAGGTCATCACTGATGGGACACGAGCCCAAACACTCTGTTCGACGGTATCCCAAAGATTTCTGATGGAATTTATATCTGGGCTTCTAGGTGGCCAATTCACTATTTCAAAGTCAGAAGAATGCTCCTGCAACCATGCAGTAACCAACCTGGACCTGTGAGATGAACAGTTGTCTTGCTGGTAGACGCCATCTCCATTGGGATGCATGATGGTCATAAAACGGTGTAAATGGTCAGCCACAAGTTCTACATACCAAGATGCATTGAGAGTCATTGGTACACGTACCAAAGGTCCCACAGACGTCCTACTGAAGACACCCCAGGCCATCACTGAGCCACCACCAGCTTGTATGTTCCGACCTGACATGCAGGATCCACATCTTCATGGGGTTGATGACATACCTTCAGTCTCCCATCGGCGTGATGAAGTTTAAATCGGGTTTTATCACTCCAGGCTATCCATTGCCAACTGTCGATGTTCTTTAGCCCAGGCTAGGCACTGAGCCCGGTGTCGTGCTCTTAGAAGTGGGACTCTCATAGGCCAGTGGCTCCTAAAGCCGAGACGGTCCGTGCACTGACTTCCTGGCTGGAACCCATGTTCAGATGGGAGGTGATTTCACATATCTGGCCTCTATCGGTCCGTACAATGCGGGTCAGACAGCGAAGCCCACGATCATTCAAAGGCTGGCTGTCCTTTACAGTTTGCCCGGATGCTTGTTTTTTTGCCGGAATTTTCATATTTCCATAGTTTTATATTCTTGAAACTGTTGTACGAAAATATCCAAGTTCATTGACAATTTCGGAGATTGAATATCCCATCCGTTTGACACCTACGATCTGCACTCCGTCAAATGCATCTAAATCCTGCACCTTTCCCATTATGCTTCTCACGACGAATGCTTGAGGAAGCCGAAGATGACAGCTGTAAATGACCCGAGTTTCAGCCACGCATGGGTGCAAATGCGGGATTTGTGGTACTGAATTTGAATAACGTCTCCTATCCCAAATTCACTTCAGTGTATATGCAAAGATGTGTTACCGTCAGTTCATGCAAATTGGCAAGTTTGTTTTTTGTTCACCAAGAAATTGTTAAAAATCAGAATTTCACTGAATCAAAAGATCTCTGTAATAATATTACGCACAAACGTTTTCAATTTTAAAAAATTAATGACAAAGGGGCATTCATTAAACACGATAAAAATTTATTACGAGTTCGTTAGAACACTTCATTGGCGATTGGCAGCACATTTGGGTTGGGTCATTTTACATTTGAGCGGTATTTTGCGAACACAAATGGGCCAAATAGCTAGGTCACAAGGACCCAAAAGGCTCAGAACTGGCTAGGAGACCAGCTGAATAACTGCTTGGAGATGGAGAACTTCCTTTAAGGTCATCCAGCCTATCTTTAATGCGCAGAGGGTACAGCCCTTCAAATGGATTCAAGGCTTAACGTCCCATCCGACTAAATGGCCATTGGTGCTTGCAATTCATCAATCTTTTCTCATTGAGAGCCGAAAGGTGGTGGCAGAAAAATACACAGTTGACCCGGGAAGATCAAATGACGACTGCTATGCTACCTGGCAGTCAATATGAATCAATTTTTATGATGGGTGTTTCATTTCTTACTTATCTTCCTATTATCATGACACTGAAAGATCATTTCTCGAAACAGTTGTTCCACCATCTTCTGAATGCGACGAACAAACTTAATGATTTCTGTATCATGAAACTTCTGGCATGAGTGTCATAGCCTATAAAGAATTACCCCCTCCCCCACCTCCCAAATGCTTGAAATGTTATATCTTCAGAACGCGAGAGCCGAAAGTAACGGTTGTGCATTCAAATGAAAACTTGTGGAATGAGGAGTATTGTGGGCATTAAAAATATACCCCCTTGCTTTCTTCTACTATATCTTCCGAACGCGAGGACTTACAATCACGAGTTATGTGTCAAATGAATGCTCACATAAAGGCCATTGCAGACTACTTTGAATTATGGCCTCCACTATCATTCTTTCCCCTCCCCCCACCAAAAAGGGAAACTCTGCAGGGTCAACGAGTTATATTTTAAAGCTTGTGACATCTCCAATGTCATGGGCTACCTCAAACGTGACACCCCCTCCCAGAAAAAGGGGGAGGAGAAATGTGATTCATAAAAAAAAAAGGAAATAAAAAGGAAATAAAAGTTTCTGACGATAGGTATTTCTAATGACAAAGGAAAAAAAGTATAAAAAATACTTATCATTCTATTTACCTACTCAACAAGATTACTGACGGCTATCTTCCTGTGAAGTGAATACGAATCCAGCGACTAATTTGCACTATTGATTTGCTTTCAGCTTATTTTCTTTTTAATGTGTATATAGGAAGATTGGTATTTTTTTAATTATACTTTTTAAAGTTTTATCGAATGCTAAATTTAGGCTAAGAAACAACTAAATTGACAACAAACAAAAAATACCTCTCAAGCAACTACATGTCTTACAGAAAGCTGTCAGTTTAATACACAATAGAGATCTGTGAGGAAGGTGAGACTTCAGCAGAAAGACACCACAAACATCTATGCCTTACCCAGACTGGAACCCAGATCCCTTTAATCAGTATCCAAGCAGGCTAACAACTGGGCCAAGCTACATATAATTGATCACTAGGGTCAAGTACAAAGGCACGAAAAGACTGTTCGGGACAGAATGGCTTTCTGAATGCGTGCGACTAGTTGAGCGTGTGCTAATTTAAATATAAAAAAACATCCCATGAACCTGTAAAGCAACTTTCACAAGCTTTCAGAATACACTTCAAAGAAAAGCAAAAAATACTTAGACATTTTAAAATCTTATTTTTAATAACTTACCTACGAGCAATTTTAGCGGAAGAGTAAATTTTTTAGACGAACAAAAAGTTAATTAGCTTGGATGCAAATTCACACTGATTGACAAAAAATGCATTTGTTTTGGATATAAGAAATATAAGAAAAAAGATAAGAATTTTTTTTCCTGGAATTAACTTATGATACTACAAAATTAAATATACTTGGGGAAACAAAATGCAAATTAACGGCCTACCTCCTTCTCCATATTGGAGTGTAAGAAAATTCTTGTTTAAAAATTTTCGTTTTAAGCTACGTAAATAATCTGCTTATTTATATGTGGCACCTGTAAACTTGGAGAAACAGAAATAAATTATGAAAACATTCATATTTATTTAACAATGATTACAAATTTCAATCACACATCAATAACAAACTTGATTAGAAAATAACAGGAATGTTGCAAAATCTTAATTTCTATGCCTTAATTTCTTACAGGTTATTAATATTAAGTGTTCATAGAAATATTGCTGCCAAAAACCACGGATACAATTATCATAGAATATGAAATGTCAAACTCTGTCACCAAAAATGATAAAAGAAAATACAAACGCAAACTTTCTGAAGGTTTTGCCTCCTATATATTCTGTATTCAAAATTTAATACAGAAAAAACTTGATAGCATATTAATCAGTTATTCCTTTTCTTTCCTTAGCATTAAACAAAAGTAGTTTATTTTTGCTCAGACAGACCACCTGCCATATTTATAAGTCTTGGTATAATACTACATAATGCAAGGGAAATTAAAATATGCATTTGTTACAAATTACCTTTGATTAACATAGAATATTCGTGAGTCTTAGTATAATTCTAAGAAAGTAAGAATTCTCTACAGCACAACATTCATGTTGTGCTGTAGAATATTCTTGATTATTTAACCATCTGGATTTTTAACCTAAAAATTTTACAATAATTTTTATATTCACCAAAAATTCTTAAACTGTGGTCTGCAAACCACTGGCTATCTGTGAGATCTTTGGTGGTCCCCAAGGTTGAAATGAAACTTTTCGTAACCAAAATCTTATTGTAGCAACTGTGAAAAATATGTATAAAACATTTAGTTTTCAAAATAAGACTGGGACTACGTATGAAAAAATAAATGCTTTTCAGTAATAAATCATCACAGGAAAAGTCCTGTAGACAAGGAACATTTGAAATAATGAGTTGAAAAAAAATGGTTGTCCAGACTGGAATTCGAATCTAGGTCTCTCAGCAGCATGCTGGGCATTTAACCGCTAGACCATCAAGGAACTGGCCATTTCTTCAACTAAGTGACATATAAGCCTTTCTGCATTAATCGGAGTACTATGGTTAGCAGCCTATGATTATACATAAAGCTGAAATTTGTTAAACATAATACATTTCCATCAGCAAAAATGATCTTATTAACAAGGAATGACTTGAAACATGCAAGTTAATTTTTAATCATATATGAAGTACTTTTAGTGTATGTAGTGTTCATGGGGTGGGTTGTTTTACCTCTGAGCGGCACTTTTTTGCACACCATGGGCTAAATGGCCAGGTCACAAGGACCCCGAAGGCTCAGAGAAGGTTGGGGGAAGGGACCCACTGGAACAGCTGTTGGGAGACAGATGGTAGCCTCCCGTCAAGGCCATCCAGCGTGTTCTTTAACGTGCACAGGGTATGGCTCTCCATACCCTGTGCACGTTTTGCGGAGATAAATCTCAACGCTGACCCAGCTGGGACTCGAACCTGGGAACTACAGATTACGAGCCTGGCGCGCTACCGACTGAGCCACCCCGTAGTGTTCATGGAAAAGCTTATTTACATAACTCAATAGAAAAAAAAAACATTAACTTGAAATATTAGAGATATGCCATAGATATGAACTCAATAAACAATGAATTACAAACAGAAATAGGAGATTGAAAAGTTGGTTGTAGAATAATTAAGCACTCTATATTAAACAATCTCTGGAACTATAATTAGTATAGGACTTGTCTGCGTGTCAAGGGTTAATCGATATAGAGAATTATAAATGAACCATTTAGAGTTCTTAATCCCATATTTCATGTCAGTTAATATACATTAAATTCGATTTACATAATGAAGAGGGTAAAACTTGTGTTATTTATAATTCTGGTAACTGTACCAAAATTTTACACATTATTAAATTGATAATCAGTTTATCATCATGCATTATTGAGGAAGTCAATTATTTGGCATAATGACCAAGGTTTAAAATTTTTTTTTATCTTGCTCTATACTGACAACATATTTTATATTGATAAAAACACCATAAAATGCTTGTAGATAAAAAAAAAGTGAAATTGTGTCACTATTTAACAAACAAACACTACTCTGCTTACAGAACACGATTTTTCTCTTTCAGAAACTATACAATTTTACCTGTGCCACTAAAACACTTTTCACAATGTAAACTTGTCATGATTTATTTCCTTCTTTTTTTTGGCAAAAGAAATAACAATTTCTTGAACTCGAAAAATTTAACAAATTATGCTACAATTTAAGAAATATTCTGTATATTATAATGGCGATAGAATGTTTTTTTTTTCGTTAAATGTTTCCTTTTAAATAACTATAGTCGTCAGTTTTAATTAAAAGAAGTTAACTGTATAATGAAATATACTGCATAGCCAAAAAAATTAGAAACCATGCACTATTTACCATAACCATGATGCAAAGAAGGTTGCACAATCTCTGAGCTGTCTGAAATACAAGCAGCACAGCCACTATCCAACAAATGCAATGGGAACGACATGGATTTAGCCCACTTCTAAAAGGTATTTACTTTTGGTGGTTGATGGGCTGGTGCAATCATTAACAAAACTAAATTACAAAATCACAGAACTACCTAAATTACAGAATCACATTGTGAAAATCACAAAACTCCAAAGTATACAAGATGGTTAGCTCCATAATGTATACAAGATAGTTAGCAGATGGAGTCAACATCTGACAGAAGTCATCTACCACCAAATGATAAAAAAATTAATAATTTCTTGAACTTGAGAATTTTAACAAATTATGCTACAATTTAAGAAGTATTCTGTATATTATAATGGTGACAGGCTGTTTTTTTTTTCTGCAGACATCCACTAAATGAGGGATCTACAGAAGAGGAACCATAAAGCATTATACAGAGGAATACGAGGTCAGAACAGCTTTCAACTACACACCAAATGACCACAGTTTACAACTTGAGTCAAAATCAATTTTTATCAACTGCAATCCACAGAGTACTCAAGATATTTCCAGTTTGGCAGTTAGTACCCTCTACAGAAACTTTCAATTCCACCAAAAATTGGGAAGTGATACTTCAGTGGTATCAGGAGAGGCTTGACTGGACTATACAGGATTGAAAAAGGATTATGTATTCAAATGAATCATGATTGTACAGATGGCAGGGCTAGGTGTGCCAACCATATGAAGCAATGGACTCTTTGTGTGTCACATCTACTGTATAAGCTGACAGAGGGAGTTATGTTGTGGAAAATGTTCATGTGGCATGGACTCATCCATAATATATCTGAAGAATTAACAAAATGCAAATTATTTAAACACCCCAATCATGTACATCACACTATGCTTCATTTCTTCCCTGATAGAGGCATGCAGTTCCAGATGATAATGCAGCAGTCCATCATATGAAATCTATTTGTGCATGGTTTGTGGAACATGATAAAGAATTCGGTACCTGAACCCTACTGCAATTAGTAAATTAAAAAAAAATAGCAAAAAAAAAGAAACCGTTTGCTAATTTTCAGTGGAGTTTAGATTGCTAATTTTCTGAGGATCTAAACTCAACTGAAAATTTTTGGGGTAAGGGGAACATGGCTTATGGCACATACTCCACTGTCCCTGACCTTGAAGGAAATACAATTGTATTAAAATAGATACGGCTTCATATTGTGCCAGATATGTTCCAAATATCGAATCTATGCCATGTCACATTTAAGTTGTTCTGAAAGCACATGGTGATCCTAAATGGTATTTCTAAATTTTTGGTCATGCAGTGTAGAAACAAGATACACTCTTCAACATCTTATCTCTTCCCAATATTTTCCCTTCAAAAACAAAATATGATAGATGCTTGAATAGAGGAACCGGCTACTATTTACAACTTCTATGCAACTAAGTGACAAATGGAAACCAAGCTATTTAAACTACACCATTTCATCAAATATTTACAACTACTAGCAATTAAATAGTTTTTCACAAAAAAATATAAATACTTGAATTTGGAAATTTTCATTAATTTAAACAAAAAAAAACATTAAAATTTACAGTATTTATGGAGAATGAAAAGAATGTATATATATATGATACTTTAATAGTTTACGCATAAGAAGTTTTAACCTTTCATCAAGACAATCCAATCATTTTATGTTCCTCTCTCTCCAAAGAATGGAATTATAATTAGCAGCCAGACAGTTGCTCTTACATCACTTTTACAACCAATGAAGCAAAAAATTCCTGTTAAATAGTTCGTTTAGATGCTGCTCTTACAGAATATAAAAGATGAAAAGGAGGTAAAAGAAATAAAAACTATTTAAAGGAGTTTTTACAGCAGTAACTGTATGGAGTGATGTTAAAATTGTGGCCTTTGAAAGAGCTTGGAATGAGCTGTAATCCAGAAGGAAGAAGTCAAACCAAATAAAGTTGATTAATTAGTGGACAATGCAAAACAGATCAGGTTAAAGTGATTATGTAAAAGATGCAATAAGTCAATGGCTTACTTGTAATCCAAGATGCCAACTCATGCAAGACGATGGAATCATGAAATCTGTTTTAAATAATGATGATATTTCAGATTAATTGAAGGGTGCAAAGATGTCATTTCTGCACATGCTAAGATAGTTATATCTTTAAAGTTGTTTTAGAGTGGTATATGGCATAAGAAGGCTGTGACATTACCAAGATTATTATAGTCTTGAAAAGGATATATAACTTACTACCTTGAAAACAAATGGAATTGTCAAAACAAAATACCATTCAAGATTAATTCAATTCTTAAATTTTTACTAACTATTGCACACACACTATAGTTTCATCCAATTCTATTTCCTTTTATCACTAGAGTGTATACATACACTGGCAGAAATTGAAAAAAGAACACCCAGAAGGAATTCCTTTAGGAATGTCATATATATTAATAGTTAAGGGCAGCAGAAACCGTGATCCAAGATTGACAGTCACTGGATGAAATAATGACGTCACTGAGGAAAACAACATGCAAATGTAAAAAAAATAAATAAATACCCCCTCAAGCAGCTGCTTGCCCCAGAGGTCTGACAGGAGCCTGTCAGTTTATATGCCACAGTAGAAGATCTGAGAGGATGGCAGGACCTCAGCAGAAAACAACACGAACATCCATGCCTTACCCGGGGCTCGAACCCAGGTCCCGTAGATCAGAAGCCAAGTGCTCTAACCACTCGGCCACGGGATGGTGCAAATGTACATAGTGCATATTTAAGGAATAGGGCATGAAGAAAGAAGTTATTCATCTTGTGTTGTTCATGCTCTTTCAAGAAGCTACCATGCCTGAATGATGCAGGCGCACATTTGTTCAGTTAGAGGAGTTTGAGCGAGATCGTAGAGTGGTCTTTGGGAAGCAGGTTGGTCTTTTCGTCAAATTGCACACCATGTTGGACAAGAGGTATTGGCTGTGGTACAATAGTGGCGTCGGTGGTCAGATGAGCATTCGCACACTCAGAGATGTGGTTCCAGGCAACACAGCGTTACGGACGCACGAGAGGATCGGCATATCAGGAGGGCGGCAATGGCAGAGCGGATGGCTACAGCATCACAACCTATCGTACCAAGGGTGTCTACAAGAACAATACGCAATCGTCTTTTGGAAGCAGGACTATGGGCTTGGTTACCATTGTCACCTCATCACTGTTGAGCATGTTTGCAGTGGTGTCAAGAACGAGTTCATTGGAGGGAATAATGGCAGTCTGTGGTCTTCAGTGATGAAAGCCGATTCTGCTTAGTAGCATCTGATGGTCATTTACATGTTCAAAGGCAACAAAGGTGAGCAGTTTCTTCCATCGTGCATCTGCCAGCGACACACATAGCCCACGCCGGGCATCGTGGTGTGGAGAACAATTAGCTATCACTCTTGTATGTGTCTGGTGTTTGTACAGGGTACACTAAATAGCAATACATACCTCAGTGACATTGTACAGCTGGTTGTCCTGCCATATTTGAGTGTAATCCCAAATGTAATATCCCAGCAGGATAACACCCACTCACACTCCACCCAGCCAACTCACCATGCTTTTCAGGCAGTGCACCAACTTCCTTGGGCAGCATGCTCTCCAGACGTCTCCAATCGAGCATGTCTCGGATTGGATCAGACAGACTCTTCCATGGACCACGGCAGGCAATGAACATTGCTGAATTACGCATCCAAGTTGAAAGCGCATGGAATGGTATTCCCCAGCGTGATATCCAGTATTTGTACAACCAATTGCATGCCACATTGGAAGCTTGTACTGCTGCTCGAGGAGGTTTAACACCTTATTAAAATGTGCTGTAAAATGTAATACTCGTTAAAAGAAGAATAAACATTGAATCACTTCACACGTGTAATCAGCCCTTTCTAATAAGATGTTTCTACTATATAAATCTCATAGATTATGGTTCAATTGTTAATGGTGTTCTTTTTTCAATTTCCACTATATATATGTTATATACGTTATACTGGGTGTTTATAACTATACTTTGGAGAAGTTTTCTTAATAGTTAGCCATAGGTATATATTTCCACTGATGAAATAATCAGTATTGTCTTACTATACAAAGTATGAAAGTCACCATGAACATTTCAGTGTTCCACTGTCTTAATAAACAGTGATACATTGGTTAGAGGTACATTTCATGGAATACTATGTTTCCTCAAGAGGTAGTATTTGCATCCCAAAGAGAATACATTATAACCCAACATGGAATCACTTAATACATATGTATACTGGATGGTAAAGAACCAATCTCCCATGTTAAAACAATCACTGCGAAATTAAAAACACATGTTTATCATAAATTGTGGTTAATATTAGCAAAATCAAACTATTACGAAACCCACAGCATTTGAATAAAAATAAGTCAAAAAATGTTATTCAAGGGCAACAACATCAGAAGGAATAAGATTTTAACTATTCAAAACAGTGGATGATCTGCTATTCACATTCTTGAACACTACAGCTGAACTGATGTTTCCACTGTGATATTTCTTTTTGCATTTGATCTTGAGGTATCAAAGCTCAACATTTCTCAATCACTGCATATAGCTTTTCATTAAATTACTGCAATGTTCATGGTGACCACAAAATAACATTATCAACACAGCATGAGGGTCAATAGTTCGTAAATGTTCATTAGATTGCTGTATGCAAAAATACGTATATACGGCAGCCGCTGGTGTTATTAGTGTCCAAAGGATGTGTTGCAGAGGGATGAAAGAAGCATTCACTCTGAGTTGATTTCAATGCATTAGCATTGTGGTCAAGTCTGCTTCTTGTTGCCCTCTTCCTTGGAGGTTGTCATATGCATGGGTGGCATGACCAGTTTCGCTCCTTCAAGTGTAAGGTTACAGTTCGGGGGCACGTGGAAGTTGATCTCGGTCCGAAGGCGGTGCATGTGCAGTGGTGTATTTCAGACTCAGATGTGGGTCCGTAGACACAATACCAACTCAATTACGCTGAACAGCTTGCAATATATAGGAATAGAGAACATAGCATCAATGAAGAAATTTACGCCATCCCATCAGCCTGGAAACTTCTTCTTGATAATTATACGAAGAAACTTGTATTACCCCATACCACAGCCATAATCAACCAGTCTATGGACCCACATCTGAAACATCTGAGTCTGAAATACACCACTGCGCATGCACCGCCTTCGGACCAAGATCAACTTCCACGTGCCCCCGAACTGTAACCTTACACTTGAAGAAGCTCCTGCCGAAGGAGCGAAACTGGTCATGCCACCCGTGCATACAACAGCCTCCAAGGAAGAGGGCAACAAGAAGCAGATTTGACCACAATGCTAACGCATTGAAATCAACTCAGAGTGTTTCTTTCATCCCTCTGCAATACATCCTTTGGACACTAATAACACCAGCGGCTGCCATATATACGTATTTTTGCATACAGCAATATAGTGAACATTTACGAACTATTGTTCATAGTGACTTTCATACTTTGTATAGTAAGGCAGCAGTTTTGTGGCTGAGTGATTAGTGTTTGGTTACCGAGCCAAGGGACCTGGGTTCAAGCCCTGAGTAAGGCATGGATGTTTTGTGCTGGTTTTCTGCTGAGGTCCCACCATCTTCACAGACCTTCTACAATAGTGTATAAACTGATAGGCTCCTATCAGACCTCTGTGGCAAGCAGCTGCTTGAGTTTTTTTTGTTTCTTTATTTATAGTAAAGCATCCCAAACAAAAATTATGAAAATAAGAATAATTTTTAACATATTTTTAAACTACTTTTCAACTGCTGGAATTGATCTAACTAAAATCTGTCACAAAAAGTGTTAAATGTGTATTCCAAACAGGTGTAAAGTTTTTACTTTGTTATTTTAATTGAGCATGAATAGCAGCTATTTTAAAATGGAATATCACTTGGTGTGTGTGTATATATATATAGCACTCACACATAATAATAAAATATTAATAGAACATAAATTTCAGTTTAAAAATGCTCATTTCTCAGTTATCTGGAATAAGGAAAATTTTTCTTAGCAACCGTATCTGAAATTAATTCAAGTAATTGGCATTCTACTGCACAGAAATATTTAATGCTGTTTCTCAGAGATTAGCTAGACTGATTCTGTTAGGAATACCAGTATATTTCTTTAATAAACAAAAGCTTGCAATCAGGGATGAATACATAGCAACCTTGATAATATTGAAATATTATCCAAGGAAGAATACATAGTAAATAATGAGGTACAGACAATCAACTCATCAGCAAACCTCCTGATACACAGACAAGTATGATAAAGGGAGCATCAGGTAAGTAAATGTTGATTTGGTTGAAAGGTTTTTTTTTTAGAGTAAAATGATAATCATAAGTTTTAATAATTACACTATGTACAATGTAAATATTCAAAATCTTGAAAAAGTAAAATGCATGGTGTAATTAATTTTCATTTAGCTATTTGGGGAGTTCTGTGATCACGGGCTACACTTCCCCATCCAACTCGAACTTTCTTTCGCAATTTTTTTGAACACTGAAAATGTGCAAGTCCTAGGGAGAGAGATCAGGCTGTAAGAGGGTGTTCCAAGCACTCCCAATGATACCTGTTCAACCTATTCTGTGTTAATTGAGCAGTATGGGACAGGCATTGTCATGCAACAAAAAAACTCCTGCTCAAAAGTCCTGGATGTTTTGACTTTACTGCCTGCCTTAAACAGCAAAGTTTTACAATATCGTTGCAAGTTGATGGTATCAACAGGATCCAAAAACTCAATCAACAGCAGATCCTAATAGTCAAACTATCAATATGCTGCATATTGTCCAACTTTGAATGCTTCTATACAGGATTTGTCTGGAATCCACATAGCATCTATCACTTTCAAGCCAACATTTGCCACTGATTCAAAAAACCCTGGCAGGCAGTTTTGAGTGGCTTGTCTTTGAGTCAACTTACATCTGATTCTAGTATTGATGTGTTGCTATTATGTATAACCATTTCCCTCTGTGGGGGCACAAAGATCACTCAGTTCATTACCAGATGTAGGATTTGTCCACTTTTCATTTAAATAACCCTTATATAGCATTCTAAAAATATCAAATTCAATCAATGTCCAGTGATAAAGAAATTAAATTGAAAGCTACTAAATAAGATACACCATTTCAGTAAACAAATTTGAAACTGTGTACTATTTACCATAATTTCAATGCAAAGGAGGTCTCATGTCATGACCACATTGACTGATGAGCCACATTAAATACAAGAAGCACAGTCACTGACCTATGCTTGACCACAAGATGGAAAAGATCAGTGATATAACCAACTTTCAAAAGGTTAGTGCTCAATTGGCTGCTGCAACCATAGACAAAACTATGGAAATCACAGGATTGTTCAAGGTTACTATTTCACAAATATATGCAAGATGGCTAGTAAACAAGAGTTTAAATGTCTTGCAGGAGTAATTGTGACAGATGTCCAAAACTATAGTGGAGGAATCATAGAGCATTATAAGGTGAAACAGATGTTCAACTATTCACCAAATGACCACTGCTTTCAACGTAGGCCAATATAAACCCATATAAACTCAAATAATATGCAGAAACCTTAAATATTTTTGGTTCACATGTTGATAACCTAATTGGAAACCAGTGGTGCCTGCCAAAAAACAGACAGCGAGACTTCAGTTGTGTCGGGAGAGACATTAGTAAACATAGAGAACTGGGAAAAGATTATGTGATCAGATGAATCATGCACAATATATGCACTTTGTACAAATGGCAGAACTAGAGTATGGTGTCAATCACATGAGGAGGCAGACCCTTCATATGTTGCACCTACTGCACAAGCTCCTAAAAGGGAGCAATAGTGTGGGGATTGATCATATAGCATGGATTGAGCTTCTATGTCTGAAGGGTAGTAAACAATCTGCAGCATTTTAAACAACATATCCACTTACATCCTGCTATGCTTTATTTCTTCCTTGATGGACTGTTTCAGGATGATAATGCAACAGACCATTACGCAAACTGCATTAGAAACAAGATGAAGAATTCAGTCATCTTTCCTGGCCACTAGAGTCACCTTCACTGAAAATTTATAAGATGCAATGTGGGGCAGGAGTAAGCACTACACGACCCTTGACCCTGAAGGAACCAAATACTGCATTACAACAGAAAGGGCTTCACATCACACCAGACACCTTCCAAACAAACAATCATTGAATTTATGCCATCGAATTCAGGCTGTTCGTAAAGCACATGGGAGTGGAGTTCTACATAACATTTAGATACTGTTTCTAATTTTTTTGGCCATGCAGAGTATAAAGTAATCAACTCAATAAAAAAAAAGAAGGTGCCAAAAAAATTCCACAACTATTATGCAATTCTGCACCAAATTTTTTTAACTTTTATTCTTATTTCTAAATTTTTAAGCAACCAAAAAAGGCCATTCAATTTTTTCCCCCAACAAATATAGTACAAAGTCCACAAACTGGAAGCCAAATAACCGGAATTATCCAGAGCACGGCAATTTAAAAAAAAAAATCCTTACAATAATCTTGGACTGTATTATTACATTTGAATCCTTTAGTCTAGCAACTTCAGAATATAGACTGTTCCAAACTATTGGATCATGGTATAGTTACTTTATGACAGGTACACAACAGGTACACTAAAATCAAAAACATTATGCAAGGTATTAGTGAACATTATATTGCAAATTTAGGTAATGAACAGTTATACAACATGGTTAAAACGTTTAATAATCATATAAATAATGATATCTTAATGTTGTTTATTCGAAGCACTGATATAAACGTTGAAAACATTAAATTATTTTATTATACATAAGTGCAAGAAGTTTGATAACAACAAGGTTTAATAAACTCTGATTACAGCATGATGTATCTGCAGTACACAAACTTGATGCTGATTGAAAGTTTGCAAAGAAACATGTGACTAGATCAGATATAAGAACTCTACCAAGTCAAATGGCCATTTTGGCAAATATATTGAATCACAGTAACTTTGCATAACCAGACATTTTTGTGAATCTTTTCAAACCACAGGACTTTCAGCTCCATGGAATTCCAGACTTGCATTCAAAATGTCCAAGGTATAATAATCTCAAAATCAAATGGTGTTAACAAATTTACACATTTGTATATAATGAACCAATAATGTTACCTAACGCTTATTTTTGTTTATTTATTTATTTTTTCATGAAATAAATTAAAATTTCATTCCTTACTACTTAAAACGTGGAGTATGTAACATAAAAATCATTGACACTTCAGGGGTTCATAGATTACAGTGCAAAAAAATCAAACTTTATAATTAACACTATATTTGAATGCATTTCATACAAATCATAATGAATTCATATTATTATACCACATATTATTGAAGGTGTTGGATTACATAATGTCTGAATATGGAGATTAAACTGTATTACCTGTAACAAATATAATTTCATTCTTAATTTAAATTTAATTTGTGACTTCCATTCATTTCAAAAAACAATTAGTAATGAATATATGCATTTATTCTGCCTCCAAGAAACATTCTCATTTACTTTTAATGCGCAATACTACAGTAAATTAACTTGTCTGCTCAAAGTACAAAAATAATTTTTAATTTATAAACTTAAAATACTCAGCCAAAAGTAAGAAATACAGTTAACAGTTCTTAGGTTCCGTTTTCTTTTATTCACATCATATATTACCTAAAGTTGCAGACATTATAAACGCACAACAAATGTTTTAAAACCAGGGACACTGTCAACAATGAAATTTTAATTCTGCATCTAAAGCTGTTGTTGCTTCTTATACTAATATATAAAAGTACTTATTTTCACTTTCAACATAAGATAATTTAGACAATGATCATTGGCAAGTATGGATTCTTGATTCAGTATTTAAAACCCCAATACTAAATAACATATGAAAGAAAATAATAAACAACCATTTAATTCACAATGCTACTGTATATCTAAAATAATATGTTAAGCAGGTGTAAATGAAAACCCCTAGTGAGCAGTGCTACTCTAATTACTATACATACTTAAAAAATTGTAAGACTTATGCAGTGTTATCATATTAATGCTCAAAGTCACAGCTAATTATAGCTATTAACTTGATGAAGTACTTCATAGCTCCTTTTCTCTAGTAAAAGAAATGCAAGTAATCATCAACACAATATGTTATTGCAGCTGATATTTCATCAGTGCATCAAGCTCCACTATTTATGAACTAGCAGTTACACCACCTAGCATCAAATCAACATCTAGTAGATGGCATCACCAACAGCATGTGTCAGCTAAGAGCTACATGCATAAACTGCCAAGAGAATGGCAATAAGCAGCAAGAACTTGGTGCACTGATGAAATATCAGTTGCAATAACATATATATATACACTGATGATTAGTGGCATTTCTTTTACTAGAGAAAAGGAACTCTATAGTACCTTCATCAGGTATCTATAATTAGCTGTGGACTTGGAGCATTAATATGATAATGCTATGTAAGTATTGAGCTTTTATAAGTATGTATTGTAATTAGAGTCCATTGCTCACTATGAGTTTTTATTTACATCTGCTTAATGCGATTTTAGATAGAGGCATTGTGAATTAAATGGTTATTCAATATGTGGTTATTCAATATTCAATATGTTATTACATTGTGGTTAAACTTAATAAACGACCATCTCATTAACATCTGATAATCAAATAGCAACGACTGAAAAAGTTGCATCTCCTTGAGTATAGATGGCACTGTCTCAGTCACGTCTCAGGAAGATTTATAAGGTCATATTCTGAAAGAGTTCGTTGTCCGACGTGTGGTGCAATGGTAGCACGCTCTGGCATGAATCTGGAGAGATGCGGGTTCGATTCCCATCGTGGCAGTGATGATTTTTTTCAGAATCTATTAATTAATGCTTGATGTCTATCTTAACAGGGAATACTGTGCATTCACTTTGGATTGATTTTTAAAAGATAATGTTTTAAAACACATATCAATGAACACAGTTTTTGTATTTTTTTTTTAAGTGTGGAAATAACTATAAACATAAAAACATAGCTGCTGGCAAATGCAAACACTGAACTCTCATACAAGATATCATATATACATCAATGAATATGCTACAGGAGGTCTCTGACCATTGTGAGTTTCCAAGTTTATGTTTTGTTAAATAAATAAAAACTACTTCATTCTACATTTTCATACAATATTTAATTAGTTTTTGGGACTTTGTACTGTATATTATTTGAAGTAGTTTCAAAAGAATCAATATATATGCAAGTTGAAATTTGTATTCACTTAAAAAAAGGGAAATAATTCTAGCAAAATAATAAATAAGCTTTGAGCAAAAACTAATGATTATGACATGAAATCCTGTCATTGTTTTTCCATTAGAACTTTTAAATACATACACCATAGAAAAACTTATATTTCTAAAATACAGTAACAATACAGCTTTATTGTGAAAACATTTAAAATTTATCTACATAATTCAACTATAAAAGCTATCATAGAATCTAAAATAGTCATAATTTGTACTTAATTTACAAAACATTTTTTAACAGTACTTAATTTACAATTTTTTTTACAGTTATCATTGTTCATCATTAAAAGTATCTTTTTGCATTTTCATTAAATGCTAATAATCTTCTATTCATTACAATATTGCTATATATCTTTTCTTTCTGATTTCACTCCATGGTTTTTATTATTCTTATCATCTGAATCATTATAAAAAGCACTATATTGGGGTTGGTGTTGCTTCATCCACAGCTTATAATATATACTGTCAGGATTAGATAAAAGAATATCATGTGTTCCACGTTCAGCTACTTTTCCTTTATCTAGCACAAGTATTTCATCAGCATCCATTACTGTTGACAACCTATGAGCAATACATATAGAAGTCCTGCCGTATGATGCACGACGCAAAGCTGTCATTATTTTCTGCAAAAAATTTAAAAAAGATCAATTTCTAATCTAGTTTATTTAATTTTTGAAGAAATAAATGATTTTTATAGACATCATGACTAAGGTTGCAAGGTATACCATACTTCACTGCATTTGCCCAAGAAAAATCTACTAGGTTTCACAAATGCCCTGCAATTTGTGTGAAAATTTTTAACTGGAAACACAATATCATCAAGGCATGCATGACACTGTAAACACACCTGCCAACTACTGTTTGTTCATTTATTTTCATTGTTCTCTTTACTTTTCCTATTTCTATAACAGGAATTTCCACACCCAAAGAGGAAGTATTAAGAATAATTAATAATTGGTTGTTCCATCAAAGAACCTTAAGAGAATCCTCATTCCAGTATAATAGAGAATATTGAAATAAGAAACTATGTTTTGAGAAGTAGTCAGAAGTTATTCCGCAAATCAAATTCCAAGTACTGTTCTCAGAATTACTACACGTCTGCCAGCTTGTATTTGGCATTCTGATGCATAATGCATATGTTGAACATAATTTTTTCCTTAATATCCTATTGAGATTTTTTCAAATGGAGTATATATCTAGCATTTTAATGAAGACATTCTTCATGTGTTCCATATTTTCTAAAATGAAACCTTGAAGACTGAAGTATAGTGAGCAGTTTAAAATGTTGCAATGCTATTAAAAAGTTTGGAACTAGCTACTTTACTGTTTATTTTAAATGTATTCTTTCCCATTAGTTAATTGCACATTGGCAAAAATTTTTCAGTTGCCAAAAATGAATTGTTCAGCATCTGCAAATATCCACTTATCCAAGTGGTCTTGACTGTTTCAGCTATATTGACATAAAAAGCATGAGACAAATCATTATACTGTAGCAGTGTGGAAAACTCATATGGAGTTTTGATGACATGACAAGACCATGCTTACTGATGTTACTCATTTTACACCATATTTTGATTTACTTATCATTATATCCTGATTTATTTTTGCAGTTGAATATTCAAGGTATGTTTTGGCAAATTACAAATTAAAAAACCATATTAAGAATTGAAAATGCATAAAAAATGAAAAAAGATATGAAAATATTTTAATTTCTTAACATCTTTCCTTTATACTTAAGTCAAAATATAATGCATATATTATATTTGCACGTTCTTCCAAAAAAATTATGAAAAATAACTACAAAACATAATAAAAATAAATTATATGAAAGTTAAAAAAAATCAGAAATGACTGTTTAGAGCAAAATATCTTACAGAACATTAGCTTTCAGTCAGAGGCAGCTAAAGACCAATGAACCCACTAATGTGGCAAAATGTGCACCTACTTCTGGGTTAACATATCAAAAATATTGGCAAAAGCAATCTTACATAAACAAAAAAATCTACTCTTAGCTGTGTGTGATCATATTCATAACCTCCTGAAGTGTCTGTATCAGCGATCTACAAGTCTCTGATCAACAGCTTCATTAATTCCATATCAAATCAATTGAGCTAGCAACCTCACCTTCGACTTAATGAAACTGCATTTAATGGTATATCTGTAGGTAACTGAAAAGACCCTGGCAAACAGAAAAGACTAATTCACATTCTTTTCCTATTCAGTAGTTCTACTTATGACTGCTCAAATATGCAAAAAATCCCCAAACTTCAATTATTATAGTCCAAATTCTATTTATCCTACAATGTTAAAAGTGATTTTACTTTTTAAAACACTTTTTATTATCATAAAATTCATATTTTTAAAGTCTGGAAATAAGCTTTAAAATAAAATGTCACACATCAATGTAATAGTGAATCAAATTTTCAAGACCATTAACCAACCAATTTCACATTGGTATCTCAAAACATTCCCCTTTCAAATTTTTTGAAAACATCTGTGTTGAAACCAATTTACCAACATCTCGGCAAATTTTTATTTTGGGATAGGCAGAGTTTGTGGAATTTCGTAGACATCTCCAGGTAACCTCATAAAATATGATATCTTACAACCTTTTAAAATTAGGTGAAGGTAAATTTTAACTGAATTTTGTTAATTTAGTTTGGAGAAAGCTTCTACTTAATAAAAGAAATCTGCAAACTACTCACAATGTTCAAGAGTAAAGTTCACAAGAGATGTCCTGTAGATAAGGGATTCATAAAATAGTTAAGTTGAAAAATTAGTTTAGCCATGAGTAGCAAAATCTTATTCACAGCTAAACTAAATTTCCTTTTGCTAACTGCTCACCATTTGTTAGTTGCTAACTACTCACCATTGTTATTGTCAATAAGAAACTTTTAATTTGCAGAATTAGTTTCTTCAAGTTTGAACATGAATGCTCTTTCAGCAACAGAGTATAGATAAATTTCAGTGGAAATATTTTGCTACATACAATAAAATATCAGGTTTTCCTGGGTAACAATAGGTAGCATGTGAGGGCATTTGGGTTAAAAAAAAAAAGTTAATTTTACATTTTTATTTCATGTAATTGGTGTTTAAAACACAACCCACCAGTCACTATTTGTTATAGTAATGTGTGATAAAGACTGTTATTTCTGAGAATTCCAACTCACCATCAGAGGCTGTAATAATGCTTATCTTTGAATGTATAGAAGTTGAACACTATCATTACCTTTAATAAAAGGAAATGATTAGCAAATTATTTTGCTAATTATTTCCTTTTATTAAAGGTATAAATATAGAAATGTTGTGTACCTAATAGAGTGTGAACAGATGCCAATTCTTTATGCTGCATATAGCTGCCTGGTTTTATATAGTAAAAGGATATTGACAAGTCATATTCTCACCTCTAAGCATTTCAGCATAAATTTCATTTACCCCAGGTAACTTGTGTAGTTTTAATTCAATTTCAGTATTGCACATTCAAACAGCTGATATGGAGTAGCAGCAGTCAGTTGCTTCATATATATTTTCAGCCTTGCTTATGACACACTCAGATTTCATAATGTATTGTAACTGAGTGTGATGTTCCTCTTTTTCAATGCCTGACCACCTACACTTTCCCATTTTTGCCTCATATTATTCTTAATGTTAAGTTCACTGCAAAAGATGAAAACAACCCCATGGCCACCTTGCGAGCGAATCCAAAATTGGTCTCCCCTTCCCCAGCAAATGATTGGTGTTTAGCGACTACTGGTAGCCACCGATCTCCATATGCCCGCACAGGAAGCAGAGAGTTACGACAGTCACGATCAAAGTTTGCTGCATGCACATTTATAATATTAACAAAACTAAACTTAATTGCAAATGATGAATGAGTGCTAACTTAAATGTAGCCATCATTCATCTATTAGTAATCAATTATATCACATAAATTATCATTAAAATACCGAAGCAATAGTCAGAAGTATATCACAGAACACTGGAAGCCTAATGCACATTTTTGGTCGAATTTTTTCAACCCACTTTTTTTTAGTAACAACATATAGTTACAGCTGTTTTTGCCAGAGATCCCCCCCCCCCTGCTCCTGATACTATTGAAAATTGAGAGAACTTTGCATCATTTTGTTAGTGCAGAGACCCATGCCCTGGAGTGAGCTCAGGTGAGCCTGCAGTAGAAGCCAAACCATTGGCCTATTGCATTCAACCAACAGTTATTAACAGGATCCTGCTAAATTAAAATGCAAAGAGTGAGCATATGAAAAGTGATTAGTGCATGAACTAAGGTCCAGAGATAATGTGATTATAGTATGATAATTAATGAATAAATTATAAAAATATATGAAATCTAACTAATATGATTAGCATGATAAATTGAATCACCCAACTTGCATGAACCAATAGAGAAAAGTCCCCTTCTAGTAGCAGTACAGTCAAGACAGTAAGACAACCAGGATTAGTCCCACTCCAAGTAATTAAGTGGCAGGCATGTACTTCAGGAAAAGGCAGTTGCCTTCTTTTGTGCAGTAGACCAGCTTGTTGCTGTGGAATTTTCCCTATCAGCATCAGCATATAGAGTGCCTGTGACTGAGGAAAGTACAGCAACAGTGGTGTTAAAAATGTTAGTGCTCCCATGCAGTGTAAACTTTTTGATGATTATGCAGCATTTTGTGTCAAAGGAAAGATGATAATTGATGCAGTGAACTGAAAAGAAGTGAGTGGTAAAAGGTAAGCCTGAACTATAACTAATGACTTAAGCCTGAAATTAAAAAAAATTTAGAAGTTCTTATAATTGAAATAACAACTTGGGTACCTTAAATTTAGATCAGTTTTGATGTTTGATACTATCTAAAAGTGCATATTTGCCTCAGTGTATTTATATGTGCTGTCTTTCTCTAGGATGTTGATTGAGATGATTTTTAATAGGGTCAGGTTGAGTCAAACACATCTAATAGATGGTAGCCTGTCAAATTCAGTTCAATAAACCGTATTATTGTTTAAATGTCAGATGAGCAGTTTTATGTACCAAGTTAAATTATTGACCAAAGTGTAATTACTTTGACAAGTAGGTCGAAGTTATGCTGCCTAATTCCAGGATACCAAGTGTCAACAGGTAAAGGGAAGAAAGTCGTAAATAACAGAGACATACTCAGTAAATGCTCAGAGGGAAGAATCCTGAGATAATTGTTAGAATTTCAAGCATTGTTAAAGTATTGTGGTATTTCAATTCTTTAAAAGGAATTGAAGTGAAAGGAGTTAGGCAGAATGCCTCCCACTTTTACTCAATAATTCAACTTTCCCCCACACAATTCCAGTGCAGCAGTCATGCATTCCATTGTGAGGCATTGGTATACGTAATGCAAAAGACCACTTATTACACACAGTTACAACTTTTGGGCTAATTCCCCAGTTCACACAATCAACTCTCTGGAGAGTGTGCAACACTTGCACAGGAAATAACTTGACAGTTTCTTTAACCCCATCATAAGTTTCTTTGCTATTAGATGTAGCAAAGAAGTGGCACCAAGCAGAAACTCAAAAATCAGTTTCATGTCAATAAAGAGATCAATTTTCATAATTTTTTATATTGCACTGCTCAACTGTCTGGAATATCCACAAGTTTCTGGGGAATTCATCTGATTCAAACTATTAAAGTAAAAACTTAATAAAATATTTTTTAAAAAAGATTAATTACTGTGGTATAAAGAAGGCAATTGAACATTACTACACATATTTCATATCTTTTCACTTAGTGCATGACAGTAAGCTATGAATGAGTGCATTGTACTCTGCACATTATTCTGTGAAACCTACATGTCTCATCTTGCAAAATGAGCAATATTCATAAAAGTCACAATTTATCAAATATTCATTAACCTGAAGTAAATTTTCCAGATTCGCTAGAAACAATTATTGAGTTACAAATAAATAGTAAATTGATGCTTCTTCCCATTACCATAAAATTTTCTGACAAACTTCTTTTTTTTTTATAGTTTCAGGTGCAGATCTATCAACTGAAATCCACTGCTTTTATGTTAATGTTGAATTCCATTCATTTCAAAAATATTTCGATTTCAATCTTTTAAGTAGTTCGTGGACAAAAAAAATTCCCTGATCAAGCAGCTTAGTTGAAAAGCATCACATAACACGCTTGTCAATAGGTAAGATTTCTAGTCTGGAGTCCTGAAAATTTACTATTATATAAGCATGTGATATATTATTACCTGCACTTTTTTTACAGTATTGGTTTAATTACAATTCCATTTACTGTTACTGTCTAATATTATCATTTGAGAAATTTTTAATTACTAAAAACAATTTTGATGCGCAATCTTAAACTTTTTTTTGAAATTAAAGGTAATAATAGTCTTTTCAACCAGTTTCAATGAAATTTATAAAGATATTTAAAGAGAAAAAAAATGTAAATTTTGCATTTTTAAAATATTTTTACATAAATGCATTCTAAGCCCAAAAATATAGTGAGCCAATTTTGAAATCATTTTCCAATTTTTGAAGAACTCAAAAAGTCTAATGCATTTCCATTTATATAACAAAAGGACAAGAAATTTACAAAATATTAATCCTTGTTTTTAAATTTGCCATTTGGGACAATGTCCTCTAGAATAGTTCTTCTCAAACTGTGTGATGTGGTGGATTGGTAGGAAACTGCTTTTGAGATCCATTGGCTGCATAGGCAACTGGAGCTTCTGGCTGTGTTCCTCAAGAAATAAGGTATGTCTATGTGCATAATTTCTTCACCTTGTATAACATGATGTCACCTGGAGTGTTAAAACAAATGCACTTTGACACTATGGCATATCAATGTTTATGTTTCTTAAAACATCTTTTTTTTGGCAGCTCACTGCAGATCAGTGACTGATCAGACCACCCTAAGAAACACTGCTCCATAATGAAGTGTTTAGACATATTATATATTGTGCCTCTAAAAATCATATTAAAGCATTTAAAAGATATTTCTATAAAAATGATAATAAAAATTTAGAATGGCAAATTAGGGAAGACTATTTTCATGAGTTAAGGGAGGAAAAACAAAAATTTTGACATTCTTCATAAAAAAAAATTGAATACTAAGGAGTCTATAGTTCTGTATGAACCAATAAGACTCGGTTTTAAAATCTGGATGTTTTCCATTAATGGTTATTGCTCACACAGAAATTTATTCCAGTAAAAAGGCAGATTTTGTAAATAGTCCTTTGGGTAAAGTAATCACTGGTAACCCAAAGTTGATTTCAAAAATTTCTTTCATTCCATATTTACAGAATATATTAGCAAATATATAAACCTACTACTATAATACAAAGTAGCCAAGCAAAAATCTTTTGAAATTACAGAACATATGTCAGAAAGAACAGAAGCTCATTCAACTACTGCTGTGATCTATGTTTAGTGTCATTGGCATGGCAATGCAAATTTTAACAGTTAACCAGCCTCCTTTTGTAGCTAAATGCTTTTAACAGCAGCATATAAAAAATGAATAGAAACCTATTATACTCCCACAGAAAATATAATGATAGTATCAACCTCTTGGATAAACATTTTTCTTCTACCAACCACAGCAATGCAACAAAAAGCAATATTGGAATCTTTTCTCTAATGCATTAAACTTAGCTTTTGCAACATCCCAGTTATCTATAAATACATTCTAAAAAAAAGCATGTCTTATTTGTAATTTCGTTACAAATTCACTATGAGCTGCTTCATATGCAGTAAAAAAATGGGTCACAGTCTGGTCCAAGACAGCATCTTCCTATTCATCTCAAGAGTAAAGGACAATCATTGTTTACAACAAATACACAAGAATGTTGGGTATTTTGTGAGAAAAAAAAAACACATAGGAAGAAATGTTTTGGAATGTTATAAATTGCTAATTAAATTGTGCACAAAAACTGTTTTCTTCATCATGAAAACACAATATTCTGAATGCCGACATAACTGTGATAGCATGAGTAAAAACTGCCCAAGCACAATTACATCACTTGGAGTTGATGAAAAACTATTTCTTAAAAGTGAACTATGAAGTCAGTTGTGTGAATGTAAAGAAAATGAAACACAATGTGCAAATGTGATCAAAGTAAACAGAATAATGTTAATAAGCACAAAAGGGCAAAAATATATGCAATGCAAACAAAAATACAAAATGTAATTTGTAGTGTTTATGAGGCCAATAGAACAATTTATGATTATTTACAACTGAAAGCAATTGTGAGTAATTTACAAATAAAATTTATTTGCAAGGAGAAATACAAATATTATGCTTAGAAAAGAAAATTATTTTTGGCACACACTTAATTCATGGAAAATGTTTAGCTTACTATATGCAAAAGAGATATCTTGCTTATCTTTGAAAGAACAATGAATATGAATATAATTGGCTTGCTCCAGAGAAAGTGAATTGCCTAAAACACAAGTATCACAATGCATAATAATTTTATGAATATTAATTAGCCTTATTCTTTTACTATTGATCACTCTGGCAGAAATTGAACAGTAGAACTCTCAACTGCATGAACAACAACAATTGCTAAAAAGAAGGACTTTACAGTGTAAGAGTGGTACATGTTTACATATCTCCGAATTGTGTAGCACTGTGCTATATATTTGTATCTAATAAAACCTAAATATATTTGTTTCAACATTAACAACCGGAATCTCAAACAAAATGTTTCTGTTATACATTATGGTGATGCAGTTTTATTTTAGCTCATAAGAAAGCATACTTCACTAAACCCAATTCTCTGTCTTGTGAAAAATTTGCATTTCAGGAAATTCATCTCTAAACTAAGAAAGTGAATGACATAATAACTTAGTGCACAGTTTTATGTTAAAATATGGTGGCAATCCAATAAAAATAAATGATATATTTAAAAAAATTAAAACTATTTCTTAAAACCTTTAAGCTTCCTGCACAAAAATACAGAAATCCAAATCACATTGATAAGTAATTGCAATAAATAAAATTGAAAATAATTAGAAAAAAGAAAACTTACATCTTCAGTAATGGAATCTAATGATGAGGTAGCTTCATCAAAAACAAGGAAAGGAGTGTTTTTCAGAATTGCTCTTGCAATGGCAACTCTCTGTTTTTCACCTCCTAAATTTATCAAATTAAGGAATAAATAATAGCAGAGAAATAATTATTAAGGAGAGGGAATGCATTATACATATATTTTAGCATATCATATCGATTGTTTGGCAAAAAACTTTAGAGTCAGATGACACTGTAGTTCCCAGGGAACTTTGCTGCAAGTTTATATATTCTTACTAAAAGAAATTTCCCTATCACAAGTTCTTTTAAATTAAACATAAAATTAAAAAATTACATTTTATACAATAATATGACCACGTTCTGTAAGTTACTTACTTCAGAAAAAAATTCTACAGCTCTCTAAAATTTTCATATTCAACAGAAATGAAATACAAATGGCACTTTAAAGGTTAATGTATATTTCCTCCTATTACTATATATTTTCTACACATGTAAATCCTGTCTTTCACAGAAGAAAATATATTAAAACTAACTCCCAAGATATATTTTCCTAATTCCCTGACATTTTCACAAAATATTATTGAAAGAAAAAAAAAACATTCAAAATAAGTTTCTTATGATCATTGTAGTGAAAAATATATGCCTCAAAGTAATACTATCAATATGCATCCCTTGATAAATATAAGGTCAGCAGACACACAAACAATAGAAGATTGAACATGTGGGGTTGTTTTTGGTGTTTTACCTATATGCACACTTTTGTACACAAAATGGGCTAAACAGTTACCTAGCTATTTAGCCTATTTTGTGTAAAAAATTAAACTGTGGCTAAACAGATACCTAGCTGTTTAGCCACAAGGATCCTAATGACTCAGAGAAGGTTAGGGAAGGGAATTCACTGAAATATAGAATAGAGTAGGAAAGATAAACATTTCTTCACACCAATGCTAATATATTTGTGTTGAAGGTAAGCTTGTTCTACACTTCTGATATAAAGAATTTTACATTTTTGAAACAAAGTAACCTGAAATGTCTTTTTAGTATCATAAGAATACAATTCAGAAGAAAAGAAATATTTATAGAATTATGTTTTTTAAAATTAATTCCAAGGGGCTAAAGTCCTGACTCTATGTGTAGGTGAGCCATACCCTGTAAACATCAAACAGGCTGAATGGCTGAGATGGAAGTTTCAATCAATCGAAGTTCAATTGTTCAGGAGGTCCCCTTCCCCTACCCAGCTCTGACCCCTTGGGATACTTATGGCCTGGCCATTTAGCCCATTGTGTACACAAAAATGCTACTCAGAGATAAAACATCTCAATCATCATGGCTTTGGAACCAGGATCTTGAGGCTTGGCTCTGGCTCCACGTCCAGCAAAATTACAAAATTCAGCTGATTATTTTTAATTTTAATATAGCTTCATATTTCATAAGTTTTCAATTTTATGCATAACAAAATCTAAATGTAGTATAAAATTCTAAATTAAAACTCCACTTTAGAGATTTATTTACTTTTTGTTCATCAGTTACAATAAAGCACACAAGAAAATTTGAAATCAGATAGAATTACCTACTAACAGAAATTATAAAAAATATCATTAGTAGTAAGATGAAACAGAAATACTTTTGCCTAAGATAAAATAATTTAGATATCCCTTGCAATTTGCAAAGAAGTCAAGAAATTAAAAAATTCAAAAAACTTGATTCATATTTAGGAAGAGAACAATTTCCAAAAAGATAAATCAAAATCCGAGATCATTACAAATTACTTCAGAACTGAAAACAGCCACTCAATACTGGCTTCTGAAGCATGCAAATTTGATACAACTAAAAATTACATTCATTTATGAAATTCTTCATAAAATATTCACTTTCTAAGTATAGTAAAATACAAAACTGAGAATGCATTACTTGTATGTTAATTCACTTATGACATATGAGAGAATGCACCTCTCCAAAATCTGGCACATTGCTGCATTGTCAAAGAAGCAGTCACTCCTATTGCTTTCTCAGTTAAATTCTGTCAGTTCCACAGGAAAGGAAGAAAATATGGCTCTTCATGTATAGTTCGAGTTGTATTTGGAACAGAAATAATAAGATTTAAAGATCTCTTTTTTTTATTTCCAGTTGCAGACACACATCCTTTACAATTGGTAAGAAATGAACTGCAATCACAATTTCAAAAACAACAAAATGAGGAGATTCAAATTGATCCTTAGTCAAAATTTAAATTGTGTACTACACAAAGCTTAAATTTGTCTGAACTAAAGGGGCAGCAGTTGGCTCAGTTGGCAGCATACCAGGCTCATAATCTGCATTTCACAGGTTCAAGTCCCAACTATGCCAGAGTTGAGATTTATCTTCACTAACACCCATCCTGCTATCAGTGACAAAGGAAACACCAATGGTCTTGGAAAGGTATCAGATAGGACATTAAGCCATGGCCCTATGTGTAGGAGAGTGATACCCTATTGCACATTAAAGCACACAATGGATGCCCTTGATGAGAGATTTTCATCTGTCTTGTAACAGCTGTCAAGTGGATCCCTTTCCCCAATCTTCTCTGAGTCCTTGGGGTGCTTTTGAATATGCCATTTAGCCCATTGCATGCAAAAAAAAAAAAGTGTCACTCACAGAGGTAAAACCCAAAACCTGAAATAAATGCAATGTCTGTATCGTATGCATCTTCTAGATTCTTTTTATAGTAATTGTTCATTTATGCTATTACATAATGAACTATGAGTTACTTTATACTATACTTATGATATTAAACAATAAAGCTGGTAAAAATTAAACATAAGGAAAAGTCTAGTAGTAGTTAATATACAGTATTAGGATCTAGTAATAGCAAATTTTTCTAGCATTGTTTGGGTCTTCAATTAGATTAAACTCTCTAATATAAACAGAGCTGACAACTATGATTTTTAATAAGAATTTTGTATATTTTAGTTTTCTTTTTTAAAGAAAAACTGCTTCAAAATTTTGCAGTATTTTACCTTTTCCAAAACAAAATGCTAATAAAAGGGAAAAATTATTCATGCAATTTTAGTGCAATGAAGGTCAGAGGAGGTCAGAGAGAATCTGTTTCTGTTTCCTGCTGTTCATCTTCAGAAAGAACACTAGGCAAAGGTTGCTTACATTTGCCCAGGTGTTTTGTCCATTTAAAAAAAAATATCATTTTGCTGACAGCCACAGATTGAACCTAAAATGGGTGTATCAGAGGATGTACAACTTGAACTTTCATACATTCTGGACAATTAATTGCACAATGGATTACTCCCTTCACTCTGATCCTTGAAGGCAGAAAAGGGTACCATGAAGTTTTGGGGTGAGAACTGTAATTCTCACAGATTAAGATCTGTGAGGGTCATACTTGGAATAGGAATTAGACTTACACATATCTATTGTGGAATGGGTTGGCATATTTGCAGGTTATGCAATTTTTGCTCATTTGAATGCTAAAAATTTTCAAGTTTGGCTTGTCCATATGGTCATTATCATCATCATCCTCAAGCAACCAAGGGCTACGTGGGTTCAACCACACCACACAATTTAGTTCTCCAAGCATATCTGCCCTGAGGCTACATCTGGCCACTGTACACCAATTCTAACAAGGTCCTGTTTGACATTGTCTGCACACCACATCCCAGGTCTCCCCCTCTTTCTGAGGCCTTTAGGCACACTGTTCATAACCCTATTTGCCAATATATAATTATTCATACGGGCAACATGGCCAAACCAACGAAGTCTCTCTCTGCACAATATGCTGCTTAAAGGAGGTTGCAAACTCCTTTGCCTAACCTCATCATTAGTTACAAAGTTGAACCACCTAATGCCCAAGATACTGCGTAAGCATCTGGAATCAAAGGCATCTAGTTTCCTGTTATCTTGTTTACAAAGTGTCCAAGTTTCACTACCATAACTAACCCTAGAAAGAACCAAACTATTATACAGTCTAATTTTAGTCTTTAGGTGTATACGCCTATTTCTCCACACTCTCCATAGATTCTTAAAAGTCCCGGCAGCAATCCCTATTCGTCTGCTAATCTCATGCCGCACGTCACCAGTATTTGTTACATAGCTCCCAAGGTAATTAAACTGTGATACCTGCTCAAGACTGCAACCATTCAGATTAACTGAATCACAGCCTTCCTGACCAATTTTCATCACTTTAGTTTCCTCTCTATTTATAACCAAACCTACTCTACTACCAGTCTCATCAACAGCTCGAATGAAAGAGTTCATCTCTTCAACATCGTTTGCCAAAAGGGCTAAATCATCAGCATAATCTAAATCAGAAATTTTCGTATCTCCAGCCCATTTAAGGCCAAAATCTTTCCCTTGAAGTGAATTTCGCATAACATAATCAACAACCAAACTAAAGAGAAAAGGAGACAAAATGTACCCTTGTCGAACACCAGAAGTAATGCTAAACCAATTGCTACAAGACTTACCAACTCTCACACGACTCAGTGTTATTATAGAGAGCTTTCATTATGTTAACTAACTTGTCTGGTATACCATATGATCTCACAATCAACCACAAATTATGATGATCAACAGAGTCGAAAGCCTTTTTGAAATCAACAAAGCTAGCAACCAAAGGTTTCTGAAACTCTAAACATTTCTCAAGAATCTGCCTAAGTGAAAATATCTGATCCACACATCCCCTACCACTTCTGAATCCACAGTGCTCATCACGCAATTGCCTGTCAATCAGATTCTTAATTCTATTAAGCACAATCATGGAAAGAACTTTACCTGGAACAGAGAGTAGGCTGATACCCCTATAGTTATCACAAGAACTGCGATCACCTTTTTTGAAAATAGGGTTAATAATAGCTCTGGTAAAATCCTTAGGAAATATGCCTTTATCATAAGATATTCAAAATTTCAGTCATCCAAGTGGTAACTGAAACATTCCAGCTCTAAGCATTTCTGTAGTAATTTCATCTACCCCTGGGGATTTATGAAGTTTAAGTTTAGAAACAGCCAAAATAACTTCAGATTCTGTTATAGGGCCAACATTAAAGCCAGTAATGCGTTTATCATCGTTACAAACAATGGGAGTAGAACTAGCCACATTGTTTAAAACATCACTGAAATGCTCAGCCCACCTAGCCATGACAGAATCCTCACCTTCTATAACCTTACCTTGTTTATCCTTCAATCCCTGTATGCCTGTCCATTTTCTACCACACAAAACATTAACTATCTGGTACAACTCTCTGCTGTTGTGCTGTCAAACTGCTTCATCAGCTTTGTCAGCCAAGCCATCAAGCCAAAGATTTTTATCAGCAGCTAACTGATCCTTTACACGTTTATTAAGCTCTCTGCATTGCTTTCTATTAGGACTAGTAGGGTATTGATTAAAGACATTCCTGCAATTCTTTCTTTCTGAAATAAGCTCAAGTGCCTTATCACTCAAATAATTTTGCCTCCACTGCTCCTTTTTCCCTAAAAGAATACTGTTAGTTTCCAAAAAATCCTGTTTAAAATGATCACATTCTTCCTCAACTTCAATAGTAAGCAAACCATGACTTTCATAATGGATAAGTAACCTATCATGGTAAGCTTTAGCTATAACTGGGTCAATCAGAGCTTCAGTATTAAAGGCAAAATTTTTAACCCTAGCACAACACTTTTTAAGTTTAAATTGCAAGACATTTTTAACAAGGTAATGGTCAGATCCAATTTCAGCTCCCCTATATGACCTGGTATTCCTAACAGAACTAGCCCATTTGCTGTTAATTAATATGTAATCAATCATATTCTTATGCAGACTACCAGGTGAAACCCATTTGTACTTATGTATGTTGTGGTGTTTGTAATAAATGTTAGTTATTCTGAAACCATTTAGTTTACTTACATGTAGGAGACGTTGCCCATTGCCATTACAGCTACCAATACCAAAATGGGTCTATCACCCCTCCCCAAAGGTCTGAGTCAGTACCAACTTTGGCATTGAAGTCACCTAGAACAAGGGTAATATCTCCTTTCTTGACAGAATTCAGAATATCCTGAAGTTGTCCGTAAAACCTATCCTTCTCATCCTCATCAGCATCCTCAGTGGGGGCATAACAGCAGATAACATTCAAGTCTTTAATGCTTGTCTGAAATTTTGCTGTAAGAAACCTTTCATTAATGCACTCATATCATAGATGAGCATCACTAGCGTGTCTGCTGAGAAGCAGACACATGCCTTGGTGATGCTTATTGTCATCCCTCCCTGAAAAAAGAAATTTAACATTATTTTTAAGAATCTGACCTTTATCTGTCCATCTGGTCTCTTGCAAGCCGAGAATATCTAAATTATAATGGTGGAATTCTTGTGTGAGGATATCAAGAGAAAAAGCTCTGTGCAGAGTCCTCACATTCCAACTACCTAAGGAGAGAAAATGGTTAGTGGGATGTTTAAAGAAATTATGTCTGTTGAGAGAGGGAATGCCAACAATATCAAACAGCCCCCTTAATCGCAGGAGTGGGGCAAAGATTAGTTCCCCCACCACTAAGGTTGAAGCCATCTACACTGAAAGACTTCCTCCAATGTAGAATTTGATGATGCCAATAGAGGAAAGAGTTGAGGTGCCTGCTAT
Organism: Ryuthela nishihirai; assembly: GCA_038380435.1. Lineage (NCBI taxonomy): Eukaryota > Metazoa > Arthropoda > Arachnida > Araneae > Heptathelidae > Ryuthela > Ryuthela nishihirai. Next base: position 122,397,443 of record JAWZYU010000001.1, on the reverse strand, counting down.
GACCTCTGCTCAAAATTATTCATCAGCTGATAAAACATATCCTGTTAATCTATGCACTTGGGGCTGTCAACCCACAAACAAAAACACAGCGGAAAATTCTCCCACCACAAAAGCCCACCAGGATTCATAATCAAGCTCAGAGCTTAATCTAGTTCAGTAAGTTTATAAGATCAGCACCAGGGCCTGTGTGGTTGACCACTCCTCAGCAGGGTAGAAAAAAAAAAGTAGCCATAGTTGTCCAGATCAGTAGGCAACACTAATCTGGAGGCCCTCCCCTTCTGTTCACTTCCACAAGAGAGTATCTCTTTTGAAAGATACTAATGGCCTGCACCACAAGAAGGCAGGGTTGGACATTAGGTGCAAGGCCTGGCTGGTTCTATGCATCATCACAGGGGATTGGTGCATAGCTTTCCTTCCAGTGACTACCTAGCTACCATTAGGGGAGATAAAGGGTTAAATCTTTTCGCTTGCTATAGTTGAGAACTTTGGACAATTTTTCTGATTTTTTGATACAATTTCTGCTTCAAATGTATTTCAATAATGTAATACTTTATAGTAAGTTGGTGAACCATATTTTAAATTTCATAAAGGGCAGGGAAATTTAGAAAAATCTGACTAGCCTACCACAAACCAGAGTAAACCAACACAGGAGAAAGTTGCAAAAACTTTTTCCTGCTTTTATATGCATTAAAAACGAAATCATTGATGATGCATTCAAAGCTAAAAGAAAGTTGCTCTTTCCCTGGAAATGTTTTATAGTTTTAATTTTTCCAGCTTTGAAACAAGCTATGTTAAGAAAATTCAACCAGCCTTAACAAGTGGGCAAATGGATTTCCACAGCCCTGGCTTTCAAAAGGCTTCTCCATTTTCTGTTGCAATTGATGGAAGTATTGATGGAAATTTTTTATAAAACTTACAATTCTATTAGTCAACAAATCCATAATGATTGAATGGGGGAGGGGGGCTTAATTCAAAAATTTTCCCCCAGGTGCAACAAGAATTCCTAGTTCTGACACTGTTGGCTTATCTATTATTGTTTAGAAGAAACTTTTCAATCATTTTTTCGGGGGGGGGGGGGGACTTTTGTTGCTTTCAGTTATTTTAAGAGAAGCTGTGTATCACATTTGGTCACCTTAGCTGCTATCATTTAAAAGATGTTTGTGGGGGTAGGAAAAATGTTGGGGGACCAAACCCTCACATTGTTTTACAATATGAGGAAGATGTATGCCAAATTTGATTACCCTATATCTTACTGCTTAGCAGAAATTATTTGGATTTTTCATTGGGAGGTGCAAATGTTGAGGGTCCAAATCTTCATTTGCTTTAAATCATGATAAGAGAAAGCTGCTACACTGAATTTCGTTGTCTTGCGCTTACCAGTTAAGAGGATTTGATCAAACAAACAAACTGATAAATTCTTTAATGTGCATAGCAGATAGCATAAAGACATAATAACATCTGAGAGTGTTAATATTTGATATTTGGGACATCAGTTTTAAGTATCTTACAGATAAAACTATTTGTGAAGTTTTAAAGATTCTATCAATATATCTGAAGACAACTGCCCTCACTTTAATTGAAAACAGTGTGGCTGAATCTAATATAAACAATTACCTTGCCAGAGTTGTCAGCCGGCAAGTTGGGAATTGTACTAAAAATATCAGAAGTAATCTAGACTAGGTAGTGGAAGTTTAACTTTTTGGCACATCAAGCTGAAGAAAAAAAATTGAAAAATTTTGCACTGAAATGTCTATTTTTAATATATAAATAATATATAAATATTAAAGTTAGCATGGATTTTTTTTTAATTAAATTTCTTTCGATATACCAAATAGCCCCATAATGCATCAAGTTATGACTCATATATGCAATCTTTGTGAATAGCACTTTTGTGGTTTTGGTAGCATAAGCTTTAAGCACCCAAAAACAACACATGATGGAGTATGAGAGAGAGCTGTTAGATGAGAATCTACTATCAAAGCCATCCACCACTTTAAAATGCATAGGTTGTGGCTCCCTAGATTCCTCCCAGCTTGAAAAACTGGAATGAATCTAGGGGCCCACTATTTTTTCACTGAGCTCAGACAAAAAAATTAACTTAGAACTTTTTTTGTCAATAATGAACAGAAATAGTTCAATAAATATTCAGCGGAAAAAATTTTCAACGACATATATTCAGCGAAAATTTTTTCCGCTGAATATTTATTGATTTATCAACGCCAAATGAGCAACAGGTAATGCTGTGATTATTCATCTACAGAAATAGTTCATGTTATATACCAAAATAAACAGCATTTAATCTTAAATTTTGTGATAAAATTTCTAACCATATTGGGAAATGTATTAATCTAATAAGACTTTTTTTTTCAGAGTGTGCTAGTAAAAATAAAGGGGGATATAGCAAAGCAATGAAGGCTTAATTCTGGAAAACCTGAGGAACAAAAATAGTTATATATCAACGAAAAGAAATTTATTTCTTAACCGCTTTAACCGTTTCACTACCATACCAGCCCAAGCTGCATTGGATTGTTCGGATTGTTTTTACCTCTGAGCAGCACTTTTTTGCACACAATGGACTAAATTGGCCCAAGCTCCAGGTAAGAGGTAGCGAAGAGGAAGAAATAGTATTGGTTGGGTGAGTTAATTTAAAATCTTAGCCATTTTGGGCCAGTATGGTAGTGAAAGGGTTAAGTGTCAGAAGCTAATTAATCAGATTTCAATAATCACTACAAATAAACTTGCAACTGATTTTCAGCCAGGGAATCTTCATTTTCACGTCCAAGATGCCATTCATTCTCAGGAAATAAAAAGAGCAAAATTTGATTGAAAAGAAAAAAAAAATTTAAATAACCTACACCGAGTTAAAAAAAAACTATCAAAGACTAGCCGTAACTCTAAAAGATTGATAATAATAAATAAATCTATGGGAATAAAACTAAAAAAAAGATGGTAACAAAAGTTGAATAAAAATATAAAGTCATATTAACTGAGCAAACACAGGTGTCATCTGGAGTTTATGACAGGCAGGCCACTGCTGCAAGGGACAAATACAGCTATATAGCCCTGGGTTTACATTACAGTATTTTGTGTAGGAAGTGAAAATAATTTTCCCAAAAGATACATTGAATGCAGTACAATATATATATAAAGCAGGGTGAAGAACTCCACTAAGCCATCTTCTACATTCAAATACATGATCTCCTAGTTATGGGCAACTATTAAATTAAGTTGTATGATTGGGAATCCTTTTCTGAATTTAGGAGTGGCTTATCACATTTGCTTTTTTTTTTTTACAGGTATTTTTTGCTTTTTCTATAAATATGATTATATTAATCACTTGCATGAATTCTTATAACTGAATATATATATAATGTAAAGAAGGCAGTTACCTGAAAGTTTCAGTCCTCTTTCTCCAACTTGGGTCTGGTATTGGTAAGGCCACTTTAATATTGTGTCATAGATTTCTGCCATTTTTGCAGCTTCATAAACATCATCAATACTTCTACTAAAGTCCCCATAATGAAGATTGTACAAGATAGTATTGTGAAACAATACTGCATCCTATGAAATCATGCAGATTTTATGATTTATAATAATGCTTAAAACAATACAATACAAAAATGCATTTAAACTTAAAAAAAAAACTATTTTAAGTTTTATATTATGGATTATTAGAACCACTGGTCTAATAATAAATATTATACACTGAAAGGACAATTTATTATGCACACCCACCTAATAATATGTGGGTCCATCTTTCGCCCTCACAACAGCATCAACATGTCATGACTTGGACTCTACCAGATGCTGGAAATGTTTAGGTGGTACTGCGGCCCCATGGTTACAGAACAGCTGTCTGTAAAGTGCCGAGAGTTGCTGGTGGTGGATTTCAGGGTCAAATGCATTGTTCCACTTTGTCCCACAGATGCTCAATAGGGTTCAAATCCAGAGTGTGAGGCCATTAGAGGGTTGGAACTCACTGGAATGCTCCTCCAACTAATCCTTCACCAAACAGGAGCAGGGAGATAGAGCATTATCTTATAGAAATAAGGCATCCTGTTGTAGGAAATGGATAGCCATGAATGGGTATAGGTGGTCAGCGACTACATCAATATTGTCTTGTGCAGTGATGGTGGTCTCAATAGGTACAAGGTGGCCAAAGTGGCCTATATAAACATGCCTCAGAAAATTACACCATCCCCACTGGCCTGTTGGGGATCCATAGCCTCATGTGGTCTAAGCCGTACATGCAACCTCCTGTTTGCATGCTGTAATTGGAATCTCAATTCATTGCACCCAGGTACTTGTTTCCAGTCTCCCACAGTCTATTGGCAGTGTTCCTTCAGCTACTGCAGCAGCCTCATAGCCTGGTGATGTGGTGTTAACAACATAAAATGTGGTGTTAACAACATAAACAAGGCTATTCAGGCTTCTGGAGTATGCAGCTGATGTGGACATCAGCTGCATTACTCGTCATGACATCATACATCAAATAGTCTTTGCACAAACCTTGATAACTGACCAGTTATTGAATGCTGATGTTATCACCTGTACTATGGCCCTGTATTCTGAGGTTACAATAGAGGAGAGGCAGCACTCACCTCAAATATCAATGACCTGGCTACAGCCACACTTTTCCTGGTGGCTGCAGATTTTGCCGATTTTTATGTAGTCCTGGTATGTGCATGCAATGATTACACACAGAAATCCCTGATGTCCTGCAGCCACGAATATGGAGCACCACATCTTCCTCACATCATCTGTCCATGATCGAGCCCCACTCAAGTCGCCATGTTTACCCATCATAACAGTTGCAAGTACATTATACAGCAGGTAGGTATCTGACCTGCCCACAAGGGGTTTTGGCTGGCCGTATTATTGTGGTGGAATAGGGTAAGTTTGTGAATGGGTGTGGTGTGTGTAATAAATTGTGCTTTCAGTGTATAATTAATACAAAAAACTCAGCAATAAGTCAAAAACAAGATCAAACAACACTTTTATACTAAAGTGTTGACTTAGCAATTGTATCATTGTCATGCACCTTAAGAAAAACTTGCTTAAAAAAGAAGAAAAAAGAAACACAACAAATTGATCTTGAATGGTAAAAATTCTCTGTATTTCATATATATATACCAAATTCTTCTTTACAATCAAAGTTGGTTCTTAAAATCTGAAATACACTACATTATGTTTCATGAGTTTACATCCCATCATCACTTTTCCCAACAAATGGTTGAAAGCTGCTGCACTCATAATCATACCACAGTAAAATAGTTATTTGCAAAAATCACCTTTGTAAGCAATTGTGTACATTTATTAGGATAATGCAGTGTAAAAAAAGTTAGCAATTGCATTCCCAATGAAATACAAATACTCTCAGTTAACTTCATAGAATTACTTTTTATGTGAATCAAAGAACTGACAAAGAAGTTTGAAAAACACTATTTGCAAAGATGTTCAGGATGCAACCATTGAAAATTGTTATAATTAGTATAATTACCAAATAATTACACTTTAAAAACTTCACATAGTATTCAAAATTTTAAAAAAATTACAATACAAATTACAGAAATAATAAAAGCATTTAAAGAGGAGAAAAATATAAAGTTAAACTTTATATTTGTTAATGCTATTTCTACCTATAAAAAAAAACCATTTCATCTAAAAAAAATTGAGAGAGCTTTTAGGCAAAAGTGAATGGCAAAGTTCAGTTGTAACTGTAATCAGTAAAGTTTAGTTTGCAAGGTAACTTTTCAAGATGAAAATCCAAATTGGTTAAAATAGATAGAGTATTGTCATATTTCAGTACCATTAACGGCAATGGCAGCAGTGGTTTGGTTAAATTTATGCTTTTTTTTTAAACTTCATATAAATTGAAAAGGAAAATATTATCTACTAACTTTAAATCCTTTCTATTTGGATAAAATACATAACAATATTTTAAACAAAAAATTTTATTCCTTAACCCTTTCAGGACCATAAGGTTTCTAAGAGTAAATATTAGTATGTAACTGTTTATTTTAGTTTGTTTAGACGTAAAATAAATAAAAATCATAAGAAAAATACATAACAATGTGTAGTTTTTTTGGAATTTTATGGGAAATATTTTTCCCAATGGACTATAAAGGTAACACAAATTATAGTTAGGCTTATTATGCAATGTCTTTTATTTATTGGTTTATTAGAACAAAATGAACTAAAATAATACAAAATTATGAAATAAAATTACTATACAAAATGATGTGCTAATTATGATATTCTGTGAAGCAATTTCTTTTGGTTGTGAAGCAAAGATGGACATTGCACATAGTACATATATTATGCGTCCTGACAGTTCTGTTTTTGTTTTCTAAACGTTCCCGTTTCTAAGAGTAAATATTAGTATGTAACTGTTTATTTTAGTTTGTTTAGACGTAAAATAAATAAAAATCATAAGAAAAATACATAACAATGTGTAGTTTTTTTGGAATTTTATGGGAAATATTTTTCCCAATGGACTATAAAGGTAACACAAATTATAGTTAGGCTTATTATGCAATGTCTTTTATTTATTGGTTTATTAGAACAAAATGAACTAAAATAATACAAAATTATGAAATAAAATTACTATACAAAATGATGTGCTAATTATGATATTCTGTGAAGCAATTTCTTTTGGTTGTGAAGCAAAGATGGACATTGCACATAGTACATATATTATGCGTCCTGACAGTTCTGTTTTTGTTTTCTAAACGTTCCCGTTTACGTAATTGCGTTCAGCATACGTTCTATTTTGACATTCTGTATAAAAAATGCAGATAAGGTTATAATTAAATACGACAATCACCAATTTTAAAATGGGGAAAATGTTTCCCTTAGTCGTGAAAGGGTTAAGAGGTGAATTTTTTTTATTGTATAAAGCAATATTAATTGTATAAAGCAATTTTATTGTTGTATAAAGCAATATTAAGCTTATTGACCCAATGTGATATAAGGGTCACCATTTAGAAATGCCTATTTGCAAACAGTGGTATAGGAAGAGTTAAAACAGGAAACTGCTGTTTCATATACACTTCTGTAAAATATGTTTGATGTTTTAAACCAATCCAAGGCCCAGAAATGGCTTAAGAGTATTGTTTCTTTATAATTATTTTTATGTAACTTAACCAGATTTATTAAGGTTGTGTATTGATATTTCTTTATATTTACATAACTGCCAAATCTGTAGTGAATGGATGTGCACTGCCAAGGTCAGTTTAACTAATGTGGTAATATATTAAATGGTTCTGACTTCATTATTCATGTTTTCTTCTGCATGTTATATATTAGATTTTTACATATCTGTTAAAACATTAGCTACAAAGTAGGATGACAAGCATACACTTAGGAAGTGGCTCTTGCCCCCCCCCCCTCACCTCAATAATTTTACAATGGCAAAATAATTTAAAAGATCATAAAACTTTTTTTAGCCCTTTTTAAGAAATTTATTATTGCATTGCATGTAATTACATGCTTTACCAGAGCAAATATATTATCCCTTCCCTCAAAAACATTTTCTGGCATGTGCCTGTGGGATGGTGATAACTAATCAACTACAGGTGCTGAGTTTATAAAGTCAAAGCTTAGATAATATTAAATCATTATGCAATATACTGCATTTATTACAGATTTAATTCTGTACATCTAAATTTTGGGTTGTCTTTTCCAAAAGACTTTATCTAAAGTTTAGGAACTGCCAAATCTCCTGTATTTGTCTTTAAAATATGATTTCATTTCAGTTCCTTCTGGAATTGTATTCATCTTTTAAAAGTAATTCAAGGCGGTATTATTATTATTAAAAGTTCCCCTTATTCACTCAAGATATTTTATTAAGCAAAAACATATTTTAACATACCTGATTTACCCTGGTTTATTACTCTGTATTATCATATTATTTAATCTTTTTTTATATTTACAACACAACCAAATATATTATTTTGTTATAAAACTTATTATTTATTTAATATTCAAGAAAATTTAAAACCTGTTTGGTGCATAATGTAGTTGAAAGTTTGAGAAATAATTTTGAATATTCAAACGGCTGAAAGTTAACAAACAATATGAAATTGCAATTTCATTTCTTGCTAAATGTAATGAATGTGCATTTGAGACTTACAAGAGTTACAGTTAAATCTGATGGTTTCTACTCCAATGTGCAACTCTGAATGGCCCATGAAGGAAAATGTGTTCTTCCAGATGGCAATCATAAAATGTAATTGAAGAACCAATAAAAGGAAACACTCTTATGCTGTGTTATACAGCAAGTTATGTCGTTTGTCATGACAAGGTACATTCTTTTGTGAAACAAGATTATGTTAAAAATACACAAGATCAAAATATACAGAAAAATTCTACAATAACTTTGGACAGTTACATCTTTGTAAGATTTAACTCTGAAGCAGTCTTAGCTTTTGGCTTAGGATTGCAAATGTCAAGAGACACAATCTTCATTTGAGGGAGCAGATTAATATTACACTTCAATGAATTATCTTTAAAAAAAAACTTAAAAGAAAATAAAAGTCAAGACATTTCATATATAATGAAATTTTGTGCTGGATGCAGAGTTGGGTTGTTTCACCTCGGAGTGATACTTTTTTATTTTTTACACACATGGACTAAATGATCAGGTCATAAAGACCCTGAGGGCTCAGAGGAAGTTGGGGAAAGGGATCCACTAAACAGTTGTTTGGAGACATACATCAAGTCCATCCAGCATGTTCTTTAGCGTGCACTGGGTACAGCTCTCCCAACATGGGGCCATGGATTAATGTCCCATCTGATGGATGACCTTTCTAAGCCCATTAATGTCCCCTAGTGACTGAAAGTAAGGTGGGAAGTTTTGCAGAGATAAATCTTAATGCTGGCCCAGGTGGGACTCAAACCTGGAAACCACAGATTCTGAATCTGGCATGCTACTAACTGAGTCACTCCAATTCCACTGTATGCAGAAACAGCAGCAGAAATAGGCTTCTTGTCGATTGTAGCATACTGATTTTTGCATTCAAATTTATCATTTATAGGATTATTATTTAAGGTGGTCATTGATAACATTTTCATGAAGTCTGTTCAACAATTAGAATAGTTTGGCATGTTTCTGGAGAGAAGCAGGTTTGAATCCCATACGTCAGCAAAATTTTTTCCAAAAAACAAATTATTGATTTATAGACATTTAAAGGTCAACAAGTAATGCTGAGATTATCAATTATTGTTTAAATCATTAATAGTGCTAAATAATGTGATATGACTTCATTACTTATTTCCATCTTACTCAGCACACTAAAAAGAAATAATTGCCACCTGAGATCACAGATGGCACCACAAATGAAGGTGCTGGAAACCACAGGAAGGGTGAAATTCCTAATTAATGAAAAAAAGACTGAGATGCCATTAGTTCAAAAGTTAGAATACTCTGGCATGTTTCTGGAGAGATATCAGGTTCGAATCCCATATGTCAGCAAAACTTTTTCCACAAAAACAGTTATTAATTTATAGATGTTTAAAAGTCAACAGGTAGCACTGAGATGATCAATTATGATATAATTTTAACAATTAATTTCTTTTCTAGGTTTTCTTCAAGCAGATTTATTCTTATAATATTATTTATAAAAGTGATACTATTTATAAAGTTATTATATATAATTTATAAGGCACACCTACACTATCATTATGTAATTGATTGAATCAGAGCAAAGGTGTTATTTCACAGTGATATATAATTAAATGTGAAAAAAAACTACCAATTCATATTTTTAATTACAAACTTTAATTTATGTAGCGTTTACTTAAATTTTCAAAAAACAATACTAAAAGATTTGAAATTTCAAATGAACATTCCCCCACCTCCATCCCCCAGTACACTTACTTGAGGCACAACAGCAATAGTTTTCCTCAAACTATTTACATCAACTTCTTTAATATCTTTTCCTCCCACTAAAATTCTTCCTTCCTGTGGTTCAAAAAATCGATACAGTAACCTTACAATTGTGGATTTTCTGAAAGATGTATTAGCAAAGGTTAGGAGAAATAATAAACAACAAATATAAGGCAGTTTTAAAATTTAAGGAAGGTTAATGTTAAATATTATTCATGACACAGCTATCCAAGTCATAAATTGGAGTAAAATACATTAAAAACTTCATTGCTTTTCTTCCTTTGTCAGAAATATAACAATAATAAAAGATTCTAATATTAGTTTCTCTAAAGCATGTCTGCCTGCCTGTCCGCACCTGCTAAGTAGATAAAGTCTACTTAGGCCTAGTTTTAAAAAATTGGTAATTGGCTTCAAACCTTTAAAGGGTTAAATATAATACATTTTTCAAAATATGATTTTTTATTAGAATATTTAAAGCCTAAATTCACTTAAAATTGTGCTTTTTTATTTTCTGTACATGCATTCCAGTATTATTATAGTTCTGTAACACAGTATAAAAATTATGAAAAAAGTAATCTTTTAAACCAAAACTTACATTCTTGAGTTAAAATATTGTATTTTTTCTGTACCAATTGAACATTGAATTAACACAGATCTACAAATTATAAACATCAATTAAAAATTTGGTTTACAGTGAAAATTCCAAAATATTTTAATCCAGTTTGGGAAAAATGATAAATAGATTGAAGTAATTTCACACATCTATCTGGTGACCAAAAAACAGTATGTGTAGTTTTTGAGGTTAGAATTTAAACCTTTGTTGTTGTGTTGTGGTGAAATATTTTACCTCTGAGCTGCACTTTTTTTGCCCAAAATTGGCTAAATGGCCAGGTCAAAGGGACCTGAGGGCTCAGAGAAGTTTTGGGGGAGAGGACCCACTAGATAGCTGTTAGGAGACAGATAGTAGCTTCCCATCATCCAGCATGTTCTTTAATGTGCACATGGCATGACTCTCTTACACATGGGACCACAGCTTTATGTCCCATCCAACAGATAATAGCCTTTCAAGCCCATCAGCATTCCCCTACTGACCAAGGATAAAGTGGAGGTTTAGAGATGAATTTCAATACTGGGTTCAAGTGGGGCTCGATCCTGTGAACTACAGATTGTGAACAAGGTGCCCTACTGACTGAGCCCCCTTAAATCTATGTAATAAGTCAGTGAAGATATTTTATTCAGAAAAGTAAGCCTCATCATAATCTATATGGCTCATTATTGTGGTGTGAAAGCAGCAATGAACAGATCATAAGCTGCTGAAGTTTGTTATTGGCAGTCGGGTTGGGTTGTTTTACCTCTGATCGGCACTTTTTTGCACACCATGGGCTAAATGGCCAGGTCACAAGGATCCCAAAGGCTCAGAGAAGGTTGAGAGAGGGGAACCACTGGAACAGCTGTTGAGAGACAGATGGTAGCCTCCCGTCAAGGCCATCCAGCGTGTTCTTTAACGTGCACAGGGTATGGCTCTCCCGCACATGGGGCCACGGCTTAACGTCCCATCCGACGAACGGCGGCCTTTCCAAGAACATCGGTGTCCCCTACTGACCGTGGGCAAGGCGGGGATTTTTGCGGAGATAAATCTCAACGCTGACCCAGCTGGGACTTGAACCTGGGAACTACAGATTACGAGCCTGGCGCGCTACCGACTGAGCCACCCCCGCCCCATATTGGCAGTCAGTTCAGTGGAATCCTTTTGCTTTTTTTGTCGGATTTTTCATCACTCATACTGAACCTTTCTTTAAGCTCTTGGTATATCTGACTTGCACTCAACTTAATGATAGCCTTCAGTAGCACATTGTAAAAATAGAAAAGATTTTTTGGTCACCTGATATAATCATAAAAGTAGATGGATGTGTGTTACTGTAATCGCAATAACTATAAAAACAGGCTAGAACTTGAATTTTTAACAGAGGCCAAAGAATAGCAATATGCAATGAAAAACATTAACCTGATAGTTTTAATGATGATGAGAAAATGGCATTTTTCTTAAAATTCCACATCTTTAGGTTTAATATCAGCATTTAAAGTTCGGCAATACAAAAATTACTTTTTTTAACTCTCATTATTGAAGGCAGTCGTATACTGAAGGGAGGGTTTCATCACTTTCATTCTCACTTTTTCACACATTTTTTCACTTTCATTCTCACTCCCAGGAGCTCATTAATGAAAGGCTAGAATTTTTGACAGAGACTAAGGAATAACTTGTGGATGTGCAGTACAAAATATTAGCTCAATAGATTGAAATAGGTGGTGAAAATTTGCATTTTCCTAAAATTCTATATTTTCAGGCTAGCCATAGTCCCTGTTGACCATATTCTTCCCAGCAATGAATGTTGATTAAATACTTTTACATGCAACAGATCTACTAGCAAATGCACCACTTTCCCAAAATAAAAAATAAGCAAGGATTATCTTAATCTATAAAATGAAGTGTGTTGTGTGCATTTATGCATGTTAACTTATAACTTCAACAGTTGTTCAACATATCCACAAGCAGATTTTAGCCTATTATAATTAAAAAAAAAACACTTCCAGGGCTTTTTGGTTGGGCTTCAAAATATTTTGCTTTTTTTTAGCATTTTTTTCAATCCATTGCCAAATGTAATAGTATAAAACTTTTCCATAAGGAAAAAGAACATGGTTGCATGAGGTTAGGCTGCATTACTTTCATCTAATATATATAAAAAAAGAAAAAAGTTTTATGTTTTTCTGCCAGAGATCTCATCTCTGATAGCATCAAATTAAATGTGACTCATGAGGAGCATAGTCTATTACTAAAATACATTTTCAGTTCACAGTTCGATTTTATGCAGAAACACTATTCCAAGGAATGATTCTTAAATTCAACATAAAAATTTTATGCACCATTCATTTTAAAAATTCACTTTTTTCCCCAGGTTAGTATTAAATGTAAAACATATTGGCTAGTAAAAACCTATTAAATGGTAAAAACCTTTGGCTAGTATTAAATGTAAAACATATTTTTAAACTGATATGTAAAAAAATCAGAAATGCTGCTTATAGTTGCCTACTTTATATTTGAAGCATAAATAAAATTTGCATTGAGAATGAAAAAAGATAGGAATTGTGGAACAACTATTGTTAATTCTTAAAATGAAGGAGAAAATTCAAGTAATTTCACTATCAGCTGAATTAAAATACTTCAGTACACAAAGAACAACTTCTGGAGTAATGTAATAAATATTACAATATAAATTGGACCTATGTAACCCATGGCTGTATGAGGATTTTGTATGTGTATGTATGTACAATATACAAATGTAAGCAAAAATTATATAAACATATACAGGGTGCTCATAAAGTAACAAAAATGGATAATTATCTATATATTGCTTATTAATTTTCACCAACAAACACTGTAAATGTACATAGTAAAATCTTCCCTCCATGAAGATGCAACAGTTCACATACTTATGTAGGGAAGAGTCAGATAAAGGTCGCTCCACTATCCTTGCAAAAATATAAAACATAATTATTAATTTTCTTCTAAAGTTGCTTTACAATCACCCTATAGGAGTTGAATCTGAAGTCCAAAACGAAAATAAAATCACATTTACCCTGTTCCACTACCACCAACCAGTGCTACTTTTTTACCAGCTGGTACTCTAAAACTAAGATCAGACAAAATAGGCTGGCCTTTCACATATTGGAAAGATACATTTTCAAAAACAACTTCAGCATCCTGGGGAGTTATATGCAAATCTGGTGCCTTTAGTTTTTTCTAAAATAAAAACAAAGCAAAATATTAATGTTTAAGATTTCACTTAAAATCATTTTTTAATTAAAGATAACGGTAAATGTTTAAGTGAACCTGGCAGACTCACAAATCAAAGAAAGTGAGTTAAAAGCTAAAACTAAAAATAGCTATGAAAACTGAAAATTACCTGAACACTATGATGGGTTATTATATACTGAAGAGCCAAAACATTATGGCCACCTGCCTAATATGATGTTGATCCTCCACGTGCCCCAAAACAGCTCTTACCCCGCAAGACATGAACACTACAAGATTTCTAAAGGTGTCTTGTAGCATCTGGTACCAACACATTACCAGCAGATCCTTTAACTCTTGTAAGTTATGTGGTTGAGCCACCACAGATTGGTTATGCTGTTCCAACACAAACCACAGATGCTTGATTGATGCCTGGGGAATTTGGAGGCCAGGGCAATACCCAGAAACCCGGAAGTCTTCCTCATGTTCCGAGAACCATTCTTGAAAAATCCGGACAGTGTGGCATGGCATATTATCCTGCTGAAAGAAGGCACTACTAGAGGGATATACTGTTGCCATGAAAGGATGTACCTGGTCTGCAATGATGTTTAGGTAGGTGGTCATGTCATAGTTTCCTGCACATGAATGACTGGACACAGGGTTTCCCAGCAGAACATTGCCCAAAGCATTACACTTCCTCCACCTGGTTGTTTTCGTCCCACGGTGTATTCTACCCCAGGTAAACGACGCACATGTACCCGGCTGTCCACATGGTGCAACATTAAATAAGATTCATCGGATCAGACAACCTTCTTCCAATCATTCAAGGTCCAGTTTTGATGCTCCATGCCTATTGTAGCACTTTCAATGATGAACCGAGGTTAGCATGGGCACTTGGAGCAGCCTGCAGCTACGAAGCCCCATTTTCATCAGGGTTTGATGTACTGTGTGTTGTGAGACATTACTCCCGTCACCAGCATTCAAATTATGAGCGAGTTGCGCCACAGTACAGTGAGGAGTTGGGGCATACCATACAGGATAGCTTTCACTCACCTCTAGCATCGATCAGCTAGTTTCTGTTGGCTCATACCATACAGGATAGCCTTCACTCACCTCTAGCATCGATGAGCTGTGGTAAGTCCACACCTTGCCAGCGGTTCATAGTTTTTTCCCTCCTTGGACCACCTTTCGAAGGTATTAACCACAGCTGACTATGAGCACCCCATAAGCCTTGCAGTCTTGGAAATGCTCTGACCCAGTCGTCTAGCCATTACAATTTGGCCTTTGTCAAACGCACTTAAATCTGCTGCCTTTCGCATCTGAAGGAGAAGAATAATACTGATTATGAGCTCAGTATCGTTTTATTTATACCATTTCATGACCTTCACACACACTGTCGTTTACATGCAGTTGCTTCGATTTGCACAAAGATGTGCTAGTCATAATGTTTTGACTCTTCAGTGTATGAAATTATTACTTTACACCTGATTTACTTAAACCAACAATGAGAGATTTAGGTCACTAATTTAACTGAGAAATATTAATTTGGATTTTCATTAGAATACTCTGAAAATTTATAAAAGTGCAAATTTATATATTTTTTAGTTTAAATTTTATTTATTTTTCATTTTTTTAAAAACACAAAGGATGGAGATAACCTAAAAGCTATGTTAGGCCTGTCCTGGTTTCTTATACAACATATAAACACTTACACAAGAACATGCCCCCTGGTCTTAGTAGTCAGGTATGCTACCCACTAGATCAAACAGAGCTTAAATACATAATACACAAGAGTATTTTTTAATAGCTTGTGCAATATTGGCAAAAGTATACTCTCCAAATTGTTAGAAATAGAAAAGGCTGCTTTCTAGGTACAGGAAATATCTGATGAAGTATCAGTTCTTCAGTGGGTATAGATTTTGGATTCAGAAAAATGATGTTGCAAAGATGAATAGATTGATCAGATAGAACAGAATGTTGTAAAGTTGCTCAATGCTAAGCTATATTAATGTTTTTGGACTTTTACCATGATATCAACATTTAGAAGCTCTACGATAGTTTTGTCATTATGTCCAATGTTATCTTTACAACAACAGTATTATCCTGGAGCTATCCTTATTATATCAAATGATGGATTAATTACATTCAATACTTGTCCCCTAAATAGTTTTCGTATCTGACTGTTTTGCGAGAGCTTGGTTACCTATTATTAGTATGTTAAATTTTAGGGTTTTTTATATACAGGGTGTCCCTGAATTTATGGCCCAAACATGAGGGGATGGTAGTACACACCGAACCCACCAATATTTGTCATAGAATATGCAGCTGCAAACGCAGCCCAGTGCCGGTAGGGGGCGCAGAGCAGTCTGTGGAGGATTTGGTAGCCAGACTGTCCGCCACAGCTGCCGATGTGCATGACAAGCCCAGTGTTATACGAGCAGGTATGCCAATCACTACTCCGCCGTTGTGCCGCCTGTATCAACGTTGGTGGGTGGACATTTGAGCATTTGTTGTAATGATTTCCAATAAATGTCACTCTGGAAACCACTGTGTCTGCCCTTCATTTCCGACTCCTCACTGTGTTTGCGGCCGCATATTCTATGATGAATATTGGTGGGTTCGGTGTTACTACCATCCCCTCACGTTTGGGCCATGAATTCAGGGACACCCTGCATATTTGAAATTTTAAACAAAAATCATCTAATATTATTGCTTAAAAATAAGAGTATTAAAAAAAAAACAGAAACATTAGCATTTTTCAATTTGCAACAAAGAGTTTTGCGTATAGTTTTACATTCTTTTTAACTATTCAGCATCGTAAATTATACAATTCATGTTTACATGTAATACACACAAATCCAATCTTAGTCAACAATGTAATACTTAAAATGCAACAACAACAACAAAAAATATTACTATATGTAAAGTAATAGAAAACTAATCAAATAATTCACCAGAGTTAAGTTACTGATGTAGTCTTTAAACTCTTCAGATACTAGAAGATATATTAAAAGTATAAAAATACACAGTGAATTGTTTTCATTGATAATAGTACAGAATTTGCTTCAACTGTTCATACATTACATGTCTTCAGGGGACTGAACATATATCAATCTGTTCAATTTCCTAATTCATGTCTTCAAGATAATGATGATTTCTGATGAATCTGGAGACACAACAGATGTGTCTCCAAATCCATCTGAAAAACTCACAATGTCCTTTAAAACGTATAAAAAAATATCCCCTCAAGTAGCTGTTTGTGTGAAGTATATGACAGGAGCCTGTCAGTATATACACCACAATAGGTCTGTAAGGATTGTGGGAACTCAGCAGAAAAACAACAAACATCCATGCCTTACCCAGGGCTCGAACCCAGGTCCTTATGATCAGTAGCCAAATGCACTAACCTAACAACTCAGCCACGGGATGGAGATATGAGAAATTTAAGATGCCGCAAAGTGTACAGAAGAATACATCATTTCTTGAACATAGAAATCAATGGTACAAACTAGCACAACAACTTACTACACTTTCACAAGACAAGATCAATTATCCTCATTTTGGATATATTTCTATCCATCATCAGATTTAAGGCAATGTAATGAAGGTTACACAAGAAATCTTTTAATTTAAAATGTACAAGAATATGATGTATGCAAGACTTGAAGTATTACACATTAAATGTGATATGTAGGAGATGCATGTTTTTAATATTCCTTGATATGTCATTGTTATTATTATAATGATTTTAACATGATTTGATGGGTAGATAGGAGTTGATGGGATTAACATATAGCTTAATTATCATCACTTGATTTTTAACTAAAATATTGTATTGTGAAAATTTCTGTAATAAAATTCTCCATGCTGCATAAATATTTGGAATGTCAATGCTGCAACAATATCTGCTATTAAGATATATTAAGTTTTCAATATATTTTAGTTCAAATATTGTATTAGGTGGGATAATGATGAAAACTTCTTCAATGTTGGCTATTGCTTCATTATTTATTACCTCACTGGCAAGTGTTGTAAAAGGTCTATTTAGATGTCCTTTTGATGTTGTTTTATTCTTTCCTGTAAAGTTCTTGCTAGCCTACAAATAGAGCCAGAAGAAGTATTGTTAGCATTCTTATAATTTACTGGTGTAAGGTATACTACACCATGTACAGAGTTAAAATCTCTGTCCTTCTTGGTTAATTTTAATGCGTTGGTAGATTTAATGAGAACTGTATATTGGTATTTCTTCATCATATCATTTAATAGATAGTTTAAGTTGATATTGTATAATAATTATACACAGTCAATTCAGAATAATATGACCACCTACCATACATATACTATGGTAGGTGATCATATTATTCTGATACAACTGTGTATATTTATATTACATATATTTATATAATATTTCCCAAAGAACTTTCTTCAAGTTTCGATTTTTCCCCAAAAATACATCAGCCTTTTAAACATTTCCAAATTAATCATGATAATCAGCAAATTACTTTTTGTATAATAATACAATCTAATTGTCTTGTCATGTCATCCCATGACTGAGTAGTTAGTGCATATAAACTGAAAGGCTCCTGTCAGACCTCTCTGGCAAGCAGCTTCTTCAGGGGTATTTATTTATTATTTTTCAATTATGTTACTCATTTACTCAAGATAAACGTTTACAGTTCTTTCGGTTTTCACATCAAAAAACTTTAAAATTAACCTGGCACTCAAAGGTTAATTATTTAAATATCATTTTTATTTAGCTACAGTGTTCTGTGTGAAATGTTACACTTCTATTAAAATAAATATCAATATGTTCAGTCTCCTAATTTTTCTACATAAAACCTATTATTAGTACGTACACTAAAAGCACATTGAAATTACAAACAGCCCCATCTTATGTTAATATAGAATCAAATTCAAAACTCTGCAACTCCTTTTATAAACTTTTTGTAGAAAAATTAAACCAAGGATAAATCAAAGATCTCATTCAAATGTATCTAAATCTTGTTTCCCGATAAAAATTTCTCAGCATTTAGAGTTATGGATGCTGAAATATTTAACATCTTGAATTCTGAAAAAAAAAAAAAATTTTAAATTCAGATTTAAAAATCAAAATAATAATTACAGAAACTTTTAACATGCTTATTATGCATTGTTACATTTCGATCTGGTGGTTTAAAAACATTTAAGATTAATTATTGACTGCAATGTCCTTTTGGATATTACTGCTTTTAGAACTTTATATTAAGCAGTGGCAGGCCAGAATATTTGGGAAGAGGTGTGTGTGCGCATGCACAAGTAAGTTGATAAATTAATTTAAAAATAAAATTTCACTCTACCTTTGGCTACCATCACTGATACTAAAAATATTATTATATTCAGAGTTTTGCTGAAAATTTAGATACATTTGATTAGGATCTTGAACTTTAGGTCACACTTCTTTCTTCAAAAAAAAAAGTTTTTTAAATATCAAATTTGATATTTAACCCTTTGCATGCCAAAAATGTTTTTGCCTTTTATTATTCTATCATTGCTTGGCATACTATAAACATATTTCAAGTATGCCAATATTTGATTTTAACTTCAATACTTCAGCTGAGCTTTATATCTTCTGGGTTATTTATTTATAGTTATTTATCTCCAGTTCTTTAGCTCTTTTTAGATTTATTTTCCATACTTTTAAAAATTAACTTGTTTAAAAAAATTGCTTAACTTATCAATTGTAAGGGCTATAAATTTTCTATAGAACATGATTAAGCTTTTTAGTTGGCATTTCAGTAAATTTCGATGCATCACATCATACTTAAAATACGTAGGTAATGGACAAAATAAGGAAACAGCAATGTAAAAATCACTAAGAGTGTTGGACTTCCATGTGAGTCCAATACAGCCTATATATATTATGGTATAGTCTACCAGTGTCTGAAAGTCAGCAAGAGGGGATACAAGAAATGTGATAAATTCCTGTTTGTTTGACGGAGCTGGAAAATACTGCCTGAGACATTGTTCCAGAAATTCCCATAGATTTTCCAGCAGACTGATATGTGGTGGCCATGGTGGCTATGGTATGTGTGCCAGTCTCATTCTACTCAAACAATTGGGTGACCACATGTGCTCTGTGAATGGGAGCACCATCATTTTGAAAGACAGCTCTTCATGAAAGAAATGCTGTACTGTTAGATAAAGATCACTCAGCACTGTCAAATAGTGATTGGCATTAATCTTGCCTTCTAATAGAATAAGTGCACCCAACCATGCCACGAGAAAGCACTTCACAACTTTACAGAACCACCAGTCCCTAACTGTAGGAAATAAGCAATAAGAGTTGTAGACTTCCTTCAGTTGGTGCCATGTGGACTTGTCTATTTCATGGAAACAAAGTGTAGGATGATTTGTCAGACATCACATTCCTCTATTGCTCAAGTCTTCACTGCTTATGCCCTTTGCACCACTGGACACGACGATGTGCATTGACAGATCTGATAAGTGGCTTGTGAAGACTCGACCATGATATCCAGCTCTAGAGAGTTCTTGACATACTGTTTTTGAAAAACTAATCTCTCATGTCCTACATTATAATCTGTACACAACTGATCAGCTGTAGCTCATCGTTTCACTTTGAACATTGCACTAATGCTGAAATATTTCGATTCTGGAGTATTTGCTTTTGTCCACTGTTACCTTCCCTTTAGATTCCCATGCAGACATGATCTTGGAAACTGTTCCTTTTGAAACATAGTGAGTTCAGCTGTCTTAGTGACAAAATGAAGCTCTTACCAAATGTGCTCTAGCAACCATGCCCTTTTCAAAACTGCTAAGTTCTCTTGGATGACATGATACCAATAATAACATGCAATTACACTGGGTTTACTGTTATAGATGTGATGCTAATCACACTGGAATGTCATTTGTATGCTTCCTGCCTTCATCAGTGGTACAGAGATGCCACTGTTTAACATAAACTGAAGGCTTTCTGCAAACCTTGGTGTTTCCATTTTTCTGTCCATTACCTGTAAATACAACTAGAAAATAGAAAAATTAAATAAAAAAATTATTTAATGATTTAACTATTACAAAATACTTATAACTGATATTAAATAACACATCTAGAAAAAACTAATTTTTATTTTTAATTTGGCTACTGAAGTCAAAATGAAAACTACTGTAAAAATTTGCCTTTCTGACAAAAACTATGCAAAAAATTCCTTTATCTTTTATTTACTATTTATTTAATATTTTTATACTAATTATATTCATTGCTTATTGCAAATGGATATGATTAAAGACTTTTTGCTATTTTATTACTCAGAAATAAGTACTTTTTTTTTCTTTTGATGCAAGACCTATTTCTCTGTTATATTATGGTTCTAAAAGTTTATTCATTTTTCTACTGAAAATACTTCAAAATTAGCTTGGCCATAAGATTATTCCTCTTAAGAAATGAACATTGAATTGCAATGATTTTGAGTGGTATTCATAGGATGAATGAAATATTACCTGAATCTGTGGTTCAAGAGATAAAATACCAAACATAGCTTGCATGTCTATAAGTGACTGTCGAACCTCTCTATAAACAGAACCCAGGAAATTCAAGGGAAGGGAAAGTTGGAAAAGAAGACCATTTACCATCACCAAGTCTCCGACTGTCATAGTTCCTATACAAGGAAAAATATTGTCATGTAATCATGTGGTAACACAAAATAATTAATGAATATAGAATTTATAATTTTATATACATTGTAAGCTAATGCAGTTACATGAAAAGAGAAGCAGATTGCTTAATTATGTCTAAGTTGTAAGCAAAAGAAGATATCCATATACATATGAATGAGTGAATACAGGTCATCAGTTACTTAAAAATAATATCTTCACTTCAGGAGATTTTATGTGGCATAGGATTATTGAACACAAAGAGTACTTAACACCAGCAATGCCAGTGGGTTGTTTAACATCTGAGCAGCAATTTTTTTTTTTTTGCACACAATATGTTTAATGGCCAGGTCACAAGGACATCAAGAGCTCAGATATGGGTAGAGGGACCCAATGGGCAGCTGTTAGACAACAGATTGGTCTCCTGTCAAAGTCATCCAGCACATTCTTTGATGTGCATAGGGTATGGCTCTCTTGCACACATGGCCTGTAAAATCTTATGTATGGCAGCCTTTCCAAGCTCACTGGCATACCCCTTTCTGCCTGAGGGAAGGGTGTGGATTTAGCAAAGATAAATCTCAATGCTGGTTCATGTGGGATTCAAACTTGCAAACTGTGGATTATGAGCTTGGTATGCTACTGACTGAACCAACCCCTACCCCAGCAGTGCTAGTTTAGCATTCATACCTTTTAAAAAACTGAATGAATAACATTGAAAATGAAGATACATACATAATTACTTGAGATCTTTAATTCATCATTAGTCATATTTTTCCCACAAAATGAAATATTTAAGAAGTTACTGAGTTCGTTACCTCAATGTCTCTTTATTGAGGTAACAGGAGCAACTTGCATTTCAATGTTCTTTGAGATTATATAAAAAAAATACCTCCTCAAGTAGCTACTTGCCACAGAGGTCTGACAGGAGGCTGTTAGTTTATACGTCATAGTAGAGGGTCTGTGAGGAAGGCGGGACCTCAGCAGAAAAACAACACAAATGACCATGCCTTACCCGGGGCTTGAACCCAGATCCCTTTTGATTAATAGTCAAACGTGTTATTCACTCAATTAATTTATAATTAGTGCACTTGAATTTTAAAAATTTTAAACTTTCAGTTTATACAATGCTTCATTATACATAATTAATTTTTTTATAGCAAATATCAAAAAGTTAAAAATTCAGCCTACATACCTTTTAGTATTTCTTCACTAGCCATAATCATTATAACAGTTAATGCTGCACTGAAGATGGCATTCTGTCCAAAATTCAACATGGCTAAACTAGTAGTTGTTTTTAATGAAGCAGCTTCATATTTGCCTAACACCCTGTCATACTGGTCTGCTTCATATTGCTCATTGTTGAAATACTGAAATGTTTAGAATATTTTAGTAGTACTTCTTCCATATAACACTAAAATATAATTTAAAAAAGCATAAAATCATTATTCCTATTAATTAAAAAAAGTACCACTTACTTTCACTGTTTCATAATTTATAAGTGAATCAACAGCTTTATTTCCTGCTTCATTTTCAGCTTTGTTCATTTCTACTCGAAAATGAGTCCTAGAATAAATAATAATTTACACATCAGAAATAGTCTACTTTAGAATTACAACTGAAGAGGTAGATGCAATAATGGCCTAATCCACATGAGTTTACAAATGAGAATCAGAAGTTCAGGAACTATAGTAATTGTACTTTTTCACACAATAGTTTTATAGACTAGAGCCAAAACCACAGTTTGTGGAAAGTTCATTTGTGGCTTCACAAAGATATTTATTATTGAAGGACAAGCAAATTTTTAAGAAATAATTACCACTTCTGAATATTGGTAATTTTAAGATCCACAAATGGAATTGGGTTCTTTTTTTTAATATGTCAATTACATTTAGTGTACATATATATATTACATATTGTGTATAGTTATACAGAACTTTTTCTTGCTTTCATTTCAAATTAAAAATTTATACTAAATTATTGTCTTTATTCAATGCAATTACAAATTACAATAAAGGTGGAAAAATTTTATGGAAGCAGATTTAAAATGAAAATAACAAAAAAACTAGACATGTAATCAGAAATAATTTTAATAATCATGTCATTCTCAAGATTTGGTGTGAAACTCCAAAAATCAATCAGTCAATCAAAATACTTTATTTTCAACACATTAGACTACATATTTAGTAGAATATAAACAACCCAAATGCATTCATTTATCTAGGTTGTTATAGTTATGAATTTGGCTTCCTTTTGCTTCAAGAAGCCTATACCAAACGTCAAGATATTCGGCCACTCTTGTTACAGATTCTGAACAATATAGTTTGACACTTCATATTATTAGGTATTTCTCATGCAACATATAGTACAGTTTGTAAAAAGGACTATCACATAACAATTTCCTTGATACCTTTATTTTTCTTAATTTTACAATTAGCATACTCTTGCACCCAGCCCTTCAATTCTGAAAAATTCAACACTAACAGCTTCTTCAACTACCTAGTCCATTGGAACTTAACTTTTTTGTTGTGGTTATATGTAGCAAGTTTTTCAAATACATGCACCACATGTAGCAATTTTTTTTTAAATATAAGCAACACACCTAGAAGCCTTGTCATTTGTCAATACATGCAACAAATCTGGCACATTTTTTTTTTAATATAAGCTACACACCTAGAAGTCTTGTCAATACATGCAACAAATCTGGCACATTTTTTAAATGCATAAGACACACTGGAATATTTTATAAACACACATAATACACCTAGCATATTCTACAAATACTTGCAACACACACCTAACAGATTTCAAATACACATAATACAGTATTCAAAACCCTTTTTCTTTTCAATTCAAAACATTTTAAATTGTAGCTTAATACAATATATATATTTTAAAGATTTACCAAATCACTCAGCAACTGTGTGTGTACTCATTCTTTGTAACAGAACCTAATATTTTGTAGAAAATAATAGCCTTCACCACAATGACTGAGTAATCAAATGGTAGCCCACAACCATTTTGTCATTTGTCTACAAAGGCATAAGGGGAAATAGCAATGAATTTGTCTAAAAGTCATAAGAGATTTTCATGACAACCTAAATCATCGATTGCAAGATCAGTAGAGAAGCACTGTTCAGATATGTTGACATCTGGTAAAATAGGAACTGCAAATACAAGCAAATTAAAACTAATATGAAAGAGTTTTGCAACACATTACTCTTATTCAATATGTACATGAAAGCAATAAATCTAATGCTTTTCATTTTTCTTAGGTATTAGGAACCTAACTTCATTAATAACGAATTTTGTAAAATAAGTAATATTTACATTTCCATCTGTTCACATCAGCTGTTGAGTGGAAAAACTGCCCTCCTATTGCAGTCATTTAAAATAACAAAAAAATTAATTTTTATGCTTTCAAAATAACAGAAAATATTACTTTTTATGCTTCAGTTGCATATATTTTGCAAGGTAATCATCAAAACAAAGCTCAGAATACCAATGGATATTAAGTCTAGAAGTAAACCACTTTATATCTTCAAATTCTTCATTAGAAGTGAAAAACAAAACTCTAAATTATGTTGTAAAGAATCTCCCATTAATATTATTACACTCATGAAAGCATTGAAGGCATCCTCCTGTTGTTGGTAAAATTCCAATGTTTGCAAAAGTATTAAAAATAAGTAGCCTTTTTACTCACAATTGCATTTTTTACCAAAGATGATTGCTGACTCAGCTAATCCCATCATTATCCAAAATGCATAGGCATCTAGACTCAAAAGCATCAGGCTTCTGGCTGACAAAGAATCCAAGTTTTACTACTACAAGGAACTTTAGAGAGGACCAAACTATTATATAGCCTAATTTTAGTCTTTAAGGTGTACACACCTATTTTTGCATAATCTTCAGATTCATAAAAGACTAAGAGCAATACCTAGTTTTCTATTTATCTCATGCCACACATTAGTAATTGTGTAAAACTCCCAAGATAATTAAACTGAGAAACTTACTCAAAAGAGTTACCATTAAAAAAAACTAATGCCCCACCTTCCTCGACAATTTTTATCACTTTAGTTTTCCCACTGTAAATCATCAAACCTATCCTATTATCAGTTTTATTAGCAGTTATAATGAAAGGGTTCTTCTAATCAACATCATTTACCAAAAGGGGAAAATCATCAGCATAATATAAATCTGAAAAATTCATTATATGTAGACTACATAAGACTTCAATCTCATCCAAGCAGTGAATTCCATATAACAATCAATAACCAAAGTAAAAAGAAAATGACAAAATGAACCCTTGTCAAACCTACAGTAAATCAACACTACAAGATTTACCATGGAATTCTTTGTTCTGATGGAGTTCATAAAGTTGAGGTTTTATTGTAGATACTGCAAAAAATAAAATTTCCACTGCTTACACTCTATGCATAAAAGTTAATAGTGTTAAAAAAAGTCTTAATTTCAAGGACTTTTGGAAGTATCAGACAATTATATAATAAGAAATATAATTGCTACTAACTTAATCACAGTAAAGTTTTAAAAAACTCCCATACATGACTGTGTTATTATAGAGGGCCATTATTAGGTTAACTATCTTATGTATTATAACATATGGTATATGATCTCATGATAAACCACAAAGTATGATGATCAACAGAGTCAAAAATATTTTCACAATCTAGAAACCTAATAACCATAAATTTTTGGAACTAAACATTTCTCAAGAATCTGCATAAGCCAAAATAAATTTCAATGCATCTTCTGCAGCCTCTGATCCTCACACTGTCTATCAACCAAATTCTTAATTATAATAAGAACAAAAATACAAATAACTTTATCTAGAATAAAAAAAAAACAGACTTCATGCCCTGTAATTATCACAAGAGCTGTGATCCCCTTTTTTAAAAATAAGAATAACAATAGCTCTAATAAAAATCCTTAGAAACATTTATCATAAAAAAATCCAAAATTTCAAGTCAGCCATATAACAAACAGAAATATACCTAGCTGTAAATATTCCAGTAGTAATTTCACCTACTCCTATGAATTTATGTAGTTTTAATTTTGAAATTGTTGGAACTTTGGATTCTGATACCTAAAATTCAATATAAATCCTATATAAATTAATGTTCCACAACATCAACATTGTTTTTAATTTTCCAAACCACTCTTTGTGTTATCTGTTTTTACCATCTCATTTCACTTTAAAGTATACTGCACAAAAATGCTCACAATACAACAAAACTGACATTTTCTCACATTTAAAACTTTACTGTGATTAAGTTAGTAGCAATTATACTTCTTATTATATAATTGTCTGATACTTCCAAAAGTCCTTGAAATTAAGACTTTTTTTAACACTATTAACTTTTATGCATAGAGTGTAAGCAGTGGAAATTTTATTTTTGGCAGTATCTATAATAAAACCTCAACTTCATGAACTCCATCAGAACAAAGAATTCCATGTAATCAAATGCAGCAGTGCTTCAGGCAATTTCAATAATTTTATATGATGAATATCTGATAATGATGAAACCTCTCACTTATGAAATATAAATTACACCCATTCCACTAAAAATTAATCCATATATAATAAAATTTAGATAAAGATAAATTTTATGGGTTGTAGGCACTTTTATAACATAGATGTCCTATATAATCAACACTGGCTATTGAGATATTTTTGTCTTGTAGTGGTTAGCACGCTTGGCTACTGATCTAAGGGACCTGGGTTCGAGCCCCAGGTAAGGCATGGATGTGTGTGTTGTTTTTCTGCTGAGGTCCTGCCATCCTCACAGACCTTCTACTGTGGCATATAAACTGGCAGGCTCCTGCCAGACCTCTGTGGCAAGCAGCTGCTTGAGGGGGTATTTTTTTTATTAACCTCAACAGTCTCATATTAGCCTCAGCTAGCACATGAAAAATCATTTTCATATGATTCGTTTCAATCATGTTCATTTTACACAACTGAAAATGTAACTTTTATTTGGCTAAACGATTTAAATATTTTTTTTTATTTTGATTAGTGTTGGATTTCCATTTTATTTGTTTATTTATTGATGGTTTGTAATGCACAAATCTATTCCAATATTTCAAATATTGAAAAAGTGATGTCAGAAGAAAGTTATCTAAATTTAGATCATTAATAGGATAGCTCGGTAGCAAAGAATAGAGAGAGAGAGAACTGTTTGATACTATAAGTAGAATTGGTATTACTGTGAAAATTTTCAATATCACAGGAAAGACAAAATATTATATTTACATTGATTTTGTCATAAAATGAATTTCATGGGAACATTCTTTTACAAAACTGTAGGTGTTAATATAAATTATAATCAATAATAATTATTTTTAAGTGCAAATATGATGATCTTCAAAAAAAATTATCTATACAAATAATCTCCTTACAACAAAGTGCCAAAAACAAGGTTCCTTCAATCAATTTCATTATAAAGCAGTTTTACTGAATTTTGAAAAAAAAAATTGCAATTACCATTAAAGAAAAAAACTTTTTTAGTATTGCCACACCAAGTGAAAAAATTCAATCTTATTAAATAACACTTTTAAAAAACATGAAAACAAAAAAAAATTATAAAATTATCACAATATTGGTATTTTAAGGTGAAGCAAAAGACAATTCTATGATGATTCTCACTCAATAGATGGCACTGAATATCACCCATTTCCTGGGGGGGGGGGGGGTAATTGACCACAGGAGGGAGGACATCAAGAGGCTTCTGTATTGTTTGTGCTAAAGAGGGTCTGGAACTGATTTAAAAAAATAGCCTCAATAGGAGGAGAACGCCCAACGAGAGGCTAAGTATCCAAGTCACTACTTCCTTGAGCTTCCGATTTCATTTGCTTTTCACAGCTGAAACAGTTCTTACAATGATTTTTCCCTTAAATATTTTTAGTTTCATTGAGTAATTTTTTTGATGTAATAAAAAAGGCAAAACTTCTTTACATATCCATAGTAAATACACAGATAACTTGTAGATATAGAATTCAAAAATTATTCATCTGAAAAAAATTATTGCCTGCCGAGTCAGAAGTAATTTTTTTCAGATGAATAATTCTTTACGTATATTTGTAGTTCAGTTTTATTTATATTTTTATATATATTACAGTTTCAGTTATGTCATTCTTCCAAAAAATCAAAAGAAATTAGACCATATCAAAATATTCAATATGGTCTGTATTTAATAATTTAATATATAAATATATATATAAATTCTAAATATATATGAGTTTTGTACTGTGATGAAAAGATTTAATTCTGATGGTCAAGGGATTAGCTTACTTGACTACTAATGAAATGGACCTGGGTTCGAGCCTCAGATAAAGAAATGATATTTCGTTTCTTGTGTTGTCTCTCTGGTGAGGTCTCACCTTCCACACAATGATATCTGTGATATAGTTATACTCACTGGCTCTTGTCAGACTGATGTGGCAAACAGCTGATTCAAGAACTTTTTTAATAAAAGCTTGCCAGAATCTAAACCGATTAACTCTAAATTTCGTATACTTCCATTTTTAGTCTCTGATTTTCTGAGAACTTCAGCATGTTTAGAAATTTACAGTACATTTGAAAAAATTAGCTGAATAAATTGGTTGCCCTGAGTGGGATTGGAACCCGATCTCCCAGAATCCATCAAGGGCAACAAAATTTTTTTCAGCTAATTATTTGAAATGTTTCTTTCTAAAGAATATTTTCCTGACATACTTAGTTTGGTTGTTTGGAGTTTAATGGCGCAAGAGCCGCTAGGGCTATATTGCACCAAACAAAAGTATATAAACAGGTAAAAGACTTTCAACCCACAACCAAAGTTAAAAGAAACACAAAAACAGGAAAGAATGACACAGAAACAAAACAGTACTATCAACAAGTGTATAAATCAACAACAACAATGGGTGTATAGGACCCATTTAAAATCAGAAACAAGAATAAAATCTAGAATACAATGTAAAAACATCATAGCCGAGTAAAATAACTAGAAAAACATAAAAAAGCAAAGATAGGAGGTAAAAAAAAGAGTCAACAGATAAAAGATGTCCGAGTGTAAGGGGCTCAGACATAAAATCATGAAAGCTAAAATAAAATTAGCATTTGAAACTTTTTTTCAGTCTGTTTAGTTATTATTTTTTTATTTTTTAATAGCATCAGGAATATACCGTGGCTCTCTTAGTGGCATACTTCTTGTATCTTTTGGGGTCAACAATCTCTAGGATGACACATTACATGTAAAATTTATGTAATTTGGACTAAATATTTTCCCCAAAAAATTATATTTCTCTCAATTTGTATGATTTTTCATAATCAGCCTCACACTAAAAAAAAAACACATCATTTCCTATTTGTGATGACTGATTGACTCTGAATTCAAAAATAATATTTATGCTTTGTGGAGAGGAAGCTAAATTCACCACTATTTAATTTTATACTGATAGTGTGCTGCTCACAAACCAATGCAAATTTTTAACATTACTGCAGCTGATGGACATAACCTCTACCAAAACATCGTCACTAATCAAACCATCAGGACTTGTGTAAAGGTTTAAGTTATTTGGTTTTGAATAAAAACAACAATTCAGTGGATAATCAAGGATAATGAAACAAAACTCATGATGGGTAAAAAGTAATGAAGTCATTCTGTATCTAGTTTTGAAATGTCAATCGCTTGCACCACCGATTGTTAGAATCTTGCAACCGAGGACCCCACTCCAAGTGACCTTGTCAAGAGTCACTGGATACGCATTTGACTGGAGTGTCTGAGTTTGGCCAGAGAGAGGGGAAGGTCGGCTCCATAGTGAGATATTTATTGCTTAGGTGGGGGAACAGAGGTCTGAGGTGCCTGGAGTCACTTGATGCAACTGCGAGATTGGCATACTGCCGATTGAATATAGCAGTGATCGTACTATGCAACTTTTTGAACACATGTTCGTATAAAGAATGAAATATAAACTCGACATATTCCATATCAACTAATAAATCAGCACTTTAGCGTTGATTTCATTTTTTTTTTAGAGGAAAAATTATCTTGAGCCAGGTGGGATACGAACCCACGACCTCCTGATAACATGTCAGGTGCTCTGGACCACTGAGTTACCAGTCACCGATCAAGATCTCCTCTAATTAGTGCTATGAACATTCCTTTTATGTTACATATAGGTGCTATTCAGGCAATTTTTAGCCCAAGCGGCTTTCTATTTGCCATATAGATGGAAGCATATGATTACAAGTATGCAGATAATAAAGAATGAAATAAACTCGACGTATTCCATATCAACTAATAAATCAGCACTTTAGTGTCGATTTAAATTTTAGAGGAAAAAATTGTCTTGAGCCGGGAGAGAACCTGACATGTTATCAGGAGGTTGTAGGTTCATATCCCACCCGGCTCAAGACAATTTTTCCTCTAAAATTTAAATCGACACTAAAGTGCTGATTTATTAGTTGACATGTTCGTATATAAAGAAGCATATAATATAGAATCTAGGTAATTAGGTTTACAGAATAGAATATAATGAACTTGACAGCTATTCATTTTTTGAGTTGGATTGGATTGGATTGTTTTACCTCTGAGCGGCACTTTTTTGCACACCATGGGCTAAATGGCCAGGCCACAAGGACCCCGAAGGCTCAGAGAAGGTTGGGGGAGGGGACCCACTGGAACAGCTGTTGGGAGACAGATGGTAGCCTCCCGTCAAGGCCATCCAGCGTGTTCTTTAACGTGCACAGGGTATGGCTCTCCCACACACGGGGCCACGGCTTAAAGTCCCATCCGACGGACGGCGGCCTTTACAAGCCCATCGGTGTCCCCTACTGACCGTGGGCAGAGCGGGGAAATTTTGCGGAGATAAATCTCAACGCTGACCCAGCTGGGACTCGAACCTGGGAAGTACAGATTACGAGCCAGGCGCGCTACCGACTGAGCCACCCCCGCCCCATCATTTTTTTTTTTTTTTTTTTTTTTTTTTTTTTGAGAAAAGGTGATTAGAAAATAAATTATTTTCATAAAATATTGGATTTTACAGTAATGAAATCAGGGTTCAGGGTGTTGTAAACATGGTGAAATTAGACTTCAAATAAGGGGCTCCCTACACCAGGGGCTACAGAAGGAATAGTAGTGCAATCTAGTATCTCTAAGGAGACATTTGTGGTTAAATTAATAAAAAAGTGCAAGTGAAAAAAACGTATATCTAGAAATATTTTCTCTTTTTCCTATTTTTGACTTAGCCATAAAATTACTTTTAAGTTTCTGTAATCCACTACAATTTCTCTATATCAAGCATTTCTGTGTAATTGGACCCAAAATATTTACCATTACAAATATATGGCTTTCACTTCCCCTTAAGTAACTGATATTCTTAACAGTGTAAATATATACTGTGTGTGTCAATATATTGTACATATGTCAATCATCTGAAAACCATTTTAGAATTCAATTCTATTGAATATTTGAAAAGTAACCTAATTAGTTCAATACATTTTTATTTTATTTATATACTTCATTCTCTGATTGCAACTTTAACTTTACATACCTCCACTGAGTGACTAAAAGTGTGAAAGCTCCATAAGCTCCAATGCAACCAAGAGTGACTACTGCAAACTTGCCTCCACACTTGTAATACTAGAGGAAAAAGAAAAATATTTCAAAATTCAAATTGGGACATTTTTTTTTTATTTTGTAAAAGATGTATTTTCTTTCTAGTTTATTAACATTACTTAAGAGTAATCATTTATCACCTGAGGTGATTCTGATTAGCTGAACTTATAAGTGTCTGCAGAAGAATGCTGCTTTTCTACTTTGATATATGATCTTTAGTTTAAAATATATGCAGAATGCAGATAAATGAGAAAAAAAATATCCATACTGAAAATAATTTCTGACTGTGCTTATTCTTCCAGTTAGGAAATAATTTAAGTAATGTGCTTTGAATTAATTTCTAGAATGTTTTCTTAACTGTTGTTTAAAATAAAGAAATCTTTATAGTTACAAAATTATGTCATACAAATTACAGTATTACTTTTAAATGCATAATATCAAATTTGTACATATCAGAAATAAAAGTACAATATATTTATCCAACAATTTCATGTGTATAAATTTAAAGGGTAAAATGAGTCATCTTTTGTTTTTTGTTAAGTCTCCGATGTTAGAATGGCTGGCCTTTCGAGCCCTCATAAACAATCATTCAACAGCACTAAATAAGTATATTCATGAAATAAGTTTTCATAACTGTCCTTTCAGCATTGGCTATAAAATCTTCCTCATTAGTAACCTTCTGAATAGCACTAAAAATTACAAGTTGCATATCACTACTAATAAAGCAAACAACACAATGCTGATCATTTTTCAATCTAACTATTGAAAATTCCTGCATTACATTTATTAATTATTCGTTTTAATTATATTTTTTTAATTTGTCTCCTCATTTCTCATCCACTATCCCTTCATAATTTCAAAAATCCTGATATTCACTCATACATAACTTTTAACTAATTGATCAACAAAACTCATCACGATTATCAATGTGCATTTCTTTAAATCAACAATATAAAACTCAAATAAAGTTAATTCCTGTCCTAATGCAAGACACTCAATTAAAATTATTGCAAAAATTCTAGAATTAGCACCCTAAAAACATCATAAATGATAAGCACAAATAATGTGCTTTGATTTCATTAATAATAATGAGATTTGACAAGAGAGTTTTCCATATTACTGATCAAATTTTGTGTCGATTTGATAATAATACCTACTTCCAAGATGAGATATTAGAAAACAGAATTATAAAAAAAATTCCTGGTTTTGAGAGGAAGAGGTGTCAAACAAAAAGGTAAGCAACAGTTGATTTCCTGTCCTGAGACATACGGCTCCATTGAGAGAAAAATACTATTGTACCAGATATTTGTGCATTAAAAAGAAAAAAGTATATATATATAAAAAATGAGATAGGAAAATAATCCATTCAAGGTTCTAATTAAATCAACCTTCAATGCAAAGGACAACAAATATTGTTCAGAATAGATATTTTTGTAGAATTACACAATCTAGCTAGTAACTAAATGCTTAATTGTAAATTTTGTAATAGGTGATCGATACATCTTCTTATATCGATCTTACTGGTACATCTTTTTATTATCTTCTTTTAAATAATATTTAGTACAGAGCTCTCAATAACAGTGCTTTTAACATATTTCAAATATTAATTTTAGGCAACTTCAATGGTTTAACCAGGGAGTGATGACGTAGGGAGGTTTACTCACATCACCTTACAAAAATTTGCATTTTTAAGGAATTATCTGTTCATTAAATTACACCAAGAAAAAATTTTTACCCCCACTACTAACCCCAGAATATTCACTGGGTATTGTTACAAATTTTTCTTCAAATTTTTATTTGGAGTTATTCAGAAATCCATGTCTGCAATTGTTCACAATGAATTAATGGCAACAGATAAGAAACATCTCAAAAGTGTACATCCTGTCAAAAACACTAGACCTTTTGCTCAGTAACAAAGAATAAATATTACATGAAGTTCTATTATCTAAGAGCAATAAATTTGAAGTTTACTTTTGTAAAAATTTTTTTTAAATGTTAACAGATAAAATACGAAAGCTCTTCACATGAGAACAGTGCTCTGACATCAAGAAGAAAACAAGGAAGAGAGTTAATAATAACTTTTTTCCCACCCATTAGGATGGGCAATTCTTACATCCTATCTTATCTTGAATTATCTATCATTATCTACATCAGCAGCAGCTCATCATAAGGAGCACATGGAGCATGTCCATCCTCTGGAATAATCAAAGAATAATAATAAAAAAAAAAATAGATATTTTCCCCCATTTAAAAATTCTTTTAATTTACTGCTCATTTGTACATGTGAAACATGAGTGATAATACACATTTCATCCATGCCAAAAACTTTTATGAACAGAAACCAAACTTTTACTCTCAGTATATATTGTAAGCATGTGCTTACATTTAGTACAGTTTATCACACAATAGGTATCGCATGACATAGAACTATGGCGATTTACCATAGGATTCATGCATGATTATGCATTGCACACAACTCTAGTGTCCATCTACTAAAATAAAGTGATTGTTGATTGGATGTGTCAACTAGAGGGTTGGTTAGTTGGTTGTTTGGGGTTTTATAATGCATCAATAACTTAGGCTATAATAAGCCCAAGTACAGGGTGTAACCAAAAACCTATTTTCAAAGTGATTCAATATGGAGAAAAAAAACAAGATTTGGAACCATGGAAGATACAGCTTAAAGATGTATTCTAAATAAAATGTGCACTACCTTTATTATGCTTAGTTACAAAATGTTGATGCATTTTAAGGATCCCTACAAAGTTCATAAATTACTTCACTTCTTTATTATGTTTATTACCTTCTTTTATTAATATTTGCTCAATAAATGAAATATACCTTCACAATTCATTTACATTTTAAATGATTACAGATAGCATCTTCACAATTAACTAGTATTTTATGCAATTAGTAAGAGCAACTTTCTGATTAATTAATATTTTGCATTAGAGGCAATATGTTCTATTATTTTTCCATAAAGTATTTGTTTATTTTGGATGATGTTGGATACATTCTGCTAATTATCCCTCTCTTCCATGTGTTTGGAGTTTTTCTTATTTATGGATCATACACTTATTTATAATCTTATCTTTCTTATGTATGTACCTGAGATCTAACAGGCATAATTAGTAGGATTCTTTACCTGAATTTCTGAGGGA
Organism: Ryuthela nishihirai; assembly: GCA_038380435.1. Taxonomy (NCBI): domain Eukaryota; kingdom Metazoa; phylum Arthropoda; class Arachnida; order Araneae; family Heptathelidae; genus Ryuthela; species Ryuthela nishihirai. The sequence goes on along the minus strand of JAWZYU010000001.1, from coordinate 122,362,343 downwards.
AAAATTGTAAACAAAATTTTTTTGAATGCTGTTAAAGAAATCTTTTTTAATACAAAATTAAACATACATATTTCTAGCTGGCAGCTCAGATATTAAGTTATTGAAAAGTAACAAATATCCAATTCAGAGCTCCTCCAAATGAGAATGATTCTATCTCAGCCATTATCAGGAACAATACTCAATGGATTAGTTCAGCTGAATTTAGTCTGGAAACCTGTAAGTTAATGAGTTAACTCACAGAAATCTGATTTGTTTTACACATACACAAGTCTTTTGTACCCTCCCTATTGCATATGTCATCAGAGAAAGAATGCTTCCATCCTAAGTTAATTGCTTTTTAATACTTTGACAATGGATGAATATTGAGAAAGTCAGAAATTTCAGTTTCAACTGGCAACTTCTACTGTTAATGAAGACAAATTTCTGATTTCAGTTGCAAGTGTGCCTAGTACAGAATGATCGATCAGTTTACTTATGGATCATCAAATCATTATAAATTACAACCCACAGCTAATTTGATAGAATTTAATTATCACGATTAATAGCTGTAAAACAAAATAAAATTATAAGTCAAGAGAAGTGTTCAACATATCATATGTCGTATCAGAATTAGCTAAAGCTTGTTATGGTAGCTACTTAACTACGATCGATGTGCTCCTGACATTGTACCCTCCATTGGTACTATTTGTAAGCTTTCCTTTATCTTGTAAAGTGATTAAAAAAAAAGGAATAATATTTACCAGTTATTGGTGATGAACTAGATGGTAGTTCGCTGGTACAAGTACAGCTTGCAATTAGATCTCATATATTGTTCTTTCTTCAGTTGTTCTTTGAAGAATGGTCAAGTTGGTATGGGCTTGTTATTATCAGTGCTAATTGCATTCTTTTGATGCAGTTGTATTCTTGTGATGACAAAATGCATAGCTGGATGAGGGGGCGGGGGGACTTGTTTTTTAAACTTTTAACATGTTTTAGAAGTTTTTTAGTAAGTTTTGGGGATGTGTGAGCAAATATCTTAACATCAGTATAATATCAACCAGTGATGAAGTGATGAACTTATAAGAGAATTATAACAACCAGTGGCTGTTAAAGCAAATAAAAACAGCAAGTCTCTTAAGGACTGGTATACAACAGTTGCATAGATGGGTACAACTGTACCAAGTGTCAAATTAAGATCATCAAATACCTGGCTAGAAAGAGTAGTGCATCACAAGAATACAAGTAGCAGTGATGATAACAAGCCCGTACCAACCAGGCCATTCTTCAAAGAACAACTGAAGAGATTTAATTGCAACCTGTACCTGTACCAGAAGACTTCCATCAAGTTTATCACTAATAACTGGTAAATATTGTTCCTTTTCTCTTGAGCCCTTTACAAGATAAAGGAGAGCTTACAGATAGTACCAATGGAGGGTACAATGTCAGGAGCACATCGATTGTAGTTAAGTAGCTACCATGATGAGCTTTAGCAAATTCTGACACTACATGTATATTGAGCACTCCTCTTGATTTATTATTTTATTTTGTTGTATTAATTCCATCAAAGCATTAATGTCACAGAATGGGCAGGCTCATGAGAAAAAAAAAACAGTTCAATATCGATAGCACTTCAGTCATTCAAGAAATCACTGTTTAGCAAAAATTAAATCATAAAATTCACAGTACTACTTAAAACATAAAAACTACTATGAATGCTGTACAAAAATTTTCACTCCTTTTTTAAGTTTACAGCAAATTTTTTTAACAGTATTCCAATTTTTTATTTTTTTAATAAATGCATCACTCTGCACATTTGACAATTTTTTATAACTGCCAAATGACTGAACTCTCATTTAATTTTTATTAATACTGAAACACTCTAGAGACCGCTTTTTCTATTCCATAATATCATAACAGCCATATATCTGAGTAAAAAAATCATTAACTTGGGCTGGAAGAATTATTTGCCTGAGGATAGGCAGTAGAGTGCATATGAAAACAACACAACAAACAAGCTCATTAAAAGCAAAGAACTCCAGATTAAATGCATCTGAATCAACTTCTTGGTTGCTGCTCTTCATCATGGTGTGTATGTGTGTGACTCAAGTGGAAGCAATCTGCCATTAAAGGAACATTCAATCAATGCATATCGTTTTTCAGTAACTATATTGATCTCTAAGTTTGGATGGTGGTATTTTATGGTGCAAGAGCAACTAAGATCATGCTGTGCAGAACAAAATATATCGTAAAAGAATAAGCAGATCAAAATCTGTCTAACCCCACAACCAAAGCAAAGTGTAAAACAAGTAGATGACCACAACAATAAAGACAATAAAATGGTATAACAAAACAAAGGGAAGAAAAAAAAACTATGTATAAAACAGAACCAACAATTGCACAATACAAAATTCAACAATAGTTATATAGGACCCATACAAAAAGTAACAAGTGTAAAATACAAAGGTCAAACATTAAATACATTTAAAATAACAGCACATCATAAAAAGTCAAAAACCTGTGGTAAAAGCAAATGATCAGATTAAAGATGACCAAGTGTAAGACATTGAGACAGAAAGTGATGAGAGTTAAACATGAGTTCAGCATTAAAACAAGGACATTTAATTAAAATATATTTGATAATTAAAAGGGTGTTGCAAAACTTGCAATAAGTTGTCCACCAGAAGAATAGAATACATTAAAAAAAATCACAACTTATGCAAAGCTGAGCAAGTACAACTTCCTCCTTGCAGTTACTGTGAAAATGCCATGGTGATGCATGGTATGCAGTTACTGTGATGATAGCCATGGTTTGACTATAGGCTTGATCTGCTTGATAGGAAAGCACTGCTGGAAGTCCAGGTATGGAACTAGCAGTGGAGAGCCAGACAGGAGCATTGCCAACTTTGCGCAGCATCTGCAAAATAATTGTCCCCTATGCTGATGTGATTAGGCTACCTTGAAGATACCAGTCAGAAGAGGTATTTTTAAATAAAGTCTGTCCCAGTATTTGAATAGTTTAAGGAGGAATCCATCCTAGTGGTCAAAGATATTCATGGTCCATCACAGTACTTGAATGATTTAAGGAGGAAAATCCATACAATTGGCTGTGTTTTAAAGCAGTGGTTCTAAACATACTTTCCCCACCGTTGAGAAAATTGTAGCCTCAAAATACACAAACATGTGACTGCCTGCTTTCTCGTTTTGTATGACTTTGATTCACTAGGAAGCTTTTGAAAAGAATTACCTGCACAAACTGAGAACAACTCGCATTGCAATATATGTTTTCCACTTCATTTTAGTGGTTTTTAAAAAATTCTTGGAGATATGTGCAATATATATATATTTTTTGTCTACATTCTGGTTTCTAAAACTCTTGAATATGAGGATGGCCTTCTTGACCCTCCAAAATTCCTATTGATCCAGTCTTATCAGTTACTATCTGATATCTGATTTTTCCATAAAAAGCTACATTTAGAAATTCAGAGTTTTGAATTTACCTTCCCAATAACATAACATGCACCATGTAGTCTGTAAATATTGCACAACAATATATTTTCTCATACAGTTTTAAGAATTGTATACATCAAAGAGGCAAAACATTATGACCATTGTGTGTCTATGAAAATCAAAGCAACTGCAGGTAAACGACACCATGTTTGAAGGTCATGAATGGTACAAATAACTCCTGATAATTAGCTCTCTTAATCAAAATTATTCTTGTTCTTCAGATGGGAAAGGCAGTGGACTTAAGTGAATTTGACATAGGGCAAATTGTAATGGCCAGATGACTGGGTCAGAGCATTTCCAAGACAGCAAGGCTTGTGGGGTACTCACGGTCATCCATGGTTAGTACCTTCAAACAGTTGTCTGAGGAGGAAAAAACCACGAACTGCCAGCAAGGTGTGGGCCGACCATGGCTCATTGATGCTACAGGTGAGAAAAGGCTATCCTGTATGGTACGAGCCAACAGAAGGGATACTTTGGCGCAACTTGCCTGCAATTTGAATGCTGGTGATAGGAGTAATGTGTCACAACACACAGTACATCAAACCCTGCTGAAAATGGGACTGCATAGCTGCAGACTGTTCCAAGTGCCCATGCAAACCTCGGTTCACTGTCGAAAGTGCCTACAATAGGCACGCGAGCATCAAAACTAGACCTTGAATGATTGGAAGTAGGTCATCTGGTCTGACAAATCTTGTTTCCTGTTGCACCATGTGGGTAGTCAGGTAAGTGTGAGTCATTTACCAGGGGAAGTGTTGGCACCAGGATGCACCGTGAGATGAAAACAAGCAGGTGAAGGAAGTGTAATGCTTTGTGCAATGTTCTGCTGGGAAACCCTGGGTCCAATCATTCATATGCGGGAAACTATGATATCTACCACCTATCTAAACATCATTGCAGATCAGGTACATCTTTTCATGGCAACGGTATTTCCCTCTAGTAGTGCCTTTTTTCAGCAGGATAATGCACCATGCCACACTGTTCAGATTGTTCGAGAATGGTTCATGGAACATGAGGAAGACTTCCAGATATTGCCCTGGCCTCCAAATTCCCCAGGCATCAATCCAATCGAGCATCTGTGGTTTGTATTGGAACAGCATATCCAATCTGAGGTGGCTCAACTATGTAACTTACAAAAGTTAAGGATCTGCTGGTAATGTGTTGGTACCAGATACCACAAGACACCTTTAAGAAAGGATTGTAGCATCCATGCCTCGCTGGGTAAGGCAGGTGGTCATAATGTTTTGGTTCTTTATGTATACACCTATCCCTTGATTTACATGGTAGATAGGTTAGGCACCGAAACAATGAAAAACAAACAAATAAACAAAACATTATATTGTGGGAGGGAGTGGTAAAATTATTCAATATAAACATAAAAACTTGCAATTTTTTTAATGAAATTTTGCTGAGAGGGAAGGGGGAGTAAAACATTTTCAGTGAGTTTAGTATGTGTGGGGTAAAAAACCCTAAATTGCCCTCCCACTTGAAAACTGATTTGCATGCCAAAAAGTCTTTTTTTGCTTTCATACTCAAAACCTCATTCATTTTCAGAAAACGACACAAATTCAAAGTTTTTTATTGGAAAACAAACAAAATAATAAAAGAAAACATATAACCTATAATCTAATGTGATATTAAATAAACTATCCACAGCAACAAGTTGTAAGCTGTCCACCGATAAAGCATAACTGTGAAAAATCGATAATTATTGATCAGATCTGTAAGATTGATAATTTACAGAAATAAAGTAAATCCACAGAAATGAAAACTAAGGTTTAATTACAAAAGGAAACAAAATACTATCTTTAAGAAAGGAGTGTATATACTACTTGACTTAAATCATCCATGTAAACAACTTGCCATGCGGCCACAGCCACTTAGCAGGTGGCCACTGTTGCACATGTGTGTGAGCAAGCAATTAGAACACTTACTACTTCCTCCTTCTATTGTGACTCTGTGTGTTGCAGCCAGTCTTCAAGAAGCTTTGGCCATGAAACTTTTTTAAGTTATAGTTTCGATCTGAACAGTGGAAAAAATGAATAGAATGCTAGGATAAATGATATAAATGATAAAAGTAATTCTAGGAATATTGAATATACTATTAGTATTCAAAATTAAAGGATAATCTATAAATTCATACATAACTCGAAGTATTTTTAAGGGAAAGCAATGAAATTTGGTAAAGAGGTTTATTATTACATTACAAATGTAAATCAATCAGAAGTTGGGTTGTTTTACCTCTGAGCGGCACTTTTTTGCACACCACGGGCTAAATGGCCAGGTCACATGGACCCTGAAGGCTCAGAGAAGGTTGGGGGAGGGGACCCACTGGAACAGCTGTTGGGAGACAGATGGTAGCCTCCCGTCAAGGCCATCCAGCGTGTTCTTTAATGTGCACAGGGTATGGCTCTCCCACACACGAGGCCATGGCTTAACGTCCCATCCGACGGACGGCGGCCTTTCCAAGACCATCGGTGTCCCCTACTGACCGTGAGCAGGGTGGGGAATTTTTGCGGAGATAAATCTCAACGCTGACCCAGCTGGGACTCGAACCTGGGAACTACAGATTACGAGCCTGGCGTGCTACCGACTGAGCCCTCCCCGCCCCATCAATCAGAAGAAATCCATAATTGTATAATGTGCATGCATTAAGATCATAATCGTGCAATGTACATGAAAGAGCAGTCAATGGAGCAATACTTAAAGTCTGTTACATACGATATGAGGTATGTTAATATGAAGTATGATCACCCTGTCAGCCATGCAGCTCAAGCAAAAACTCCTCATACTGTTTATGAGGATACTGATGAGGTCTTGAAGGATTAATGACCACTCCTTGACAAGTGCTGTTCTGAATTTGTGGAGTGTTTTGGGAGGGGGCTGGTGAGTTCCAATGCATTTCCCGAGCAATCCCATACATGCTCAATAGAATTGAGGTCAGGAGATCTGGGTGGCCACTCCATTTGGCCACCCAGACCTCCTAACCTCAATTCCATTGAGCACCCAAGATCAATATCTTCCTCTTTGAGAAAATTGTCGACCACATGAGCTCAATGAGGGGGGATGTATCATTCATAAGAATAAAATCTAGACCGACTTCCTGGAATGGCCTGACATGTGGATTCAGGAACTTATCTCTGTACCACAGGGCAGTAACAGAGCCACTCGGAAAGATGTGCAGGTCTATATGCCCATTCATCATGATTCCTGCTCCAACCATCATGGCATACCCACCAGACTAGTCCTTTCCTCTGATGTTTGAGAGATTGTTGCTGGTTCCTGGTTCTCTCCAGATGTGAATACGTCACAAATCAGTACTTAAGCTGAATCGCAATTCATCTGTGAACATAACATGCATCTACTGGTATGGACTCTATGGCCACTCCATGTTAAACGAACTTGCTGGGTAACAGGTGTTAGAGGGACACAAATAACAGGTCTTCTGGCATAAAGGTATTGCTCACAAAGTCTACTGTAAGTATGCCTTGGAACCCTCATTCCTGTAGCTGCTGCAAGTTCCAAAGACAGTAGTTGCCAGCAGTCATCACTCTGTTCTGTCTGGCAGTAAGACTCACATAGCAATCGTTTGCAATAGTTGTGGCTCTGGGATGCCTTGTCCTGGTCGATGATGAACATCTGTCTGTTGAAACAGTCTCCGAAGTCTTAACAGGACATTTTGTGGAACATTCAATACTCTGGAATCTTGTCTGGGACTAACCTGCTTCCATTCTTCAATCACTCTTTACCACTGAAATTCATCCATACGATGTCTTCAGAACATAATCAACTCGATGTGCCACTGAAGTGAAAGCAAGAGTTGTCTAGAACAGCTACAAGCTGCGAATAGACTTGTGTCTTTTTAACACATTCCTATTTTGCATATCCTGCTTATGTGGCAATTGGAAATGCAGGAAAGTTTTCCAAATAGCATATTTTCCATGTTCGTCCATGTTCACTATATTCTGTTACATATATCGGCAGCTATGTAAGATTTTGTTAATTATCCTTTCATTTTGAGCAGCAATGTAGGTTTAAGGCAGAAAAGAGTGTAAAATGGGGGTGTAGGGGGGACAGTGGTATGTACTTCACAATTACTTTCAAAATTTTCAATTTTTTAAAATAGCAGTTTTTGTTAATTTACAGGAGATTTTTGAAACTTTAAAGAAAAATTTGCTGATAATAGTTCAAACTTGTGACCTTAAATTATAAGGTTGCTTCAACAAAGAGTAATGTTAATAATAAACAAATCGGCAATACCGTATAGCACTTTTAAGAAATGCCAATCAGACGGCCTTAACAAATTATTTATATTGTAGTTTAATATAATATGCATCAAATGAAAAAGAAAATATTATTTCTCAAATTTGAATTACGCATTTTAAAAAGATATTGTAAGAAAATTTTCTAGATAATTTCTAGCTTTAAAAAAATCGATTTTTTTTTTGTTGTTGTTGTTGTACAAAAGACATCTACGTTCATCAGGGACCTTGGGAGGGTTAATTGTATTGCTATCTGAAACATAATTGCAAAATTTCCTTTTTTGTTTAAAAAAAACAGTCATCATCATCATCCTCAAGCAACCATGGGCTACAGAGGTCCAACCAGATGGTGCAATTTAGTTCTCCAAGCATATCTGCCCTGAGCTACATCTGGCCACTGTACATCAATTCTAACGAGGTCCTGTTTGACATTGTCTGCACACCACATCCCAGGTCTCCCCCTCTTTCTGAGGCCTTTAGGCACACTGTTCATAACTCTATTCGCTTATCTATAATTATCCATATGGGCAACATGGCCAAACCAACGGAGTCTCTCTGCACAATATGCTGCTTAAAGGAGGTTGGCAACTCCTTTGTTGGAAATCACATGCTTTAGTACAAAATCATATAAGAAATAAAAAAATATATATATAAAAACAAATATGCCATCAGTACTCTGAAAGCACAGAGAAAAATGAAAAATATAAAAACTCCTTGAAAAAAGTATATAAATATCACAAAAATAATTCTATTTTAGTAATATGTAAACCTTTACTACTTATTTTAAGTATTTCACAACTTGAACATATGTATTTTTAGTCAGTTGTCCTTCAAGCATTTACAACACTGAAATTGTTTCCTCTATTGAGCATTCATGACTGGAGTCCCAGACATGGAAAAAGCACTGCTTGATAGTGAAAATTTCTTTTTTATCAGAAAAACCTGTGCATATATACACAGTCGTATCAGAATAATATGACCACCCTCCATTCCCATTATTAGGTAGGTGGTCATATTATTCTGATATAGTAGTGTATATCTTTCATAATCTATCTCTTTAATGCACCTTACAACAACAGGGAAAAAGCTTTGTGGCTTATTATTTTTCTGGTTATATTCTGAGTTTTTTCCCCTACATTATCATTAAGGATACAACTATTTTACATCCCACACTGAGAATGTAGTCAATAAATGATCTCACTCTAGCTCCATAAAGCAGTGTCTCTAGTTCCACATAAAGCTCAATGGGATAAACTGATTATATACCATTCCTAACAGAAGGGATAAGGAAAACGAAGTTAGTATGGAAGGCCAGATATAACCCATGAAGAATATCTCTTGAAAGTTGACCAATGAAATAAAAACATTGCAGTTAATGGGATTTTCCTCAGGTTTGGCATATAAACTGACAGGCTCCTGTCAGACCTCTGTGGCAAGCAGCTGCTTGAGGGGGTATTTTATTTATTTATAGCTGAAGGAGTTCAAGAGTTGAGGCTCTAATCATAACAATGAAAATAGACAGTACCCCTCATAGATGGTTATAGAACAATTAAGACAGATGAGAAGAGTAGCATGATAAATTTCATACTGTGATTTTTTTCCCCACAATTTTTAGTTTTTTCTTTTGTAAGATCTTGTAGAGTGATCAAAACAATTATAGTTAAAAGATTTTACATTTTGAAGTAGTATACAAGATTTAAAATATAAAACAGATTATCAGTGGGTTTTAAAGACATTTTCCAAATCAGTTCTTATATCTGAACATTTGTCTAATTTTCATGATGTTTTAACTTTGAAGAGAAAAAAATTATTTCATCATCTCACAAAATTTTTATTTATTCCAATTATTAATGTAAGCAACAAAAGTAGTGGTATAATACTATCTAAAGTAGTGGATTCATTGTGAATTCCATATGCTACAGGAATCTACATCATTTAGTAATTAACTTCAGTTTGTTTAATTGACTGAAATATTTTGGAAAAAGCAGTAAATCTCAATTTTCAGTAAATTTACCATTTGTATCATCTTTGAAAATTTACCTTAAATATTCAGCTTGCCTATGTATAAGCTGTCTAATATTAGTTAAGCTTGATACTCATGGGGGAAAACATGAAAGACAATTTTTGTTTAGTGTTTGGTTAAGAATTAGTTGAATGAAAGTTTTTTTGCCCATTTTTGTATTTCATCATCTCAGAAAATTGAATAAAGTTACATCAAATTTGCATTTGTTATAAGCAAGTTGGTTAGCAGGAATTTGTGAGATAATGTAAGAGGAATTTTCATTTCATAATTACACAAATAGCTATCTTTTCACAACCTCCTATTAATCATCCTTTAAATTTAAACATAAGAACAATCTAATAATAATCTATGTAACATACATTCTCATTTTTATTTATCAATCTTCTATTTTTTCCAACTGCTAAAAGGGAAATGAGACATTCTGACATTTTTAAACAACTAAAAGTAAACCCAAACAACATTTATATAAGTGCATTATTTTTGAAACCACATTTTTTAAATAAAGATGTATACATATAACTGTAGTTTAATATTAAATATAAAAAAAAGTCTTAATGTAATGTTAGCACCTTTTCAAATTCCTTCCCTCTTCCATCCTTTCTGAGTAATGCTAAGAAAAACAGCCAGTTAAAAATGAATGGATAACACAGAAAATACTAGTACATTTCTAATTATAATGCACATATTATTAATTTCAGATGAGTTTTCTGTAGTGTACAAACCCTATTTAAAAATTATTGAAAGTTAATCCAAATTGCTAATGTTTTTTTTGTACTTATAATCAAATTACCAAATATTAATAATAGAATTGCAAATAGAAATTTTTCTGAATGTCAATACATAAGTATTTTATTTTAATCCATCAGAAATTAACAATAGTGTGCAATATGCAATTTTAAATTGTTACATTTAGTTTTCAAACAGCATTATTTCTTGCTAATTTAAATTAATTTTGAATTATTAATTTAGATTTAAAATTAGGTTTAATTCAAAACATATATAGCTATGAGGAACATTTACATAGTAAAAGAGTTTCTTTAAACCTGGATTAATGAAAAACTATGTGGTTGGCTGACAAGCCTAACCCATGCTCTTTCCATTTATTGCAGATCTCTCAATAAATAAAATTTCAAATGCACTTTTCATCTCAAAGTAAGAATGTAGCAATTACTTTGTTTCATTGAAAAATTAATACAATAATAAGTTTGAATCTTTTCTTTTTTTCATATTACACTGTGAAATAAAAAAAGAGGGATTCAAATTTTTATTATTACTGTTTGTCTCTTAGTTTTACTTTAAAGTGAAAGTAACTTTATTGGAATACTTTCGGCATGTCTCATGATTATTCTAATTTAGATGCCAATGAAAAAAATTAAATGAGAGATATGAAAATATATGAAAATATCAAATAATCTTACCTAATTAGTCCACTTAAAAATTAAAGCTAAATGGTTTTGAATAGTTTAAACATGGCATTTCAATAGTAATATCCATCTACATCTGGTAATGATCCATCTACATTTAAATCTATGTTTATTATGCAATGTATGTGCATTTTTTACTGTTCACACTAGTATAACTGGAACAAGTAATGTTAGGCCAATTATAACTGTAGATATGTAACATTTTTAAATATATATTTTTCCACAACTAAACTGTGTGTAAACTAAGACCACTGACAATTTAGTATAATAGCTAATTAAAAAAGAATCAATAATTAACATTCCTCACATAATATGTATTTTAGATTATAGACATTTTATAATTCACAAACTGTAAGTACATATTTGAAAAAATATATTTCATGAAAAAATTAAGTGGTAATTTTATTACTACAATTAATAATCATACTGGACATTTTGCAATGTTTTAATCTGCATCTTAGTTTTCAGAATCACAATATTTATATAATTCTGTGAAAAACTAAATACACAAAATAATAACTACATACAGGAAATAATACCTTACCTGTAAAACAAATCCTTAGTTTTATAACAGCAAATATAAAAGTAAATCCAGAATCTTACACAAGATTTACTTAACTATTATGTTATTCAAAAATAGTTTAACATACAAATAAATGATTTCATTGCAAAATGTTATACAACTATTCTTGCGACATCTTTTTCCTTAAAAGATGAAACAAATGGTTAATAAAGAGGGAAAAAATGTTTTTCAGCAAATAAAAAACATTTTACATTTATTTGAATTGTTCCAATTCCACAATTTGTGCAATTCCTCTCAGTGATATTAAAAAGCTTTGAACTGAATAGCTTGAAATCTTCATGAGACTGCAATCTATTCTGTTCAAAACTAAATTTTTGCACTTCCTTTGGTCTAATTTAATATGACATTTATCTGAAGCTGTTATAACTGAAATATGAATTTTGTCATCTAAAATTACAAAATGCTGCAAATATGTATATTATTAAACTATCATAATTCATTAATATTTCCATACTTTTGTGATAAAAGAATAAGTTAAAAATACAAGAATAATTAGAACATATATGAATAATTAAATCTCAATATTATGACATTGCTGTAATGCTGTTCAAAGATAAAACAACAAAACCCAATTACATTGAGAATACAGTTTTAAATTATTACCCAAATGTTAAAACTAATACAATGTAGTGTGAATTTTTCATACCAAGTTGCCTAAAACCAAAATTATAAGGCTCTGCACTTTTATGCTCCCTAACTGTGTGATGAATTTTGAATGCAATGCTTGTCATTTAAGTTTTTTCTCAAAATTGAACTATTTTTGACATACTGAATACTTCTCTAAAAAATTTGAAATATGAATCTACTTTTTCATGAAAATAACTTCAAATATTCAGATACAAAAAGTTAAAGAATCAAAAAAGTGAGAAATCAAAATTTACACTAAATACATAAGCACAGACAAAAACCATGCCTTTGAATCTATGCTTTTTCCAAGAATATATTTGTTATGTACTGTATGTAGTGAAATCCTTGTCTGAGGACAGCTCTCTGTGTGCATAAAGCAATAAAAAATTATAAGATTGCCCTCCTATTAACAATATTAAATATCATTTATGTGCAGTTACTGACTCACATATTCCCCTACTTTTTACGATATTGTCCATCAGAACATAAAGGGGAAAATATATGTCAAAATATCTTTCCAATGTCAAAGTATATAAATGTGAAATCAGACAACTAGAAAAGATTTCCATAAAAATAAGCAATCGTTTTATTATTAAAATTAGTGTAGGAATGCAAAATCAGACAACTAAAAAAGAAGAGGGATGGCTCAGTTGTAGTATGCCAGACTTTCACGTTTCTGGATTCCAGTCCTCACAATGCTTGCAACTGAAAATTTTGCCTATTAACTCCTGTTCTGCCCTTGGTGAGAAAGGGAAAACCAAGGGGCTTCCATCTGTCAGCTGGGATGTTAAGCTATGGCTTTGTGTACAGGAGAGCTCATATGTTGTGCACATTAAAGAACACATTGGATGGCCTTGATGGGAGGCTTACATCTGTCTCATCTCCTAACAGCTGTCCAATGGACTATTCCCAGTTTTCTCTGAGCCCTTGAGGTACTTGTCATTACCATCTTGATGATAAATGGCCATTTAGCCCATTATATGCAAAAAAAGCACTATTCAGAGGTAAAACAATCATATCCATTGTTCCAAATCCTTACTTAACTTTTCATCACAACACTAAAGAATAATATGCAAGATTACTTCTTTCAAAACTGAAAAACATACAGGCCTATTGCTAATGGAACTGGCCTGTATGTTTTGCACCACATAATTTGCCAAATCCATAAAAACCTTGTTGTATGTCTGCAAGTCCAACAAGCCAGCCACTAACCAAATCATGACTTCTCAGATGTGCACAAAGTACTGTTAATTCTCCTTTATCCCTATACTAGATATAAAACCTTTTGTTGGTCCTAGTGTGATGCCCCCTCATTCACTTTTACTTTACCTTAACCAGTTTTGTTAAATTTACATTATATTTATCATTTTGGGGATTTTTTATTTCATTTTTGGCATCACAGCACTCATTTCCAAGAGCATAGGAGTTGCGCATGCGCAACTCCGAACTTTCGATTGTCACCCACTAAAGCGCGTGTACAAGGACACGCCCCTCTTGCGTCATAGCTTGCGCCGCTCATCAATTTATGCAAATGTCTTTCCCGGCGTGCAACATGACATGTGCTGGTTTGGTAGCCCTTGCTATAACCTGGTGACATGTTAGTCACAATCAGTGAGTATCAGTTAGTTTTTTCATTGAACAGTCAGAGTAGTAAAGAGAGAGTAGCAGAGTGTAGTTGGAGTTTTGTTGAAGAGTTTGTAGTAAGAAAGTAATGATGTAGTATCTTCTTCATTGAAATTTGGTGAGTTTGAAATAATTTTGGAAATAAATTTGTTTGTTATATAAACCCTTTTTGAATCTTTACTAATTTTTCTCTTGAGCAACGTTAATTGTTTTGATTAGAATTTACATTAAAATTGACAATCATTTAATTTTTGAATTCTTACTCGTTAAGTAATGTTCGCTGGTATTCAAACCCTACTTGAACTTTATTTTTGGCAATTTGTTAATTATTGCCTGGTGCCCGACTCAGCTATCCGGAGCTTGAATAATTATTGGATCAGACAAAGGGTCCAAAACTTAATAAACTTAAAAGTATTTTCAATTCTTTGGCCCGTTACACTAGTATGGTATTTATTAATCTTGCTTTCAGAGAATGAAGCTTAATAGTGAACATGCAAATCTAAACAGTTATCTAAACAATAACCACTTAAAAAATTATTACATAATTCAACATTCAAATTGATTATTTTACCTGTATATTTTTGCATGCAATTAATGTCATTAATAAAATATATGGCAATGCCCAATTAATGTTCCATTAACAAATTGTAATTTCCAAAATACTCTTAAATGAATAATTAATGAAATAGGCTCGACATATTTCAAATCAACTCATAATAATAAGGCACTTTAGTGTTGATTTAAATTTTAGAGGAAAAATTGTCTTGAGCCGGGTGGGATACAAACCCACGACCTCCTGATAACATGTCAGGTGCTCTGGACCACTGAGCTACCGGCTGCCGATCAAGATCTCCTCTAATTAGCGCTATGAACATTCCTTTTATGTTTCATATAAGCACTGTTCAGGCAATATTTCTAGCCACAAGCGGCATTTATATTAGCCAATAGATGGAAGCATGTACGACAAGTATGCAGATATAAATAATTAATGAAACAGGCTCAACATATTTCAAATCAACTCATAATAAATAGACACTTTAGCATCGATTTAAATTTTAGAGGAAAAATTGTCTTGAGCCGGGTGGGATACAAACTCACGACCTCCTGATAAAATGTCAGGTCCTCTGAACCACTGAACGCTAGTTAGAGGAGATCTCGATCGGCGGCAGGTAGCTTAATGGTCCAGAGCACCTGAAATGTTATCAGGAGGTCGTTGACTCTTAAATGAATGGTACAGCAGTTCCCAACCATTTTTATCCCATAAATCCCTTTGATTAAAATGCTGAATATTGAGAACCCTTTCCCAGGGTTGGATGTAAGTGGGGATATGGGGGAGGAATGAAATGTATCATACCCATGGTTAAGAAATGGGAATAGACCATGATTAAGAAATGTGATAAATAAGTTTTTGGCCATTTCCCAGTCAGTTTGACCTCTCTGCTCCCTAAACATATAATATTTGGCATTTATGAGTTAAGCCATATCTCATGTTCAGGTCCATTGATGCTATGATGACATCAATTTAATATTCATCATTATCGTGTCACTGTTTGCATCCAACAAATCATTTCATACTAGGGATAATGAGCTGGGCTTATTGCTGTGCGATTGCTTCTGTGAAATATTTACAAAATTCAATGACCTAATATACAAAACACTACTAAACGGGATTAAATGACACTACGAAAATTATTAAATGGGATAATCTTTTGCTAAATAGCATATACTAAATAGATAAAACATTATGTCAATGTGAAAAGAATAATGCTAAATATTTAATATTTAAAACCGTAGTAGTTTTTACAGAATGGATATAAGTTCTACAATTGCTCTAATACTGTAACAACAAGCCAGAATATTCAGCAATATATTGATGTAAGCAAGGAGATATATGATGCCTAGCTTTTATGTTGCTATGTTGATATAATATGCTCAAATCCACTGTTATCAGATATGGGAGTTGTAGGAAAACTGACATTGTGACAGATGAAGAGATGATTATGGCTTGACAGTAGTTCATATCCCCAAAATATCTTTGGTGTTGTTTATAGTTAGCTATAATTAAAATAATAATAAATTAGCTATAATAAAGGTCAGATTCTTAAAAATAATCTTAAATTTCTCTTTTCAGGGAGGGATGACAATAAGCATCACCAAGGCGTGGGTCTGCTTCTCAGCAGACACGCTAGTGATGCTCTTCTAGGATACGAGTGCATTAATGAAAGGTTTCTTACAGCAAATTTTCAGACAAGCGTTAAAGACCTGAATGCTATCTGCTGTTATGCCCCCACTGAGGATGCTGATGAGGATGAGAAGGATAGGTTTTACGGACAACTTCAGGATATTCTGAATTCTGTCAAGAAAGGAGATATTACCCTTGTTCTAGGTGACTTCAATGCCAAAGTTGGTACTGACTCTGACCTTTGGGGAGGGGTGATAGACCCATTTTGGTATTGGTAGCTGTAATGGCAATGGGCAACGTCTCCTACAGGTAAGTAAACTAAATGGTTTCAGAATAACTAACACTTATTACAAACACCACAACATACATAAGTACAAATGGGTTTCACCTGGTGGTCTGCATAAGAATATGATTGATTACATATTAATTAACAGCAAATGGGCTAGTTCTGTTAGGAATACCAGGTCATATAGGGAAGCTGAAATTGGATCTGACCATTACCTTGTTAAAAGTGTCTTGCAACTTAAAAAGTGTTGTGCTAGGGTTAAAAATTTTACCTTTAATACTGAAGCTCTGAATGACCCAGTTATAGCTAAAGCTTACCATGATAGGTTACTGATCCATTATGAAAGTCATGGTTTGCTTACTATTGAAGTTGAGGAAGAATGCGATCATTTTAAACAGGCTTTTTTGGAAACTAACAGTACTCTTTTAGGAAAAAAGGAGCAGAGGAGGCAAAATTATTTAAGTGATAAGGCACTTGAGCTTATTTCAGAAAGAAGGAACTACAGGAATGTCCTTAATCAGCACCCTACTAGTCCTAATAGAAAGGATTACAGAGAGCTTAATAAATGTGTAAAGGATCAGTTAGAATCTTTGGCTTGATGGCTTGGCTGACAAAGCTGAGGAAGCAATTAGGTAGCACAACAGCAGAGAGCTGTACCAGATAGTTAATGTTTTGTGTGGT
This sequence comes from Ryuthela nishihirai, assembly GCA_038380435.1. Taxonomy (NCBI): domain Eukaryota; kingdom Metazoa; phylum Arthropoda; class Arachnida; order Araneae; family Heptathelidae; genus Ryuthela; species Ryuthela nishihirai. The sequence goes on along the minus strand of JAWZYU010000001.1, from coordinate 122,345,169 downwards.
AGAAAACGAACAGGTATACAGGGATTGAAGGATAAACAAGGTAAGATTATAGAAGGTGAGGATTCTGTCATGACTAGGTGGGCTGAGCATTTCAGTGATATTCTAAACAATGTGGTTAGTTCTATTCCCATTGTTTGCAATGATGATAGATGCATTGGTGGCTTTAATGTTGGCCCTATAACACAATCTGAAGTTATTTTGGCTGTTTCTAACCTTAAACTTCATAAATCCCCATGGGTAGATGAAATTACTACAGAAATGCTTAGAGCTGGAAATGTTTCGGTTACCACTTGGATGACTGAAATTCTGAATATCTTTTATGATAAAGGCATGGTTCCTAAGGATTTTACCAGAGCTATTGTTATCCCTATTTTCAAAAAAGGTGATCGCAGTTCTTGTGATAACTATAGGGGTATCAGCCTACTCTCTGTTCCAGGTAAAGTTCTTTCCATGATTGTGCTTAATAGAATTAAGAATCTGGTTGACAGTCAATTGCGTGATGAGCAATGTGGATTCAGAAGTGGTAGGGGATGTGTGGATCAGATATTTTCACTTAGGCAGATTCTTGAGAAATGTTTAGAGTTTCAGAAACCTTTGGTTGCTAGCTTTGTTGATTTCAAAAAGGCTTTCGACTCTGTTGATCGTCATAATTTGTGGTTGATTGTGAGATCATATGGTATACCAGACAAGTTAGTTAACATTATGAAAGCTCTCTATAATAACACTGAGTCATGTGTGAGAGTTGGTAAGGCTTGTAGCAATTGGTTTAGCATTACTTCTGGTGTCCGACAAGGGTGCATTTTGTCTCCTTTTCTCTTTAGTTTGGTTATTGATTATGTTATGCGAAATTCACTTCAAGGGAAAGATTTTGGCCTTAATTGGGCTGGAGATACGAAAATTTCTGATTTAGATTATGCTGATGATTTAGCCCTTTTGGCAAATGATGTTGATGAGATGAACTCTTTCATTCGAGCTGTTGATGAAACTGGTAGTAGAGTAGGTTTGGTTATAAACAGAGAGAAAACTAAAGTGATGAAAATTGGTCAGGCAGGCTGTGATTCAGTTAATCTGAATGGTTGCAGTCTTGAGCAGGTGTCACAGTTTAATTATCTTGGGAGCTATATAACAGATAATGGTGATGTGCGGCATGAGATTAACAGACGAATAGGGATTGCTGCCGGGATTTTTAAGAATCTATGGAGAGTGTGGAGAAATAGGCGTATACACCTAAAGACTAAAATTAGGCTGTATAATAGTTTGGTTCTTTCTAGGGTTAGTTATGGTAGTGAAACTTGGACACTTTGTAAACAAGATAACAGGAAACTAGATGCTTTTGATTCCAGATGCTTACGCAGTATCTTGGGCATTAGGTGGTTCAACTTTGTAACTAATGATGAGGTTAGGCAAAGGAGTTTGCAACCTCCTTTAAGCAGCATATTGTGCAGAGAGAGACTCTGTTGGTTTGGCCACGTTGCCCGTATGAATAATTATAGATTGGCGAATAGGGTTATGAACAGTGTGCCTAAAGGCCTCAGAAAGAAGGGGAGACCTAGGATGTGGTGGGCAGACAATGTCAAACAGGACCTTGTTAGAATTGGTGTGCAGTGGCCAGATGCAGTAGATGTAGCTCAGGATAGACTTGCTTGGAGAACTAAATTGCACGGTCTGGTTGGACCTCCGTAGCCCATGGCTGCTTGAGGATGATGATGATGATGATGATTACACAGAAATGGACTGCTCTATCATGGCAAAGTTAACAGTCCTAAAAGTAATGAAGGTAGTCCATCAAATTTATAGTCTCTCTGGAACTTCCAAAAGGCATGATACCATTACAATGGTCTAAGATGAATCACATGAAGGCAAATAAGAGTATGCTAACTACTAGCCTTACCTGGGCTAGTTTCCAGCCAAGTATGTTAACCACTCATTAGGTATGTTAACCACTAGCCCTACTGAACTAGTTCCCAGCCAAGGTATAAACACTCATTAGGTATCTTAGCCCAGCCATTCATTAGATATGTTACCCACTAATCCTACCTGGGCTAATGGTTAACACACCTAACAACTATTACAACAGGCATGCCCTTATGTATGTGTTTGATGTTGTATACCTTGTGTAAGTGTTTGTGTAGTGTACAAGATGCCAACACAAGTAAAAGCTTACAGGTTATCTCCATTCTTTTAAAATAATAATGATAAAAAAACTACATTTATACTACCAAAATCCTATTCCTATTATGCATTTTGTGGGCTACCAGTAGCTGCTCATTAGGCAGGAGGTGTAATAGTAAATTAATTCTTTTTAAGCACATTATATATTTAAGCCATATGATGGCATATGACATGTTATGATTTGCATATCAGTTTGTATGCCTGTCCTCCTGCTAAAGCCAATTTGGGAGGGGGAAACCTACAGAAATGCAATTTTCATGAAATGAGTTTAATCAACTATGCTTTGAGTAGCATTGTAATAGTTACTATTACATTGTAATAGTATCATCAAAAGTTTTAAAATTCAGCAATACTGCATAGAAGGCATTTTGAATTATGGTAAGAGAATGGAAGGGAATTTTAACATTTTTAGGGGAAGTATATTTTATGTGAGGAGAGAAGGTTTTTTAAATTATGTAGGAGGAGGAAGGAATAAAATTTTTTAACATTATAAAATTTTTGGTGCCGAGTGGTTAACTACTAGGCAACTGATCAAAGGGACCTGGGTTTGAGCATGGATGATTAAAAGTCAAAGCATGGATGTTTGGTTGTTTTTCTGCTGAGGCCTTTGGCCTCACATACCTTATCTAAGGTATGCTGTGAAATTTGGTTCTTGCCAGATCTCTGTGGTTAGCAGATGCTTGAGAGGATATTTATTTTTATAGCAAATTAACTTTTGCATTAACTTTAGAGCTCATCCTCATAGGGCAGTTGATACTTCAGGAAGAATTACCAATGAAGAATTACCACTGAAGGTGAACTGAATGCATATAGTATCTGTAAAAAAGCTTTCATTATAGTTTTTTGTTGCAATTTACATATCAGTTTGCTCATTCCGCAGGGGAAAAAAACTTTAGGAGAAAAGCCCTACCCATGGACATGCAAATATTGCAATATACCTCAATCAAAACAAATATGCAGTTTACTATCAGTGAAGATTCCAATCAATTCCTCTGTCTCCTCTGTCTACTCTGTACTTAATATATGTGGTGAGAAAATGGGATCATAAAAGGGACTGTGAATTCAGTTATTATTATCTGGCAACTCTGGAAATTAGTATTATCTGAGTGAGGGAGATATGATTGAAGAAGTTTTGTAATGTCTTTTGTATAAGGTATATGGTGTCTTTATAATCAATGAGAAATCTTTGAGGAGAGGATGTGTGATTAATTAGAGAGGTTGAAATGTTTCAGGTTCCATTTGATTTGGGTAAAGCTTTAACATCTTCTGTTTAACATATTTTCTTCTGCATGATGATGGCCATGTTCCAGGTGTTACTTAACACAGATGTGTGTCATCCAGCCTCAGAAGCCTTGCTTGTCTGAAACAGTCAAAACTAGCCTTGTTCCCCCTCACCCAAGTGGCACCGACTGAAATTAAGTTATCTATGATTAAGGCTGGTACTCATTCCAATGACTTTCCAAGTGTGGGTATCAATTTGGGAGCAAATGTATTAAATTGATCTTGATGAATGCACCCCCTGAATTTGGTTGATTTCACATAAGCTTGAATGAGACTACCCTGAACAGCTAGTATGAGCTTAAAAATGACATGCACTCCCTTAGCTAACTGTGCATCAAATGCTTACGTTTAAAGGGTGGACTATATCCCCCCCCCCCCCATCAATAACTAATAGATTGGAAGGGATTAGGAAGGGTTATATGGGTATTTTTAGATCTCTAAAACAATCACAACCAGTTTATCTCCAAGTAAAAATCCACTACTGTTCTTTGTACATACTCTAACACTTACACAATGAAGATTCTTGGAAAGCTCTCAAATTGGTCATTGCTCAAGTTTCCTGAACACAAATCTCTGCATGAATCATTACAGGAAAATGTGTTTCTTCAACCTAGTTTTGTTTAACAATGCAAAATTTATTTTTATTCATTATTGAATGGAAATCAAAAGAATCGCTTCTGTCAAAATCTGACTTACCAATGCACAAAGCATAGATCAAAAAAAGTAAAAATCTGTCATTGCAGAATCTTTCCCCACAAATTTTCTGACATATTTTGCTTGAGGAGTTGTCTCAGTCAGTAGCATGCCAAGCTTGTAATCTACAGTTCTCAGGATCAAGTCCCAACTGTGTCAATATTGGAATTTATCTCTGCTAACCTACAGCTTTCCCTTGGTGAGAAAGGAGGACATCGATGGGCTTGAGAAAGTTACTGTCCACCAGATGGGACTTTAAACCATGGCCCCCATGTGCAGAAGAGTTATACTCTGCACATTAAAGAATATGCTGGATGGTCTTGATGGAAGGGTACTATCTGTCTCCTAACAGTGTCCACTGAATCCCCTTCCACAACCTTCTGAGCCCTTAGTCTTTTTGACCTGGCTGTTTAGTCCATTGTGTGTTACGAGGTAAAATAACTACCTGGCACTGACATATTTCCCAAAATCTGAAGTGGTTTGCAAGCCTCAGGTTGGGAACCACTGATCTATTGCAACTCTTCTGCTGTATACATGTTGATAGCGTTTTTAAAACAAAGCTTAAAAATAACTTAAAAATATTTCCACAACACAAGCTGAAGTTTAAAATCAGCAGTGTACCATTCTCTTCCAGAGGAATAGCCAAATGGGTTGACTTCAGTTTAGGTAGAAAGGTGGACATTTGAATTAATAATATAACTTGATCTTTAACTGCTTTACAACACTTAAAATATCGACAGGTAATTTACTGATCTTCAAAATCTCAAACAACAAGTGTTTCATGCTTATTTACTAATCATTATTTTATTTAGTAATCATTATTAACTAATTACCAGATGCATAAATAAACAAATCATCACTTAAAATAGAGTTTGTTTCATCTTCTTACATATATGAGTGATGAGAAAAAATACAATGCTAGTTTCCAGCCAAGTCTTTTCTGACATTTTTACTTTCTTTTTTCTGCATATTATTGTTCAGAATTAAATGTTCTTTCTTTTGGCAAACTTATTTTTATTCATTAGTTATTTCAAAAAAGGTTTTTAGGTAGTTTTTTTTAAAGAGTATTTTTAAAGATTACAAATTTTAACCCTTTATTAGATATTTGCTTCATATAACTAAATAAAAAGAGAACAAGTGGCTAGCATAGATGGTAAAAGCAAAGACATATAATTAATCAGAAGGTTATAATTGTGCCACATTCTGGTCAAAAACTTTTTCTCCCTATCTCTAATTTATTTAACTACTTCTAGTCAGATTTGTTAACTGTTTCTTGTAATGACAATATGAAAAGCTTTCAAATGTTATTTCAATAGATGTCAGAGCAATGCAGTCAAGCTACACAGATCAAGAATACTGCAATAAAAATAAGCAATTCACTGAAATACCTCAATATGCATCCAGAACTTAAAACTGAAAATATCATAACCCGAAGGGATTAAGCAAAATTTACCTAACTTCAATATTTGTAAAAACATTGTTGCTTTATATTTAAAATTCAAAAAGAAACAATAACTTACCAAAATGCTGCTCACTAGAGCTACCTCAAATATTGTTGGCACCACATTGAACACCAAGGCAGAGAGAACAAAGTTGATGCCCCTAAAACAGGAGGAAAATGACAGAATTGGTGGTTGCAGAAATAATAATTCTCGTTTTCATCTATTTTTGTTTACAAAGTATTTGTTTTTTAATATTACTTTATTAATTTTCATCAACTTTCCAATCAAAGTATTTGGTTAATACTAAAAAACACATGGATTTATATATATATATGACTGAAGGTATTTTTTTATGATCAGCTAAGCAGTACTATTTCCAAATTCAAACACTTAGAACACTCCTTTTAATACATTTCTGCAATGTATTAGTTCTTGAACAAAAACTGTTTAACATATTTCATTTTGGTTTGATAAAAATTGTGAAAATACTGTTTTCTTCAATTCTTACCTAAAATGCTATCCTGTACAACACTTTGGGAATTTATTAAAACATATAATGGGATTAATAGATTCTGAAAAAATTCATTGCCGCCACGGCGGGAATCGAACCCGCATCTCCCCAGATTCATGTCAGAGCACGCTAACCATTGCACCATGCGTCGGACAACGAATATTTTCAGAATATGACCTTTTAAATCTTGTTCCTGAGACGTGACTGAGACAGCGCCATCTATATTTTTTCAGAATCTATTAATTAATGTTCTTAACAGGGAATACTGTGCATTCACTTTGGATTGATTTTAATCATCTAATGGAATAAACTTGCCCTGTATATTGGATTGTTTCACCTACAGGTTGCAATTTCTTCCTTTATTTTCTATCAATATATAATAACTAGATTATAAAGATCTCCAATGCACAAATTTTGGAAAAAAGAGATACTGACAACTAATAGTTGATGGGAGCCTTTCTGGGGCGGGGATGGCTCAGTCGGTAGCGCGCCAGGCTTGTAATCTGTAGTTCCCAGGTTCGTGTCCCAGCTGGGTCAGCGTTGAGATTTATCTCCGCAAAATTCCCTACCCTGCCCACAGTCAGTAGGGGACACCGATGGGCTTGGAAAGGCCGCCGTCCGTCAGATGGGACGTTACGCTGTGGCCCCACGTGCGAGAGAGCCATACCCTGTGCACGATAAAGAACATGTTGGATAGCCTTGACGGGAGGCTACCATCTGTCTCCCAACAGCTGTTCCAGTGGGTCCCCTCCCCCAACCTTCTCTGAGCCTTCGGGGTCCATGTGACCTGGCCATTTAGCCCATGGTGTGCAAAAAAAGTGCCGCTCAGAGGTAAAACAACCCAACCCAGGAGCCTTTCTATCATTACAACTTTTGTTGTATATTTATCTTTATACCATTTTATTGAAGAATAAAAAGTCAATAAAATATATTACTTCACTAAACAATAATCTCTGCAAGAAATTTGTGCATCTATTTTAGATTTTACTAAGCAATTCAGTTAACATGATGAATATAGAAGCAAAGTCTGATAAGATTCCTGTTAAAATTAATCTAGCCATCACAGTTGTTATAGTAAGAGTTAAATAATGTTCCAATGCTTTATTTATTTTGTTTACAATTATTAAAGGCATGATGATAATGATCTTTACATACAAGTGTTCAAAGACATCAATATGTGTACATCATAGCATCAAAATATTTTTACATCAAAAAGAAGGCATTACATAATTGAAAATGGGCATTGTTTAGTTAGCACCAAAAAAATAGTAATATTCAATTAATAAAATAACTTAATGATTTTAAAGACATTGAAAATTTTGAAAAGTGAGCACTCAACAGAATCATAAGTTCATAAACTAAGACAAAAAGATGTTGCACTAGGCATAAAGGTACAGTATTACTACTTGGAAACAGGAACAGAAATGTAACAGTGGCTTACAACTGCACTTAACACTTTCTCTGTTCATAGCTGCTTCCTTTGCTTTATCAGTCAAGCAATCAAGCCAAAGATTCCTATCAACTGTACACATTTACCAAATTTTGGTAATGTTGTCTTTTAAGACGTAGGATGTTGATTTAATTTATCTCTGCAATTCTTTCTTTCAGAAGTAAGTTACAGTGTCTTATCACTCAAATGATTTTGTCTCCTTTGCTCTTTTTTACCCAAGAGCTTACGGTTAGTATCAAGAAAGTTTGTTTAAACTGATCCCATTCTTGGTAAGTAGAAGAACTGATCCCATTCAATAGCAAGTAAACCATGATTGTCATGATGACTAAGTAACCTATCATGGTAAGCCTCTGGCTACATCTGGGTCTTCGATAATATTTAGTTAAAAGTAATTCTCTTAACTTTAACATATTATTTCTTAACCCTTCCAGGGCCCCTATCCTGTATACAAGTTGACAGAATTCGAAATGAGAGACTGATGCACCTATATCAGTTTTTAGTACATCACAAAACTTCAATATTTCTTTTAATTGCCATTTGAAAATTTTCTTACATACATCTTATAAAAATACATTATTAATACTTGAAAAATAATAGTTTATTAAACTATGATATAAATAATTTATTAAAGCCATCTGATTGCCATTTCTTAGAAGTGATATGCAATATTGGCTGATTTGTTTGATAAAACAAATATGATGAAGCAATTCCCTGATTTAAGCTCACAAGTTTGATTTGAACCATTATCAACAAATTTTTCCTTAAAGTTTTGAAAATCTCCTAAAAATTAACAAAAACCTGCTATTTTTAAAAATGGAAGATTTTAGAATAATTGTGAAGTAGGTACCTATATTCTTTTTTTTCTTTTCTTTTATGCTTTCTTTTCTGCCTTAAAATTATTTCAATACACCTATTATCATTCATCCCAACATTCAACAGTGCTCTCTGGCTACTGAAACCAAAACCACAACTAAAAATAACTTGTTTGTGCAAAAAGTCCTGAATACATCACAGCCCACCAATACACAGATGTTAGTTATCAATAGCAATTGGCTGCCATATGCAGTGTATGCTTCATAATACAGTCATTAAAAACTGATAGCATTACAATTAAATTAGCTATTTCATTTCTACTTTTATAAATAAAAGTTCCTTTTTATTTCTATAGATCTATTATGAATTTATCTCCATAGATTTAGTAGATTTGTATCGACCTTTTGGATTCATGATGTTACATCACTTGGTGTGAAAATGGCCACCTTACAACCTGCTGTTTTCACTTCTATCAATTGATTTTAAATTGATTTCTATCAATTTATCCCCGTAGATCTTTCAAAGTTATGGTATATCACTGATTGTGACTGGCTTATAACTTGTTCATTTTTACTTCTATCGATTTATTGGTTTTTATTCATGTACATTTATGTCATTATTGATCTTTTGGAGGCATGATACATCGATAGCTATGGTAATAGGTGGCTTACAACTGGTTTGCAGGGGATTTTTTTTAAAATATCAAATTAGGTTATATGTTTCCATTTTCTTTGCTTTTGAGTCAAAAAACTGATCTTTTATCATTTCCTGAAAATAAACGAGTACTTGAATATGGAAGCAAAATGCCTTGGCATGGTCCTAAAGTGGAATGGAAAAGGGTGTTTTAACTCCTTCCCTCTTCTCTGTGGTTATAGTAAGGGCATTTTATCACCTACCTCCACAATTTTTTTTATTTTTTAAACATTTATTAGTTTCTTAGTTTATATTGAATAATTTTAAAATAGCTAACCCACCCACCCATACACCCACCCACACAGTGTCTTGGTTGTGCCACTAATAATGTTAACAATATTTTTGCCTTGATGCACTAGCTTTTTGGCACTTTGCCAAAACCCTGAAAAATTCAACACCCAAAGGAAAAAATTACATGGTATTTAGTACAAAAACAGCCAAGAAATTGTTCCTCCACTTCCTAAACAGGATAGAAAATCTTATGAATATGAGGAACCAGAGTCACATTTTATATATAACATTGGCCAGTGTTTTAAAATATACCATATTGAAAATAAATTCTATAAAAAAAAAATTAAGACTATGTTTCAAGTAAATATTATATTCAGGAAGAAATTTCATTTCGATTAATATATAATTTAACCGTTTTTTTTCATCAGGTTTTCCAAAATTAAGTCTTAATTGCATAGTCAGATCTATTTTTTTCACTATATCACAATGAAAAGATCTTATTAAAATCAACATGTTTGTAAATTTGTTTATATTTTTTATTTTCACAAAATTCAGATTTAAATTCTGTTTAATTTGGTATATATAACATACCTATTTCGATTTTTTTTTTAATTCTCAAGTTGACTTTTTGATATGATTCAGCACATTTGGTGAAAAGCCTAGACTTTTCTCAAAGTATGATTTTTTTTATTATGGTATCGAGAAAAAAAATTACAAAACAGGAGCGATATTCTTGTTTCAATATTTTTTTTTGTCATTCAGAAATAAATAGCTTTTCTATTCATGTGCATTATAATCATTTTTGCCTAGTGGTTTTTTCAAATAAATTTTCATTTGCATTGCCATTTTTTACTTCATGATTAAAAAAGCTCTATTAAAATAAAACTAGTCATCATTTTTGTTAAATATTTTATTTGAAGAAAATCCAGAATTAAATGCTAATTCAATTAATTAATTAAAAGCTGAAATAGTTAATTTAATTAATTAAATGCTGAAATAGTTAATTTAATTAATTAAATGCTGATTAATTTGGCATATAACATGCCATAATTCCTTTCATTAGTTATTTGCCAAGAAAATTCTAGTTAATTTTTTGGGGAGCTGAGCATATGAAAAAACAGCTTAGCCTCTAGATGTAAACCAGTTTTTTAGGCTGGGCCCCAGAAGGGTTAAGCTTCAGATGCAAGAAACTTTTGACAAGGTAATGGTCAGACCAAATTTTGGCTCTGCTACATGGCCTGGTATTCCTAACAGAACTAGCCCATTTGCTGATAATTAATACACAATCAATCATATTCCTGTGCGTATTTATAGATGTCCCAATGTTTTTAGTAACTACTAGTTATTTCACATCATTAAGTTTGCTAACCTAGAGATGTTCCTCATTGCAACTACCAATACCAAAAAGATCTATCACCCCTGTCCAAAGGTCAGGGTCAACACCAACTTTAGCTATGAAGTTATCTAGCACAAAATTAATATCTCCTTTCTTGACAGAATTAAAATTATCCTTCAGTTGTCCATAAAACTTGTCTTTTGCATTCTCATCAGAATCATCATTAGGAGCCTAACAACAAATATCATTCAAGTCTTTAATTCTAGTTTAAATTTAGTTGTAAGAAACCTTTCATTAATGCAGTCATATCCTAAAATAGCATCACTGGCCTGTCTACTAAGAAGCAGACCAATGCCCTGTAGATGTTTGTCATCTTCCCTCCTTGAAAAGAGAAATTTTAAATTGATTTCAAGTATAGTTCTACAAAGATTCCATTTTTAGAATTTTACCATGTCTCAGAGAGTCATTAAATTTGTTTATTATAACACTGTTACTTAATATAATTTTAAAATCCTCAAAAAAAGGCAGCTGTCTGTCTATATTTGAGTTAATAAAATGTAGATTTTAAGCTAATGTGATTAAATCAGTGTTGTATGAAACTTATAACAATCAAAAATATGGAAAAGTTTCATAAATTTTAAAGCTGATTATACAAAAAAGCGATATTACAAATTACCTTGTTCCTCTATCAATAACTTTTGATAAAGCTCCAGTTTGACGAGACAAATGGAAACTGAGATCAAGATTATGGAGATGAAGAAATACATTTTTAGCAACCCGTCGAATAGAATCATGAGCCACTTTGGCAAAAACTGCATTTCTTAATTCATTGAACAAAGAAGCTCCTGCACGAGCAGCTCCATCTGAAAAAGAGTGTTTTTTACCATCATGATTTATCAACTGGAGGAAATAATTTTTTAACATGATTTATTAAGTTAGAAAATCTAATATTAAACTAGTTATACAAATTACAATCTTCAGTTAACTGTCAAAATGCAATAAAGCAATTTCATAGACACTCAAATGTCATGTCAATGGAATACTAATGTTCCATAAGACTACCACACAGGCATTCATTGGTTACAGGGCCTTCATCAAAGAGCTAATTATTTGACATTTTAGATCATTTTTCTAGTTTTCCAACAAATTAGTGTGATGACTCATGTGATAAGACATAAGAGTTTATCATGAAAAATTTATACATTGGTGGAAGTGTTGTAAAAGTACAAAGGGAACATCAGAGAGTGAATAATGCATAAAAATGCTATCCCAGAAAATACATTATAGAATTCACAGCATTGAATGCTGTGAATTCTGCAGTAACAAGATCTTTGCTGGACAATCTACTGAGCAAACACTTTTGTAAACACTTCTTTAAATAAAAGCTAACTGCATGCAAAAATAAATTTAATTACACATATCAGAAACTAACGAAATAATATCATTAAAAAGTTTACCATTAACTGCCAAAAAATTTCTACATTACTAGAATATTTGTTACACATCATAATGAAGATTTGTCACACTTGTCAATTTGCTTCTATTCATTAATTATTCAATGTTTGCTATGATGATAACTATACACTGAATCCATATTAAACATAATTGTTTTTGTGCCCATACTACCACATTTCATTTTTGAATTTTCATCTTCATAAACTAGCATTATTAATGTCCTTTATTGCAGATTTTTCTCATATGATAAATTATAATATTGATAATTTGATGTGAAAAAAGTTTTAATATATTCTTCATACATACATATCATGATGCATATGCAGTGAGTATATCATTGAATCATGACCAGCCCCCACCCAGAATGGAACAAACCCAGTAGACATCAGCATAAAGGGCAATGCAACACCATATGCAAGCTGTGTACTCAGAGATATGGTCACGTAAGTCAGAGCATGAAAGCTGCTCATGGGAAAAGTTATAGATAGCACAGAGCTCCAAAGGGCATAGCAGTTGGAGCTTTTGCATCAGGTACCTCATTCTTGAAATGACATGCCTTGTTGGTTGTTCATGGCTCAGTGGTTATGGTGTTCACAAAATTGTGCCAAATATGTCGTCTCCTCCAGCTGACAAAACTGCCAAGGAATACACAAGGCAGATGCCTGTGGGGAACAAAGGGTGCATCACCTCATAACACTCAATGTCAGGTCAGAGTGGCACAGCTGATGTTGCAGCACAATGAAGGGAACACAAGTGCAATATCCAAGGTGACAATACACTGCACTCTCCAATGGAGTTCCAGAGCATCCACTCCTCCTGGAGATCAACATCACCAGCTGAGTTGCTGTCAGCATGCTGGTTGGAAAATTGAGGAGTGGAGAAAAGGGTGTTGGTCTGACTAGAAATAGTTGCTGCACTATGTGGACAGATGCCTTTGTATGGTGCAAACAACACAAGTCGATCAACCCTTCATGCAGTATGCCCACTGTCCCAGGCTGATAGCAGTAGTATGATATAGAGCAAGTTTGGCTGGTCCAAATTAGAACAACCTAGTCTATATGGACCAACATTTGACAGGTATAGGCTACTGGCACCTCTTATTACACCATGTGCACTCCACCATGTGGCAACTGTTCCCAGATAGGGATGGAATTTTCCAGGATGATAATGCGGCATCCAGACTGCACAGGACTGATCCTAAGATCGCACAGCAGACATTGTCCATCTTTCCTGGCCAATCAATCTCATTGAACATTTGTGGGACACTCTGGAACATGATGCGAGATGCAAAGATCCGCCACCATCCTGAGTTCAGGAATTGTTGTGTCTTGCAAACCACATGGCTACAGGTATATTCTGATATCTTCAAATATCAAATGGAATTGATGCTAAGATAGCTATGAGCTATTATCCATGCAAAAGGTGCAACAATATGACATTAGGCAGGTGGCCATAATTCAGTGATCACTGTGTATATATGTATAATAATTAAACGAAAAATATACCTTGGTAGAAAACAGATTAATTGAATAGAAGATAATCAACGAATTCCTCAAATGTTTATGTCTTTAGAACAATTTTATTAAAGTTTTCTACAAGACATCTTTCCCACTATCTTGGGCAGGGGTTGGTTCAGTTGGTAGTATGCCAGACTCATAATCTGATGTTCCCAGATTTGAGTCACAACTGGGCTTATGCTGAAAATTTTTTTCTCTACCAACCTCCATTCTGTCCTCAGTGAGAAAGGGGACACTATCAGGTTTGGAAAAGCTGCTGCATCATGGCCCCAATGTTCAGGAGGGCCATATCTTGTGCATGTTAAAGAACATGCTGAGTAACAGATGGGATGCTTCCATCCGTTTCTAACAGCTGTCCAGTGGATCCCCTTCCTAAAGCCTTCTTTGATCCCTTGTGACTAGGCCCATTGTGTGCAAAATATCACCATTCAGAGGCAAAACAATCCAAACAACCACTCACTATGGTTTATTTTCAACAGTTTATTCTATGTAGGGTATATCTTTTCCAAAAACAGTGTTAGAAATATGCACAAGTAATGAAATATTATGAGTACTTATGAATAAAAATTTAAAATTTAAATATAACAGTATACTTACATCCCAATAAAATTACAACAGTCATTGTTGCAATAGTATTAGATGCAGCTGATAAATTAAGCACTGTTCCAGTATGCAAATTAAGGTAATCAATGATATGTTTAAAGATAAAAGGAACCTGAACGTTCAAGAGCTGAAAGAAAATGAAAAAAAATATAAAAATACAATGGAATTAAATTATAACTTAAACTCACATCTTCATTACTAAATACTGCTATCACAAATAAATACAACAATAAAATTAGCAATACTAGTTCTTTTATAGCTTAATCACATTACTAGTTCTAATTTCATAATAAATTAAGTATATATCTATGCTCTAATATTGGAACAATTTGATCCAAACACAAATCACTTTTTAGTAAAAGGACATTATGAGATAAGCAAACCTTGAGAAGTTATACAATAACAATATTTGAAAGAGGGAAAATTTATTTTGAATATGAATTTTTGTCACTTTGGGACCATCCCAGTGGGTGTGTGGCTAGTGTGCTTAGTTACTGATCAAAATGGCCTGGTTTGAGCTCTGGATAAAACAAAAATATTTCTAAAATTAAATTAAATTCATTTAATACTCTACACCACTGTTAAATGCTTTAAAGCACTTCAACAAAATTCTGTTACCTAGTATCAAAAGTAATGAGTGAGATTTTATGTACTGTAGAAATGACATGTGAGATGAACTTCTTAGATGAAAGTTGATAGTGAGTGACAGGTTCATTTTATAAAAGTTCTTGCTGGCAAATAATGAGTCACAGCAGGTTTGAAGTGGAGAAAGTGAAGCAGTATCCACAGTGTATGTTTCTTGCCCTTACTGTGGGTGCATTGTCAGGTGGCAAGTGAGCAGCTTTAGGCATTGCATAGAAGTTATTTGTTGAGCACAGGGGAGGGGTGTTTTTTACACCCCTCCCCTGTGCTCAACTGAAAACAGAGCAATGTTTCAGCTCTGAGGTTCGGACTAGCTGGTAGATGTGTGGGTGGCGATAATGCAATCTACATGTGGAGATGAATAAGAGAGAGTGGAATTCTGGTAACACCCCAAGATTTAAGAGTTTCAAGGAAAGCTTCATTTGTGAATAAACTAAAAATATGTATTACTGTTTGTTGCATTGGGATTATAATGCGTATGATAATTTTTGTGACTAACATATTATTACATTTGAATGGGATTTATAATAAACGTGTTAATGAGGGCATTAATAGTGGTTACCATATTAGTAGGGATAAGGGTTGCATTATGAAGCTGGGGGGAATCAGCGATACTATCCTCCAACAGTTGATTCCTAGTATGGATTTGTGATAGTTTACGTTTTTTGAAGGGGGTCTGAGGATATGTGCATGATTGAAGGTGGAAACAATGATCAGAGGTGAGTATGTAGAGGTGCGGTTAGGGAGACATTGTATCTCTGAGGGATAGCTGATATCCCCTAAGGATCAAACACCAAGCTGAGGGAAGTGGGATTATGTCTGTGTTGCAGAGTTCAGTTAATTTTATGCTAATAAGGATGTTTTCTATGATGGTAAATTGGAATTTGGTAGGGAGGGATATTATGATTTTTGCTGAGTGAAACTCAGTGGATGAATGTTTTCAATGATTACTTGTGATACTACTTTTTTTGTAGTTTAAGATGTCGTACATATGTTCTTCTTCAAGTGGGGCATTAAATGGGTGTGAGGTTTTCCCTATGTATTTGTTTTTAGAGATTTTTACCTGTGGGGTCTTTGAGTTGAATGTAGTATATTCCTCGAGAGCTGGGTACATGGTTGCCACCCCTCCCCTGCACTCAACAAGCTGCTCACTCGCCACCTGACAATGTGCCCACAGTAAGGGCATGAAACGTGCTGTGGATTTTAATGTTTTTAAGCACTCTAATGTGCCCTAAGTATCATTAGTTATTATTGACACTACTGCAGCCATGAAACTTCAATCAGCAGAAGAAAATTTCACTGTAAGCAACCAACTTATCAGCATACTGCATCACCTTCTACACTTTGAACCTGCTGCAACTCATTGCTTGCCAGCAGACTTTATAAAATGAACTTGTCACTCGCTATCAACTTTCATCCAAGAAATTCCTCTCACGTGTCACCTCTAAGGTACATAAAAACTCACTCATTACTTTTGATACTAGGTAGCATAGAATTTTGTTAAAGTGCTTTAAAGAATTTAACAGTGTCATAGAGTATTAAAGATTTCAATTTAATTTTAATTACTGCACTAGGAAGCTACAGAGTAATTTTTGGTAAGAATGTTTTTTGTGTTGTTCTTCTGCTGAGGTCTTGACTTCCTCAAAGATTTTCTTCATGTTGTATTAAACTAACAGGCTACTGTCAAACCTTTGTTGCTACTGAGGGGTATTTTTTTTTTCAAACCTAAAAATTGCATTAAAACTTTATTTGCAATGTTATACAATGCTTAGTTTGTCTGGAACAATGGTTTTTAACATTTTACATTATATGAAACCCTTAACTGAAGATACTGAATATTATGATCACCCTCCCAAACCTGCACATAGGGAGAAGGAAATGAGTAAGGCCACCCCTCTGCTTAGAGAATTTTAATAGCCAGAATGGAAATGAAAGAAAATAGTAAACATT
Organism: Ryuthela nishihirai; assembly: GCA_038380435.1. NCBI lineage: Eukaryota > Metazoa > Arthropoda > Arachnida > Araneae > Heptathelidae > Ryuthela > Ryuthela nishihirai. The sequence continues at coordinate 122,328,380 of JAWZYU010000001.1, read as the reverse complement.
AAAATAATTTCAAAAATACAGGAACAGCATTGTGGTTCATATGCTTTGATACATATTTTCTTTTAGATTGGAAACTTTTAACATAATGGAATCACCCCCCTCCCCCCCCCCCCCTCACACACACATACACACCATCATCACCACCAAGATAAATATTTTTCAGGGATATTCTTAACTTGGACATAAAAGCAGTGACCACAGAAATACACAGTATTTTTGTCATAATACAATATCCATTTTATCTTCAGTTCTATATACAATCAAGTAAAAAAAAAATTAAGAATCATCATTTTTTTTAACTTGCAAAAGAAAATTATTTAGGAAAAAAGTGTACTCTTCCTTTCTCTTCTCGGTGACCCTCACTCACTACTGTACAATAGAAGTAGATCTCACTAAAACTGTTTAACATTACAGATGGTGCAAATTATGCAGTGAGAGACTGACTTTGCTGTTTTGTGCAATAAATGGCTCTGGCCTAATGAGCAGTTGTAAAAGAGATGGACAAAGTGGAAATCAGGATGGGATGTTCCTTCATACGGCACTTCTGATTTTGGAAAGTTAGACCTACAGTATTAGCTTCCTCACAGGAACAGGGCCGGCGTAAACTTTTGCGGGGCTGAGTTCCAAAATCGTGTAGGTTGATTAAAAAATAATTCTATTACTAGAATCCTCATGCTCAGATCATGACCCTCCAACCTTTTCAAAATTTCATTTAACTAGGTTCAGGTTAAAGAGAGCATATTAATCTTGCAATATATTTCATTGTATATGGACTTTGCACATTATGTTGACTGTTATTTGACATGAATGAAAAAGACCTTCATTTTTTACAATCTTCTTTATCCACTATCATTTCACTCTGGTCAAACTGTTTTTTCATCTCTTAATACAGGGTGATTCAGAATTCATCATCAATATTTGGTGGGGAGGTAGGTAATAAGAAACGAAGGAGATTTCACATAGGAAAGCATGGGCGCATATGCCATGTAGTAGGGCAAAATGACCCCAGTTCAATGATGGAAAGAACACATAAGAAGGAAGTGGTAAGGAAAAAACATTTATTATCTTACATGTAACATTTCTTTGCATTGGTTGTACAGACTTACAAGAGGTGCTCGAACTGTCGACCATGTGCTAGAATGCATGACTCACAACGGCGTTGCATGGACAGCCGGACCCTGTGGAAGATGCCTGGCATTTCCCGGATGTTTGAGGCAGCAACTGATATGCGTGCTACAAGATCCATAGCACTATCAACAGGGGTCTCGTACACCATGTTTTTCATAGCACCCCATACAAAGAAATCGATTGGAGATAAATCCGGTGAACGTGGTGGCCAAGAAACCGGTCCACCGCGGCCAATCCATTGACCACCAAACTGTCTGCATAGGTAAGCACGCACAGCATTTGCGAAATATGCAGGAGCGCCGTCATGCTGGAACCACATTCGGCGGAGACTACCATCAGGAACCTCGTTCAGAAGATCCGGTAACACAGTCTGAAGAAATGTTAGGTACTTGGCACCGTCCAAACGGGATGGTAGTAAATACGGGCCCAACAAACAGTCACCGACAATCCCAGTCCACACATTGACAGCAAAACGTTGTTGCGCAGCTCCAGGTCTTGTACCGTGTGGGTTCTGATGAGCCCACACATGCCAATTGTGTGTGTTGAAGACACCCTCTCGAGTGAACAACGCCTCATCGGTGAAAAGAACATACGTTGGGAAATTGGGATCAACGGCTGTTCTCTGCATGAACCACTGACAAAAAATAACACGCTTGGGATGGTCGTCTGCTGCCAATAATTGCACTCTTTGCAGATGAAACGGATGTAACCCTTCATCGTGTAATATCCGCCACGCTGTTGCTTGCGAAATTCCAAACTGACTAGCCATACCTCGTGTGCTAGCCAGGTTGTTCCTCGATTTCCTGTAGGACAGCTTCCTCTACTGCTACTGTCCGTGCCGATCTGCGCCTCCCTCGATTAACATTACTAGCAGCAAACGATCCTGTTTCACGCAGTTGGCGATGAATACGTGAAAACATTTAATGCTGTGGCACACGGCGGTTTGGGAAGCGCGCTGCATACAATTGCCTGGCTCGAAGACATCTTTCTCCTGCCGCACCGTAAGTTACATGCATATCTGCACATTCATTCCACGTATACCGGTTCATGTTACTTCTGCAAATTCACCTTGTCGAATGACAACTGACTGCAAGCGTCAAACAGCTGTGCTTCTGTATGAGAGGTGTGTACACACAGCGCCCTCTACACCACCATGCGTTCGTCTGCCCCCATACTTTCCTATGTGAAATCTCTTTCTTTTCTTATTCCCTTCCTCCCCACTAAATATTGATGATGAATTCTGAATCACCCTGTATATAATATAATAAATACTATCAAGGAAGATATCACTATGAATTTAATGTCAATTTTAGAGGAAAAGTTGTCTTGAGCCAGGTGGGATACGAACCCACGACTTCCTGTGATATGTCAGGTGTTCTGACCGCTGAGCTACTGGCCGTCAATCATGATCTCTAACTGATGTTATGAACTTTCTACCAACAATACACAAGTCTCTATGTCTCATGAAGACATTGTTCCAGTTGCTCTCAGCCTCAAGAAACAATGACAAGCATGTCATGAAGATGGCAAGTACATTCTGAATATACAATTGAATAAATTGGAGAAATTTTTTGATGTATTTGCTCAACTATCAAGGAAGATATTACTCTAAATTACTCTGAATTATTACATATATGTCAAAAAATTTCTTCAATTTATTCAGTTGTATACTCGGAGCATACTTGTCATCTTCATGGCATACTTGTCATTATTTCTTGAGACTGAGAGCAGCAGGGACAACACCTTCATGAGACACATAAAATTGTGTACTGTTGATAGGAAGTTCATAACATCAATTAGAGAAAATCTTTATTGGCGGCTAGTAGCTCAGTGGTCAGAGCACTAGCCGCGTGGAATTTATATTCATTTCATCAAATTTGTCGTTGACTTGTAAACTTTGTTATTGTGTTTGAAATTATTATAAAATCCTTGTGCCATGGCTTCAAATGAGTTATTCTAGGAACACTGTCTGAAAATGAAATTAGTCAGAAAATGAAAGTACATTTGCTAGAAGAGAATCCTTGTGCCATGGCTTCAAATGAGTTATTCTAGGAAAACCTGTCTGAAAATGAAATTAGTCAGAAAATGAAAGTACATTTGCTAGAAGAGACATAAATGACAAAGATTATGTGGAAGTATTTGAAAGTGATTACACGTCTGATCAAAAAAGAGAAGATGATAATGCTTCAGCAAGTAATGAAGCCAACTTGAATAAACTAGTTCTGACAAAATAAAGATCTGACAGAGAGTATCTAGACCCATAGATATTTGGCAAATGTTACACGCAACAAATCTGCTAGTGAGGGATTTATAAACCCTCACTAGTCACAACGTCCACAATGCTTTTAAATTTGTTTTACTTCAGAAATTGTCTTATATCATTGTCCTCCATCTATGAAGAGGCTAATAGAAAGGATTATTGTCATTAGTTTTAATTTAACAAAAATGTTTCTAATAATATGGATTTTTTTAAGCCTCCTCTTCGAAAAAGTGTGTGACAAAATTCTTTGGTCTAACCATATTGCTAAGGTTAATGTAACAGTATTAAATTTGGCAGGCTTTGAACATATTTACAGAACTTAACATAGACTACATCTCATAAACTTACTACTAAATCTGTAACTAACCATCCTTCCATTTCAAGCACTCAGAGTTATGTGTAGTCCTAAGGGTTCTCTCACCACATGTTTGCAATCATTTCTATCTCCTTTCTATGTTTCACTTCACTGTGCTTATACAGCTTCCTTTACTCCCTTGACCCTGAAGCAGGAAATTCATTTTTACTTCCACATACAGAGTGAAGTGTAATTCTCATCCCTTAGCATGGTATGCGATTCTGCATGCCCTGTTACAGAATAAAGGTTTAGGAAGATTAACTTATTCAACATTACTCAGTTACATTATTCGAATAAAGATTTAGGAAGGGTAATTAAATTCAAGATGCTACATTTTTATTACTGACTCCAGTGATAAATAAAGTCTTATGAATTGACAGAGAGGAAAGCTTTGATGCTCAGTAACTGGATGTCATTACTGATATAACCTCATCACTGGTTTTTCTAATTAACTCTTGACACTACCTCAAAACTTTCCATCTCTTTTTTTACATCAAGCACTGTAATATTGCCAATCCTGCACAATGCCTGCACCTCATATTGTTATGTCAGTGACAAACTAAATCACTGGACTTCCAATTTGATAGTACTTAAGATGTATCTTACATATTTGTGAAACAGTAATTGAAATGTTCCTACACCATTTTTTTAATTTAAATTTTTTAAAGGACAGAGATAACCTAGAAGTTCAATCAGGCTTGTCTTGGTTTCTCAACAATATTCAAGTATATGTTCACATAATCATGACATCCTGGGACTCAAACCCAGAACCTAATATATACAATGTCATGGCAAGTCAATGCAATACCACTACCCCACAGAGACAGCCATTGATGTCCAAATTTGCTTTGTGAAAAAAAAAAAGTTCAGCAGGTGGATAGATAATGTTGCTGCACTATGGAGAAACAAAAAGCACATTTGGAAAATTATCTTTGTATATGCAGTCTCCATTGTTAGATGCTTCTCTTCTCAAATTTAAGTATTGTCTGCAATATTGACATCCTAAACCTATCTTAAACTTGCAAGTTCTTTCCCATAACCATAAATTTTAAATTCATACCAAGCTTAGTGACATGAATTATACCTCACTCTGTATATGATTATACAGAGAAGTGCTGATATTGGTTACAACAAATGTTTCTTCGCAAAAATTTTATTATATACCATCAGATAACATACAGTACATTTATAATGAATCACCTCTCCTATTACTTACCCCTACCACATTACATTATAAATAATATCCTCAATAAGTATTCTAAGTTGGGTTGGGTTGTTTTACCTCCGAGCAGCACTTTTTTGCACACCATGGGCTAAATGGCCAGGTCACATGGACCCCGAAAGCTCAGAGAAGGTTGGGGGAGGGGACCCACTGGAACAGCTGTTGGGAGACAGATGGTAGCCTCCCATCAAGGCCATCCAGCGTGTTCTTTAACGTGCACAGGGTATGGCTCTCCCGCACACGGGGCCACGACTTAACGTCCCATCCGACGGACGGCGGTCGTTCCAAGCCCATCGATGTCCCCTACTGACCATGGGCAGGGCGGGGAATTTTGCGGAGATAAATCTCAATGCTGACCCAGCTGGGACTCGAACCTGGGAACTACAGATTACGAGCCTGGTGCGCTACCGACTGAGCCACCCCCGCCTCAAGTATTCTAAGAAAATGGGTTTAAAATTTGTAGTAATGTTTTAAACTCAGGTTGCACTAATATCTATTCTTCCAAACAACTAATGTTGCTTACCCTGCTACCCAACCTAGACTATTTTCCCTGGATAAAAAAAAAATTAAAATTTGCTTTTTTAATAGCTTTGGGGTTTTAATCAACTAGCAACCAACACCAAGGTTCCTAAACCTACCTTTAACTTATAAATCCTCTAGCATTTGCTTCACTTTCTCCCTCTTACAATATGAACTCCTGGGCAATAGTCTTCAACCTATTTGTCTTTATACCTTTACCTATTTTGCTGTTATTCACGAGTCTACATTTTCACAGCAATACTGTAGATTAGGGGTTCTCAACATGGGGTATGTGGTAAAATTTTTTGGTGTACACTGTGAGAGCTCAAAAGTCACTAGATATAGTAACAAAGTCACTAAGTTGGCAACACTGCTACTGTTTTGTTAAACTGTTTATTCATTTTTTGTGTTTATTGATATATGTAATTTATGAATACAAAATTTAATGTGTGTGTGTTGTGTATATATGCTTTATTTTATTCCCATTGTTATACTATAACTATAGTTTTATCTATCTATACAAGGGGTATGCCAGTTACATACACATTTCCAGGGGGTACGTAAGCATAAAGGTTGAGAACCACTCACCTAGAAAATACATGAAAATTAGCTATTGTTTTCACCAAACTTAAGAGATTCACATTTTGAACCCCTAATTCAGTCAACTGTCCAATGTGGAACCAACTATTCATTTTACTTTTGGAAGTTCCCTCTGCATCATAAATGTTGGTAACCCCTGATCTAAAAAGTTTTCTTTAATATTATTTCTTAATTTAGTAATTAGGTTTTTAATTTTAAATTTCTTTACAAAATCATTTATATAATGTAAATAGGAAAATTAAAATATTAAATTTGGAACAAAACAAATTTTTAAAACAATATTTTCATATTATAATTTAGTAGACTGCAGTGATAAAATATATGTGTATTAAAATGAAAATTACACAAAACTAAATCATTCCCACTTGCAAACAAAAGCATAATTTACAACAATAGATGATCAATAAAAGAGGTGTCAAAAATAGTTTTTGTCTGTTATCATTAATATGGTATTTCTTTCACAAATGCATGTCCGAGAAAGTTACAGGACAGTAAGATATGATACACTCACATTTCTATTTATGTAAACAATAATTCAACTCATTAATAATACATCTTCGTAATCAGCAACATTTGTTATAATGCATTACCAACACCTCTATGCCATGAAGCAGTACCAAATACTGTGCAGTGCATATTCTAATTGCAGTAAACTTTTGATTATCTGGCACTTTATTTAGTAGCATGCTTATTCTAATAGCGTATTTCCAGAGCATTCATTGAAAATCTTGTTCTTGTATAATGGCACATTCTGAGCACCATTAGGCTGAGAGAAGTAAACTCTGTAAACTTTATTGCTTCCGGTGTCATGAAAATAAGTACAGTAAATAGTGTAATTTTAGAATAAGTATAGACAGCTTAAGTTGCGCCCAAGTTGCTATAAGTACAGTACAATTTAAGGTACAATTAAGGTAAAACAAGTTGCTATAAGTACAGTATAGTATTGCTGCTCTAATGTTCTCAACACAATACTATAATGATCATCTGATGCTTTATTTCATGAGAACTTACATAACTACATGCACATTTTTATTATTTACCATTATTTATTACATGTCTTACAGTTTTTATTATTTCCATGATATTGTACATCAAAATTTTTTGCTCAAAGGTAGTTTATTCTTTAAGAATCTTATACTTTAAGAACTTACTTTTGCTCCAACTAGTAAACCTAGAGCAGCTATAACTCGTCTTCTAATTGCAGGTTTATCTTTGGGCCAGATGTAATTCATCATTTGTTTTATAATAGTCCATCCGTCCACTTCTTTCAGGGGAAGACCAACTTGCGCAACTAAAAGACTTGAAGCTCCAGGATGAAAGCACTGTCTCACTCCTAGTTTTTTTTTCATAAACTGGGACTAGTAAATAGATAAAAATATAACTCAATAACTAGAATTAATGAATTGCTATTATTTTGATAATGGATTTTTTTTTAAACACTGCAATATTATTCACTTCAATGTTTAAACCATAGTGTAACCATTTCAAAATATGACAAAAGTTCATAATTATGATAGACATTGGGTCAAAACACTGTCAAGTTTTTTAAATGAGGCAATCAATGTGACTTATCAATGAATTTCTATTAATAATTGGCCCAAAATGCTCATTTACCATGAGTAGCATGTAATTTTCCAGCTCTTTGTATATCTAGTGACTAAACATTTTGTTATGGCATGAAATATTTATCCTAACAAATTTCAAATTTATACAGTATGGTATGTAAAATCCTCCCAGGGTGATAACTTGGAACTAAGGAATCCCTATTGTGCATAGAAGTGATGGATGTGCATAGAAGTAATGGATGTGCCATCAAACGTGTTCTTTAACAAGCATAGGGTATAGTTCATCCTGATGGACATGCTTGCAGTGTCCCTGGTGGGTTGGGTTGTTTTGCCTCTGAGCGACACTTTTTTGCACACAATGGGCTAAATGGCCAGGCCACAAGAACCCCAAAGGCTCAGAGAATGTTGGAGGAGGGGACCCACTGGAGCAGCTGTTGGGAGACAGAACATGTTGGATGGCCTCCCGTCAAGGCCATCAAACGTGTTCTTTAACAAGCACAGGGTATAGCTCTCCCACATATGGGGCCACAGCTGAATGTCCCATCCTCTCTCCCTGGTGGCAAAGTGCAGGACTTCGCATCATTATTTTCAGAAATATCGCAGATTGTGTAGAAATTCCAGTGACAAAGTTATAGAACAGCACAATTATATACAAATATGTCATCACTACCACTGAAATCAAACTAATTAAGGCTAAAAATTGTAACAAGCAGACAACCTTACACAATGCAAATAACACAGCAGAGCTGCAACCTTGCATGACGAAAATTACGATTTGGGAGAGTGAAAAATCAGAGGAAACAGAGCAGCACATTTCTGCAGTTTATGGTGCTCAGGCACTATTTTTTAATGCAATGCTCAACTCCTAGCAGCAATGAAAAAATTTAATTTTTCCAGAATTATACCAAGTTTCTTAATATTACTTTCGTAAAAAAAAACCCACTAAATATGCAATTTAAACTAATCACAAAAGTTTTCAATATCACATTACAAAGAACGTTTGGCAAAAGTACTGAACTGATGATGGCCACCATCTCTATTTTTTTTAAATCGACAGTCCTCGGATTGGCATTTTGCCAAATATTCACCTTCTTGGAAAGTTCTACAAATAATAATCTAAACAATCATATTACTAGCAGTAAAGAGGCTGTATCATTATACAGCCTCTTTACTGCTAGTAATATGATTGTTAGAGAATAATTGTAAATAATATGATTGTAATAGAATACACTGAGTAAAGAATATAATTATAAACATTTATTCCTAGACATAAAATTTTGTTTCCACTATAAGTAATAGTATCTAGACATATTTTCCTAACTGTGCATATCGTTATACAGAGAATGTCAGTCAGTACCATTCAAACTACTTGTTTCAACACCCTATTATCACTAACAAATGGATGTTCATTCCGTAATTAAAAAAAACTTGCAAAAAACAATAATTTCATCGGAGAAGGCTATTCAAAAAAGTGCATACCGCTAAACAACAAATTGCCATTCCACAATTTAAGAAAACCTCAGTACAAAATTATCAAAAATAACCATTTCAATCCAAACATACTGCAAAACAATGAACAACTGCTCCATCCTTTTTTATTAACCAAAGCATAAAAAAAATTGTAAACAATTCACCGCTAATCCGCAGTAAAAAAAAAGACCCCAGAACTAAATAATCCCATCAAAGTCAACAAGCCTGAAAAACATGAATTATCTTTAAATAATGAACCATGATCCACAGTATAAAAAAAAAGCCCCCAGAATTAAAAAATCCGATCAGAGAAAACAAGCCTAAAAATATGATCATAAAGAATGCACAGCCATTTGCATTATTAAAAAATACCCAGAACAAGATAATCTCATTGGTGAACAACCATTTTTAAAAGGAATTTTATAACACACTATTCTAAATGGAGAATTTAAAACATTGCTAAAGATTAATTAAATATCATAAATCATCTGCAACTTTCAGTACTTACCTATGGCAAAATTTATACCTTTATGACACATAATATATAGGAATTAAATCCAAATTGCCTTTAAAAAATATAATTCACATGTTAGTTAAATCTGCATTCATCATGAAAGTTTAGGTTCTGAAAATAATCTTTTATTTTCAGAAAAGAATTTTTCAAGAAGTTAGACCTTCAAAAAAAAAAATCAAGAACCAGAGGCTGCACAAAACGTATTAACAGAGAATCAAATAAATCGTTTGATACAATGAAAAACTATCATACTATATAAATTCACTTATCCTTTTTTTAATCCTACTAAAAACAAACATTAGGGCTTTTAATCTTACTTTACACACCTTAAGAAGGTTTGTCATTTGTGGCACCATCTAGTGAGCTGAGTGTTGTAAACTGCAGGGTTACTGCCAAAACAGACATGCACAAGACCCATTCAAGTTGCAATGTCAGTCATGGCCCACTGATAGGGAAGTTCTCTAATCTGCATTATTTCCTTCGCATTTTCGATTCTAAGTAATCTAAGAAATGATCTATGACCTTCAGCTCTGTGAAAGAATGTAGATGTGGACTTTTCTTCTTCCAGAAATGATCAGCTGGAGTCATAGATTTCCTCTCATTAGTGTACAGGTGAGCCCACAAGCAAGCACAGATTAAGGAGTGGAGACACAGCTGCACCTTTAGTACAGTAAAAGAGCTAAATCAGAAACAATTCTTCCCTTGCATTAACAACATTCACCTATTAGTAAAAGGGCAAAAATATTGAACAATTTAGAGGCAGATTTTCATAAGTGTAAAACAGAAAAATCCCTAAAAATCTGATAAAATCAGAGTAGTTGGCAGCTCTGACACAGGAACCTACAAGGTAAGCAGTGGTTTCACTGTAACACAAACTCAAATGGCCTCTCTCAGCCACAATACTAAACTGGACATGTGTCACAACATTCTGGCATAGTACATCTGGCATGACATCAATGGTATTACAGGCATCATATGTCTGCTGATTAATGCTCTACATATGCAGTGGGGGTGTTGTATATACCCACAACTTGACATATCCTCCACAAAAAGAAATCCATATGAATCAGATCAGATGAATGGGTCAGCCAGGGCACAATACCACTAAGACCAATCTACAAACATCTGAAAATAGTTATTAACCAGACACAGACAGCCTGGGTGCAAAGGGGTCATGTCCCACAACTGGCACAGTGGTAAGATCTCTAACCAATCTCCCTATGGATCATCTGTTCATCTACATAGTATTTCTCCTTGGGAATATTCTTCAGCTAAGCTTTCTCATTCTCCACAAGTGGGCAAATCTTGAACAATTTATCTGATTAATCATGGCTCCTATTGTTATCTGCAAAAAAAAATGCAAAAACTTCTACATTTTTCAACAGATAAGCTAGGGCACTTCTTGAAAACAATGGTGAAATGTCAGTGCTAAATCCAATTCTAATTCTCTCAGTATATGATTTTATGGGTATCTTAGCCATCAAAGCGAATCATCCATCTGTAATGTCAAAAGAAAATTTTGAAAAAAAATAAAGAAATACATTCATGTTGCAGATAACAATAGGAGCCAAGATTAATCGAATAAATTATTCAAGATTTGCCCACTTGTGGAGAATCAGAAAGCTTAGCTGAAGAATATTCCCAAGGAGAAAATGCTGTGTTGAACAGATCATTTCTTCTCAAAGGGATATTTTTTTTTACTTCAGCAATAAAACTCTGCAACAAAGTACATTCAAACCCTGCAACCACTTAAGCAAAACTTGTTTGAGGTAGCAAAATTATACAAAAAATAATTAAGGCAACATAAGGCTCATGAGCAAGTAAATAATCAGTTTTTTTTTCCAATATCAAAAGCCACTCAAAAGCCTTTTTAAATATTTTACTATTTAAGGATCTGATTTCACTTCTTAATTTACTATGTAGTTTAAGACCAATATATACTTTACACTCTCTGATCCAGTATTCAGATGATAGTTTAACTTGAATATCTGAAAAAGTTTAATGTCAGTCTCAAAATATATTTTTAAAGAACTTCTAGTCTCCTCAATTGTGTCTTATTTGAACTTCCCCATATCAGGAGAGCATAATCTGAGATTGTACACATGCAAAACAGTTTGCTTCTTTAACACATACCTTAATATATAAAATCTATTAATCGCAAATTTTAGTTTCTTTATGTTTTATATGACCCTTCCATGTTAGTTGTCTGTCAAGGAAACAAGATACTTAATTTCTGCAGCAGTTTGCATTGATAGACACAAAAATGTCCTACACCTGTAGTTCCACAAGAATGATATTTAAATTGGTAATTATCAGACAAATTGCTAAGTGAAAATTTTCATATACTTTGTTTCATTTAAATTTAGTAGCAATTTATTAAATGATGGCCATTGATGAAGTAAGTGCATATAACTATTTATATACATATATTCAGACATCTCTAATCATTATCAGTAACATATAACAAGATGGTAACATCAGCAAATGCCACAATGAAATTTAACCTTGAAGATATCATTAATAAAATACTTAAGTAAAACTGGGCTCGATACTGACCCCTGAGGCACAGTAATATCAGTAGATATAATATTATTTAACATATTATTTATTTTAACCACTTGCTTCCTATGGCTTGTAAATGGTAACTAGGCGTAAACTGGAAGAAGAGCTGTGTACCAATCCCCAGTGATGATGCACAGAACCGGCCAGGTCTAGCACCTAATGTCCGACCCCGCCTTCTCGTGGTGCAGGTCGTTAGTACCTTTCGAAAGAGATATTCTCTTTTGGAAGGGAACGGAAGGGGAGGGCTGCCAGTTCAGTATGGCCTACTGATCTGGTCATCTATGGCCACTTTTTTCTTTTTTTTCAACCCTGCTGAGGAGTGGTCAACTTCACAGGGTCCTGGTGCTGACCATTTATACCTACTAGACTGGACTTGTTTATGGATTTGAGCTTGATTATGGATCCTGGACTTGCTGCACTGGTGGGCCTCTGTTGAGGGAGAGTCTGCCGCTGTTTTCTGTTTGCTTCTGGGTTGCCAGCTCTAAGTGAACAGAGGCATGGGATACCTTATATCAGCTGGTGGATAATCCTAATCAGAGGCCATCGCAGGTACCTGAACCTTACTTAGCTAGTTGGGCATCGTCAAGCCTAAACTGGAGTAATGTGTCTCAGGCAGGCCATATGGTTCTTGAAAAAGTCCACTTGAAAAGGTGGTGCCTGAAGTTCCTACCAGCATCGGTGACTTCAGCCTTTAGCGGAGGAGGAACAGGTCTTTGCCCCATGCCTGCGATCAGGGGGCTGTTTGATATTGTTGGCCCTACCAATCTCAATAAACCTAATTTCTTTAAAAATCCTACTAATCATTTTCTCTCTGCAGGAACGTGGAACGTGAGGACATTACATAGAGATTATTCTCTTGATGTCCTCATGCAGGAATTCCAGCGCTATAACCTAGATATTCTAGGCTTGCAAGAGACCAGATGGACAGGTAAAGGTGAGATACTTAAAAATAACTTTAAATTTCTCTTTACAGGGAGGGAGGATGGAAAGCATCACCAAGGCGTGGGTCTGCTGCTCAGCAGACATGCTAGTGATGCTCCTCTAGGATATGAGTGCATTAATGAAAGGTTTCTTACAGCAAAATTTCAGACAAGCATTAAAGACTTGAATGTTATCTGCTGTTATGCCCCCACTGAGGATTCTGATGAGGATGAGAAGGATAGGTTTTACAGACAACTTCAGGATATTTTGAATTCTGTCAAGAAAGGAGATATTACCCTTGTTCTTGGTGACTTCAATGCCAAAGTTGGTACCGACTCTGACCTTTGGGGAGGAGTAATAGGCCCTTTTGGTATTGGTAGCTGCAATGGCAATGGGCAACGTCTCCTATAGGTAAGTAAACTAAATGGTTTCAGAATAACTAACACATATTACAAACACCGTGACATACATAAATACACATGGGTTTCACCTGATGGGCTGCATAAGAATATGATTGATTATATATTAATTAACAGCAAATGGGCTAGTTCTGTTAGAAATACCAGGGCATATAGGGGAGCTGAAATGGGATCTGACCATTACCTTGTTAAAAGTGTCTTGCAACTTAAACTTAAAAAGTGTTGTGCTAGGGTTAAAAAATTTACCTTTAATACTGAAGCTCTGAAAGACCCAGTTATAGCTAAAGCTTACCATGATAGGTTACTTAGTCATTATGACAGTCATGGTTTGCTTAATACTGAAGTTGAGGAAGAATGGGGCCATTTTAAACAGGCTTTTTTGGAAACTAACAGTACTCTTTTAGGGAAAAAGGAGCAGAGGAGGCAGAATTATTTAAGTGATAAGGCACTTGAGCTTATTTCAGAAAGAAGGAACTGCAGGAATGTCTTTAATCAGTACCCTACTAGTCCTAATGGAAAGCATTACAAAGAACTTAATAAACGTGTAAAGGATCAGTTAGCTACTGATAAGAATCTTTGGCTTGATGGCCTTGCTGACAAAGCTGAGGAAGCAGTTAGACAGCACAACAGCAGAGAGCTGTACCAGATAGTTAATGTTTTGTGTGGTAGAAAACGAACAGGTATACAGGGATTGAAGGATAAACAAGGCAAGGTTATAGAAGGTGAGGATTCTGTCATGGCTAGGTGGGCTGAGCATTTCAGTGATGTTCTAAACAATGTGGTTAGTTCTACTCCCATTGTTTGCAATGATGATAAATGCATTGTTGGCTTTAATGTTGGCCCTATAACACAATCTGAAGTTAGTTTGGCTATTTCTAAACTTAAACTTCATAAATCCCCAGGGGTGGATGAAATTACTACGGAAATGCTTAGAGCTGGGAATGTTTCAGTTACCATTTGGATGACTGAAATTTTGAATAACTTTTATGATAAAGGCATGGTTCCTAAAGATTTTACCAGAGCTATTATTATCCCTATTTTCAAAAAAGGTGATCGCAGTTCTTGTGATAACTATAAGGGTATCAGCCTACTCTCCGTTCCAGGTAAAGTTCTTTCCATGATTGTGCTTAATAGAATTAAGAATCTGGTTGACAGGCAATTGAGTGATGAGCAATGTGGATTCAGAAGTGGTAGGGGATGTGTAGATCAGATATTTTCACTTAGGCAGATTCTTGAGAAATGTTTAGAGTTTCAGAAACCTTTGGTTGCTAGCTTTGTTGATTTCAAAAAGGCTTTCGACTCTGTTGATCGTCATAATTTGTGGTTGATTGTGAGATCATATGGTATACCAGACAAGTTAGTTAACATAATGAAAGCTCTCTATAATAACACTGAGTCATGTGTGAGGGTTGGTAAGTCTTGTAGCAATTGGTTTAGCATTACTTCTGGTGTTCGACAAGGGTGCATTTTGTCTCCTTTTCTCTTTAGTTTGGTTGTTGACTATGTTATGCGAAATTCACTTCAGGGGAAAGCTTTTGGCCTTAAATGGGCTGGAGATACGAAAATTTCTGATTTAGATTATGCTGATGATTTAGCCCTTTTGGCAAATGATGTTGATGAGATGAACTCTTTCATTCGAACTGTTGATGAGACTGGTAGTACAGTAGGTTTGGTTATAAACAGAGAGAAAACTAAAGTGATGAAAATTGGTCAGGCAGGTTGTGATTCAGTTAATCTGAATGGTTGCAGTCTTGAGCAGGTGTCACAGTTTAATTACCTTGGGAGCTGCGTAACTGATACTGGTGATGTGCGGCATGAGATTAACAGACGAATAGGTATTGCTGCCGGGACTTTTAAGAATCTACGGAGATTGTGGAGAAATAGGCGTATACAGCTAAAGACTAAAATTAGACTGTATAATAGTTTGGTTCTTTCTAGGGTTAGTTATGGTAGTGAAACTTGGACGCTGTGTAAGCAAGATAACAGGAAACTAGATGCTTTTGATTCTAGATGCTTACGCAGTATCTTGGGTATTAGGTGGTTTAACTTTGTAACTAATGATGAGGTTAGGCAAAGGAGTCTGCAACCTCCTTTAAGCAGCATATTGTGCAGAGAGAGACTCCGCTGGTTTGGCCATGTTGCCCGTATGGATAATTATAGATTGGCGAATAGGGTTATGAACAGTGTGCCTAGAGGCCTCAGAAGGAGGGGGAGACCTAGGATGCAGTGGGCAGACAATGTCAAACAGGACCTTGTTAGAATTGGTGTACAGTGGCCGGATGCAGCAGATGTAGCTCAGGACAGATATGCTTGGAGAATTAAACTGCGCGGTCTGGTTGGACCTCCGTAGCCCATGGCTGCTTGAGGATGATGATGATGATGCTTCCTATCTGATAGATTTGATGAGATCCATGAGTGACAAATACCTCTGATACTCAAAAAGCTTACTCAGTAAAATCTTGTGTATAAAGTCCTCCAGGATAACTTGGGACCAAGGAATCTTCCATGCAAGTAGAAGTAATGGATGTGTATAGGAAAGTGGGAATCTCATCCTGAAGGAATTGATTTATCAAATCAAATGCTTTTTCTTAATCCAAAAGTAATCAATATCTTGCTTGTATTTAATGAATTTATGTATCCTGTCAGTTAAATACACAAGAGCATCCAAAAGTTCCCTATTTGCTTGAAATCCGAATTGTCTTTTATTATAACAAAATATCTGTTTAGAAAATCAACAAGTCTTGTGTATAAAGTCCTCCAGGATAACTTGGGACCAAGGAATCCTCCATGCAAGTAGAAGTGATGGATATGTATAGGAAAGTGGGGATCTCATCCTGAAGGAATTGATTTATCAAATCAAATGCTTTTTCTTAATCCAAAAGTAATCAATATCTTGCTTGTATTTAGTAAATTATGTATCCTGTCAGTTAAATACACAAGAGCATCCAAAATGTCCCTTTTTGCTTGAAATCCAAATTGTCTTTTATTATAACAAAATATCTGTTCAGAAAATCAACAAGTCTGTCTTTAAAAAATTAGTTTGTTTTCAAAAAAAGGGGGGAGCTAATGTTTTCACTTTGTCATCCATCCATCCACTGTAGATATCAAACATTTTTGCTTTAGAGATATATTTAAAAAAAATTTGAGTTAGGTAGGTATTGACAAAATATCACAATTTACACTTTCAGAATCTTCCTACAGATATAACTGCACCCTCTAATTGTGGAAAAAGATGAAAATTTCAAAATAATATTTGAAAGTGATTTAATTAAGTTAGAAATTTGTAATTTTAGTTAAGAAAAGTGAATATCATGAAGTTTGCAGTGACAAAAATGATTTTCACCTTTACCCCCAGAGGGAGTGGGAAAATGCAATTTTTATGTTTAAAGCAAAAATTGTTTGTTTTTAGAGATAAATTGAAAATTCTTTTTGGGTTGGATAGGTATTGATAAAATATAATGATTGACACTTTTAGAATCTCCTAAAAGCTTTAATTGCACCCTCTGAAGATGGAAAGTTTTGAAATTTTTAAAGAAATATTTCAAATGATCTCTTTGGGCTATATGATATTTTAGTGTGGAATGATGATAAAGAGGTTTACATTGGCACCAACAATTTGTCCTTTCACCCCCAGGGTGGGTGGGAAAACACAACTTTTTGCTTTGAGAGATTAATGAAAAATCCTTTTTTGTTGAATAAGTACTAACAAAATATGATGATTAGCTGTTTTCAAATCCTCCAAATGGCCTTAATTTACTATTTTATAGGGTGTTAAAATGCAGAAAATGTAAAACCTAAAGTAATATTGCAAAAGATATATTTATGGTAGAAATTATAACTTGTGGTGATAGAATGTGTTGATGAAAAAACAGAATAATTGATAGTTATATGTGATTTACTTAAATTGCAGTTGGTTCAAATCTGACCAGTTGTTCTTTATTTTTTCATAAATTTAGCACTTGATTTTAAATTTTTGAATAATATTTCAATACCGTTGGGTTGTTTTACCTCTGAGTGGCACTTTTTGCAACCATGGGCTAAATGGCCAGGTCATATGGACCTGGAATGCTCAGAGAAGGTTGGGGGAGGGGGACCCACTGGAACAGATGTTGGGAGACAGATGGTAGCCTCCCATCCAGCGTGTTCTTTAATGTGCACAGGGTATGGCTCTCCCACATACAAGGCCACGGCTCAACGTCCCATCCGATGGGCAGTGGCCTTTCCAAACCCATCGGTGTCCCCTACTGACCGTGGGCAGGGTGGGGAAATTTGCAGAGATAAATCTCAACACTGACCCAGCTGGGACTTGAACCTGGGAACTACAGATTATGAGCCTGGCACGCTACCGACTGAGCCACCCCTTTCAATATAGTAATAATAATTGTTTTATAACACTGAATGATTTGCCCCCTAACTCTAAGGGATAACAAAATCCAACTTTTCATTTTAAGGTATAAATGAGATATGCTTTGTTCATTTTATAAGGCTAAAAATATATTATTATTTACATTTTCCAATCACCCATTTCTACAGAAACTGAAAATTTGCTATTGATTTATAGTTAGCCATTATATTTTTGCTTCCATTTTACCCCATTAAAAAAAGGATAAATTGCATAACTAAGCTAACATCTCAGAATACATAATGGCCAATAGTTTTCAAAGTGTAATCATTTATATCAAGGCACTTGCTCTAATATTCTTCAAAGACAATATTTGTACATCTCTTGTGCAGTTGTAGGTTAAGTACCATGCTGTTTTAAATACAAGTAGAGATATCATTGTTTTGAACAGGGGCTTTATCTGTCTTTCAATAAATCTATTGCACAAGTAGAAAAGTATTTATAAACCTTTACCATGCCAGGCCTGAAAAACTGAATTGTACCCTGTGGTCAAGCTTTCTTCAATGTTTCAAAAATTTTTCATGTTGTATGTCAAATTAATCAGCATTTAATTCTAGATTTTATCAAAATAAAATGCTTAACAAAAAAAGATGAGTAGTTTTGTTTCAATAGAACTTTTATAGAGACATGTGGTAATAAAAAAATCTGGAAATGCAAATAAAAATATTTTTAAAAAATAGACAAAAATGACTATAATGCATATCAATAGAAAAGCTATTTATTTATGTATAAGAGGTAAACAATTTTTTTCTTAAATGGAGAAAATTACTCTTTTTCTTGAATTCTTTTCTTGGTACTATACTTTAAGAAAAGCCCAGGCTTTTCACCAGCTGAGATCAATAAAATAAGCAACTTTCATCATCATCATCAAGCAGGTATCAGCCTCAAGCAGCCAAACCCAGAAAGGAGTGTGCCAACCACTGCATAAAAAAGACACTTAAACTATGGTGATACTTTGGTAACTTACAATCGATTAGCATTAAGGCCGGCACTAGAATAGTTAAAATATAACAAAAACACAGTTCTTTTACTAGAAGATAAAAATTTTAAACAAAAGTAGTCTGTCGCAGAAACTATCTGAAAACAATTTTAATGGTAATTTTTGTGTAAATACACAGCTTCCTATTAATGCACCTAAAAAAGCAAAAAATAAAAGTAATGCATATCAACGATGAAATCACATACTAAAACCAGCAGATGTCATAATGCAAGTCTAAAAAGTTGAGAGTTCGAGATACCTGATCATTGAACAGGCCTAGGTGCCTGTATAATGATTAGGTATGAGAACCTATCATTGTACAGTGTGTGACTTATCATTGTACCCAATAATCAGATACCTATTGAACAAAAGAACTGATCAGAACATTGTCAGTCACAGAAAAATATTAACCTCCATATTAACTTCAAAGCAAGATAAGGCATGAAAAGTAATTTGCCAAGTGAACAAAAATTCATCCATAGTAAGTACACAGATTACCTGTAGATATAGAATTCAATAAATGCTTATGCAGAAAAAATAATTTTGCTATGGTGCAAGACTCAAACCCAAAACTATCTAGATACCAACCATCAGCTCCATAATTTATTTCCATAATGTGACCTTAATATCTTTCACTGAATGTGGTGAATCTGGCACCATTTATAATCAGAAAACACAATTTATTTCTCCAATTGTTACTAAGGAATAAGATGCAAATGAGGAAATTACACATGCTTAAGCATTATAAATGATAAAAGAAAATCAACCCAGTAAATACACAGATGACCTGTAGATATAGAATTAATTTTATCAATAATAACACTTAAGTGTGGGTGTGATTTCCTCATTTATACCCCATTCATTAGTAACAATTGGAAAAATAAGCTGCCTTTCCTGATTATAGATGGTGCCAGGTCCACCACGTTCATTGGGTTGGGTTGTTTTACCTCTGAGAGGCACTTTTTTGCATACAACAGGCTAAATAGTCAGGTCACAAGGACCCCGAAGGCTCAGAGAAGGTTGGGGGGACAGGACCCACTGGAACAGCTGTTAGGGGACAGATGGTAGCCTCCCGTCAAGACCATCCAATGTGTTCTATAACGTGCACAGGGTATGGCTCTCCCGCACACAGAGCTATGGCTTAACGTCCCATCCGACAGGTGGCGGCCTTTCCAAGCCCATCAGTATCTCATACTGACTATGAGCAGGGGGAAGTTTTTCGGAGATAAATCTCAATGCTCGCCCAGTAGGGACTCGAACCTGGAAACTGCAGTTATGACCCTGGCATGCTACTTATTGAGCCCCACCCCTGCACTCAGTGAAAGATGTAAAGGTCACATTATGGAAATAAATTACAGTGCCAATGGTTGGTTTGGTGGTTAGAGCACTCTGGTATGTATCTAGAAGCCATGGGTTTGTCTCACACCACTGCAAAATAATTTTTCCATGTAAGCATTTATTGAAAAGAAATTGCTAGTGCTCTATGTTCCTTTGAAATCAATAAGAATTCAATAAGTGATTTTTTCATTAATATGCTTTACTTTTTTTTTTTAAGATATATAGAAAGATAGGTTTTTTCAGGGTTTTTTTCTTTTTTTTTTCAATTTTTTAATTTATATATTTTTATTGTATCACTTTATAAAAAAAAAATTTAATTTGGTACATAACATGCCCTATTTACTTTCAGTAGTTATTTGGCAAAAAAAGTTCTAAAGTTCACTTTTCTTCACTTGAGCAGAGTTGGAAAAAAACCACCTGGTATTGCTGTTTTTCAGACTTGGCACTGCACAGATTAAACTTCATTAATCATTTTATCTGTCCAAGTTAGGGTACAAAATAATGATAGGGTAATATAAATGAGTTCAAATAAAAAAAAATATCTAATATTACAAATGGTGCATTGATAAAAAAAAAAGAGTTTAAATTACAGTAGTATGCTATTGCTAATAGTCTAAAGATAAATTACTGGAAATATTTTAAATACCTTATTTTCTATAAATGGCCACTTTGTTCTTAATTGATTTCCCTTGTAACTGTACCATCTGACCTAAAAGAGTGAAAAGTTTGAAATATTGCTCTTATTGGTATTTAATATCTTAAAAATAGTGCAGTAATCAAACATTTTTTCTACATGACATAAATCTTTATTAAAAAGAAGTTATAACCAAACATTAAGATTTTATGTCATTCATTCTAAAGACAAAACTCATTGAAATTACTAATATTTTTGAGTTGCTTTATGAATATGTATAGAAGTATAATGTCAGGTTTTGATGATATCCTGATTACATATTTTAGCCATTTTATGTAACCAAAATATACACCCAATTCTGTTGTTACAAGGTAGATAGGTTCCAAAAAAAACTGTGCAAAAAAAAACGTGTAAAAAAAAAGTGCATATGAAAAAATAGAAGATTGGTTCCAGACGTGGAAACCCAGTATAAATAATAAATTGCTTTCAAACAAATCATATCAAAATCTTTAATTAAATCTTTATTTGATTTTTATTCATTTAAATGCATTTTTGATATTATAAACTTATAAAGATAATTATATGTACATATATAAAGCAAATTATCATTCATAAAGAAAATATGTCACTAATTCAAGAATACAAAAGTGGAAAAAAATGACTTACATATGCTTATTAACTAGATATCACTATATCACATTGTCACTTTCTGACAATAGATGCATTTGTTTGTGTAAGACTGGAATTAAATCACTTTCACCGCTTGAAATATTTTGGCCATCGTGTTCATACTCCAATGATAAAATGTTCTCTGTGGCATGGGAAACCAAATTATCACTTGTTTTTCCAGTGATTCTGAAGTTTGATTAGTTTTGACAACGAAATCTGCAATCAATCGCTGAGATCCTGCTTTGATTAGATCTTTGTATAATTCTTGATAATACACCATACATGACTTCAGCTTGTTTAAACTGCTCAGCTCATTCGATAATGGGAATCATGTGTAAGAAAATGACTTTCCAATTTACTAGCCATTTGAAGCCCTTCTTTAATTAAACCTGCAGTGAGTGGAACCTCTTCATCAATTGATTCATCAATTATCCAGCATCATGGTAAGGCTTACGAAAAATATTTGAATTGCAGTTAATAAATCAGATGATGAAAAATTGTAATTTACCTATCAGCAAAATTTAAGAAATTTATATTATGCAAACAAAACTTCAAATAACAAAAAAAAAATTTCCGATTTGTTCTATTAAACAGCGTCCCATGGCTGAGTGGTTAGCATGCTTGGCTTCTGATCTATGGGACCTGGGTTCGAGCCCCGGGTAAGGCATGGATGTATGTGTTGTTTTTCTGCTGAGGACCTGCCACTCTCATAGACCTTCTACTATGGCATATAAACTGACAGGCTCCTGTCAGACCTCTGTGGCAAGCAGCTGCTTGAGCGGGTATTATTATTTTTATTTTTCTATTAAACATCTAAACACTTCTAATTGTAAACACAAAATGAGAGACCAAGACTAAAGAGCCCCATCCACATCTGTTGGTATGAATTATTAGTAACCTTTAGACACATTTTAATCCACAGCATTGTTCAATTACAAGGTATTTACCACTATTATGCTGCTGAAGTATGATGATGTCAATTGATTACAGGAGGTCATGTGATTCAATGTTAGCAGGAGGTCATGGGCTCAGATCCTACCCGCTCAAGACATTTTTCCTCTGTACCCAATTGACATCATCATACTTTAACAGCGTAATAGTGGCTAAATATCATGTTTAGAGAATTTGCAAATATTTGGTTGGCCTACAGTTACAACATGACATTTGGTGAAGAAATTTAAGTAGTAGACTCCCTCTTATCTGTTACGTGACCAGACCCCTGGCTGGATGAACGAAAGGCCGGTTAATCCAAAAATTGTGTCAGAAAACAAAAACAGCAAATGACAAAAATACTAACTATATTGTATTTAAATTAATAATTTGCTATACAATATTAACAATTTACTCACACTCACTTGAAAATGTCCATGATTTTCTTTTGTTTCTTTGAACTTAAACTTTTTTTACCTGCAAAGTCTTGTCATTTTTCAACAAACATCACATCAA
The DNA here is from genome assembly GCA_038380435.1 of Ryuthela nishihirai. Classification (NCBI taxonomy): domain Eukaryota; kingdom Metazoa; phylum Arthropoda; class Arachnida; order Araneae; family Heptathelidae; genus Ryuthela; species Ryuthela nishihirai. The sequence goes on along the minus strand of JAWZYU010000001.1, from coordinate 122,305,377 downwards.
TCGCATATGAGGCCTGCTATTGTTCAATGTGTCTTACTGCAACATCAAAGGCTTCTTTTCCTTCAATATGACTAACTTTCCCTTCTTCCTCTTCTTCATTCTTTGCTTCTTCATTACATTATTCACTACATTAGGTAGCAAAAACATGGCTTTTATGTTGTCAGAAAAGAGTTTGCTTGGGTGTGTTGGGTCATTGTCGAGAATAAGTAGGGCCTTTACAGACATTTTAAGATTGTCAAGTTTTTCTTTACTTTTGGAAAAAATTATTTAAAGAACCACTCTTTAAACAAATACGAGTCTATCCAAGTAGACTTTTGAGCTTTGTAGTAAACTGGCAGAGCAGCTAAATTTAAATGCTTGGGATTTTGCTGATTTTCCAATTACAAAAAGAGGAAGTTTACACAGCAAAATACCTACAGCATTTGTACACACAGCCACAGTGATATTTTCTTTGCTTGTTTTAAATCCTGATGCTGAGGTTTCTTGCGCTGTCACAAACGTTTTTGTTGGAAGAAGTTTAAAATTTTACCGTCTCATCTAAATTGTAGATTTGTTCTGTGCATAGTCCTCTTTCTTCAATAAGCCCTAAAAGTTTTTCTGAAAATTCCTTTGATGCTTAAGGATCAGCTGACAATTTCTCACCACAAACACCAAGGTAATGAACACCATGCTGTTTTTTTCAGTGAGAAAGCCATCCCTCACTTGCTGAAAAATCTCCCCCATTATCAATTTTAGAATGAAGGATTAATGCTTTTTCTTTCAAAATTGGTCCACTGCAATGCAAGAGCATCCTTTTCGATGCTCTTGCATGAACCATAACCAAAGTGCATCATCGACAATTTAATTTTTTGACTTTTTAAGAGTGCACCGAGAAGAAAGCATTTTTTCAGACTAGACTTCAGTGCAAAAATCTTGTAAAGATTCTCTATTTCATCTCCAGTCATTTTCTGTGCTATTACCAGCATCTAGTTCATCACAAATATGCTTTACTGGATCACCTTTGTCAATATGTTCTAACACTTTTAATTTCATCTCCATCGTAGAGACATTCGCTTATGTTTGCACCCACTCATTTTGTACCACACAATATTTAATAGATCACAAACACACACTTCTGTATACACATAGCACACTGTACACTGTAATATTCACAAATAATAATGAAGGTAAAACCCAGATGCTCCGCTAAATGACCATAGCACTACATCTATCGGGATAATGCCATGCTCTCCACTAATTACGGTCGGGGCAAGACAGTGCCATAAAGACACAGCTCATCCACAACATCCTACGGCGAACAGTCCTATAGAAAGAAAGCTCAGGAACTGAAACAAATACATACTGTACTATAAACAAAACATGCGGCAACTTGCTTCCGCTTCTTGGAACGACCGGATAAAGTGGAGGCCAGTTGAGCCGAGACTGGATAAGAGAGAATCTACTGTAGATGGTACGAGGATAGGCAGAACATAAGTTGAGAATATGTGAATAAACACAATGTAAGAAAGAAATGTATAATACAATGGTTGGAGGTTGTTGCAGAATTGATGTCAAACATATCATCTGCTACTGAGATTTGTGGTGGCCTCCGAATCCTGCATTTTGATGTTTTTTAGGTTCACGAAGTCAGGTATGAAATGAATATTTGTGGTTTTCTTTAAACTATCATGTAGAGGAAATTTTATTGTATACTGTGAATTAAAAATGTTTATAGAATGCAGACGATGTACCCCAACCAGTACCAACTGAAAGTCTTGGATTTTTAGGCATTTACAGATAAGTGCTTTTATGTGTTTATCCTGATTTTATCAATTTTTTTTTCTTTTTATTGTTTAGCAAGTTATTTCTAGGTTTTCAAGTACAAAGCCAAATTTGTTCTTTAGTGACAAGCTCTGGTTAAAGTACTGGCCACCAACAAGATTATTTACTTCAGGGAGCCTTTTTTTTTACATTTATATGAAAATTTATTTATCAATAAACTATGGTTAAAATTTAAGTATCAGTGATAATCACTGCATTACCTGCTGAGTTTTTAATGTCAATAAATATTTTGTGGAAAAAATCTCAGGACGAGTTTAAAGTCTTACATAGTGGAAAAAAGACAAGAGTCGGCACTAGTTCAACCGGTAGAATACTCTGGCATATTTCTGGAGAGATGCAGGTTCAAGTCCCATATGTCAACAAAATGTTTTCCCCAAAATATTTATTGAAGGTTAAAATTGTTATCTCCATTGAGATTATTTATTTTTGGGAGTGTTGAAATCAACAAGGGCCTTGAAATCATATAAATTCACAATCACAAAAATATGTAAAATCACCACCATCAGCAAGTAGCATCTAAAGCATTTTTTTTTTACATTCCTACCAATTTTTGCATTTCTAAGATACAGCTAATAGCATTATATAGAAAAAAAACCTCAGAATTATATACTTTATTTCCTTTTAGTGGTTTTTTTTATAATAAGGACAACAAATCGGCTATGGTGAACAGTATTGCAGCAAGGCCCATTAACAGCAAAGGGACGTAGCCTAAACTGGAACCTATAGTTTCCACAATAACCCAAATTGCAAAATAACTGATAATTGCATCGCCTACTAATTAGTGTCTTCATGCTTTTTCTTTCAAAGTTGCAGATTAAAAATGAGAGGTAGAAAATATCCAATTGTTACATCCTGAAGAATTGAAACTGCTTTAAGTATCTTTTTGTTCAATTTCAGTTAACAAATAATTTTTTCTCAAACACTTGAACAGTGCCTATGAACAGTATTATTCTACAGTTTAGAGCTGTCAGAGATTCAAGGTAGGGTGGGGGTGCTTTAAGCACCCTCCCTGAATATATATCTGTATTCTATATTGAGTTATATATTACCTGAGAAAATTAAGCAAAATTGGCGGTTTCTGATTGCATAAGCAAATTCTGAGAGCTTTCAGGAATTAATCTCCAATTAAAATATCTACTTTACAAATTTTCACTGCAGTTAATTTTACTCTAGAGAACAGAAACTAAAAAAACTTCCATTAATCTAAGGATCTATCCTAATAGTGCACACCCCTCAATCAAATATAAGGTAGAAATAAATGAATTTTTTACCTGTTTAGACATGTTCAGCAATAAATGCCGTTTAAAAGGATACATCATATTTGACATTTGAACAGTATGCGCACTAGTATTGTTAAATTTACTATAATAAGTATGTGGTTGAAAATTATAACTTTCAGTTAATCTGACTGTGCCATTACATAATTTAACATGCATGCAAAAGAACCGCGCAGCCATCTTTTTCTCACATCGACTACCAATTACAATTTCTTAATCGATAACACATCCCAATTGAAACATTGAAAGTTCTTGATTCAAAGTATTTTAACTCTCTATAAGGGAATTATATCTTATAAATAGAGTTGTAAGTTTTGCGTATCGCGAATTTCCGAAAAGTACAATGTTTTTCTTAAGTTTCCCCGAATTTTGTAGTTTTTCACGATTCCTGAACACGATCCTCATTTACTGGGTTACATTTTCGCGATCCTCATTACTGGGTTTTTTTTTTTCAATTCTGTGATTATCATAATTTTTCTTATTCTATTTATTTATTAAATTCAACCAGTTTCGGTAAATTTCAGACTTTTTACGTTTATGCTATTTTTTTCTAAAATATGCGAAAACATGTTTTTAGAAAATGATGTGGAGGTAGGACTTTTATTTTTTCTGAGTAATAAGTTTCTACAAAATTAGACTGTATGTAAATCTCTCTACATGCAATCTCTAGGTATTAATCTTCTAATCTCCTCTAAATGAGTTTTCGTACGCTAACGGCATAGCGCGTTGGGGAAATGTAGATTTCAGTGTTTGAATTCCATATTTTCTCTTATGTACTGCTATTCAGTGTCAGTGAAACAATTTTTTGATGTACAAATACAATAAATTATTGTATTCTGTTGTCACAGCCTTTGTTACCGACAACGCTTTGCATTCATTCAAAGCAAAAACATAAAAGTCTTAATGTTGTTTTTTAAAATGCTGTTCCCGTCATGCTTAACGATCATCTTCAAATTCTTGCACATGACCTTTTACAATGATATTTTAGCGGTTATCATGGATTTATCTTTTGTTCTGCAGGTAAGCCGTGTCGTAGCCGAGTGGTTTGCGCGTTTCTCTACTAATCTAAGGGACCTGGGTTCAAGTCCCGGGTAAGGCATGTATGTGAGTGTCGTGTTTCTGCTGAGGTCCTGCCATTTTCTCAGACCTTCTACTATGGCATATAAACTGACAGGCTCCTCTCAGACCTCTGTGGCAAGCAGCTCCTTGAGGGGGTATTTATTTTAATTTTTTTTAAGTCGTTTTAAGGTGTTTCTTAAAGGAAAAAAGTCAAACTTAGCAAACCATTAGCCTTCGTTCAAAATCATTGCACATATCAAGCAAAGGTTTACAAGGAGTTTTTTGTGTAGGAAATGGGTAAAAATTATTCCTTAAGAAGTGACCTGAATCAAATCAAAAGATATGCACCAGATATTTCGATCCATTTACGTCATTTGAAAGTCCACGTATATCAGCCCATAAAGTCTACAAAGAAAGAAAAATTATTCATTAAAGTCAGCAGTGTAATCACACACTCTCAAGAAATAAATTTCGTTCATATTCTTAAAAAAAAACTGGCAATATTTGAGTTACGAAAAAAATTACAGATTTTATAAGTTTTGAACAGTATTTTTATGCTATGCTGAATTTTCGATTCTAGCCAACCAAATTACTTACATATTTCTGCGAGTGATTTTAATATTATAATTTTCTGCAATACACCCGTGGTCAAAGACGGGGCAATTTAAATGCCGAATATCGATTCAATGAGAGACCTGTGACTGGGCTTGACTCAGCGCCATTACTCAAAGAATATCACCATTTTTCTTACCAAAAACTTACAGACTTATTTATAAGCTTTGAGTCCCACTCAATGGAGATAATTACGAATTTATAGTGGTTTCAATCATATTTTTCGTATCATCTAAAGTACACTGGGTACTGCCAGAATTTTTAGGAATATTTTTAATAACCCTGGTCTGGAAAAAAAACTTTTTCTCCCTCCCTTCCAAACCTTTTTCTAATTGTTATGTTTTTGAGAATGCTGAATCCGAATCCGACAGCCAATTTTTTTCTATCACCTGCAGGTTTCTAGAGATACGGTTTAATTAAAAAAACACTATTTTACTCATAGAAGATAAATATATATTACCAAATAATTTTTTACATTATAAAAGGTTAAAGCTGACAATAAATCCTGAAATATGTAATATGCCCTCCCAGGAAGATAGTGCCTAATATAAATATTTGGATTCCAGATTTGGATTCAGAACTCTCAAATCTATAAAATACACCCATGTTTTTCCAAGGAGGACTTTCATGCAGACCAGTGTAATAGAATTAAAGGCTTAATAAACACTTTTTCTAATGTACTTAATAATTATGTAAAGTTCATGGAAGTGAGCAATTATAAATGCTGTTTCTAATTTCGGAAAGTAGTAAAGTGCAAACATAGTATTTTTTTACATTAGTGTATAACCTGGAAGAATTGCTCGGCATTGCTCAAATCCGTTCCTAACATCACTGTGCACTGTCATATCACAAGAAATATGAGCATCGCAATTAAATCAATTCCCGGGTATGTGGGAACAAACTCAGTATCAGAAGGAGTGACACTTTTGTTGTGGTTCGAATGTGTGGTACAGATGCTCTACGAGCAGTAGCAAAAAGATTAGGAGGTATCTTATGTCGCATTGATATAGACATTACGGAACAAAAATAGCATTTTTTTTTTACCGCTTCACATTTTTGCTTTGAAAAGTGACGAGATTTATCTAAACAGCTGGTCAATATTTATACTACTAACTCTCATTAATCATATGAGATCCACAAAGTCAGCAATTTACAATGCTAACAAACTATTTATGAAATGAATACTTGACAGAGAAAATAATTACTGTAAGAGATGAAGATCCTCACCCATCATTAATGATTCACAGAGTATGGAAGACACCTTAAACGAAATACTTCATAACAAGTGGTGAAGCAGATGACGTTCACGATTGTATCCATACATACTATGTACAGTATATGTTAGATATCTAGTTTGCATATTTATTGATACCACACGATGAAAAAATATCTTTGTTGAACTATTTTAAGATTTTGATAATTATCAAACTAAAAAATAACTGGCAACGAATGACGCCAATCCTAATATGATATGCAGAAGCAGTAGAGTTCTGAAAATTTGCCCCTATGCTGTATTTCCTATAAAGATGGGAGCGGCAAAATTCGAAGATCAAAGAACGCAGCGACCAATGACAAGATACTACACCCAATACACCCACTAGTTCTAGCAAAAACAACTTGCAGAAGTAATTCTGTCATAACAAATAGTTCCATACCATATGCGAGAAATAAGTACTTTTCTAATGTACATTATTTTTATATAGAGTTTATGGAAGTGAACAATTAAATATGTTCTTTTTAATTCCGGAACATAATAAAGTACACAATGAAACATAATTTATTTTATAACCGTATATTAGCTAGAAGAATTGTCTGGTATTCCTGTAATTTCGTACACATGTCCCAACTGTGCGATCGTATGTTGAATTAACTAGGATGCATAGCGCTTCTGGCGCATATGGAATTTCGTTTTCAAAGAGAAAGAAGTTTTTTCCTTTACCCACTATTTCATTCCTTAAAAGTTTTCGTTTGAGCAAGCGGATGATGGGAAAAATGCAAATAGTACTTCATTAGTAATTATACAGCAAAATAGTATTCGTCTTTTAATTCTTAAATCTAAAAGTTGCATTTCTCACACCTCTCTCAGAAAAATGGGTAGATTATTGCTGCCAATGGAATATCTCATAAAAACTAACGCTAAGTTTTCAAATTGCTATTCTATACATATTATTTGTAAAATTCGATAACAGCTCTGGCTTTTTATCATTTCAGTGATCTGTAAATATATGTATATTAAAACTACTAAACACTTGAAATATGCGAATTATTATATTTCATTAGTACCAATCAAATTAAAAAAAGAGTTTTCTAATTATCATTTTCATTGTTTCCAATGGAAACTTTATGACGTTAACATTCCACCATCAAAATTTCATATTTTTATCATTAATACATCGTTGCAATATTGTTTGAAATTTTGAAATTTTCAATCTTTTTCATCGTTATAAGACGCAATTATGGTGTTTGGAAGATTATGAAAATGCGAATCATAATATTTTATCAATTACTACTTAAACCTAAAAGATTTTTTCATTTATCTCTAAAAACAAACAATTATCTGCTAAAACTAAAAACATGTGTTTTCCCACGCCCTCTAGGTCTATGGGATCAACTCATAATGGGAATGGAAACATCTTGACCTTCACATTCCACACAAAAATTTCAAATTTCTGGCATAAATACATCGTTTGCAATATTCATTTGAAAATTTTGGAATTTTGAACTTTTTCCACCGCTAAAGGGCGTAATTATAGATTTAGAGAGATTCCGAAAGTGCACATCATAATATTTCATCAATACTTATCCAACACAAAAAGAATTTCTAATTTATCTCTGTAAACAAAAAAGTGTGATGTTTACAGACGGACAGATGGACAGACTTACAGACAACAAAGCAAAACTATCATCCAGCTTTGTTTGAAAACGTGATGAAAAAATTAGGTTCCTACCTGAAATGGGACGCTTTAATCACAGAGTTCTATATACAGGGCGATTCAAAACTCTTGGGCCAAACTTTAAGGGGTGATAGAACCACAGAATAAGGGTCAGAACTCAAGCGGTGAAGCGCTAGAGGGTGCTTTCCAGTGAACACTTATAAGCGCTGGTTTTCGCACTTGTGGTCATTTCCACCTTGGATTGCAGAACGGATGGATTGTTTCACGAATCAGGAGAAGGCGGACATACATTTCACGTAGGGAGCTGCGGACGATAATGTGAGGGAAGCCCAAAGACTGTGCAATCCACAGTAGAAATGATGACGAGTGCAAAAACCAGCGCTTATAAGTGTTCACTGGAAAGCGCCCCCTAGTGCCTCACCGCATGAGTTCCGACCATGCATTGCATGACGAAAAGTGCTTGTTTAGGTGTGTTTTATCACCCCATAAAGTTTGGCTCATGAGTATTGAATCACCCTGAATACATTAGAGACGGAACTCATATTGATGCTCCATTGGACGGCATGGATCATTAAGGAGGCTATTGTCATTGCCGAATACTTTGGCAAAACACCAAAAGCATATCTCAAATACATGTATCTGTTTAACTCCCTATAAATAAAACAAATCTCCCCTCAAGTAGCTGCTTGCCACAGAAGTCTGAGAGAAACCTGTCAGTTTATATGCCTTAGTAGAAGGTCTGTGAGGATTGCAGGACCTAAGGAGAAAAATATCACAAACATCCGTGCCTTAATCAGGGCTTGAACCCAGGTCCCTTAGACCAGTAATCAAGAGCGCTAACCATGCAGCCATGGGACGGCTAAGTAATACATACCCCCCTCAAGCAGCTGCTTGCCACAGATCTACATGGTTACAAATGAATATATGCATATTTTTGCAAATAAAATTTACTGGTGTCAAGGTTATTACTCTGTAGATACTTCTTAATACAGAAATAATATTTAACAGTTGAAAATCTTTTTTAAAACAATTTGCTCCTAGTAGTTTTCTTGCCGTTTGTTACTGAATTTGTCAAAGCAGATGTTTCGATCAGCTTCCTAACTAGAACTGTTTCTGCTCAAATGAAAGTTTATGAGGTAGAGAGTAACAGGTCATAAAATATTTTTCACATTTTTCTCCTGTGAATCCCCAACAAATATGTTAGATAATTTTTTATTCTCTTTACATCTTCCATATGCGGTTGCCTATCGTAAATACTTACGTATCAAATGACAGTTTATATTGTGGGTATTGCCATAGGATATAAAACATAATTATCCTTTATTTTCTCCACCCACTTTTTCCTAAGTCTACTTAGTCTAGTTGTAAACCCACCACAGTTTCCATCAGTGTCCACATGTCTTGACAATTTATTCAAAAACAAGTGAAAGACACATTGTACAGCAAGGTGCAGAAAAAATGAAATAGTGAAAAGGGCTCCATTAGGAAAACAACTAACGGGAAGAACGAGGTACTGGGTAAAAATAATATCAGTAAAGTCGTTACTCAAATAAAGACCGTTACTCAAATATATAATAAAATAATAATAATAATAAATAGAGACCGTTAATAAAATATTTGAGTAAAATCGTTACTCAAATAGAGAACCCGACCAATTTATAGGAAAATTTGTTCATAATTTATTTAAATGGAATAATTTAGAACTTATAAAATACGTTTTCTATCGAAAAATTTTTTAAGAGAAATTAAAAATCTCAATTTTCTACAGTATTCGTTCAAAATCTAAAGAATTATAGTAGCTGGAATTTTATGTTTAATTTTGAGGACTCTTACTGGAGTTAAATCCATCACTCTTAAAACATTGAACGAAATTTTATAAAATAGAGATTTAGGTAGATTTGACTGAGATATTTAATTCATCTTCAGCAATATTTTTCCATACAGAGAAAATGATAGAAGTAATAAAACTTCGAAATCAGTTTTACCTTAGACATCACATGGAAATTCCATAATGAATTGATATTACTCTATATAGGCAGCTGAAAGAAATGCGTTTCTTAGGTAAAAAAACAAAACATTTCCTATGTATAAGGTCACAAAAGGGTTAGTCATTGGTGGTGTAGTGGTTAGCATAACAGGCATGTTTCCTGGAAACGTGGGTTCGAATCCCACTCATGGCAAAAACAATTTTTTTCAGCTCATTATTTCATGCGTTCCATGTCTACAGGACTTATCCTGTGATTCTTTACTACTGGTACGCATATACTTTTACAATTTCTGTTAATTGACCTATTCATTAGGGTTCTTGATAAATCTCATCTAAGGCAGCAGTGTAATTTGAATTTGGATTGGGTTTTTTACCTCTGAGCCAGGTTTTTACCTCCAGTACTTTTTCACACAATGGGCTAAATGGCCACATCACAAGGACCCTAAGTAATCAGGGAATGTTGGAGGGAGGGGACACACTGGACAGCTGTTAGGAGAGAAATGGTTGCCTCCCATCAATTATTCTCCCACACATGGGACCATAGATTAACATAACATCTGATGGGCAGTGGCTTTTCCAAGCCCGTTGGTGACCCCTACTGACTGAGGACAGGATGAGGAGTTTGATGGAGATAAATCTCAATGCTGGCCCAGGTGAAGCACGAACCCAGGAACTACAAGTCTGAGTCATCACACCCCACTCTAGTTTGAAATGAGTACTGCAGATTTTACTGTTTTGTCATCATTTATAATTTATTTTTCTTTTCATCATACATTTCATGTTAACTAACCATCACCCTAATAATGGCTGATTAATAGAAAATCTATAAACATAATCATTAATACAATTTAGGATTATTTGTGACATGTAAATTGAAGCTTTGAATAAAACTACATGTAATATGTGCATTTCTTAGTGATTTACACTAATCATGCACAAGAGAATATGTATTACATAAATATACTTAAAAAAATTAAGAGATTCATCCTTGTTATAACCATTTTTGTATCTTTCAACTAAACATGTTTTATCATCGCTATCCAAAATAGACTTCAACTATACTACATTGCAAGCGTCCTTACTGAATTTGCTCTGCTCCTTAGTTACTCATGGTACAGTTGCCAGCTCTACCTCTAATATATATGTAGAATTCCGTTTTTTCAATATATTTTTGGGAATGTGAGGGATCTGGCAACTGTTGGTGGCTTTCTTGATTTCGAATTGTGAATGAAGAAACCAAGAATGGAAGAGAAAGATATTTTATCTAAAATACTGATATCTAACCACCTATTGACTCTATCAAGTCAATATTTTTCAAAGCACATATTATGGTGCTCTTAATCATCATCTGCCAAAATTCCAGGTCCCTACCCCTTTATGTGAAGAGTTACATTGAGAACACACACATAGAAAAATATATATCATTTTATTATTATAAATGTAAAACTGTTGTAGAAACTCCCTAATGAGTTGAGATTGATACATTTTCAGGTGTAGAATCTTTGGCTTTCACAATAAATGTAATAAGCCACGTTTGGTCAAGAAACTCTTTGAAGGAGATTTCCATTCTTTATGTAAAACAGAGGATATAGCTAAACCGCAAAAAATCGGAAATTTGACCTACAATAATGTCCTTTAAGGTCACACAGAACTCAAACCTTAATCTAGAAGTACTAGAAATGTGAAAATCGGTGAATTGGATGTTATATATGGCAGATCTTAGAAACGTTAAGAAATTTAGGAACTTGGGGATTTTTCTTTGAAAACAAGCATCTTATATTTGGCAGAAAAAATAGGTATTCTTCTATATTTGGATTTTATAAATAAATATAATTTAATACACCCTCAAGCAGCTGCTGGCCACAGACGTCTGACAGGAGCCTGTAAATAAACTATTACTTAACTTTAATATATATCGTGAAATATTATATGTCCCAGGATTCTTACCCGTTTAAAACATTTCCACTAGTATAACAATTTCTTTCGATATGAGGAACAACCGTAAAACCCAGATAGCACAAAAAAAAATGTTTAAACCATCGGGTTTATATCCCATTCGAAGTTTAATATTCAGTGATCTCTCCCCAAGGGAAACTACTGAATGAGACACAACCATTCATGTAAATGGATTCTAATCACTCTGCATCACAGCCGAACATGTTAACTGCTTGAGCGACTGAGAGTTCCCATGAAATCGCATTTGCTGGTATCAGCAAAACTCATAATGAAGTTTTGAGCAAAAATATATTTTTTAATACTGTTATAAAAAAACCATTTTAAACATAATTTTGAAATTTAAAGCAATAAATACACTGTAAGAGGGTCTGATGATATTTCATGCTCCATTCCAAAAGAGTATAATGGTAAATTTAGAAAGTAAAATAGCTGAATTGACAACACTGCAGTCAGTGATCACCAAGAAAGGGCAGGAGATAATTGTCCTATGCCAGTGGTCTCAAACAGGTTGTCCACAAAACAATTTTGTGCATCCTACAAGTAATGTATTCCATCATAATCATGGTATTGAGCGCTACATTGCAGCTGATAAAGTCAGCATTCAACAATGGGGCAGCTACGAAAGTATGTACAAAGACTATTCGACGTTCGATGGCAAGACTTGGATTATGGCTGCCGACGTCAACATCGAGTACCTTTGTTACCAGTACGTCACAGGACATTGAGGCTGCAGTTGGCAAAGGATACTGCTAATGGACCATGGAAGACTGGAAATTGTAGCATGATATGAAAAATCAAGTTTCCAATACAAACAGATAGGTGTTAGCTCGTTTTATAAGCCATGTACCCCCAACTGTCAAGTCTGGCTTGGCTGCGATGAACTCCTTGATTAATGATTTATTTAGTTTTCCTATGATTGTTTAAAGTAAACTGCAGTGTACCATAGATTTAGACAATACAGTCCCTGAATGGCATATGGAAAAAAGGAAACTCAGTAATTATATTTTGCTTATTATCGCTTTAAGTAAAATGCAAGGCACCGAAAATGAGAAAAAAATGGTGTAATTCTTGTGATTGTTTAATCTTTTAACGCCCACAACGGCCAAGATTTTGAAATGGACTAGTCCAAATAGGGCTATTCCTTTGTTTTTAATACCCTCTACCTTTTTCTGAAATTTCCTGGGCTTTTAAGTATAATGTAGCTTGTCAGAGATTTAGCTTACAGTACCTGAATGGCAGATGGAAAAAAGAAAACCCAGTGACAAAACACACTTTTTGAGCAAAAAAATTATTAATAATGTTTTGCCGTTTCCTTCAGTAGAAACTTTTCTTAAATTCTGTTCCTACAGGGACTGTGTGCAACACATCCTTCCTTTTCCCGGCTATGATTGCATTTACGCATATTTTTGCCATTGATAGCCGAGTGGTTAGCGCGCTTGGCTACTGATCTAATGGACCTGGGTTCGAGTAGAGGTGCCATATAGGTAGAGGTTGGCCATCTGCAATTTGGACGCCATGTTTTGTCGTCGCTCGGATTGTCTAGCTTGCATAGCTGAATGGTATTGCACGATTACTTATGGAATCATGAAAAGGTAGGGTAATATTTGATACAGATTTCAGTGTTCATGATTGGAAACGACTTTTAGAAGGTTCATGATTGGAAACGACTAAAAAAGAAAGGTAAATTTTACGCTTTTTTTTTCTTTAAAAAAAAAGAAATATATAATTTCGTTTTGTTGTCTTGTCTGTCTGTAGACATCGAACTTTTCTGTTTATACATATAAATAAAAAATTTCCTTTTGTGTTAGATAGGAATAAATGATATATTACGATTTCCATTTTTCGAATCTTCCAAAAGTTATAACTGCGTCCTCTAACGGTGGAAAAAGTTATAATCCAAAATATCAAACGAATATTCCAAATGATGTAGTTATGTTAGTTTATAATTTTGATGTTGAAATGTTAAGGTTACGAAGTTACCATTGACAACAATCACTTGACCCTTTAGACCCAGGAGGGGAGGTGAATGCAACTTTATTTTATTTTGTTTTAAGAGAAAAGTGTATGCTTTTCAGAAAAATCAAAAATTCTTTTTGGGTTGGACAGGTATTGATGAAATATTACAATTTGCATTTTGCGAATTTCTCAAAAGCTATTATTGCACCTTCTAACGGCGGAAATAATCGAAAAATCCCAAAAATTTAAAACGAATATTGCAAATGATGTAGTTATGCTAGAAATTTTTGTCCTGGAATGTGACAGTCTTGAACTTTCCATTGACAACATTGAGTTGACCCTAAGCCCAAGGTAGGGAAGAAACGGAACAGTTTATTTCAAAAGATAATTGGAAATCTCTTTTTTAGTTGGTTATTAATGAAATATAATTCGCATTTTCAAATGTAGTTTTAATTTATGTCATTAGAAATCACTAAATATCGACACTGCAAAACACTTAACGAATATTTCAAGTGATCTCTTTAGGGCAGAAATTTCGACAGTAGAGTTCTGTTATGGTAGAAATTCCACTGACAGCAATTATCTGCCCACTATTTTCAGAGGAACGAGAGAAAAGCAACTTTCTAAATTTAAGAACTAAAAGAATAATACTTTTTATGTTTTATAATAACTCTTCAAGCAGCTGCTTGTACAGAGATCTGACAGGAACTTGTCTGTTTATACGCCATAGTAGAAGGTCCATGAGGATGGCGGGACCTCAGCAGGAAAACTACACGAACATCTGTAATTAAAACTTTTAAGGAGTGAAAAAGTAGACAAAGAACATTCTTTTTGAAAATGATTCCCATATGCGCCAGAGGCGATATGCGTTCTTTTAGTTTTTCACACTTTCTATACCCTCTGGCAGTGGAAATTCGGACTACTGTCTAATTGAGAAAATAAACTATTAATATTTTATTAGAACCTCTAATGTGCGAAAAAAGTTTTTCATTTATCTCTTAAAGCAGAAAAGTTACATTTTACCAATAGGAGAAATCATTACTATTAGGGTAAACCACTTGATCATTAACAATATGACCATAAACTTAAGTTTCTAGCAAAAATACATCGTTTGCAATATTTATTTAAAATTTGGTATTTTTCAGCTTCTTCTGCCACTAGAGGTCGCCTGCCGAGTTTTTATTTACCTCCTTTAGCACTCTCTAACGCTGGAAATTACAGCTGATGGGGATTAGAAAAACGTAAATATTAATATTTTTGTGGAAAAAAATTCGCCAACATACGGGATTCGAACCCGCAGCTCTCCAGAAATATGCCAGAACATTTAACCTGTTGAACTTTGTTTTCACAAAAAACATTTATTGATTTATAGACGTTTAAACGTCTACACGTAATGCTGAAATTATCAAATTTTGTTTAAATCATTATTTTGTTAGTGTCTGTAAAACAAAGAAAAAAGCTTTGTTTCTCTCAAAAAAAGTTTCTTTTTCGACCCCCCCACTTTTGGCTAAGATGTCAAAACCTTGTTGCCGCTGTAAATCTTCTGACCATAACACTCTACTACCAAAATTTCAGATTTCCAGTGTAGTTTGCTTGTAATAT
Organism: Ryuthela nishihirai; assembly: GCA_038380435.1. NCBI lineage: Eukaryota > Metazoa > Arthropoda > Arachnida > Araneae > Heptathelidae > Ryuthela > Ryuthela nishihirai. Next base: position 122,290,213 of record JAWZYU010000001.1, on the reverse strand, counting down.
TCGTTTGAAATTTTAGCATTTTCCATTTTTCCCACCGCTAGAGGGTTCTATTAAAGCTATTGAAAATTTTCAAAATTGCTAATCACAATATTTGTTCGACACCTATGCAATCCAAAAAGAATTATTCGTTTAGCTCTAAAAGTAAAATAATTGATTGTCTGTAGATGGACAGACAGATGAACGGAAACAGTTAACAGAGAGATGGACAGACAGACGAACAAATATTGGCATAGGCAGACGACAAAGAGAAAACATTAGCTCGTTTTTCAAACGAAGAAATTATTTGTTGGTTTTCAGTTAGCTCGTTTCACTTTTGCAGCCGTTTGCCATCTTCTGATAGTTTCTCGGGGAAAACCATTGATTAAATAATTTCTTTGGGTGAAATTTTTACACCCAAATGCAGCACAGTGAGGTATTCATAAAATATAACTTAAAACCACTCCTTACGTTATGTGGTTGAGCTGCTGCTGATCAGACATGCTGTTCCAACACAAACCACAGATGCTCAATCGGATTGATATCTGGAAATTTGGAGGCCAGGGTAATACCTGGAAGTCTTCCTCATGTCCTGTAAACCAATCTCAAACAATCTGGGCAGTGTGGCACAGCACACTTTATAGTACCCTGCACATGAATGACTGGACCTAGGGTTTCCAAGCAGATCATTGTTCAAAGCATTACACTTTACCAGCTTGCTTTTGTTCCCACGGTGCATCCTGGTGCCAATTTTCCCAGGTAAACGACACAAACATACCTGGCCATCCACATGGTCCAACAGGAAATGAGAGTCATCAGATGACATTCTTCCAATCATTCGTACAATTTCGATGCTCATGTGCCCATTTTAGGTGCTTTCAACAGTGAACCGAGGTTAGCATGGGCACTCGGAATGGCCTGCAGCCCCATTTTCAGCAGGGTTCGATGTACTATGTGTTGTGACACATTACTCCTGTCACCAGCATTCAAATTACGAGCGAGTTGCATCACCGTATCCCCTCTGTTGGATCGTACCATATGGGATGCCATCGCTCACCTCTAGCATCGATGAGCCGTAGTTGGCAATTCGTGGTTTTTCGCTCCTCGGACCACTTTTTGTAGGTACTACAATTGACCGTGAGCACCCACAAGTCCTGCAGTCTCGAAAATGCTCTGGCCCAATTGTCTGGCCATTAGAATTTGGCCTTTGTCAAACTCGCTTGTCTGCTGCCTTTCCCATCTGAAGAACAATAACACTGATAAATAGAGCTCAGTATCAGGTGTTATTTGTACCATTTCATTACCTTCACACGCGCTACTACTTTAGTATTTTTGTTACTTAATTTCCGTTAACATGGCATTTTCCTTGAACCTAGTCTGTGAATACCGTTTTTTATGTCAATTTCAAAGAGTTGAGGGATATTTTAATAATAAAGGTTCCAATCAGTGTATAATAGTCCTTTCATGATGTTTTAAGCAAAGATTCATTTCAGAAAGAAACATCCATATGATTTTAGTATTTTATTCGTACCCGCAGTTCCTTCGACTTGCATAAAAACACGTTGGTCATAATGTTTTGGCTCTTTAGTGTAGTATCACACACGATACTTTGTGTCATCACTTTCCAATTTTAAGCTTTCAAAGTTGGGTTGGGTTGTTTTACCTCTGAGCGGCACTTTTTTGCACACCATGGGCTAAATGGCCAGGTCACATGGACCCCAAAGGCTCAGGGAAGGTTGGGGGAGGGGACCCACTGGAACAGCTGTTGGGAGACAGATGGTAGCCTCCCGTCAAGGCCATCCAGCGTGTTCTTTAACGTGCACAGGGTATGGCTCTCCCGCACACGGGGCCACGGCTTAACGTCCCATCCGACGGACGGCGGCCTTTACCAAGCCCATCGGTGTCCCCTACTGACCGTGGGCAAGGCGGGGAATTTTGCGGAGATAAATCTCAACGCTGACCCAGCTGGGACTCGAACCTGGGAACTACAGATTACGAGCCTGGCGCGCTACCGACTGAGCCACCCCCGCCCCAGCTTTCAAAGAGTTGAGTATTTTAATAATATAAAGTTCCTATATGTCCCTCCCCAATAAGCGACTCTAGCACTGCATTACACAGGAAATTTGCAACCCTGGTGCAAAAGCTTTTGATTTATGCACTTTTTGGAATAACACTATAAAATTTTTTTTTTAAACTACATTAAGAATAACTATTTACACTTTTTTTCAATTTACATGAACCTTTTTTTTTCTGGGATAATACGGTATGAACTAATTTTTTTTAAATGAAAGCCTATCTAACGTAGTTTTATTTATGACCCACAAAGCTACCAGCTTATCTGAATGTTGACAGAACAAAAGAATACATCCAGAGTCCTCAGCAGTTACAGTCATGGAAAACCAACACGAAACCACTGCGTTTTCTTAGGCTAATCAGGAACCTTAACTAAAAAGAAAGCATGGAACCTGAACCTCAATTTTCTACTTCAGCCTAACAGGTGCCAGTTGAAGAGGCATCTACACTTTCCGTTACTCAGATCTTTCCCTACCCATTGGATGGTTGTTTGGGGTTTAATGGCGCATCGGCAACAAGGCCATAATGCGCTCTTTCCCTAACCAAATATACAAAGATTAATTATATTTTCCTGTAATTCTCATCAATACCACTATAAGTAGCAAGACATCGCTCAATATGCACTGAAAAGTTTCTTTCAGAAACTTAGACTGGCTGGGTTTCTTTAGATAAGTTGCATTCTTTCGTTTTTAGCGTTATTATAATGTACTATGCTTTTATTATTTTATGAACTAAATACTATATACTGAATAGGGCAGTGGAGAAAGACTATGGGTTTTGAAGCTACATTTACACCCTTATCCTACCCTACTTTATTAATGGAAAAATTATACTTCATTCAAAATGCCATTTTTAAGAACCCCCAAGTAAATTGAGAGTCGACTGTAATCAGTAGCCTTAGAGATGCATGGTTTCATGGTGTTTTAAGCAATGATTCATTTCAGAAATAAACAGCCATTAGATTTTAGTATTTTAATCATACACTTAAAATTTACAGTTTTGAAGTACAATATTTTATTGACAATTCTGATTAATATTTCAATGCACTGAAACGTTTAAAATAGAATACTGGAAGATAGAATTATGGATATTATAAGGACCTTACGGTATTATAGCAAGAAGTGTTCTAAAAGAAATACAGCTGTGATGGTGGCAGTTTTTCTTATTATAAGTTTGAATGAAAATGAATACATTAAATAACATAAATGAACAAATACTGCTTAGACAACAAATGATCAATTTCCACATTCTGCAACAGAAAACCCAAATCCTTAGCAACATAACTTTTAATACATTTTTAGGTGAAAAACAATATTGATTACTGATCCAAAACTTTTCAGTTACTGAGTTTGTATTCACTTCAAAGCTAAAAGCCTTGCAATGTTTTTCTCATGATTAAGATTTTTCGCAAACGAATGAAAATATTTATTAAATAGTCCGCTGCGTTATTTGTTCAAATTTTTGACATAAACTCATATGAATTACATTATTAAAATTTAAGCACTGAAATATTACGTTAGTAAATCAAATTGCAAAGATCTAAATATTCATTCTCACTGCCTTTCAAAAAATCTTTTGTGTGTGTATAATGAAATGCATAATTGTACAGAATCTCAAAAGTTCCTGCACTACAATTACTTTAAACAAATAACTAGCATATTAAAGAGCATTCCAAGTTTTTCTTTAAACCCAACGAACATTTCTGTCAAGGTCTGTTTTTTCATTATGTAGTATTTATTTTTCCTTCAACTTTCAGGTAAGACACAGATTGAGAGGGCGCTACACAATGCAGAGCGAAAGTTCCAGTTCAATTGAAAAATAAATGTTATTCATTGTAGAAACTATTATCGCCATATGAAGAATAACTATTTGAAATCTGACAGCCATTTGAATTCGAAAAATCGATACTCTAGTAATGAAAACTGTCCTTCGCTCATCTGATTAAAATGGTGGCTTGTCGTAAGTTTTTAAATCGAATATTGAAAGCCTCATACTGTCAAATGGTTTCAGAGAATCTTAATTACTATTATATAACTGGTGCTCAAATTGTGTGGTTGCCAGGGATTAAGGAATTCAATCAGCTATGGCAGTGTTCCAAAATTAATACAGTAACTACGGTTACCTGCCTGCCTTTCGGTATAAACTCGTGGGTTTTAAACGAAAAATCAGAGTACGAATTTTACTGTCAAGCAATTGACTGTAAATCAGAATTCTTAATTAATTTTTATTACTATTTTTTGTAACACTCAATATCGGCAATTTACAGATGAAAAAAAAAAACGCATGTACTTAGGTAAATCATTTAAAATTTGTGAGCTGTCTATAATAGTGGGTATGTATGCGATGTTAGTGTGAGATAAAATCCCTGCTGAAAAGACTGGCAAATTTTAAAAGTCTGGTCGCCCTGATATGTAATCTTCAGTTGTTGGAAACCCGTGAATTAGTACAAAACGTTGCTGTTTAAAAAAATCTAATTGCTTTCACCGTAAAATGTTTCCAAATAAACGAAAATGTAAATTAACCGAAAATTTAAAAGCAAAATTTTCATGTTTCGTAGAAGGAAGAAGTAAATAAAATGAGAAAGTGTTATTTATGAGTTACATGCCAGTGAGTAACAAGGTAGATATGGTGAAGATGTTATCTTCCTCTGTTAAAGTAACTTTTTTTTAAACCAAACTGTTTAAAAAATTATTAAAAGCAATGATAAACGTGTTTAACTAGCAATGTCTTTCATGACTCGGAAATTGCCAAATATTTATCATGTGCAAGAGCAAAGACATAATCAATGAGGAATTGCACCGCACAGTATAGAAATTAGTGAATATATAAAGTAATATATTTTATATTGGGGTGCCTTCGGATGCTATCAGTCATTGAGCAGAATTAATATGCAGCAAGGTATCATTATTAATGCAAACCATGAACAGGTATATAATTGGAATAGATTGTCCTGCCCATACTCTTCAAAACAGTCTGAATTAGATTTAATGAAAGTTGATGTTGAAGCATTACTTTGAAAATAATTATTTTTCAATTTATATTACGAGGACTGAAGCTTTAATGGAATTCTGTGCATAGGTAGATATAACTTATCTCATTACTAAATCACAGTAAGCGAAGATGGCCTAGCTTATTTCCATGTGTACAGAGAATTTAAAAGCTTTTCCCTGCTCTTAAAGCAGCGTTTTATCGCAAAAGCAACCTCCATACATACCAGAAATGAAAAATAACGTTGCAGAAATATATCTTTGGTTTATTCACTCTTTAATATCCGTATTTCAATCAAAATTAGCGAAGTTGGAAGAGGAAAGAGATTCGGTTGAAATAACATTTTCCAATCTATTCTGGTTTCCTCTAAAAATCGATAAAAGGAAAAAAAAAAACATTCCTTTAAAAGAGAAGTGTTAGGCCTAATTAACGGTATGTATGAAAAATCATAGAAATTATTTGGATGAAACGTAGTGTATCAAGAATGCATAAATCGTTTGATGTGGATATAACTTTTGGATGCTTTTAAATGCATTAAATGAGTTTTAAAGAGATGAGAAACTAAAAATTTGAGTTATTACCATGCATTAGTTATCTCCTGGAAAATGAAATGTTTTACCTCTGAGCAGCACCTTTTTACAATGAGATAAACGGCCAGTCACAAAGACACCCATTGGGCAGCTGTTGGGAACCAGATGGTAGCATCCTGTCAAGACCATCCAGCATGCTATTTAATGTGCACATGGGGCCATGGTTTAACATTCCATCTGGTCCTTTCCAAGCCTACTGGTGTCCCCTACTGACGTAGGGCAGGGTGGGTTTTGCAAAGATGAATCTCAATGCTGGCCCTGCTAGGACTCGAACCTGGGAACTGTAGATAAGCTAGGCAGGGTGCCAACTAAGCCTCCCTGAAAAATGGTGTAAATATTGATGCATAAATATTTTACCAATTCTCCAGCAAGAGGTAAAAGAGTTTCTTTTAGGAGAAATTATTACATGAACAGTGGTGTGTCTTTTTCGAAAAATCTTCAAATGTGGAATATTTTTCGTAGCTACGGAAAATTTGAGAATTTTTTTTCGGCATAATGCAAATATGGAAAGGGTGCTCTCATTAATATGTGATCAGTGGTCCGGAGAAAGAAACCGACTAATAGTTCAGTAACTAAAAGACATAATAGTCAGTACAATTTTAAAACGTATGACGATCTTTATTTGTATTTCTTAAGCAAACAAGATTTGTTGGAAAAAATTAGTTCCTCCGATAAATACATATATTTAAAAGCTAATTTTTATTACTTGTTCTACTACTTTTAATTTTTATATCCCCCCCCCAAAGACAACAGAAATATTTTTCTTTTTAAATTCCTTTTGCTGTACTGTATATGTTGAGCAAATATATATATTCAAATATTGTACGTGAAATAAACTTAGTTAAAAAGAATTTCCACCAATTGGAAACGTTCTAAGTGTCCTCCTTGATAATACTAGCCATGGCACACTGGTGTACTTATGTGTGCTGCAAAAATGTATAAAATTGACTTCCATATATCATCACGAATACTCAAAACTATTAACTTGTGATTGAAAATTATGATCGTTTTTAAGGGTATTATATACAAAGTTTTAAAATTCAATTGTGACAATGCCAAAATTGTAATGTGCATATTCATTAAAGATTAATTGAAACAAACAATTTGTTTAGACTAAAAGTAATAGCCGACAAAAATGTATATAGCTGCCGATATGTGTAAAAAATGCACTGAAAATGGGAGAACATGGAAAATGCGTTACACAGAAAAACTCCCCACATTCACAGTTACCGCACGTATGCTGGAATATTTATATTAGGAATGCTTTAAAAAGACCGAGAGTACTGGCAGCTGTTCTAAGTAACTCTTGCCTTCACTTCTGTGGCACGTCGAGCTGATCATTCCCAAAAACATTTTGCGAAAATCGTATTGATGATTTTCAGCGGTGAAGTGCGATTGGATGGATGGAAGCAGACCAGTCCAGACGGAAGTTTTCAGAGCATTGAATGTTACATAAAATGTTCTGCAGACTCTGGAGAGTTTAAACAGACAGCAGATGTTCGTTGTCAACCAGGACAAGGCCGTTCCAGTGTCAAGATTGCTGCAGATGATCGTTATATGACTCTTACTGTCAGAGAGAACAGTGACGACAGCTAGGCAACTGTCTTTGGAGCTTGCAGCAGCTGCAGGAACTAGGGTTTCAAGGCATAATGTTTACAGGAGACTGTGAGCAATGGCTTTAAGTCAGGAGACCTGTTATTTGTGTCCCTCTAACTTTTGCAGCACGGCGAGCTCATTTAACATGGAGTCACCAATATCACATTTGGAGTCCAGACCAGTGGGTGCATGCTATGTTCACAGATGAATCGCAATTCAGCTTAAGTACTATTTGTTACCAGATGTTATGGCAACCACAGCAATCCCTGGTTCCGTCTTTCGACACTACCAAATTAATGGAAAGCCGCGACTATCTATAGCCGGGGGCAAGGCTACACCATGTAGATGCATCTCATCCCCGACCTCGTATGGTGAGCAGTCCTATAGAAGGAAAGCTCATCCATCGGTTGAAACCTGGAATTTAATCTGTTCCCCAGTTAGCCATGAACAAAGATATGTAGATCCAAGTTCGCTCGGCACCCGGGGTGGAGACTCTTAGTGCGACCCAGACTTTGAAAAGGGCCCTTGCCTACTAGGGCATGACTCAGTTCTGCAGGGCCCTTGAACTGCTGCCCAGAGCACCTGATTGTGAGGTCTTGGCACTGTCCAACCGGGCCACTAAACTGGTTAGCGATGTCTTCGACCTCAGTTGGTCTTGGCTCTGTCCAACCGGGGCCCATACTGGTCAGCAGAATCTTCGACCGGGTGCTGGGCCACAAGCCCCCACACCACACAAAGTGGTCTTCTATCGGACTGATTCGCAACATATTCACATCTGGAGAGAACCAGGGACCAACAACAGTCCCTCAAACATCAAAGGGACTATACTTTTGGCCATGGCGTGATGGTTGGGGCACAAATCATGACAAACAGGAATACAGACCTGCACATCTTTCCAAGTGGCTCTGTTACTGCTTTATTCTTATGGACGAATCGAACTCGTGTGGTCGACGATTTTCTCGAAGAGGAATATATTAATTGAATGGAGTGGCCATCCCAGATCTCCTGACCCCAATCCCATTGAGCATGTATGGGATGCTCTAGTGAGATGCACTGGAGCTTGCCAGCCCCCTCCCAGAACATTCCACGAACTCTAAACAGTTGAGGAGGGTCATTAATCCCTCAAGACCTCACCAATATCCTCATAAACAGTATGAGGAGTCATTACTTGAGCTGCATGGCTGTAAAGGGTGATCATACTCCATATTAACTGCATGTCATATGTAACAGATTTTAGGTATTGTTCCATCCACTGCTCCTTCATGTCAATTGCACAATTATGATCTTAATGCATGCACATTATACAATTATGGATTTCTTCTGCTTGATTTACATTTGCAATGTATTAATAAGCATCTTTACCAAATTTCATTGCATTCTCTTAAAAATACTCTGAGTTATGTATGTACAAATTTATACATTATCCTTTAATTTTGAGCAGCAGCATAGTTACTAACTGACCGTAGAAGTTTATACTGAGAGTTTGCCAGGCCACGAAGTCAGTAATATTGAGAAATATTGATCTATATACATAAGATGATTTCTCAAATGTGTATTTTCTCTTAGAGCTAGAAATTTAATTTCTTTAGTGCAATAACTTTTAACGATTACATTTGATATATTACATTGATGTGTAAAAAAAGCAACATGTACATATTTCCCTTCTTCGTAGTTCAAAATTAGGATATCCTTTTCATTACAGACTTCCACAATAATTCACTGAAAAATTAACTAGTATTTAAAGACCTTCTATAGAATGAAATCATTATATTATTGCAGTTTTTTTTAAACCAGAAGTAAAAAACATTTCAACAAAAAATGGTAAATTTATTGTGGACTTGGGATGTTTTACATCTGAACAGTACTTTTCTGCACATAGCAGGTTAACCAGTTCAAAAAGACTCGAAAGAAAAAAAAGGGAATCCAGAAGAAAATTGTTTGGAGACATCTGTCAAGATCATATACAGGTAATGGACAGAAAAAGTTCCATGTTATCTCAATAAAAAATCATAATCTGAGCTCAATAAATTCTTCAGTATGATCTTTAATGAAAAATATGTCTAAAGATATGATAATGATAAATTAAAGATATCAATCAAATCTATCTAAGTCTCGATTTTAAACAATATTTATTCAGTATTCTGAGTTATGAACCTTGGAATATTTAGCAAGCTACAGAAAAAAAATATACCCCCAAATTTAATTAACATTAAAACAAACACTCTAGTTGAGTATCGGGTCAATGCACCCAGTACTCTACTAGAGTCAACTATGATCTCTTAACCTGTTTTAATAAATTTTGGGGTCAATTTTTTGTTGCGTTTTAAATATTCCAGCATTCATAACTCTTTAATATTGAACAAATATTGTTTAAAATCGAGATTTATATATATCTGATTGAGGTCTTAATCTTTAGATATATTTTTCATTAAAAATCATACTGAAGAAGACAGTTCTAAATATGATTTTCTATTGAGACAATAGATAAATATAGAATTGTTTACCATTTTTCTGTCCAGTACCTGTAGATGCTTTTTAAAATATATACATATTACTCCCTTGCACAAGGGATACATTTACCATCCTCTCAAATGGACGTCTCTTGAAGCCTATCAACATCCCTTTTCTTACAAAATGTAAAGCACTGTGTAAAAGGAAAAAATATCAATACAGACGTAGTCAGAAATTAAACTTGGGAACATCAGATAATGAATCTTGCCAGAATCATAGCAAGAAATGGCATGCATCAAAGTAAGTTTTGCATATATGTATTTACAAAAGCAAAAAATAGCATCCTAACTTGCTAAATAAGTTGGGTGCAATTGTGGAGAGAATGACTGCCATCTTAAGTATTAGCTGTGTCTATTAGTAGAAATGCAAAATGAGAAAACAATAAAAAGGTAGAAACAAGGAATTAAAAATGGAATCGTTTTAAATCCTTACATTATTCAAAATACTGCTACATTCTGCACTTCTGTAATTGGTGATTTATAAGCTCAGTATTTTAATCTAATTTATATTAAAAAAAACTACACTGTATATGTGGATAACAATTAAAATGCTAATTTGTGTTTCTTGATAGCATTAACAGCATAAAACAAAGGTAAAAAATTACTTCACAGAAACATCCTAGTTCAATTGCTTGCTTGTTAAAGAAATGAATTGACAAACTTTGTCAAAAATTGTAGCACTTACTTCTTGGAAAATGCATACATTTTAGTTGCTTACATACAAAAAGCATTATACAGATATTACATGCTTTCTTTTTGATTATGTACACTTATATACAGTTATTGCATAGAAAGGGTCTTAACATTAGAAAGAATTATTTATGTATCATGGACATACCACAGCATATCTTTTGCTTCTAAGGGGAATGTTTTGAAAGACTGAAAAATGTATACAATCAGATGGAAAGCAACCAACATACATATCTGGATTTATTAGAATGATGGTAATGTGCATGTTCATATATTTGTCGTACCAAGATACATTTTTCAAACAACCTTTCAAAGTATCCATCACAAAATTTCAAATGTTGGCAAATAACAACATATTACTTTTCAGTAACAGTAGTTCCAACTACTAAATTAAAACATGTCCAGTAGTCACTTTTAAAATCTAATTTCTATTTAAAGAGTATAGCTGACAAGATATAGTATTATGGAGTATACAATTTTACATGTATGCAAAGCAATACTATTAATCACCTGTAGCAAAAATGCAATTTTTAGAGAGGAATTTTCTAAACTTTCCCTATATATATAGGGCAAATATTACCTATTTACTGTTTTAGCAGAGCACTTATTCACAAATAGCCATTTCTAACAATTAAAATGCTTTTTTGTTCCAGTTAGAAACATTTTAATGTGAAATACGGGTACAGTTCTACATACGTTTTGAAGTGAGGCATTAATTCTTTCCTAAAGACAGCCCAGCTTTCAATGAAGGAGACAAATCTTTAGCCAGAACCATAATGCACTATACTGAATACATGACATAAAAATTTTGAAATAGCAGCAGGCAACTCTGCTTTTAGATACATTTAGAAACTCTGAGCAACAATGCTTACATCTACAACGTGCTGATTGAATTCAGAAACATTTGTAAAATTTTCTTTATAAGAATAAAAAAAATTTCTCCTCAAGCAGCTACTTGCTTACCGCAGAGGTCTGACAGGAGCCTGTCTGTAAAAATGCCATAGATGAGTCTATGAGGTAGGCAAGATGTTATTAGAAAGACACCACAAATAAAAAAACATCCATGCCTTACCTGTGGCTCGAACCCAGGACTTTTTGATCTGCAGCCCAGCGTGCTAAACATTTGGCCATTGGGATGGCCTCTGTAGGAATAAAACATTTTAAACTGAATATCAATTCCCAACCACACAAAGCAATTGGTACCTTTCTACATTCACTTAGCTGGATGAGCACCTTATGACCCAACCAGCAGACCATAGGATGCTCATTCCCATTTTAAAGTATTGCTTTGCATTGGTATAATAGTAACATAGGCTGTAATTAGTATTTGCCTTATTTACATAAAAATTGAAATGTGAAAGACCTATTACATTACTAATAAAACATAGTTAATTGTCATGACCAAAACAGGAGTAATGCTTTAAATGTAAACTGCTAAGCTGTTAACATTCTGAGCAATAGTACTTGCCACTGAAGTCAAAATATTAAGTCAAAAATTTGATATTGCAGTTTTGGAAGGTAGTAATATTTATCCAGAATTATCTTTAAACCTTCTGAGGCAAAAATAATTTGTGACAATAATCATTCTAATTCTTAACTGCATCAGATATTAAGTAATATTCTATATTATTAATTGCAAAAATTTTGATATTTTCTACATATGCAGTACCGATTAAAAGTATGTAATCTACATATGATCTTTGACCTATCCATTAAAATAAACTACATTGAAGCAGCAAAAATTTCCAATTTTTTCCTAATTTAAAAGAGTGAGATCTAGAACATTATGTTGAAACTTGAATTTATGTATAACAGCATTTATATATATATTTGATAAATCATAATTTTATTTTTTTTACACTTCTTACAAGAACCCACATACATGATTTATGCTATATCTGTAGATGATTTATTCTGTTATTATAAATAGCAAAAAATACAGCATTGTATATTTTATATGCTTACAAGCAGAAAATAAAATTAACTGAATGGAAATGGAAAGCCAGAAAAAATTCACATTTGCTAGTATTTTTAGTGAAAAATTATTTGCAGTATTATATGATACAATGTGTTTATATATAAAAAGTGTCACACAATAACATTTGCATTTAACACATACATTGGTCACAATACATTTGTGAGAAATGTATTATATTAAATGCAAAAAAGTTTTATTTTATCCTATCTAAATATAACGAAATCATTAGATTTAAGCACATAGGTCCTACACTGCAAGGAAGAGGGTTGGGGTAGCATAATTTTTATCTACAATTCTAGGGAGTTGCAGTTTCAAAAACTTTTAGAGCCACTGGCACACTTTAAAGTTTCAGTATTGGAATGAGCTGTTTAAAAGATCACTATTGTTATTTAATCAGACGAAACAGAACCACTTTTAGAATACAGTTATCAATATATTTTTATTTAGTAAAGTAATGTAAGAGGCATAAGATCAAATTCCTTGCTTAGATTACCCAATTACTCATAAATGGTACTAGTTTTGTGCAACTCACACATTATTAATTAACTCCTGGTTTTTCAATTTTATAACATTTCATTATTTTTTCTCTGCCACTATGTTAATGGCTTATCACTACCTAACTTGTGTTTCAAAAAGTTATGGAGCACACACTAAAGCAGGTCTGGGCAAATCTTTTAGCTGAAGGGCCACAGAGAGAACTGAAATGAAATGGTGGGATGCAGAGAAAACAAAGGAATGGTGGGCCACCAAAGAAATATATAATCAATAACATATGTATAACCAATGCAAAAAAAAAGTCTAAAAATGAAACATAATATAATTTTATTAAAAATAATTGTTTTAATGAGAATTTGCTTCCTGAAAGGTGGACTTTTTGTCCTCTATATGCTCATTTTCTCTTTTACAAATTTAATTTATTTGTCAATAGCTTATGGGCCACACAAAAAGAGGTGGTAGGCACTTGTGGGCTGTTTTTGCCCATGCTTGCAGTAAAGGGATATAGTGTATATTCTAAAGCTTAGTTTAGGGGATGTCTGAGTATCCCACTAATTTTCAAAGAGTATTTTTCTATAAGATTAAAGCACAATGAATCTATTGTATCACTTATACATGCAAAAGATATATTTGGAAATATTCAAAAAGATATATTCTTTTTCAGTTTATACAGATTACAGCCAGTATAATTATAAATAATAATTACATCAAAAATTAAATTGCTATTTTCTTTGATACACACTTTTTTATTAATGTGTATGAGATAGGAGATTAAGGTAATAAATAGCAGAATGCAAAATAATTATCTATACTAAAGTAATAATAATTATTATTAATGTAAGTGAATTTTGAAGTATATAGGCTGTTTTTACTTTTTAATTACAAGACATTTCTGGCTACTGCTATAAATTTGCAACTGCATATTTCAGCAAGATCAAAGACAGAATTAGCAACGAATGATACTGTGCCATATTGTTACTGTAAATTATAAAAATACTGGGAGTTGATTTAATAAAATGACACTGTTCTTTCATAAATTACATCCAAAACATATTTACAACCATTAGAAATTTAAACAGCAAATTTTTGAATGCATTTTGGCTTTTATTATTTATTATACATTCTTTACAAATGTTTAATTTTTTTTCAGATTCTTTGGAACCCATGCTTCAAGTAATTTTATTGCAAAATACAAAGAAAACATATGCACTTGGAATGCAATAGCTATAAAGACATACCATATAGCAGCTATTGGTATCTCTTTCCATTTCTGCAGATCATTGTTGTCACTTTCTGATTGCAAATATTTTAACAGATCTTCCATGTAATATATTGCTGCTCCTACAACAGGGCATAAAGCAAAAAGAAATGTTCCCCATGCATAGATTTTCATTGTGGTGACTCTATTCCTGCGAATTCCACCAAAGCCAAGGAAAGCAAATATCAAACTACTCAGCCATATCCACTCCCATATTAAAGGTTTAGGTATGTCCATATCTTGTAATTCTAACACATATATCCCTAATTGCTCTAGAACTTCTACTGACACTTTGGCACAAACAAGGAAAAAAAGTAGAAAATGAAGAATGATAGTAAGCTTCAGTCGAACCTTGTATGTAGAACTGTAAACAGAACAGAATGGGAAAATTATATCAATAATATAAATGTAATTTCTACATTTAGAGCCTCTTAGAGCCAAACTGAGGTCCACACATTTTAAAGCTCTGAGGTCCTCTAGCCCTTCCAGTGTCCAGCCTGAAAAACTCGTTTCCATTCAGAGGCCAAGCTATTTTCCCCCTTATGCTCAAGCAAAAAAAAAAAATTCAATTTAGAACTTTTTTTGCCAAATAACTAATGAAAGGAATTATGGCACATTATATGCCAAATTAATCAGCATTTAATTCTTGATTTTCTGAAAAATGAAATATTTAACAAAAGATGATGTTTTATTTTAATAGAACTTTTTTAGTTATGTAGAAAAAAATGAATCTGGAAACACAAATAAAAATTTATTAAAAAAAAAAACACTAATAGATAGAAATGATTATAATGCACATGAATAGAAGGGATATTTATTCCCGAATAACAAAAAAATAAATAAATATATTTTGTATTTTTTTTTTCTCCATACCATACTTTGAGAAAAGTCCAGTCTTGTTGCCAAGTCCAATAAACAAGTCAACTTTAAAATATTTTTAATAAATAACTGATCAACAGAAATAGGTCATGTTATATACCAAATTAAAGAGAATTTAATTCTGAATTTTATTAAAGTAAAATATTTGAACACTGCAGAAACAGATTAATTTTAATAAGACTTTTTACAGTGGTACACTGAAAAAATAACTACATATTTCATAATTACTTCCAAAATCTTCCATTTTTAAAAATAGCAGTATTTTATTAATTGTGTCACTCAGAATGAAAGTGGTATAAGTCAGTGAAACCAATTTTTTCAAAACAATTAGTTTTGCATTTTCTGCTCTTAAAGGGCTGCTTTTTAGGGAAGAACAAAGTGCTGCTCTTACGCGAAATCTGGTTGAAACTGATTGATGCTAATTTGCCACATAAAAGATACCATCAAGAGCTGTACATATCGTTGTATAAGTCAAAACTCAATGTTCGCTGACTTATACCACTTTCATTCTGAGCAACACAATTATCAAGAGATTTTAGAAACTTTAAGGAAAAATTTGTTGAAAATAGTTTAAATCAAACTTCTGAGCCAAAATTAGGGGGTTGCTTTAGCATAGAGTAATGTTAACAAACAAATTGGCAATACCTTATATCACTTCTAAGAAATGGCAATTGGATGGCTTTAGCAAATTATTTGTCATAGTTAATAAAATATGCATCAAATGAAAAAAGAAATTAATATTTATCAAGACTGAGTCATAAATTTTTATAAGATATGTATAAAAAAATTTAAAACTGAAAATTTTATTTTTTTAAAAATCAATTTTTTTTTGTTGTACTGAAAAATAGATATGTACGTCCTTGGCCTCTCATTTCGAAAATTCTGTGAAGGTATACAGACGTCATGGACACTGGAAAGGCTAATAATGATGAAGATAACAATACTGACTATTATATGCAGTTAATATAAATATATGCAATTAAAAAATAATTAGCTATTTACCTGGAAACATTTCATTAAAAATATTCAAATTAAAAAATTAAAGAGAAATTTCAAAGCCCCTTAGATTTTGAATCCCATGTCAAATGGTCTGCTCCTTATACAGCCAGGCAAAATTAATATGTATTATTTTAGTTTTATGTGAATGTCAATCACTTGAGATAAAAACACTTGAAATTTTATGAAGTATCTACCTTCACTGGGCCATCCTCAGACTTTTCCTTGGTGTAGATACAGTTTTAATTCTATTATGGACAAGTTGTGTAAAATTAGGCTAGAATGTTTATTAATGATGGTGTCTTTTGTTGTTGGATTAGAGGGCATTTTTCCTCCAAAATAATTAATGTTTTTTTTTGTAAAAAAAAAAACATGTGCCACTACTTTTATATATTTAAACTAGCAATGTTGAGATGTTAAGATTCCATCATTGTTCTAAAGAAATTTTAGTCAAAATCATATTTATATAATTTTTAGGAGCTCCTGAAAAATCAAAGGTTCTGTAAAATTCCTATTGGCCAGCATTATTATATTCTCCCAAAAAATTAGTTTGCACTGACCAAATGGAGTTTATACAAGAATGCTTCAATTTTTTCTTCATAAGATTTGTAGTTTTGATCTGTAGTTTGCATTTTGTTATTAAGTGCTTGCTCACTCATTTTATTTTTAGTACTGGTTTACATTCTTTCATTAGGTTTTGTACGGCTGGCCTGAAAATGGTAGCTATGTATACACTGGAAGGAGAGTTGTATACTAATCCCTCATGATGAAGCACAGAAGTGGCCAGACCTAACACCTCAAGTCAGACCATGTCTTCTTCTGGTGCAGCCATTAATACTTTCAAAAGAAATATTCTCTTCTAGATGGGAACAAAAGGGGAGGACAGCCAGATCAGTGTACCTACTGATCTGGTCATCCGTAAAAAAAAAATACCCCCTCAAGCAGCTGCTTGCCACAGAGGTCTGACAGGAGCCTGTCAATTTATATGCCATAGTAGAAGGTCTGAGAGGATGACAGGACCCCAGCAGAAAAATGACACATACATCCATGCCTTACCCAGGGCTCAAACCCAGGTCCCTTAAATCAGTAGCCAAGTGTACTAACTACTTGTCCACGGGACAGCATAGGTCATCCATGGTTACTTTATTTTTTTACTCTGATGAAGACCTGTCAACTTTACAGGTTTTGGTACTAATGATTTAAACTCATTGAATTGTCTAATGGATCCTGAATTTGCTACACTAGTGAGCCTCTGTTGATGGAAAATTAACTGATTCACTACTATCTATTTACTTGCGACCATTGCAGGTACCTAAACCCTTGCTTCTAAAGGCATCACAGGGGTTGCCCAGTTGGTAGATCACTAGGCTCATAATATGCAGTTCCCAGGTTCAAGTTCCAACTGTCCTAGCATTGAGATCTCCGTTAACCCTTACCCTGCCCTCAGCAAGAAAGGAGGCACCACTGGGCTTGGAATGGCTACTGTCTGTCAGATGGATATTAAGGTATTATCAAAGTATACTACGACTATGTATATGTGTTTATGTGTAAAATAGACATCTCAGACCTCCTAAATAATGTTAATTTTTCCAATTTATTCCTCAACTTGATGTTAAAAAATAAAAAGCCCATTCTCTTGCATAAACTGCTATCAGAACAGTCTAGATTATGCTATCTCTATAGCTGCTGTTCTACATTTAGAACATTCCCCACTAGCTGGCTGAGAACTCTAGTGAGTCGAGTTATTTAGTCCAATAATCTGTGTTTAGTATCTGACCATCTGTATTCTCAATAATATGAAGTCAGATAACAAAGAAACTTTTTTTATTGGAGGTTTTCAGTGATTTGCATGAAAATACAACCATACATATTTTTGCATCATTTTAGTATATTTTATGATTTAAATTATTTTTTTATCTATTATCAGATACTGTTTACAAAAGAAATACGAAGAGAAAAATCTGCATTTCTTTGTTGTTCATGTGATTGGCAACATCACAGGAGTATGTTATTGATAGGTAAACATCTGGTTTTGATTTCAAACTTACTGCACATTAGGCTATACAGATTGGATATTTATATTGCATTCATAATTGTTTTACTTCTGATTGACTTTTTTGTGTCCAATGGGCTAAATGGCCAGGTTACATGAACCATGGGCTCAGAGAATGTTGGGGGAGGGGGACCCACTGGACCTTTGGATAGAATATGTCAATAAGGGTATAATAACAGATAACATTCTAATCAGCCTGAAGTTCACAGTTACAAATTCAAAAGAATTTAATTCTTCCCAGAATGGTGATTCCTCTGCTGAATGACTTCAGTACCAAAGTTGGCAATGAAGTGACCTTTGGGCAGAATATGTTCATTTGGCATTGGTAGTTTCAACAGAAATAGAAAACATCTCCTACAGGGAAGTTGACTCAATGATTTCAAAATAACTCGCACACAAAGAGTTAAAAGTACACAATTGTTTAATTTGCTGGATTGCATAAGAATATGATTATATAGTAAGGCCGAGTGGTTAGCGTGCTTGACTACTGATCTAAGGGACCTGGGTTTGAGCCTGGGGTAAGGTATGGCTGTTTGTGTTGTTTTTCTGCTGAGGGCCTGCGATCCTCTCAGACCTTCTACTATGGCATATAAACTGACAGGCTCCTGTCAGACCTCTCTGGCAAGCAGCTGCTTGAGGGGGTATTTATTTATTTATTTATTTTTTAAACAGACCTGCTGGGTTATGGGCATATTTTTCATTCTAATAAGCTTGATATATGCTTGTCTAGCATTGAGGTATGAGAGTGCTGTTTGTGGACACAATTTAATAAAATAAAAACCACTGAGCTCTTTATATATGCATAAGCAATGACAATTGCAAAGCGAAATTAATGTCTCTTTAGACATGTCAGGATAAAACCCACTACAAATCATCGACAAATATAGGGTACATAATACAGGGAAGCTAAAAAAATCAATTTAAAATAAATCCCGAATTTTCTGTGGCTTATACCAGTTCCTGACATTAAAATACTCCTGATCCTTTATTATATATCATAACTACAATTTATTTTCATTGATTAAAATTTAATAATATTTGAGGAATTTATACCAACCTGACTTGATAATGAGCCGCAACTTTTTCTCTATGCCCAAAATCACTACCATCACTACCTACTACTCGAATACCACCTCTCGATGCCATAAGCTTACTTTTTTAATTCAACTATATTAAAAAAAATTAAAATTTTTGTGGTTTAGCAGCAAATAACCTAATTCTATCGACTGCCACAAATCCACCGCATTTCATAGCCACTGCCAGATTCATAACATCACATACAGCTAAATTCGCTAAATGGTAAATTCTTCACTAGAAAATAATTTTTTCCAGATTACATATTCTTTGCGTGTAAGTTTCTGAGCTGTTTTTTTTTATTGTCACTTCTACAATCTGGAACATTTAAGACTATAGATACATATATTCCAGATAAGACGACTTTGAAAAAGATATTATTCTATACCTTTATTTGGCATTGATTGATAAGATGGCTTTGCAATTTCTATTTAAGTGGGTGCCATGGTGTCATTTTAAACAAGTCGACATGTGCATTGGAGATTTGAGAAGACATTCTGTATCTTATGCATTATTTGTGATGCATACAAGGCATTTTAAAGAAACTTTTAGTTTTTCCTACTGTTGGATAGCATTATAAAATTTTTCTTGTGAAGAATGGCTATTTACTTAACACGAAAACTCCTTATTTTTTTCACAAAGTTTTCGTTTCATATCCTTCCTTTTGCATGGTTTCCCGGTTTCCCCTTCATGGTTCTGCTCTCTGCCTAAATTCCAAATTATTATTTTTTACCTAATTTTGATTGTTTACTATATTTTTAATGCAAATTCTGGAATTATTATTATATCTAATCCTTTGAAGAATTCTTCTCTTTGAGTATGTTTTTTTCTTGGGTATGGCTTTATCTAGCATAAAAAGAGTAGACGGAAAAATGCTCTTGACGTTGCAACGCCCCAAAAATGAAATCTTTGGTATCACCTTATTCTGTGATCATGGGATACTAAACTGTGAGCATTCTAATTAGCTTTTACTAAATTTCTATCGTATTTTATTTTTGGAGCTGAATTTTACTTCCGGTAAATGCTTTTTGTACGAGTTCTGTCATTGCAGTAAAATAATGCTATATTTATTTCGTGTTTGCGATACGTATTTGAAGAGTCACATCCAGGACAAAGACCTTGTTGAATTCACAGGATAATAAATAAAAATAAATACCCCTTCAAGCAGCTGCTTGCCACAGAGGTGTGACAGGAGCCTGTCAGTTTATATACCCAGTAGAAGGTCTGTGAGGATGGCAGGACCTCAGCAGGAAAACGACACATACATCCATACCTTTCCCGGGGCTCGAACCCAGGTCCCTTAGATCAGTAGCCAAGCGTGCTAACCACTGGCCATGGGACGGCTACATTTGATAAAATATATTTCATTTGAATACTTTCGAATTAGGATATATCATGTTGGAAAAGCAATTACTGAAGATCTTTAGAAAGAAAATAAGAATAAAATAAATAAATAATCCCTGGAGCAGCTGCTTGCCACAGAGACCTGACAGGAGCTTCTTAGTTTATACGCCATTGTACACGGTCTGCGAGGATAAAAGTCGCAATTTAAATAACAAAATGACACTATTTATTATTAAAATGACATTATTAAAGGTCGTTAATCATGGATAGCAAAATAATAAATGTTTTTTTTTTACCAAGTGATCATTTTGATCGTCCTATTCATATTATTTGAACGGGAGAGAAATTTCGAATCGTTATAAGTTCTGAACTTTTCATGAAAAAAAAACTGTCTGAAGAAAATATAAAGATCCAGTCAAATCTATTTAAATGATTTTCAAAATTTTTGCTATTTAGAGAGTTACAGAAATTGAAATGCTTAACACTAACAACTTTTTATTGCTCCTAAAAGTTTAAAACATGTTATAAATTACTAACAATAATCGACATAGCAAATTTTATTAACAGGCGTAAGAGTATTTTTAGCAGTTCTCGTTATTACGCAAATTTTCAATATTTTGGTTTTTTGTTTTTTCTTTTTCAGAATGAACTAACTTGGTAAATGTTCCAGCTCCCATAACTTTTTAACTACGGTACGCATATTTTTTAAAAATCAGTGTTACTGAAATTGAAATGTTTAACACTAACAACTTTTTATTGTTCCTAAAAGTTTGAAACATGTTATAAATTACTAGCAATAATCGACATAGCAAATTTTATTAACAGGCGTAAGAGCTAAATGTTTTTTGTTTTCGACATTGCATTTTAAATAAAGATTTTACCCTAAATGTTATGTGCATTTTATTTACTAAATAAAACTACTAAAACTAAAAATATATATTCCATAACACTTATATTAATTTAGTATTGAAAAACGGAAAACGAAAAGAGCCGATCCCTTCTGATAAGTTATGTGCAGAAACTGATGAAGGAAGACACAGATGCACAACTCCCACAGGGACATTGGTAACCGCGAGGCGATGGAAGCGTCATCACAACTAGGCACGAACTTCAATGCGATTACAATTATTTATTCCTATGTTTGCAGATATTTTGATCACAGAATAAGGAAATCTGTGATTTTGAATTAGTTAAAACCCATTTGTATATATTAATTTGGTCTTTAGTATATATTTAAAAAAAAATAATTTTAAGTGTTGAATATATTTCATGCTTGGTTTTTCCACAGTTTATTCGATATAAGTATGTTGTTGCTGATCAGTGATCTAAAGGAAATTTTATTCCTATAATTGTTTTTCTATTGGAGAATTTTTTAAATATTCGCAGTATATTACGGAATTGTTGCAAACGTAACAGTTTCACATTTGTGTATTCCTCATTCATAAATATGGTATTTTAACAAAACACTAAATTTTTCGACTTTACCCTTTTGGCTACTGATCTAAGTGACCTGGGTTCGAGCCCTGGGTAAGGCATGGATGTTTGTGTCGTTTTTCTGCTGAGGTCCTGCCATCCTCACAGACCTTCTACTGTGGCATATAAACTGACAGGCTCCTGTCAGACCTCTGTGGCAAGCAGCTGTTGAGGGGGTATTTATTTTTATTATTTATTTATATAAATCACATTGCAAGAATGATCAATTTTTTCCCTAGTTTTTAAATAAAAGTTTAAAAGTATTTCAATATAAATAGAAAATTAATTTCCCAGTGGTCGGATCAAAAGGGCATGACACCCCCCCCCCCCGGAAAAAATGTTACTAAAGGTAATAGAGGCAAATATTGTTAAAAATTTATATTTCACTCATTTTTAAAAATTTTAAGAGCAGTAAAACGGGGGCTGGGGGGGGGGGGGGTTCCCCCAAAATCCAGGCCTTCATTTTCCTATAAACATTAGAAATCTGTTTTAATAAGTATTATGAAGTTATTAGAGAAATTAAAATCTCAGTGCTCCGAAATCGTTTTATTTAAAGCAAATTCATTTGAATTTTTTAATACTTAAATTTTGCAGCAATGAAATAAGAATTGAAATGACATTCACAATTAATAGAACTTATTTCTTATTTAAAAAACAAACAATATCCAATGTACAGAAATGCAGGTATTGGACAAAAGAGAAAAAACAGATCCATGTTGCAATGAATACACTCTCAAGCAGCTGTTTGCCACAGAGGTCCAACACGATCCTGTCAGTTTAAAATGCCGTAGCAGAAGGTCTGTGAGGATAGCAGGACCTCAGCAGAAAAACAATGCAAACATCCATGCGTTACCCGGGCTCGAACCCAGAGCTCAATAACTTCTTTACTATGATTTTTAGTGTAAAAATGTCTAAAGGTAAATTAAAGATCTCAATCTGAATTTCAAATAATATCTGTTCAGTTTTCAAAGAGTAATGAACACGGGAATCTCAACAAGCTACAAAAAATTAATCTCAAAACTTAATTAAAACAGGGGGTTTTCTTATCTCTAAATAATGGGCAAAATGAACATATTACAAGGATCCCAACACAGCTGGGGAAAGGGGACTCACTGGACAGCTGTTAGCCTGCCATCAAGCATGTTCTTTGATATGCACATAGTATGACTCTCCCATAGACAGGCCCATGGCTTAATGTCCCATTTGATGGACGGGTGGCATTGAATCAGATTTGATCATGGTTGACTCCAGTACAAAGTGTATTACACCCTGTGTTGATCTCTTAGCCTATTTCAATATATTAAATAAATTTTGGGGTTAATGTTTTCAGTCTTATAAATATTCAGCATTTATCACCCTGAATACTGAATAAATATTGATTAGAATTGAGATATAGAAAAATTTCACTAACATCTATATCTTTAAACATATTTTTCGTTAAAAATCATATTGTAGAAGTTATTCACTCAAAATGTGATATTCTATTGAGAGCTCAAGAAACTGTTTCCATTTCTCTGTCCGAAGCCTGTATAATATATATTTTCTTACAAATGTGATATTAAATAAATCAATGACAACACATATACACTTTCTAAGAAGATAATAGGATATTAAATTCATGAAAAAACAGTGTTCAATGTAAATGTAGCAAAAATATGGCATCCATCTATACTCCTACAAACCTTTTAGTGAATTTTCATGTTATATCAATTACAAACTTTGAATCTGTAAAACTTAAGCTTTTTTATGGAAAAAAGTGATGTATATAATGTCTTTTTTATATTTCCCTATAAATTAGAAATTAAATAAGAAATCAGTGACACATTCATATACATTTTCCTTAAGAAAAAAAACAACAAAACAAACATATTTAATCATTGCAAAATAAAGTGTTTAGTGATAAATTGTCACAGAAACACACTGAAAAGAGTACGGTAAAGAAGTCGATTATTATGACTGACTGACATGAAGATTTGGACTCTTTTACCTATGAGCAGCACCTTCATTGGACACAATGAGCTAAATGGCCAGGTCACAAGGACCGAATGGCTCAGAGATTGAGGGAGGTGACCCACTGGACAGTTGTTAGCCTCTCATCAAGGCCATCCATGTTCCTTAACATACATAAAGTATGTCTCTCCCACACATAGGGCCAAGGCTTAAATCCCATCTGATGGATAGTGTCCTTACTAAGCTCATTAGTGTCCTCTGTTGACTGAGGGCAGACAAGGAAGTTGTAGTGGAGAAACTGTCACGTGGCAACCCAGTCTCCGATATCGGCAGACTCGACTCCCGTCTATTCTATTTGTAGTCAAGGTTTTCTATTATAATCAAGAAGCAATGAGATAGATTCTGCGATTAATGTGTAATCCTATTAAAATTCAATATGATGTTGAAATTATATTTGAATTTTATCTTTTTGCAAAAATTTTAAATGTGTTGGGTTTTCATGTAGTGTGAGATTCCAATTTAATGGATTTTTTAACGACTGCGAATGTCAGCTTATTTCCTTTTATTCCTGTATGGCTGAGAATGCAGATAATTTTTATTTCATTTTCTTTATTTAATATGAAGTATGTTGTGAGATTTATGTTTTTAATACGTGTTTTTCAATTATAAGTGGGGTGACTGATCTAGAAACTGAAGGCAGATTAACTGTTTGTTAAATTTACTTTAGATGGGAGGGTTTTTTTTTGCAAAAAGATAAAATTCAAATATAATTTCAACATCATATTAAACCTTAATAAAGTTAAGCTCCATTTTTTTGTTAATAATCCATTTTTTTTCTATAGACCAGGAGAATGCATGGCAAATTCTTTCCATCTCATAATCTATATAATGCAGGTTGTGCTTCTGGTTGGTATCACCTCAATGTTTGGGATGCAGAAGTTACTTCGATTATGATTATTAGAAGACAATTGGTTCTGCTGCTGAAAATTTAGACTCTTCTGATCGAAGGGGTGAGAAACTCAAAATGAATCAGAGTAACACTTGCTTTAACAGAAGGCTAATGTACCAAATTTGTGACGTCACTTAAGTAGTATTCCTATATAGACAATTCTTATATTTTTGATTCTAATATTGTTACTGTTGGGCTCTTGTGCTAATTTTTATACTAATCTTTATTTAAAAATATATTTTATTCAGAAAGAAAATTACTCGTATTTATTATTAAATATAATAATGTTAATTAATACAATAAAATTTCTTCTAAATGAAATCAATTTATAGACAAACATTAGTATAAAGATTAGCACAGAATCCACCAGTAATAATATTAGAATAAAAAAAAAAGAAATGTCTATATGGTGGACTGCTTAAGGTAACGTCATAAATTTGGTACACTGGCTTTCTGTTATAGGAGGTGTTGATCAGAGCAAGATTTTTCTTTTTTCCTTTTTATGCGTATGTGTATGGTTAGACTATAAGTATGATAGACACTTTTTTCTTAGCTCACAGGATAATGACTGAGTACTTGCAAGAGGAGGGAATATCAAAGTTCTGATCTATGGGGATATGCTTCATAAATTAATCAAAACTATTATTTCGAGGAGTTTTTTAGTGGTGACTTCCTTATTTGATTATTAATTAGATTTACATTTTATGAGTATGGATTCTGTTAAATTTGACGACACTGAAAACTCCATGAGCAACGGATTTAGCAGCGCACTAGACTGAGCCAACCCACACACTGTACGTGCAACAATGAACAGTTCCTAGGTGAAGACATTCTCCCTTAGCCACCATACTCCGCGGATTTGTCGCCCATTGAACCTACTTGGGACCTTATAGGTCGTCGCCTTCTTCTAGGTTGGAATTCTTTTCGTCTTATCCTTAGGAACAAGTACTGTTTGTAGGTTTATATCTAAGTTATCATTATGACATAGCTTTAGCTTTTCACCGAATTTTCTCCTGTGATCTTCAAATTTAGGGCAGTGCTGCAAGATACCGTAAATTCCGATTACTTCGCACACATCGGGGCTAGAACACATTTGGCCCAATTAAGCGGCATCCCTAATTATGCTAAGTTCCCCATAAGGAGTTAAAAAGGTATCAGTAAAAGAAAAACTCCTTTTACTGAGAAACAAAAATACAATAAATGAATTATGAGACAAATGGAACAAATCAGAGAAAAATATTTAAGCTTAAAACAATTACAGTTTAATGTATATATCAAACAGACATGTAGCTGTCATGAGTTAATGATGTTGGTGGAATTAATCGAGTGCATCCTGCTGTGTTCTCTTGATTGACTGCAACTTTACAAAATCAGCTCAGGTAGCTAGTGCAGCTGTAGGAATGCCTTTATTGCATTCTTGCATGAAGTTGCTTCGTAATCCAGCAATAAATTTCCTAGCATTCTGCATAGTTATTTACTTAGGCTCAGGTGTGTTATCCTCACCACTTTCTTGGTCTTCTCCTGTCTTTTAGTGTTTTGCTGCAATTTGTCAACAATTGCGTCCTCACAATATGCATTTCCACAATAACATTAAAGATTACATTAAGCTGTGGCTCAGTGTGTGGGAGAGTCATACTTTGTGCATGTTAAAGAACACGCTGAATGGCCTTGATGGGAGGCTTCCATCTGTCTCTCAACAGCTGTTCCAGTTGTTTCCCTCCCCAAACTTCTCTGAGCCTTCAGGAACCTTGGGACGAGCCCATGTAACTCGTTGTTTGTAAAAAAGTGCCGATCAGAGATAAAAGAACTCAACCAAACCCTCTCTGAATTTCTTCAGTTAAGTTCATTTAATCTACTTTTTGAAACAAAATTAACTGGAATTCATGATTAAGGCTATTCGTTTACTTGTGCCCATCAAATTATCAGCAGTACATTTATTTTCTCACGCTGCTCTCGGAGGCTGGTTGGTTCAAGATAATGACTGGAGTACCTCCAAGGGTTTTGTACCACCGACTGATTTGGTGTGCCAGAATAAAATCATCTTTCGTTTGCAAAAGCGAGTACTGGAAAACAGAACTTCAAAAATACATTTAGAAAATGCTAAAATAACCACAGTGTTCTACATACAATACTCAAATTGTTGCAAGTAAGATAAACATTAATATCTTCATTTAAGTATATTTAATCTACTCTATTAAGCAAAACTAACTTTTTAGTTCATAATCTGCGTTAGTTTTAGTCTTCGTACCTCTGAAACAGTCGTGGATTATACCTCGTTCATTATACCTAAATCAAAGGTTTGGTTACATATGTATTTCATTTAAATTATTACATGAAACTATAGTGAAACCTTATATGAAATAAAATTCATGAAATATATACTATTATTATCTCAATAATTTTTTCCAATGGCTTCTCTTTATATATATATTAACCCTATCTCTTACTGATAACTTCTACTTAAAGTGTGTAGAAATGTTTTTGCAGCTTAACAGTAATTTTTTATTCTACTTCGTGGTTAAAAAATTCCGTTGTTTCTTAAAATGAATCAGTTTTAGGAAATTATTTACAACGGCAGCAAAAGCATCCCGATAGGTTTAAAATTAATTGCATTATGTTATACAGTGTATAACGCAAGTCAATGTTTCCCACATATTCATGAAACAGTATATTTTACAGTAAGAATTTATTAAATCATGCCTAATTTTTTTAAACCTGAGAATAGCATCTAATAGATTGAATTATACACATATATGAATTAAGAATGAACTAAAATGTTAGAGTGTTAGAAACGATTAGATCTGGAGAATGAGGATATCCAGAGGATGGAGTAGCTAGCCTGACTCCGGATTTTAATCCTATTAAGCATGTCTGGGAGGGACACAAGGTGCTCTTCAGTCCCCTCCCAGAAGCGTCCACGAGCTGTGATCTGCGTTAAAGTAACAATGGCGTTTACTGCCATCTGATCTCACCCGTCATCTTGTCACTAACATGCATGATCGTTGTGAAACATGTATGGTGACTAGTGACTACTGGCAGGGGTAATCATACTTCTATAAAACACTGAAACAACGCATTTCTGCCACCACCAATGAAGGACTTTTTTGTCGCCTGAGCATTATTCCTTGCCTTCATACCTATGCATCTCATGTTTGAATATGTTCTTTGTCAGAGTGTGATTTATCTCTCATTTGAATTTCATAACAGTTGCTAAGTCAGCTTTTATGTTTGAAATTTAACTTTTGTCACCAATGGATGTATTATATATCCTCTGAACCGAGATAAGGGATAAAATATCTGTGCTTCTGATATCTTCTAGGCGACTTCTGGCCTAATAGTTATATTTATAACACTGAACATTGGAAAGGATAAATCTGTGGGCAGCCTTAGTCATTGGGCTTAGTAAACGTTGGTAGAGGCGTCTTTTATTTTTCTTTCGTTTATTTTGCATGGCATCATTTTGACCTCACTGGGAATGTCATGGCTTCTCGGAGTGTAAAAAGTTGTCAGTGTGGATAAAATTTGATTAATTTTGAAATAATAATGGAAAGCAAACCAATTATTACTTGTAAGCAAAATAAATTCTAGAATATCGTATTTTATATTTCAGAATTTTTATGTATTAGAAAATGCATTTGTTTTGGAATTTGATCGACGATAAATAGTTTGTCGTGTATCATCGAGAAATAGCTCTTCTACAATTTGGTTTATTGATTTAAATATTATTTCTAGAATTATGGAATCGAAATTTTTGTTTCGTTACCATTTCCCAGTAATTTTTTTTGTTTGCTTCCTGTAAAAACCCGGTTATTTTGCACTTTGGTTTACTGTGGAAATTATAGGTTGCACTTTAGGCTACGTCTTTTCCCAGTTAACGGGCTTCGCTGCAATATTCCTCTGTACTGTAGCCGATTCGCTGTTCGTATTATAAAAAAAAAAACCTATAAGGAAATAAAGTTAATACTTGACAGTTATACTTCATACCACCCCATATTGTATTAATAATTCAAGTTCCTATCTGTAATAAAACCTGAATTCAATCCTAAGAAATATTATTTGAGTAGTAATTTATTTTTGTGTAACTTTTATTTTAATAAATGAAGTTAATAATTAATCTTATTGAATGCTTCTTAAGTTAATGTAAATTTTGCTTCTTAATTCAAAAGAAAATAAGTTGAGTGAAAATGCATTTAAAGACCATAACAATGATGAGAATATTTGCTAGTTCAAAATCTTACAGTTCAATAGCATGCAGCTATTCTCACTCTAATGCTTCACAGTGAATTTTCTCTTTTCAGCCTGTAAACATATGGGCTTTGTCCAGATGCTCAAAAGTAAAGCCCATTTATTGGAGAAAAAAAAAGAAAGTTTTATTAAAATACCTAAAATTATTTTAAATTGAAATGGGACTAACCACAGGCAGAAATCATACAGTAATTTTGTGTATAGATATGTATTTAAAGCAATATTTTGAACCTTTAAAATCAACTATGTTAAGCCATGTAATACTCCAAGAATTTTAAAGATTGCAGAAAAGTTTATGAATTTGTTTCCTTTTTGTTGTGCTTTTCTGCAGTGCAAAATGAATATAAATTTCAATTACCTAATTCTGCTCTATAAAAGAATTGTGTACAGGAAAGTAAGGTGGTTTTATTTGATTTGTCATTCATGTTTATATTATTTCTAAACTATCTTTTTTGCAGATGCGGGAGATGAAAAGTTATTTACTTCCTTACAGAGTGGAGTTGTTGAAGGCCTTCCCGAAGAGCCTATTGAATGGAGAAGGTGAATTTTGTTGTTTGTTAAAGTAAAGTAGCACAATTCACTAAATGTGATATTATTATTGTACATGACAGTGGGGGAAAACCTTTCTTTTTACATTCAAGGCTGATTAAAGGTGGTAAATGAAGTAATGAACACATTGGGTGGCTTTAATCTAGAAGTACTGAAATTTAAGGGCAATTTCTTTATCAGTTTGCATCAATATATTATTTAAAAGCTGCCTAATTAATATTAGTCATGGAATCTGCGTAATGCAAGTTGACCTTTTCTTTTAAAGCTCTTAGCATCTGTGTGCAAGGAAAAATAAAAAACAAGCTGGAAAACCAAGGCAACCAAAAAAAATTTCTCTTGCATAGTCACTGATGTAAATTTCTTGCTGTTCCATCATTCTTTGTGGGGAATTGGTGGTTAATGAAACAGCCTTCCGATCAGACATGTTGCAAGAAAGTCTAGTAGGATCTATAAAAAAATAAATAAATACCCCCTCAAAAATCCCCCTCAAGCAGCTGCTTGCCACAGAGGTCTGACTAGGAGCCTATCAGTTTATATGCCATAGTAGAAGGTCTGTGAAGATGGCAGGACCTCAGCAGAAAAACAACACACACATCCATGCCTTACCCGGGGCTTGAACCCAGGTCCCTTAGATCAGTAGCCAAGCGTGCTAACCACTCAGCCATGGGACGGCTTACAGAATAAGATGTATGTGAAATTAAACACTCACAAGCTCTGAAAATTTTAATATGAAGCTTGAAAAATGCAGATTTGATTTGATGAACTTGTTTATGAATAAACCATTTTTATTTTCTGTTTGTTGATGATTTGTTCAACCCTTTCACTAATATATTGGCGTATAATGACCCAAACTGCAGGGGAGGTAATGAAGAGTAAGAAAGAGCATTGATTAGATAAGTTCATTTAAACTCTTAGCCATTTTGGATTAGTATGACAATGAAAGTATGTGTGTAGTAAAATTTTTTACCATAGAGAACAATCGCACAAGATGTTAAAAAATGAAATTTAACTATACTAGCATAAAAAAGAACCAGATTTCAATTTCACATATTATTATTTCTGCAGTTAGGTAAATTATACTTAATTATAATACATTTTATTATTTTAGTTGTGTGTTTGTGTGTCTGCGTGAAGGGTATGTGTTTGTGTGTGTGGTTGCTTCCAATAGACTTTACACAAGGCCACTTCCTTAACTAGAGCTAGCTCTAGTTACAATGTTACTTTTTTGTTAAAATTTCTTTAATAAATAAATATTGCCAAATCTGAAATTGTTTAATAAAATTCAACTCTTGATTCAGTAATTAATGAAATTATGTTTCTTAGCATAATCTGATATTAATTTATATCATTTTTCTGATAAATGTACTGTAACATTTTTCATGGATGAGAGCTCATATTAACAAGGTGACAAATTAGTATTGATTTTCAGTATTGATTGCCGGCAGCACAATATGAGTTTGAGAACAATGATATATATATTTGATCATAATCATTTACAGCCTTTGGTAAGTGCAATGATGGGAATGACATTATATATAAACATATGAATGAATAAACAGTACAGAATATGACAACTATTCTGTATGATGAACGCTTGACCCTTTCAATACCATATTGGCCCAAAACGTTCGAGATTTTATATGGACTTGTCCAGTCAATGCTATTCCTTCCTCTTCATTACCTCCTACCTGAAGTTTGGGCCATTTTGTGCCAGTATGGTACTGAAAGGGTTAAGCATTAATAATATCTAGTGGCTGAGTGGTTAGCAGTCTTGGCCACTGATCTAATGTACCTGAGTTTGAGCCCCAGGTACGGCATGGATGTGTGTGTTATTTGTCTGCTGAGGTCCTGCCATCCTCTCAGACCTTCTACTATGTCATATAAACTGACAGGCTCCTGTCAGACCACTGTGGCAAGCAGCTGCTTGAGGGGGTATTTATTTTTATTTTTTGTCATATATATATATATCCTTGTTAATACACATCTTCAGGAGCTCAGTGCTAGAACACATGATATGGTATGAATTCTTGGATTTGTATCCCACCTGGTTAAATTCAATTTTTCTGTTAAATATATTCTTTGAGCTACATGTGAATGTAAACTGTTAAACCTTGTGCATCAGAACTAGGTTAATTGTTTCCATCTTTCCAAATCTAGTGGGCTAAAAATTGTTAAACCTTTTGTAGTGCAAAGTTGTGATTTTTTTTAACTTCTATAATCTTATGCAGTTAATGACATAATTTTTTTCACCCTATTAATTCTACTTGAAAGAGAAACATGTTAGACCAGGAAATATATATATCTATTAGTCAATCACATTAACTTGCATTAATGAAACCAGTGTCAGATGCCAAAGTACATGTGTATGGTTCCATTCATCTGTTCCATAAATAAATTATTAATTGGTTTTAGTTTCCAAACAGTTGTTATCCTGTTGTGAAGGAAACTTTTAATGGCCAAAACTGATTTTCATCATTCAACTTACTCCATATATAATTTTACCATATATTTTAATAGTTTTCCAGTTTTAAAGTGGATTTTTTTTAGTTTAGCTATCTCAAGAATTATTTCTATTGTTCTTAAGATATAAATATATTCTGATTAGAAAGAATGCTAGGCTTTATTTTTAATATATTTAAAATTTGCAAAAATAAGTTCAATTTATGTTAACTGGAAATGGAATTAATTGATATTAATGCATAATACTGTATAATAAATAAAAATAACCCCTCAAGCAGCCACAGAGATCTGACAGGAGCCTGTCAGTTTATATGCCATAGTAGAAGGTCTGTGAAGATGATGGACCCTCAGTAGAAAAGCAACACGAACATCCATTCCTTACCCTGGGCTTGAACCCAGGTCAGTAGTAGTAACCCAGGCCAGTCATCAGCAGCCAAGCCCATTAAAAATGGAAAATTTGAAATAGGGAATGAAGAGAATAGAGGAAAATAATGGTTCCAGGTTTCAAATTCTTGGAGCAGGGTTGAGTTGGGTTGTTTTAGGGTTGTTTTACCTCTGAGCGGCACTTTTTTTGCACACCATGGGCTAAATGGCCAGGTCACATGGACCCCGAAGGCTCAGAGAAGGTTGGGGGAGGGGACCCACTGGAACAGCTGTTGGGAGACAGATGGTAGCCTCCCGTCAAGGCCATCCAGCGTGTTCTTTAACGTGCACAGGGTATGGCTCTCCCGTACACGGGGCCACGGCTTAACGTCCCATCCGATGGACGGCGGCCTTTCCAAGCCCATCGGTGTCCCCTACTGACTGTGGGCAGGGCAGGGAATTTTGCGGAGATAAATCTCAACGCTGACCCAGCTGGGACTCGAACCTGGGAACTGCAGCGATTACGAGCCTGGCGCGCTACCGACTGAGCCACCCCCGCCCCCTTGGAGCAGGGACTTGGAGTTTTAATGCAACAACAATTACGTTGAAAGTCAACCCTACTCACACACACATCACTCGCTAATGAAGTCAAAAAATAAAAGTGGTTTTAAATTTGAATTTAGGTTTACAGGTAGAGACTTAAAATTTTAATGAACACAGGATGGAAAGAGGGAACTTGTGAGATAAATTTAGAACTGGCTAGCCAAATATTTGGGAAATGTTATGAAGGAATGGTATAGATAAATGAAAAGATAAAAATTATTAATATTGCAGAGATTAAACTATAAAGTTGGGGGGGGGGGACTGGTTTGAGGTTGTTATAGATAAGGATTTGAATTTTAATGTAACATGGGTTGGAATGAGGGAAAGCTTGCATAGGAAATTTAGGACAAAATCAGTCAAGTATTTGAGAAATTATGGGGTATCCAAATCTGTTAAAAATGACAGCAACTTTTCAACACTCAATGAAGTGGTATGCACTTCTATGTTCTGTCTTGTTGGAACTCTGCCAAGTGCTACATTACCATGCATTGTCATGGGCATTGTTCAGAAGAACCACTCTTGTGGACACAATTTTCTGAAATCAAAAATGCCTCTGGACTAGAAAGTGTAATTTTTTGGAAACCTGAAAACAACATGCCAATATACATAACTCTGTGAAATAATTGCCCCAAGAATCATCCACCTATCACCAATACTTTCTGAGATATTAGGTTATAAAGGATATGCAAACCATCCATTCATCCATATCAACTGACAAAGAAATTGAGAAAAAACAAGTAAATAGGAGATTTAAACAATAATAAAGTTATTTATATTGGAATAACAAATTTATTTGGAAATTTTACTTATCTGTAATTTTCTTTGAATTTCGTTGCTTACGGTTAAATATTACTTACTGTTAGTTTAAATAGTGTGTAAAATGACAATTAAAATTTTTTTCTTGTCTGTAATTTATGCAAGTGTGAATATCATCACTGCCTTAACTGACAGAGCAACAGGTATGTAAACAGGAAACCCATGTTAAAATTTTGAAGGCAGATTAGGTTTTTTTAGCCTTGCCTAATTGTTGAAACTGCCCCTTATGATTGTCACTAATGTGATTTCCACTGCTGCATATTAAATACTATTTTGATATGTAATGACCTATTTCTCTTAATATACTTATAGATAAAGTTCTAAGTTACATATTTTATTTTTTGCAATCAGAATTAAAATGAACTCCTTAACCAAAGTGAGTTCAGTTTTAGAAATTTGATGTTTTGAAAGTTAATAATATCTTTGGGCAAAGAAAGGTAAGGTCATCTTTTTTGTTCTCTTTTTATTGCTGGGTGTTTCTTATTGGAAGTTACCATGCTGTTGGTATATTCTGCTTTTTGGTGTTGCATATTGTTTCCAGGATATAAAATTTTTCACGAGAGAAAAATCATAGCTTTTTTTTATGGAAAAACTTATTGAAACTCATTCATTATTATTGTTAAATATGCTGTTTAAGGTCTGCTTGTGGGTTTTATTGATTAGAGTTTCTGCTAATGCTTTTTTCAGTTTTTGCTTTTCAATGATTTATGTTTGATCTACACACAAGGTCTTCATCTTTTTTGATGCAGGTTATGTTAAAGATTTTCATTTCCTTTATTTTTAGTGGAATTCAGTGCATGTGTCATTAGATTTTCTCAGTAGACTGATTTGGTTTAAGTTTTGTTTTAATTAGTGCTTTTTTTGCTGTATTTATTCAGTTATATATTAAAAGTGTATATTAGTTTTGATTGAAAACAAGATATGCATGGGTCCTTTAGTAATTTCTTACCCTTTTTTTTGCCCACAGCTGTAAAAATCAGTAGCATTATATGATTTGCAAATACATTTTTAATATATTAAAAAAAAATACCTGCAATTCTGAGTGGATTGTTTTCATGTTTTCAACAGGTCACATGTAAGAAATCCTAAAACTGTATATGTTACAGCTAATTTTATGTCATTTACTGAAGAAGGTCTTCCTAAAGAAGGAGAAAAAAGCCTTTTAGGTCAAACATTTTTTCATACTTACTGGACAGAGTGTAGTGTAAGTGTTTAAAATATTAATAAATATTTTCTTTGTTTTGTAAACTATATTTGCTCTCTATTTAAAATTTATTGTGAAAATTAATGTATAAAAAAATTTAGTCACTTGCTAATTTTTAAAAGTTTTAATATTTCTAGATTTTTTTATTGTTTTGTCACATATTTCAGGATAATATTTTATTTTGCATTGACTGTTTAATTATAGGCTTTGACTTTCTACAAGTTATTTATATGTAACATATATAATGCAATTATAGTTGTGCAATATGTAGGTCACTAGATAAGTTTTGGGATACATAAAAATGGGGCAAGCCAGCTGGAAAAGAATGTTGCATGAGATAGTTCCTTTATTGTGTATAAACCAGAAGCAGGTAGAGGGTGCACTCATTCCTCACCTGCCAGAAGTGAGAGTAGCAACATTCCAAGGCATGTATCATTGCATTAGTGACCATAAAGCTGGAAAGAGAGCATTTTTGTGCAATGATTTTGCACAATTTTAAAATCAGTTGAAATGAATTCCAGTCACCAGAATACTTAACACAGGCTTTTGGTGACCTCGCTTCTTCATGTGCAACAGTTTTTCATTGTTTCACTGAATTTTAGAGAGGTTAGATATCAGTGAAAGACAAAGAGTGAAACAGAAGACCATCAATAGCAGAAAATAGTGACTGAAGGAAACATTGCAATGGTGAAGACAATGATCAAAGAAGACTGGTGACTGATCCATAAGGACATTGAGGCTTCCCTGCAGATTAGTTCACCAAGTATTTCAATCATCTTCACAGTCACCGAGTGAAAAAAATTCCTCGTGAGTACCTCACAATTTGACTGAAACTCAAAAACAGACACGTGGAATGGTGTGAAATGCTTCAGTGGTTCAACAGTGACGACTCTCATTTGGGTATCTGACACTGTTACGGAAGACAAGACATAGATCTCCAATTTGATTCAGAAACAAAGCAACAGTCATTGATTTGGGTCTTACTGGGTGAAAATCTACCTATCAAGGTGGAGACCAAGAAGTATTGGAAAAAACAGTTTGCAACAGTTTTGCTGGGAAATCAATGTATAGTGACTGTGTAGTGATACACTACTGTTTGCCTTCCAAGAGAGTTTGAAAAAGTCAGAAAGGCGACCAAGAACTGGCTTAAGGGGCATCCTCTTGCACCATGACACCTCAGCCCACACCGTCAATCTAACCATCACCTTTCTGGAAGGCACCCAGGTCAAGTTGCTTACCCATCCATCCTACAATCCAAATTGTGACTTCTGTGGCACTCTGTGATTCTTTCTCTTCCCTATGGTGAATGATCAACTTAAAGGATATCAATTTTCTAGCACAGATGAAGCTGTCACAGCATATGATGAACAGCTTGAAAAAGTATTGGAAATTGAGTAGCATCAGTGCTTCCAGAAATGGTTCAAGAGGATGAGAATTGCACAGAGTGTCAGGGAAGTAAAGGGTTTTCCAAAAGGGGCTTTAGGATTTTGAATGCCGATAACTTAAAATGTTTTTTTTTTCAGGTGGAATTTCATATAGCCTAACTTCAGTCATATACAAGTCTGACTATGGCGTCACTCTCACAAGAACAATGTATTGAAATCATTAAAACTTATTATGGAAATAGACGTTCAGTAAAAGAAACACATCGCAAAATTCATGATTTTTTTTGGTGCATTCAATCATCCTACTGAACAATTTCTTGTTAAATGGAAGTGTCAATAAACAAAATTGTCGACTTTGGAGGGAAGAAAATCCTCGAATTATTCACGAACAATCACTTCATGCACAAAAATGTACGGTTTGGTGTGGTTTGTGGTCTGGAGGAATCATTGGCCCATTTTTCTTTGAAAATGATTGTGTCAATGCTATTATGGTGAATGCAGAGCATTATAATGCAATGATTATAGAATTTTTGTGGCTTCAAATTGATGGAATTGACATTTCTGATGTTTATTTTTAACAAGGTGGTGCTACGAGCCATACAATACAAGTGAACATAGAGTTATTACGCACAAAATTCCCTGGACGTGTAATTTCATGAAATGGAGATGTGAATTGGCCACCAAGATCTTGCGACTTAAC
This sequence comes from Ryuthela nishihirai, assembly GCA_038380435.1. NCBI lineage: Eukaryota > Metazoa > Arthropoda > Arachnida > Araneae > Heptathelidae > Ryuthela > Ryuthela nishihirai. The sequence goes on along the minus strand of JAWZYU010000001.1, from coordinate 122,253,016 downwards.
ACCATTGGATTTTTTTCTTTGGGACTATTTGAAAAGTAAAGTTTACATCAACAAACCAGATAACATACCAGACTTAAAAGATAACATCCGAGCAGTCATAAGAGAGATTAATGTCTCAATGATTGAGAATATCTTACAAAATTATGATGTTCATATCGATGCCTGTAAACGTAGCCGTGGTGGACATTTAAATGACATCATCTTTCAAGTTTAATTGTAATCAATGAAACTTTAATTTACAATAAACAAATCAGATATATTCCATGTGTTTTCCTCTTTATTACAAAACAACATCCTAGAGTCCCTTTTGGAAAACCCCATATTATGAAAGAATGTAATAGCTGATATACAGTTTCAGTTACCATTGAGCTGTGTCTGAAAACTTTTTAGTGACCTTGTATAATTAAAAATATATTAAAATTCTGTGTATTTTTTTCAAGCTGATAAGATAATAAAAGTTTTTTTTTTAAATTCTTTATGTATTGACTTTGCAAGATGAAAATATGGTGATGGGAAACAAGTAATGATTGCTGATGTCTAAAGGCCATTTTGTTCTTTCACATTTCAGATCACATTAAACTTAGGTAATTGAAGAGCAAAAACATGAAAGTTGTAAAATTTTATATTGTAGTTGATGATGATTATATTAAATAATATTGATGATTTATATTATATCTTGAAGTCAAATATGTATAAAGATGCATGTAAATTTTTTAACTTTTGAAAAATATTACATTCAATAGCAATATCAATTCTAACATATTATTCTATCATTATGTACTGCTGTTAATATTTATTTTCAGTCTTAAAAAATGTTTAAGAATATTCATAATTCTTTATACTATTTTGTTGCTGAATATAGCTAATATAGTATTATGTATAACATGTTTATGTATTTTCTGTTTGATTTATTGTGAGCATGTGCTTGTCACATGCTGCTTGAGATTCTTCCAGTTTTGCTTATTATTAAGTTATTGATGAATGTATTTTTTTTTATCTTAGTATTGATTTAGTAGTATTTCTCCATGGGGATGACAAAGACTAATATCTCTATAATGACATTAAAAATAAATAAATAAACACCCCCCCTCAAGCAGCTGCTTGCCACAGAGGTCTGATAGGAGCCTGTCAGTTTATATGCCATAGTAGAAGGTCTGAGAGGATAGCAGGACCTCAGCTGAAAAACGACACAAACAGCCATGCCTTACCTGGGGCTCGAACCCAGGTCCCTTAGATCAGTAGCCAAGCGCGCTAACCACTTGGCCATTGGACGGCTATAATGACATTGTGTTTGGTTAATAAATAAAATGAAATACTCCTTCAAGCGGCTGCTTGCCACAGAGGTCTGGCAGGAGCCTGTCTGTTTAATATGCCACAGTAGAAGATCTGTGAGGAAGGATTAATAAATAAAATAAATAATACCTGAAGCAGTTGCTTGCCACAAAGGTTTGACAGGAGCCTGTTAGTCTGTTGTCTTCCCTCAGCAGAAAGACAACAACAAACATCCATGCCTTTCCTGTGGCTCAAACCCAGCTCCCTTTGATCAGTAGGCAAGCATGCTAACCATTCGGCCACAGGATGCATTTGGTTAATGAAAATGATAATTTATTCAGTATATAAAAACTTCATGGGATTGTATAGAGCTGTAATGGTGAAGACGATTGAAATTTTTATTTGAAATTTGTCAACATTGCTGACTGTCACTGCTTAGTTATAGTCAGGAATTACTTTGTTGACTAAATGCTGCTTAGATAAAACATGTAGGATTATTTTTTTAAATATATTTGTGCTTTATATTTCCTTTGAATCTAGGTTTGTTTTTATAATCTGTAGCAGGCATTTGCTTGAGGGGGTATTTTTTTTAATTTTTCATAAAATTAAAATGTTTGTTCAGATTAACAGTATCATAAACAGTATAATAAGTGATAACACAAGTTATTGAAAAATAACTCTACTGCCAACTTTTTATCAGTGTGGAAAAAAGACTATTTTTTAAACATATGACCACTGAGTGTTTAAGTTTTAACTGGCATATATTTTAAGTGTAATGCTTGGTATATTTTAGACAAAGATTATGATGTACAGTTAAAAATGCATTTAAGGATATAATTTAATTACTAAACAGTGCTTATGTGTATGAAAATTTGCATTTATTTGTGCTTGAAAACCAGCACAATTTGTAATGAGCTAGTTACTTCATCATTTGAATCATAAGGCAGTTACAACAGTCTTAATTTTGTGGCTATGCATTTTCACTGTTTTTCCCATTAGAATGTATTAATTCATAAATTGTTATTAATTAGTGCCTGTTATTAAATTCTGGTTTTGATTAAGCTTCAAGTTATTTGAAGAATGTTAAATTTTACACATTTTTTTGTAGTTTTTATGTTTTATGTTTATTTCAGGATATTGATTATTATAAGCAATCTGTAAAAGATGACATAGCCACTTGGCTGGCTAAATTGAAATCAAGAAAGATTTATGATTGGTTAATTATAGTTGTTGAGCATATTGATAATAAAAAAGGTAATAAGACGAAACTGCTACCTCGCACAACAGTTTTGGACAAAATAAAAAGTGATTTTCCAAGTCAAGGATCACAGCGGTAAGTTTGGTTTTATGACAATTTAGTACTGTTAATAATTTTAATTTTGGTTGAAGTAATTTTATGTGGTAAAATAGAATTTTTTCCATCTGAACCCTAGTATATTAAAGGCCAATGAAAGATATATACACTGACTAGCAAAGAAAATGATACACTTGAAGCAGTTATTTTCTTGAAAATTTCATATTTTATCTTTGATAATATGTAAATGAATAAGCAAAATAAGGTGGAAATGTAGAAGCAACAGAGTGAAAAACATTTTTTATGTGCTTAGTAAAAGGTAAAATTTAATGCTATTAGTAACTGGATCTAAGCAAACAGTATTCAAAGGACAACAATATCCAATGAACTTTAATAAGTTTATTATAGTTGTATGACAGATACTGATGAAACCTATACTATGCTTAAACAGTGGTTTTGCTGTTAACTCAGTTATCTTCCAAATATGGAAAGTTTCCTACATCAACAGGCAAATCATTAAACATTTACACATTCAATCAGATGCATGCTGAGTAAAAAGAATGAGTTATTTAGCATATATTCTTTTACATGTTAACATGCTGCCTCTGAAAATGCACTAAGTGCATCCAATTTGATAGAGAAATTTGAAAGAGCATTTTTGCAGCCATTCAGAATTAGAGGAAATTTATATTGTATCACAAACTCCATTCATTTCTGAAATAATTAAATGATGCTTTATTCTAAGATATTAATATTGTGATTTTTGTTGTCTGAGAAGAGACTGTCAAGTACACCTAAATGTATCATTTATACTCTCATCATTTCAAACACATATCATTGTATATGCTTGGAATATTAGGTTAAGCATTTAGCATGGATCATTATGTAATTATATATATATAAATGGGCATAAAGTATAATGAAGATAGCTCAGAATTGATTTGAAGATGATTGTAATCAAATGTAGCAAGTGAAGAAAAGTAATTCCCTTGGGTGGAGGGAAGGGTTAAACCACCTATTTGTTGAAAGTGCTTGTGTTTCTTTAGTACCTTCAAACTAAAGCAAGAAAAGAATAAATGCATAAAAAATAAATATGATCTCAGGGCTGTCAGATAACATAGTCTTTAACGAAATGGCAAGTTAACAGTTCCATAGCTGACTGATGCAACAAATTGACACTTTCAGTTGACAGTAGTTTGGCTCCCTATGAAACTGAAATTTTCTTCACTTCTTACATTTGGTTAAGTTATTATATTTTGATTAAAATCTTTTGGAGATAAATTAAGAAGCTGTTAAAAGTTAAACGAAGTGTAAACAGCAGGCATAAAATTATATTTTGTAGAAAATTAACTGGATCTTTCTAGTTTTAACCAATTTTGTGTTCTAGTAGTGTAACAGGGTTTTTAATCCCTCCCCCCTTTGAGGGCTTAACTAATGCTTATTTTCTAGGAAAGTGCTGAAAATCAGAGACTCAATCCTTATATGAGAAAATATATGCATGCTAGGTATGGCTTTTAGGTTTCTCTGTCCCCTATAAGCGTAAGGAAAAAAAGGGTTGCCAGCTGGAAGCATTTACATGTTCCAGCCTGAAAAATCAAGATGAATCTGGAGGCCCCAGTTATCTTTTCACTCATTCATAAAAAAAAGTCTGCTGTCAATTATATTTTATAATAAATTTGGAAGGTAAACTTGATTTATTAACTTTGAAATGTATTGTCTCTGAGCATATATATATTAAATTTAAACTAATTTTCAAATAAAAAAAAATGAAATATTTTATGTTGTAATAAAATATTGTATCCATTTCTCGTATATAATTTCCAAATTTATCAATGTCTATAGATGCTGGGGAACCCTGGAAAGGTTCCCATCATCTATAGACTGGGAGAGGGGGATTTTTGTTCATCTGTGTACTACATTCACTAAAAACGTTATCCTTGGTGTAGAAAGGCTGCTGGCAATTATAATGGGCTAAGTTAAACTTACACATGTAAGAGAGCTGTTACTTGTACATTGGAAAGCAACACTGGATGGGGTATTTTCATTTATCTTAATAACTGTTTAGTGTGTCCCCTTCGAAAACTCTGCTCCAAGCTGTCGAGCAGCACAAAAAGGTACTGATCAGGATTAAAACTAGCCCAACTTTATTGATTTTAGTTTTAAATAATTTATATATTTGATATTGACTTGATTTTATTATGAAATAGTGGCAGTAAGTCTTTTCCGGTTTGCAAGAGTTGGAACTAAAGATGCAAAAGTATTACTAATTTACACTGATTTATGTATTGCCCTCTATATTTTCCATATTTACCACCTTAGAATATACACAGAAGAGTCAAAATATTATGACCATCTGCCTAATATGATGTTGGTCCTCCATATGCTGCCAAAACAGCTCTTACCTGGCAAGGCATGGATGCTACAAGATTTCTAAAGGTGTCTTGTGGTATCTGGTACCAACACATTGCCAGCAGATCCTTTAACTCTTGTAAGTTACATGGTTGAGACACCACAGATCAGATATGTTGTTCCAACACAAACCACAGATGCTCGATTGAATTGATGTCTGGGAAATTTGGAGGCCAGAGCAATACCTGGAAGTCTTCCTCATGTTCCGCAAACCATTCTCGAACAATATGGGCAGTGTGGCATTTTCATTATCCTGCTGAAAGAAGACACTACTAGAGGGGTATACTGTTGCCATAAAAGGATGTTCCTTGTCTGCAATGATGTTTAGGTAGGTGGTAGACTTCATTGTTACCTGCAGATGAATCACTGGACCCAGTGTTTCCCAGCAGAACATTGCCCAAAGCATTACATTTCCTCTACCAGCTTGTTTTTGTCCCATGGTGCATTCTGGTGCCAACACTTTTCCAGGTAAATGATGCACATGTAACCAGCTGTCCACATGGTGCAATAAGAAATGAGATTCATTGGACCAGATGATCTTTTTCCAATCATTCAAGGTCCAGTTTTGATGCTTGTGTGCCCATTGTAGGTGCTTTCGACAGTGAATGAGGTTAGCATGGGCACTTGGAGTATTCTGCAGCTACACAGCCCCATTTTCAGCAGGGCTCAATGTGTTGTGTGTTGTGACACATTACTCCTGTTACCAGCATTCAAATTACAGGTGAGTTGTGCCACAGTATTCTGTTGGCTCTTACCATATGGGATAACCTTCGCTCACCTCTAGCACTGATGAGCTGTGGTGGCCCACACCTTGCCAACAGTTCATTGTTTTCCCTCCTTGTACCACTTTCTGAAGGTACTAAACATGGTTGAATGGGAGCACCCATAAACCTTGCCATCTGAGAAATGCTCTGATCCATTCGCCTGGCCATTACAATTTCGCCTTTGCCAAACTCACGTAAGCACGCTGCCTTTCCCATCTGAAGAGCAAGAATAACACTGATTAACAGAGCTCAGTATCAGGTGTTATTTATACCATTTCATGACCTTCACATGCCCCATCGTTTACCTTTAGTTGCTCTGATTTGCATAAAGATGCACTGGTCATAATGATTTGGCTCTACAGTGTATAAGAACAAATATACTCAGTGGCCACTTCAGGTACAGTTCCATATTATGTCAATAATAACTCAGATACAGAACTCAGTAACTTTAAAGTATGCTTTTTATGAGAAAAATATGACTGAAGATAATTTAAAGATCTCACTATTTTAATCTTTATTTCCAACAGTATGCATTCATTATTTAAAGAGTTATAGAAGCTGAAACAAACAAGTTAACTAGTTCTGAAAAAAAAAAAAAATTCAAAATAGGCAGATAATTACATAATTATTGCACAAACTGCTGAAATAACTTGCACGTGTTAGTCAAGTTTAGTATAATGGTTATTGCTTTCCTTTTAATTTGTTTCCATTAACTTTTCAAAGCAAATATTTGATGTGGCATTGTTGCTGTTAAATATTTCAATATTTGTAAGTGTGTAAATATTGAATGAATGTTATTGAAGATTGAGAATGAAATGGATTTTAGATCTTTAAATTATCTTGAGTCATATTTTTACATAAAAGCTTATTTAAGAACTTACTGAGTTCTGTATCAGGATTACTGTTGACATAATACGGAACTTTAAAGTGGCCACTGAATGGATATGTGCTAATTTTGCACTGTGAAAATTCATAGATTAGATAGATTTGATTTAGATAGATTTTTCAGTGAAATATTTTCACTGATTTTTATTTGCTTATGGCTAGAGAAATATGGGAAAATAATTCTCCTGTATAAATATTTTTACACACTGCTTATTACTTCACGTGTTCAGACAACATGATAGGGGTGTGGTTGGCTCAGTCGGTAGTACACCATGCTTGTAATCTGCAGTTTCCAGGTTCAAGCAATGCTCACCCAGCTGGGTCAGCATTGCGATTTATCTCTACAAAAATCCTTACCCTGCCCACTGTCGGTTATGGACACCGATTGGCTTGGAAAGGCTGCTATCCATCGGATGGGATGTTAAGTTGTGAGCCATAGGGGAGGGAGAGCCATATCCTGTGCACGTTAAAGAACATGCTGGGTGCCCTTGACGGGAGGCTACCCCCAACAGCTGTTCCATTGGGTCCCCTCTCCCAACCTTCTCTGAGCCTTCGGGATCCTTGTGACCTGACTGTTTAGCCCATTGTGTGCAAAAAGAGTGCCATTAAGAGGTAAAACATCTCAACCTAAAAAATATGATAGAAAAATAACTGTTCAATAATTTTTCTTTAATGCATTGGTTCCTTTACACCTTACACCAATATTGAGTAACAAAAATGCACACAAACCTGGCTCTAGGTCATGGGTTTCAAACTCAAATCATATAGGGGCAAATCAATTACTTCTCAATGTAACAGGCCATATTTTGTTATAAGCAGTCAATTGCAGGCCACATTTTAAGCGATAATAAGCAAAATGTAATTTTGCTGTTGTTTTAGTATCCAAATGTTACATGCTTTTAATACTATAGCATAAACCTAAGTTTAATTTGTAGTGCCTTCATATTCAGCTGAACGTAGCCGTATTATCCATACTCACTTAAGATAATTTCTGTCAAGCCAAGCTAGTAAGCCACAGTTGTCTGTCACAATTATAATAGAAAAGTTTGTTTGTGGCCATATGAAATGACTTGGTAGGCTGTGTGTGTTTGAGACCCCTGCTGTAGGTACCATATTTAACCCTTACAGGGTCCTGCCGGAAAAACTGATTTACATCCAGAACCCAGCTATTTTTTCACTATGGTCAGCCAAAAAAATTAACTTTAGAACTTTGCAAAATAACTAATGAAAGGAATTGTGGCTATGTTAATTAGCACTTAATTCCAGATTTTTTTGAAAATATTTTACAAAAAAGACGACTAGTTTTATTTTAATAGGGTTTTTTTTAGAGTCACGTAGTAAAAAAATGAATCTGGCAATGCAAATAAAAAAAAAATTGCTCCCGTTTTGTAATTTTTTCTCAGTACCATAGTTTGAGAAAAATCCAGACTTTTCACCAACTATGCTTAGTCAAATAAACAAGTTAACTTTAGATTTAAAAGAAAACCAGTCCACCAAATAGGTCATGTTATATACCAAATTAAACATCATTTAATTCGACATTTTATGAAAGTAAAATATCAAACAAATTTACAAACATATTGATTTTAATAAGACTTCTTCCCTGTGATGTAGTGAAAAAAAATAGAATAGAATATGCAAATGAGGCTTAATTTTGGAAAATGGGATCAATAAAAACAATAAATTGTACACTGAAAGCATAATTTATTTCACACACCTCACCCATCCACAAATCTGCCCTACTCCACCACAATAATGCAGCGAGCTGAAACCCAGTATGGGCTATAAATAGGTGAGATATCTTCCTGCTGTATAGCATATATGCGACTGTTATGATGGGTAAACACTGCAACCTGAGCAAGTTCAATTGGGGGAATATAGCGTGAGGAAGGTGAGGTGCTCCATGTCAGTGACTACAGAATGTCTGGGATTTCTGTGTTGAACTGTTGCACATGTTTACAAGATTGTTGATATAGTAGGTGACCATCTACTATGGCAAAACCAGGAAAAATGTGGCCGTAGATATTCGAGGTGAGCAGTGCCTCTCCTGTATCATAATATTGGAACAAAGGGCCACAGTGTAGATGGTAATGTTAGCATTCAATGATGGGGCAGCTATGAAGGTTGTGCAAACCATTTAATGTATGATGGTACATTGGGCTATAGCATCCGATGCCCACATTGAGTTATTGTGCTATGAGGCTACATTGGGCAAAGCAACATCACCAATGGATTGTGGAATATTGGAAACAGTTCTTGGCTGTTTTGGTCCAATGAATTGAGGTTCCGACTACATCATGCCTATGGGGAGGTTGCATGTGTGGCAATAGATCACATGAGGCCATGAACCCAAACTGTCAAGTCATGGTGTAATAAGCCAGTGGAGGCAGTGTAATGTTCTGGGGTTTGTTTACATGGGCTACCTTGTGGCCCCTTGTACTTTTTGAAACCACCATCACTGTAAAAGTCTATGTTGATATACTAGGTGACTACCTATATCCTTTCATGCCTATCCTTTTCCCACAGCAGGATGGGACAGCAAATGGGAATGATGAGACAATGCCACATCTCATCATTCCCATTTGGCAAAGTACTGGCTGGAGGAGCATTCTAGTGTTTTAGTGAGTTCACAACTCTCAAATGGCCTTCTCACTCTCCAGATTCGAATCCTGTTGAGCAAATGTGTGGAATGAAGTGAAGCAATGCATTCAATCCTGAAACCCACCATCAGCAACTCTTGGCACTTTATGGATGACTGCCTTGGAATTGGGGGTCACAATGCCACCCAAATGTTTCCAACACTTTGCAGAGTCCATTCCATGACTTGTTGTTCTGTTGTGAGGACAAAAGGTGGACCCACATGTTATTAGGTGGGTGTGTATAATAAATTGTCCTTTCAGTGTATATTAATGGAAAAGAAATTTCTCCAAGAATAATATAATATTTGTCTGAAACATGATTTTTATTTCTTTTAATGATTCTTTTCAGTGTGGTATATTTTAAAATATGATTCAGTGTTATACAAGGTGACTTGGATTGATCTCATTAATGGGATATTCTGTCTTGCTTATGTCCAGTCCACTATGTAATGGAAGAACACTTTCTTGGCTGCTTTTATTTACTAAATAAACATTGTGAATTTTTTTTGGGGGTGTTGAATTCTGGCGATCTTAGCTAAGTGCCAAAAAGTTACTGTACTAATCTAAAAAAAAAGTCTATTGTCAGAGTGTCACAGCCAAGATTGAGAGTAGCAGAGGAAGGTAAACTCTTTTCAAATCATTCAATATAATCTTAAAAACTTGTAATTGAAAAAAATTTGAGTTTGCCAGGGGGAGAGGGGATCTTGCTGAAATTGACTTCCTACAGGAGGAGTGATTTTCAAGCCAAGGTAGTCCTTTTTTGGTTCTAAATGCAAGATCTCATTCATTTTCAGGATATGATAAAATATCAAAATTTTTTCATTAAAAAGAAATAATGCAAGAAAATTAAATATAAAACCTAATGCAATATTAAATTACCAGAAGCAGCAAGTTGTAACTGACCAGTGTTGTAGTAGAACTATTGATTAGAACTATAGATAATCTGCGGAAATAAAATCAAAATAAATCTACAGAAAGGAAAACAAAGATTTAATTAATAACTTGACTGTGTGTGTCAGCAGTTAATTAGTCACAGCACCTGCTCTGCTCTTATGTAGTTTATGCTGATGGAGTCTGGCCTTGCTCTGGCTAAATAGATTCTTTTTAATTATGGTTTCAATTTCAGTAATGGGAACAACACATAAAATTCTGGAATAAATGATGTAAATAATTCCAGAAATATTGTAATAGGTTTAAGGCTTAAAAGAGTGTAAAAAAAAGGTACATATTATGCAATTACTTCCAAAGTCTTCTGTTTTAAAAATAGCATTTTTTTTGTTAATTTTCAGGAGGTTTTTGAAACTTTAAGGAAACATTTGTTGATAATAATTCAAATCAAACTTGTGAGCTTAATTCAAGGGATTGCTTCAGCAGAGAATTATTTATATTCAGCACAAATTATTTATATTGTAGTTTAATAAAATATACTTCGAATGAAAAATGAAAATGTTAATTTTCAAGCTTGAATTACATATTTTTATGAGATATATGTAAGAAAATTTTCAAACAGTTCATATTTAAAAAAAAATGAACATAGACATTGTGGGCATCTCAATTTGGATTCTGTCAATGTCTAATATTCATCGGGGACCCTGAAAGGATTAATAATACAACATTTAGTACCCTACTAGCCTAATAATGGCTGCTGAGATACCAGCAAATATTTTTATAATGATATGGCATGTTATTCTACATGAGGGATCCAGTAGTGTTACTTCATAGAGAAAATTCTGCACTCAAATGAATGTAAGAAATTGTAGTAATATATTTTTCTCACCTGGTTTATTGAGTAAAAAAGATGAGAAATGTGTGGACAATTTTTTATCCTGAATATTTCTTCTGGAAAAAGATGGAGAAATTATTTATCAATAAATGTGATATTTTCTTGTATGTAATGCAGTTTAATATTATGGAAGCACTTTAATTTTTCAGATGTATATCTTTGTTGGATCCATGTCGAACTGATACACGTGCTATAGAATCCTGGCAACTGCTCTTGCAGCGGATGCGGAAATTACTGTTACAAGCTTATGGTCGCCAGCTAAGTCAATTTGAAGAGTTCATGAGAACTCAAAGAGAACGTCGTAATGAACAAGGGTGGAATTTCCAAGATTTTTTTTTCCTTCAGGAGGAATTGGCTTTTGTTTTAGAAATGCTTGGCTTGTATGATGAAGCATTAGTGCAGTATGATGAATTAGATGCTTTATTTACTCAGTTTGTTATAAATTCAAATGTTGGAGGTAAGCTAACTTTTATAATGCTGTATTAAAATGAGTGTGTTATAAAAAGCTATAGTGAATAGTTTTATGAGAGTAGCTGTAGAATAAAACAAATAGAAAATTTTTGCTTTGTGTTGTCCAGTTGTAATAATCTAATCATTGTTCCAAACTGCTTTTATTAATTACTGACAGTTTTTGATCATATGAAATATTTTAAAGTAAAGATCTGATGTTGATCCAGTTGAAATTTGATAAAAACACCATTGGCATCAAACCTTTTTTTGATTTATTTAGCTATCAATCAATCAAGTTATTTATCAATTATTTATCATCAATCAATCAAGGATCTTACAGATCAAAGATAATTGGTTTTAAATTGTTAGTGATTGATAAGAACCATTGATTCATCAACTGTTGATAGCATGCCAATCTGCACTTCCCAGGTTCTAGTCCAACCTGGGTCAGCATTGAGCTTTATTTCTACTAAATTCCTACCTTTTCCTCAGCCACAAATGGGACACCAATGGGTTTGTTAAGGCCCCTGTCCATTGGATGGGATGTAAAGCTATGACTCTGTGTGCAGGAGAGACAAACCCTGTGCATGTTAAAGAACATACTTTATGGGAGGCTACATTCTGTTTCCTAACAGCTGCCCAGTAGGACTCTTTATCCCAACCTTCTCTGAGCATTTGGTGTCCTTGTGACCTAGCCATTTAGCCTATTTTGTTCAAAGAAGTTCCATTAAGAGGTAAAACAACCCACAACCCCTTTGGCAGTTTGCTTCACCATCCAAGAGATTGCCTTTGTAGCTGGAAAACCATTGCCTGAAGATATTTTAAATGTTGTTAACACAATGCAAAGCGTATTGTGGGTGTTTATTACATCAACTTTTATTTTTGTTTGTATGCATCTGGTTAGAAGGGTTTATTGCAAACAAGTAACTTGTGAACAAATAAGCTGTATGATTGGTATATAATTTGGTTACCAGTAATTAATTTGAAACATTTAGGCCCTATGATTATTATCATAAATGATGAGAGATGAAGTCATAGTGGTAGAGGAGGATAGCAAATTAATTTCACTCATCAATCCATTTCACTTTCATATTGAAATTACAATTGCTGTTTTTGGTAAAGAAATACTAATGTGAAGTATGACCAATAAAATTTAGTTTTATGCTCCAAAATTCTTAACTCAGGGGTTCTGAAACTTTTCTAGTCATGATTCCCCCCTTATGGTTGACAGAAAGTTTCATGACTCCCCCTTACCATTGATGGAATTATTCACAACTCCCCCCTTTTACTCTTCATGGAATTTGTCATTATATCCAATGGCTTTATTCCCTTTCACAGAAATTGTCTTTACCATTGATGAGGGCAGGGGTGGAACAGTTGGTAGCGTGTCAGGCACGTAATCTGCAGTTCCCAGGTTCGAGTCCTAGCTGGATCAGTGTGAGATTTATCTCTGCAAAACTCCCTGCCCATGGTCAATAGGGACACCAATGGGCTTGGAAAGATGGATAAAAAAAAAAGGAAAGAAAGATGGAAAAGATTGGCTTAAGATCCCATCCGATAGGCGGTGACCTGTCAGATGGGATGTTAAGCTGTGGGTTCGTGTGCAGGATAGCCATACCCTATGCGCATTAAAGAAACTGCTCGATGGCCTTGTTGGGAGGCTACCTCTGTCTCCCAACAACTGTTCCATGGGTCCCCTCCCCCAACCTTCTCTGATGCTTTGGGGTTCTTGTGTCATGGCAGTTTAGCCCATTATCTGTGGCAGTTTAGCATTATCTGCTGTTTTATCTCTGAGCCACTCAGAGTTAAAACAACCCAACCATTGAGGAAAAAATATTCTCACAAAAGAATGCTCCAGACAATAGTATAATGTGCAGCACCAAAAAGTTGTGGTAAACTAAATGCATGGAGTGGCCAATTACAGAATACAGGGAGAGCAGTTGTTAGTGGATTAGAGTTAGCTGGTAACATTTTAGAGTGAGAGAAATAGAGGAGGGCTTGATTCATCATTTTTATGTTGTGTAGTGTAGGAAGTGTTACTGTTACTCTCTCTCTCATCAGAGAGCCTAAACAGAGTAGGGGAGAAAGAAGGAAAAGGGACTTGAATATTTTGATTTAGTTACTGAAGCAAGTGTTTATAACATATTGAGCTTTAACCCTCATTTTTATAATGAATGAAGTAGATATTTTATGTATTACACATTCAACCATATCCAACTGCAACCCACCTTTTAAGTGCTTGTGACCTACAGTTGAGAAATGCTGGCTTAACTACTTAATAATCATTGCTGAGTAAATCTTGTATGCAATTCACATTGGGGATAATGTTTCATCATTTAGTTCTTTTGTAATTAATAACAGTAACAGGCAAATGCTTGTTTAGCTTAAAACTAAAAGTTTTCTAAAAAACAAACAACTGAGTTTTTTAGTTGATTTTTAAATACATTGCTGCACAATTTAAAGGGAATTATGTAATATTTTGACATAATTCAAAATGTCATTGATAAAATGTAAGCAAAATTTGCTGCAATAGATATGTAAAGTCATTGAATATCATGACCTTAGGTTAACAAATACTCTACTCATCTGCAGATGCATATCACATGATCTTCATAAGTACTCTTGAATCTGGGGTGGAGGTTGGCCAGACTCATAATTTGCAGTTGCCAGGCTTTAGCCCTATCTGGATCAGCATTGAGATTTATCTCTGCTAAACCCCCACCCTGTCGTTGGTGGGAAAGGGGATGATAGTCTATTAGATGGGACATTAAGCCATTGCCCCATGTACAGGAGAACCAAACAATGTTCTTTTGTAGTACAACAGGCTATGACAATGATTTTAGAGCAAGTTTAGACGAGATAAATAATGCTTTCAGAAGACCATCAAGGAGTTGTCCAAGGGCAACATAGCAAATGACAAGTATTTTTGACTTTCCTTTTGATGCAATAAACTCCTATAATATAATCACATAACATTGGCTCACTTGTGTTCTCACCTCCATCGAGCTATTGGAACTCTTTTTTCAACCTGCACCATTAGTAGGAGGCTTCATGAAGTGGACTTTATGGTCCCTGATCAGTATGTTGTGTGCTTCTCACCCCATGTCGCAGAAGAGATTGACTGAACTGAGTAAGACAACATTGTGTGATTGAACTGAGGATTAATATCACTCAGTGCTTCTTTACTGATGAATTCAGATTTGTACAGCAGAGCAATTCAAGATCAAACATATTGGGACACTTCCATGTTATGTAAATGGACAACCATATTTATACCTCCATAACTTTGAAAATAAGCTTTGTACAGTGAAATGCCACTGAAGATAAATTCGAGATCTTAATCAGATTTATTGACATTTGATTTTCAATAATAGTTTAATATTTAAAAAGCTAGGCATGGCTGTTTGTGTCGTTTTTCTGCTGAGGCCTGTCATCCTCTCAGACCTTCTACTATGGCATATAAACTGACAGGCTCCTGTCAGACCTCTGTGGCAAGCAGCTGCTTGAGGGGCTATTTATTTATTTATATATTTATTTATGGTTGCTGAAGCATTTAACAGCATCATTGCTAGTCATAAGAATTTACTTTAAAGTTAAGTGGAACAAACAAGTGTTACAACAAATCATATACTAAATTATTTTGAAAGTTGTGTAATGATTCTGTTTTTATCAATTTTAGAATAAATGTAACAGTTTTCTGTTAAATGTTCCAATTGCTTTTTTATTAATATTAAACAATATTGTTTAAAATAGAGATTCCATTCACCTGCTCAATTTATTTTATTTTGCCAATTTATGGTACTTTTTACAGATATGCCTATACAAATCCCAAGCACCAGGCTTCAAAAATTATTTGGTATTCCCCCCCCCCCATAATACTTTTTCTGTATTTGCTCTAAATATGCAAACTAAGTAGTCAAAATTTTGCGCTACACAAATCCAATTTACATGTGTAAAAGCAGCTTCAGCACATGCTTTAGAACAACATACATGGCCAAAATAGCAACTGATAACTATATATTTTATGCTATTTAGAAATTATATGCCCATATTTGCACATTCTTTGTCAGTATAGCATATTTTTTGCTTAGCAAAACTTCCATGTTTTGAGTTTCAATATTACATGCATTACAGCTACAGGTGCACAATTTGTTCCCATTTGTGTTGGTGTCAGTCTATGTCATATATATTGAAGGTGACTCAGATCTGGACCAGATTTGTGTAACTTTGTTGAACTAAATATTCTGATTTCCAGGTATTGAAATTCTTTACAGAATGATTTGATGGCATTTGGTGTTATTTCAACAGTTTTGAGCATTTGACATAAGTCATATAAGAAATAAAATGATATCATTTCTACATAAAGTGCAACATAATTAATAAATGATCGGTGATATCTGTTTTAAACTGATTAAAAAATCTATATGTGTTTCACAGCAAAACTGAAAATGTTAAAAAAGCTCTTGTATAAAGTCATTTGGGAGCAAATATTTTATTTGAGCAATATTTTTATGCTTAACATAATGAAAGATATTTTATGTGCTTTTTAATATAGATATGCCAGAATGGCTGAGCAGTTATTCTCGTAGCTGTGATCTTTGGTCTGGAGTTTGTCTTCTTCGAGAAAAATCTACATTCCTCCAAGAAATTTTGCAGAAGGGTGAAGCTTGTCTACTAGATTTAAGAAACTACCTTTTTTCACGGCAGTGTGCCCTATTACTGTTGCTCTGTCGACCATGGGAAGTTGCTCAGAGATCATTGCCATTCCTGCACAACTGTATAAGTGAATTGCGAATTCTAGAAGTAAGTATACTTTTTTGCACTTCAGAAATATACAGAGTGGTTACAAAGTTGCTATGCATACTAGTTAGAAGTTATCTGTATGCTCTCCTCCATTCTCTACACAAATTTTAATTTTTTCCCATGTTCTAGATATCTTCTGTGTTGATGGTTGGAAGTCATTAAAGCAGTCCCTGTTGCCATTTTTAGGTCTTCAACCGTTGTTAGGTAGAGTTGAGAAATATTCTCTTTCACAATGTCCACATGGTGTTGATGTGATGTTGGACAACTAGAACACTTTAAATTAAGGACACTTCTGTGAAAAAGTCTTTCTCTCATGCATGCCTACTTTCACATGTAGGAGCAGGCTTATTGAACCTCTGTGGCAATCTTATCCTTATGTCTTCAGAACTTGCTCCTTCTCAAATGTAGTTGTGAACTCAAACAAAAGTAATCAGTCTCTCTTCTATTGTATACTCATTAGTGTCTGTCATACTGAAGCCCTACCTAGAAAAAATATAAAATGAATAATTAACACAACAATTAAAAAAATAATAATAATTAAGACACAGATTCATGCATAGAGACTTTGTGGCCACTCTGTAGAAACACATTTGGGAAGCAATCATATTAACCAAGAATAAGCAAGTGTGAAAAAACTGACCAGACTAGAACTTGGGGGTTTCTGGTTAGGCACTAGTTTCTCCACTAGTTCGGTTAAGATGATGGAGCTTCACATTTACAAGGTAAGGTTCTAAAGGAAGGTATTGGGATGGGAGGTGAAAGATATTTTTATTTGGCTTGTGTTTAACTGCTTACCAAATTTAATGAAAATATGCATACAAAAAAAATACTTTCGTTTCCCAAAAATAGTAAATGCTCACCAAATTTTAGAACATATTTAATCTTAAAGTGTTAACTAGATATTTACTTCTTGTTACTCTATTACATTATTTGCCACTAAAAAAACTTTTTGTTTCCCAACTGGTGGCCGCTGGTCGAAGTGTGGCCCTTAGAAAAGTATGGCGTATTGGCTGTTTCAGAATTGGAACAGCCAGTACATTGTACTTTTTGTTTTTTCTGAATGGTATTATTAAGGTATTCTATCTAGATGAACAGTACACTGCCTGCCACATTATAAAAAACATCCCTGATGAGCAAAGGCCAAGTGAGAACGAATCCGTAAAGTGATGAATTTCATGAGTATGAATCTTTGTATCCCATCTCTGTGCTTTGAGTTCTACTATTTGTATCTAATGACTCTGTTGTCCGCATTATAAAAAACACCACTAATGAGCGGAGGCCAAGTGAGAACGAATCTGTAAAGTGTTGGCAGTATTGTCGCATAAATTTAGTGTTATACATTTGGTGAAAATTTACTAAATTCGGTATAACCATAGTATTTAAAATACAGGTATTACTAAACAATAGGAACCTTTGTTATTTTAGTGACGCAAATTTCGTTTTTCGATCTATCATCATTTGGTATCTAACAACTATTTTTGATATTCATTATTTTTTTGGAGTACAGTGCTAGGGGTTCAGAGTTTAATTTGGTAAACATTTAAATTGATCCCTTTTTATTTCTGCACTACTTGTTGATTAATATTGATTAATATTATTGTTTCAAAACTATGAGTTTCTATGTTTCTGATGTAAAACCCCCTGTAGGTGTATAATATATGATTAACATATAGTAAATTTATATAAATCCATGATGTATGAAAATTGCTAAGCTACTTATCAGCTTAAATAGTGGTTTGGTCCTGTTCATCTAAACTACAAAGAATGATATCAGAACACCTATTTAACTTCATAATATTTCCTTAGCAAGTGTGAAGCTCCACTGTCTTAACTGGGTTGGTAGAGCAATTGGTGCATAATTAGAAGTCACTAAGTTTGAGTCTGGTAGGCATTTAGTGTTATTTTTTCACACTTGCTTGTTCCTGTTTGCATTATTCAGATTTATCAAAAATAATTTTGATTTGGTGTTTCATAACGTTCACCAACAAATAATGTTCCTAGGGAAATATCGTAGATTTGAAGGCAAACTGCAAATGAGTGCACACTTAATTAGATTTAAGATCTTTGTATAAAGGTTTTTTAAACTGAGCAGTAAGCAGTGATTAGAGGCTGCATATTAGGTCGCAGGAAGAGGGATACTTACACTTTTAAAGAGCTGATTTAAACCACTGTGAACACGGTGAGTACTTTTGAGGACTAGTAGTGGCAGATCAAAAATGTCGATGAAAAGCAGTTAATTTATAGGCAATTGGGATAATTTAAGTGAAATATTTGTGGTAAGTATTAAATTAAACAATAACATCACTAATTGAAATGAAAAACATGGAAATTAAGTGGTGCATTGCAAACATGATGACTCAAACTTGAAGTTTAGGGAGAGTTTTAATAACTAGGTTAACATTTTAAAAATTAGCCATTTTTGTAACTAAAAAAAAACTTGAAAAATTAAAATGCAATAAAGCGTGTTTTTTTTATTATTATATTTTTTTGCAATTATAATTATGTATTTATTTTGTTATTAACTTCAGAAACAAACAACAATAGAATACAAAACGACTGATTTTTGTGGTCAATTACTTATTAATTGTGTTTTCCACAAAAAAGAGCAAAACTTTAGAACATGACCTGGAAGTAATTAATAAACTGAGACAGGCCACTTTACATATTTAAAAGAAAGAACTTTCAATTCTGAGCAATATAATAATAGAAAATCAAGAGAAATAAGAGGTAAGGTCATTTTTTATGTATATTTTTTTTACTTACTAAGGATCTTCTTAAATAATTTGATTTTGTCATTTTAAAATTCCAGGGAGAAAAGATTGGTATAAAGTTGGTAGTGCAGATTTCATGTCTGATTTGTACGTGATTAAATTTCCAGATCATTTCCAGATGATTTTTCCAGATCTTGGTTAATATAATTGCTTTCCAAATCCAGGCATTTGGTGTTATTTTTTTTAAAATTTCCAGATTAAAATTTCCAGATTTATTCAAGCAGAAAAATTTATTCTTTCAGTACAAGGTGTGCTTGGGATTGTAATTCTATTATTTGAGTGGAAGTTTAATATTTAAAACTAAATGCTGCTTGTGATAAAATGTTTATTTTTTTGAAACTTATATAAATGTTTTACCAAATATTTATTCTTTGAGTGCAATAATTTTCCAGGATCTTTTATGATTGGTGTTCCATTTTTGTTATGCAGCAGACTTCTTCAGAGGGAGTGGGTGGTTATAGATGTTGTCATGATAATTTTAACTAATTTGCAAACTATTTTGGATATATTAATAGGTACAATAGTGTTGTGCATATTAAGAATTTTCTATTATTAAAAATACCATTTATATGCAAACTAAAATAGTTCTATAATTCTATGATTAGTATGTGTACACATTGAAAAGGTTCAAACTACTATAAATTTAGTTAAAAAAAAAGATTTTATGTAAAATTGATCATCACACAACATACTATATTTTATTTCACTAAACCATATGTTTCTGGTAATATGGATTTAAGTTTGACTATGTTTCAGATATCTATGCCTGCTGGCTCTATAGCCTGTTGGGTGTTTTTAAGCTGTTTAGAGGTGCTTCAAACTTGTGAACGTTTTAGTGACACTTCCCAGATAGAAGCATATTCCTTGTACACAGCAGGATTATGGGCTTATGCAAGAGAAAAAGTAGGTTTTGTGATTTCATTTTCTATAAAAATATGTTACTTATACACATTACATTGAAAACTTGGAAAAATAAAGCTAAATTATTTTAACCAATGAAACATTTTTCTATTTGAAAAGAGCCTATTTAATTTTTTGATTTCTTGAATATTTACTTTTTAATTTTTCTCATATACACATACATATTTTTGTGTTGAAAATCCTTGTATTTTAAAGAATCAAATAATTACATCAGCAGATTGCCACTTCTAAGATTGAATCAAAGTAAAATTAATTCCAGTGTGGTAAGTGTTTCAGTACAAGGTGTGCTAGGTTTTATTATTTACCTATGACTTCTAAGTGAATTCACTCTTTTAAAAGATCAAAGTGCGTAAAAAACAACATTCCAAGACATTTGGAAATTATGTTGCACTTAAAATATTGACTGATAGAAGAACAACACAGAAACATAAGGTAGTATGTTATATTTTTATTATATTACATGTAGGCATTATGACCTTTGTTAGTTTTATGTAAAATATTAATAAAGTTTATGCATTTCTCAAGTTACATGATGAAATGATAAAATAAGGTATTGATAGAATAATTTATAAAGTGTTCAATTACTGTGTTCTTGAAGTGTCTTATCACAGTGTAAACTGTGAATGTAATTTGTGTATTTAGCCTTTTTTGTAATATTCATAGTGCTTTTTTATGTATAATAATGTATTTAAAAAATTACTTTTTATCTCTTACTAAGACATTTTTAAACTGTGCCATCACTGCACTAAAATATAGCTTTAAACGGTAAAACTACTAGTTGGTAATTGTTTTTCAATGTTAAAGCTTGCTCTTTTGAGATTCTGTTATAACAATGTTTAATGACAGGGGTTTATTTTGAATATTAGTTGTTCACAGGTTTCACTCAGTTATAGACAAATCACAATTGTCAAAGACAGTAATTATCGTGGTAACTTTGGTTATCTGAAGATCTTTCAGAGCTTCAATGTTAAAGGTAATTCTTTTTAACTTGGCACATTTCTTAAGCTTCAGTTGCAAGATACTTTTGGCAAGTTAATGGTCAGACCCAATTTCATCTTCCCTACATGATTTGATATTCCTAACAGAAAGTCCATTTACCATTAATAAATAATCATATCCTTCTGTGGCTTTATTGCCCTCCTGTGTTCTGAATGATCTTATTGAGGGATGAATTGACATTGAGAGACCTGTATTAGTTCTACAGGGAGCCACTTCCTAAAATGACCATACATTTTGTATTCCTCCACCCTTCCTCTTTTTTCACATAACTTTATCCATTTTTTAAGGGTAGATATATACTGTTGCGAATTTTAAAATGGATAGGCACTGAGCATGAGTATTAATAACTATATTTTAAAACCAATTATAATACAATGCAAATTGTTACAAAAAATATGGATGAAGTATCTTATAAACAAATTAACTAGGTACTATCATAAATAAATCATTAACCTTTTTGTACAGAGTATACAATATCAGCTCTGTCTGTTCTACTAAAATACTACCTCTTCACTCTGTTTACCATGTCACTTGAATACCTTCAGACATAAACAGACTCTCGTCCTGTGCTAGTTCACTAAACTTTTCTTACTAACAACAGAAAAAAACACCTGCACACATTTCACTTTTATAATTAGTATATTAAAATTTATACTAATTATAAAAATTAGTATATTTATACTAACTACTTTTTATAGGTGCACACAATAATAAATATGCTAATTATTTTCACTTAACGCGCACTGTCTCATACTCTCTGAACATCCTTTCAGATCTCACAACTTTAACACACTACAATCTTTTTTTATTCTTCTGAATCGTTCTAAGTTCCAATTCGTTGGCTAAATTGGATCTCATGTAGAAGCACACACAAGTGTTCAAGTCATGAAGTCACTGTTGCTCGTTCATCTGTCGTAACAATATTATATATCATTTTGGCTCCCTTAACACAACATTATCTTTGTATCTTCCTGTGAAATTTGATTGAATTTGTCCAAATATATTTAAAAATATGCACTTTTTATTGATCCATTCTTAACTTTTGATGAGCTGATCTTAATGCATAATCTTTTATATTATACTTTGATTTTAATATATAGCTGACATTTTGTAGTTATAAAGATGGCTTGAGGTTCTAGAATTAAAGTATGAAATTTGGTAGATAACCACTAAATGAGTATTTCCAAACATGGTTAGGTTCTTTGTTATCTTTCTGTTATTTAACCTAAAGCATTTTGTTCAGGATAAAGGATGTTCTTGCTTAAGTGCAAGAAATGTTGAAAAGCATGACATTTCTTTATGAATACTCCTTGAACAAATAAATTTTTAGTTTATTTAATCTTAAGATTTGCATTTTGCATGTTTTTGATTTTCTGTGCTATATATTACATGGCTGTTAGCACATCAATATATACATGTTTTGGATAATCTTTTACAATTTTTTTGAAAGTTTATTACAATGACATTTACTTGAAAAAGTTCCTATATTTATTCTAAACCATTTAAAATAAATTTTTGTCTTGATATTAGGTAAGAGTAACATGAAATCATTTTCTTGAGATCCAGTGGACCATATGGGACTTGCCACATCACTCTAAAGGATGTGACCTGTATTGGGTTAATTTTAACTTTATATAGTAAAATACCCCTTATTTGTAGTAAGTGATTGTAGTTGCATGCCAAGTCAATCACCTAGTGGGGAGGCTTAAAAACTTGCTTAAAAATTAATATTTGTTTTGCAATAAGAAAAGCAGATAAAGTCCAAAATCCATGTTGTAACTTATCCTGTATCTTTCTTTCATTTACTGGAATATGCTTAAACTTCTTAGTAAATAAGACATCCTGAATAGATACTTTCAATGTGGCAAGTCAAGGCATTTTGGCACTATATTTTAGTACAATATCATAATGAATAATATTTTCATATTTTAATATTTATATTTATTATTTGCTTGTCAAGTATGTAGTATTTAATAATATTCTTGTAATTTAATAGTAGTTTAATGTTAGCAATTCTTGGTAAGTTATCAGTGTTTAAAAGGGAGATGCATTTTCTATAAACTTATACCATGAATCAAATTTATATCAGTTGAGTTTAATTTGTAAAACCAATTGAGGGTGGCAACATTTTTTATTGTCATGCTTTTGAAAAGGAAATGAGCATAATTAGCATGCTCACATCAAAAGTTTTTTACAATTGGTTATTATTCAAATTGATGTAATCATTATATTTTAAAATTTCCAAGTGGATCACAGTAGATAAAAGTTTCCCCTTTGTTTTGAGTCAATAAAAAATTCTTATTATTTAACTTTTGAAGATGTGCTTTTACTGTTGATTCACTGTATAATAGATACTATATGATATTAAGAATATGTTGTTTTTTTTTCTAGCTTCATGAACTGGGTTTCCTCTGCAAACTTATGCCTGATTTAGAAGCAACATCTGAAGAACTTCATCTAGTAGTAGGCCTTTTATCAGGCATGGGGCAGGATCCATATCCTGGTAATTCAGCAATTTTTGCATAGTTTTTTTTATCATAAAGCATTTCTTTAAATGTGGCTTTTATTGTAGAAAAAAAATTAAATATAGTTTTATTATTAAACTTTTTTTCTTTTATAGTCTAAGGCATGGTAGTTATTAATGATTAAAAGTAGGACTTAAAGTTAGAGAACAATAAATTTGAGTTATGATACCAAAAAATATGTTTACGATTTTGTTCTGCATATAAGAGTAACTCAATATCATACTGTTTAATGTGAAGAACTTTGGCAGTGGATCAGAGACCTGGGTTTAAACCCCAGGTAAGGTATGGATGTTTCTTGTGCTGCCTTGCTTACAGATCTTCTCTGTTCATATTATTTTGACAGACTCTTGTCAGACCTCTGCAGCAAGCAACTACATGAGGGGTAATTTTTTTAGTACCATTCCAGTTGCCAAGTGGTTAGTATGCCTGGCTGCAGATTCAAGGGATCTGGGTTTGAACCATGGATAAGGAATGGATGTTTCTTATGTTGTTTTTCTGCTAAGGTCACATTATTCAGAAATTCTAGGCATATTATAATGACAAACTTCTCTCAGATTTCTGTGGCAAGCAGTTCTTGATGGGTGGTTTTTCTATTTTTTTTTGTGTATACCTTCCTGGTAGCTGAGTGGTTAGTGTGTTTGGCCAATTATCAAAGGGAACTGGGTTCAAGCCCTGGATCTCGTGAAGGTCTCGCATACTTCACAGATCTTCTCTATGGCATATTAAACTGACAAGCTCCTTTGAAACCTCTGTGGCAAACAGCTGCTTTAGGGGTAATTTATTTTATATATACTGCCTAAATAAAATTATAAACTATTTCCATGTTATGCCAGTGGAAAGTCAAATTCAAAGCTTTAACTTCTAGAATAAAATTTTTGCAAAAAAAAGACTAAATCATCATCATCTTGTCAAATCTGGCTAAATCTTGATTTGCAATTAATTGCATTCAATATTTAAAGAATTATAAAAGCAGTCATATTTAATACTGACAATGTGTAAAACCTTTTCCTCAAAACTGTTAGAAATTAAAGAACTTTTTGACAAAATTTAATTTAGTACACATTATATATTTTTTTAAATTAATCCTTAATATTGACAACATTGTTGCTGATATATCTGCTTCCATAACTAATTTTTCAAGCAGATCAGATGTGTTCTTCCAGCTACACCTTTGTGGCCCAGTAGCATTATTGACGTGATAGCAATGTTACACAGTCATTGTATAAGACTTCATATGGCATTTGCAAGACAGAGAGAGGAATAGTAGTGTAACACTTAAGTGGTTAAATGTTGAATAAATATTGTTTGAAAAAATTTTATTTATCACGATTAATTGCTGTACATTAACAGAATAAAATATTAAGTCAAGAGGAGTGCTTTACTTATCTGATTAGCTAAAGTTCATCATAGTAGCTTCTTAACTACAATTGATAAGCTCCTGACATTGTACCCTTCATTGGTACTATCTGTAAGCTCTCCTCTATCTTGTAAAGGGGCTCAAGAGAAAAGGAACAATATTTACTAGTGATGAACTTGATGGAAGTTTGCTGGTGCAGATACAGGTTGCGATTAAATCTCTTCAGTTGTTCTTTGAAGAATGGCCAGGTTGGTACGGGCTTCTTATCATCACTACTAGTGTATTCTTGTGATGCACTACACTTTCTTTCCTGGTATTTGATGATCTTAATTTGACACTTGGTACAATTGTACCCATCACTGCAGCTGCTGTGTACCAGTCCTTATAAGATTTGCTGTATTCATTTGCTTTAACAGCCACTAGATGTTATAATTCTCTTATAAGTTCTCACTTCATCACTGATTGATATTGATATTAATTGCACATCCCTAAGACATATTAAAAAACTTCTAAAACAGATTAAAAGTTTTAAAAAGTTTAAAAACAACAAGCCCCCTCATCCAACTATGTGTTTCGCCAACTTTCTTAGTTATGGCATCCTCAGGCTCCCTTCCTCAGATTGTTTGAAAATCAAGCTTGAGATAGATTTGGTTTAGATCTCTAACTTATTCCCATTCTAATGTTTCATTAAAAGGTTACTATAAAAGTTTGAACACTTTAAGTTTTGCTTTCCATTGGCATAATGGAGTAATTATCTGTTGGAGATGCCCTTTTACTGTATCCAAATATATCCTAGGGCAGTTCTGGATGTTGACAATTGGCTTTAACTGAGATTAAATATTGTGGCTGAGTGTTAACACATTGGTGTGAGGATACTTGTTTGAAGTCAGAAATAGATGGGGAAGTAACAGTTTAGTGTTAAAATATTAATTAACTATAACTAATCAGTCTACATAGCAGCTGTCTATTTTCTGGATTCTTGGTTCAAGATGCTCACCTTGACAGATTAAAAACTGATTCACATTAATCCTGTCTTGAGCATAATCAGTTCATGCAAATCAGACATACAAATTCTGTCTTCAGTCTTAATCACCATGATCATAGTCAACATACACGAGCAAGCCTACTCCCAGTCTCTCTTTGACAGTCCAAAATCCCTCTTCCTCATTTCATAGGTCACTGATACAAAAGTCATGATGATTTGCATCCTTAGACAGTTTCTGATTCTGTGGTCCCTTGCATGTGCTAGTCTGGTCTGCTTGCAATAGTGTGCTCAGTGAATGGTGCTGAAAATTTACATTTCTGTTTATCACTTTTTGAGGATGTTTTCCAAGATAGAGATTGAGTTGTCGCCATCTTCATATAGTTTGCAAGATGACTTATGTGGTCTCTGCTATTTTCTGAAGACTCAGATGTTTTCCTTTTTTTGTCCCTAAAGTATAATTAATTATTAGAATAATTTAGTAGTGGATTTAAAAATATGTGTTTACTACTGTTTATTGGAATAATGCAACCACATTCTCTCTTTCAAGCAGACATAGCACTTGCCAATCATTCAGTGGAGTGACTACTGCATGTTGATGAACACAATTGAGAGAGAATCCCCATAGCAGAACCACTTTACTATAACTATTGGTTTCACATCTCACTAATAGTATACAATATACAGATGGTCTTCATCGCTGGAGTACTTGCTTATGTAGTGGTGCTCTCTGTAAGTTCAAACACTTCTCATAGCCTTCCAATGACTGTAGTCAGACTACTAGAACTTTTGCAGCTCAAAATGTGTTAAAAAGGCAGCAACATTTGTACAGAATAGGACAGTGTGTTGATGAATGACCAATTGGCACTTCTGGGTTTAAGGAAAAATAATTTACAAGCATTAAGAGTATCCCTTAAAACAATGAATTTTTCAATATCTGACCCATCTCTTTATATATTTACTAATAGAATATAATATCTGATTTCAAAATCTGTTTTTTCAGAAAATGGCCCACAGAGCCCTCATGCAAGGCTTAGAGAAGCACTTTCATCCCAGGAATCATTTTTGAAGCATTATTTGGTATGTTCTTTTTTTTTTATTAAAGAAGCAATTTGCTTTCTTGACTAATATTATGCATCTATGCTCATTTTTTTTTTGTATATTTGGACCATATGAATTAAATTTTGGGTCTTAGCAACTGCATTTCTTCCTTTGCCCTAACCTTGATAAAGGTGGAAAGCCAAAACGAAAAAGGTGAAAAGTGCATGAGATAGCTGTATTCAGTTAATGGCAAAAATATGAGAACTAGAGATAAAATGCATTATACTTAATTTCAGTTTTTAATTTGTCATGACATCCCTTTAATCATCTTTCAGAGAACATCTTATAGTTAATTGCTAAGATATACCAGTTCATGTTACATCACTTAAAAATTTATCTCATTTTTTGCATCTTATTTCAATGCAAAATATTTTCTATTCACATCTCTTCCATCCAAAAGCTAAACTATATGAAAAATTAACTTCTAATTCAAATATGTTCTAAAGGTTTTTAAAGGGCAAATTTTTTCCATATTTGCCATTATTGAAATTCATGTATATTTTGACTAGTCGAAAGTAGAAAACTCCAACTGGGGATCATTGCTTGAGCTACTGGTCAGTTCCTTGCTTGGTTAGACTAGGAAAAAATCACTTTTATTTATTTATTTGATTTTTTTTCGTGTGAGTTATTAACATCCAGTTATTCTCAAAGTAATTAAACATAAAAATTTTCCAGCAAACCACCAATTTAAAATTATAGGTATAAAAATATGTAATAATAAAAAAAAATGAGGTATTAAAGAAAGTAAAGTTTTATTTAACTCCTCAATGTTATCCAAATGAAAGCTTGTGACGTGGGGAGTGCCTTCTGCTATGCACTTTAGAGAGTTTCAGATTTTCCCTAGAAGAAGGGGATAAAATTTTTACCTTGAAGGAGCAGAGGGGGAATGAAACAATTATAATGAGGTTTATGCTGAAAGCTTGCAATGTGTTGGAGTGCAATCTACTATATGCTTTAGAGAGTTTCAGATCTCCCCTAGGAGAGGGTGATAAAATTTTTACTAGGGGGGCCCCCCCCTAGTAAAAATCCAGTTGGAGGGTAGCAGGAGGGATGAAAGAATCGTAATGATCAACAGAGAGAATGCCATCTACTATATACTTTAGAGAGTTTCTGATCTCCCCTAGAAGGGATAAAATTTTTGCTAGGGGGGAGGGGGACGACACAATCATAATGAGTTTTATGCCAAATGAAAGCTTCTGGCATGGGGAGTGCCATCTACTTCAGAGACTTTCAGACCTCCTCTAAAAGAGAGAGATAAAATTTTTATCAGAGGAACAGTAGGGGGGGGGGGTTGTAGACAAAACTATCATAATGAGTTTTTGCCAATGAAAGCTTGCGACATGGGGAATGGCATCTACTATATAGTTTAGAGAATTTCAGACATGAACAAAGCATGGTAAATCTGCTAGTACCTTATGTGCCAAATATAATACCAATATATATATATATACACTGAAGAGCTGAAACATTATGATCAGCAGGTCTGTATCCAAATCAAAGCAACTGCAGGTAAACAATGGTGCATGTGAAGGTCATGAAATGGTATAAATAACACCTGATACTGAACTCTGTTAATCAGTGTTATTCTTGTCCTTCAGATTTTAAAAGGCAGCAGACTTAAGTGAGTTTGACAAAGGCCAAATTGTAATGGCCAGATGACTGGGTCAGAGCATTTCTGAGATGGCAGGGCTTGTGGGGTGCTCATGGTCAGCCATGGTTAGTATCTTCAAAAAGTGGTCCAAGGAGGGAAAAACCATGAACTGTTGGCAAGATGTGGGCTGATCACGGCTCATCAATGCTAGAAGTGCTAGAGTGAAGCTATCATGTTGGTATGAGCCAACAGAAGGAATACTGTGGTGCAACTCGCCCATAATTTGAATGCTGGTGATGGGAGTAATGTGTCACAACTCACAGTACATCGAACCCTGCTGAAAATGAGGCTGCGTAGCTGCAGGCCACTCCAAGTGCTCATGCTAACCTCGGTTCACCATTAAAAGTGCCTACAATGGGCATTTGAGCATTAAAACTGAACCTTGAATGATTGGAAGAAGATCATCTGGTCTGATAAATCTTGTTTCTTGTTGCACCATGTGGACAACTGAGTACATGTGCATTGTTTACCTGGAAAAGTGTTGGCACCAGGATGCACCATGGGATGAAAACCAGCTGGTGGAGGAAGTGTAATGCTTTGGGCAATGTTCTGCTGGGAAACCTGGGTCCAGTCATTCATGTTCAGGAAACTGTGATGTTTACTACCTACCTAAACATCATTGCAGATCAGGTACATCCTTTCATGGCAACGGTGTATCCCTCTAGTAGTACCTTCTTTCAGCAGGATAATGCACCATGCCACACTGCCCAGATTGTTCGAGAATGGTTCGCGGAACATGAGGAATACTTCCAGGTATTGCCCTGGCCTCCAAATTCCCCAGACATCAATCCAATTGAGCATCTGTGGTTTGTGTTGGAACAGCATATCCAATCTGCGGCAGCTCAACCACATAACTTACAAGAGTTAAAGGATCTACTGGTAATGTGTTGATGCCAGATACCACAAGACACCTTTAGAAATTTTGTAGCGTCCATGCCTTGCTTGGTAACAACTGTTTTGGTGGGGCGGGGGTGGCTCAGTCGGTAGCACGCCAGGCTCGTAATCTGTAGTTCCCAGGTTCAAGTCCCAGCTGGGTCAGCATTGAGATTTATCTCCGCAAAATTCCCCGCCCTGCCCACGGTCAGTAGGGGACACTGATGGGCTTGGAAAGGCCGCCGTCCGTCGGATGGAACATTAAGCTGTGGCCCTGTGTGTGGGAGAGCCATACACTGCACGTTAAAGAACATGCTGGATGGCCTTGACAGGAGGCTACCATCTGTCTCCCAACAGCTGTTCCAGTGGGTCCCCTCCCCAAATCTTCTTTGAGCCTTCAGGGTCCATGTTACCTGGCCATTTAGCCCACGGTGTGCAAAAAAGTGCCACTCAGAGGTAAAACAACTGTTTTGTTTTGGCGGCATTGGAATTGCCCCAACTGTTTTGGCGGCATGTGGAAGACCAACATCATATTAGGCAGGGGGGTCATAATGTTTTGACTCTTCAATGTATATACCAATATAATAATATAAATAAACGAAATACTTATAAGTGGCGGTCATAAGGGGGGGGGGGGGGCATGGCTCCCTCCAAGAATCTTGGGAGAGGTTTTTAAACTTCTCCTAATTTTTTTTTTTATATATTAATATCTCTTTCATTTTATATTTTCCTCTTCATAAAACAGATGCACATACCAAGTTTTTGTTCAACTTAAAATACTGTTAAAGCTCGGGTATATGGAGACATGATAACCATAAAAGAACTGAAGGAGGATGAAAGCTGCAATAATATGGGGCAAGCGATAAACTCTGCAGAAGAACAAATAAGGCTGTTTCAATATGTTGAAAATGTGGGAACAGAGTGGTCAGCTTACACGGATATAAAATCCAGATGTATTTCAAGTACTACTCTGGATCATTTAAACATGTGAAGAAGTGTGAGAGATGGAGTAGGTGTGTGGAGAAGGGACTTAGTAGATTGTTTTATGACAAGATGCCAATCAGGATGTTAGAGGGACACTGATTGTTGCCCAAAGGTGTTCACCACAAACTCTCGCTTGGTTGTCGATAGTGGTTCCCTTTAATCTTGAATGACAAGATGATTTCACTAAGCGGCAGACTTCAAATTTCCTGAGATTGATTGCCTGATGGGGATATTTTCTCAACAGCTAGCAGATGACAAAAATACTGACGATAACTTTCAACGAATGGTTATTTTTGGCCCATGATAGGGTGAGTTTAGAGTGTTTGGTATTGGAAACCTTTGTGTGTGTGTGTGTGTGTGGGGGGGGGGGGGGGTCATTAGCCCTTAAGAGGCATGTGTAATAGGATAACCACAACTTAAAGTTTGTTGCAGTTAGCTGACATGTGTAATAGGATAACCACAACTTAAAGTTTGTTGCAGTTAGCTGTATTCATGTGCGGTGAATCATGGCTTATTAAACTGACTGCTTGAGGATAATTTACACTACTGGCCATTAACAGTGCAACACCAGGAAGAACTCATCAGATTGTCCTGAAATATGCAAGATGGGTAGTCCATGGGAGAACATGTAAATGAGTCAAAACACAGCACATATGCACATCACATGTGACAGTAACACC
Source organism: Ryuthela nishihirai (assembly GCA_038380435.1). Lineage (NCBI taxonomy): Eukaryota > Metazoa > Arthropoda > Arachnida > Araneae > Heptathelidae > Ryuthela > Ryuthela nishihirai. The sequence continues at coordinate 122,221,873 of JAWZYU010000001.1, read as the reverse complement.
CCTTGGAAGTGTTATAAGAGGAGATTACAAAGAGCTGGTGTAAAGCACTGGAATTATGTTTGCTCACAGTTCTTTAAGTGTCTTTCCATTATTTGTTTTTTTTTTGTCATAAATTTTTGTATCATTATTTTTATGTTATTTTCTCTTTCATGTTAATTAGCTACCATATATTACTCTTTTATTTTTTAGTTTTTAGCTATCTTCTAATTTTGTAAAAACTTTTGATTGTAAAATTCTGTAATTTTTTTTATTTTGCTAGAGCTTAGAGCTATGTTTATGGTGTATTGTATCTTTATTTTAAAGTTATTTTCTATTTCATGTTAGTTAGCCTAACATGTATTATTCTTTTTATTTTTCAATTATTTTCTAATTTTGTCAAACTTTTTATTTTGTAAATTTTTCTAATATTTTGTAATATTTTTTTTCATTTCACTAGAGCTTAAGCTGCGTTTATGGTATATTAAGAGTTGGAGATTTACAGGGATATTTCAGAGTTGTCTGCTATTATGGCTAGCTACTCATCTGAGGCTTCAGAGGCTTCTGAGCTTCGCTTTCATCTAGTAACCTCTGAGGATTACCCAAAGGAATTTTCTGACATTCAGAAGGATTTGGAAAAGTTATTGACTGCTTAGAATAAATGGTTCATTGCAATTGTAGCTAATGAGATAAGAGCATAACTCACTCGTGCAGAGAAACTGCTAACAAGACAGCAGCTGACGATCGCTGAACTTACAGGGATAAATAGAACTGAAGCAGCCTAAGTAACTGAAGTAGCTCAAGCAGCCACCTCTAACAATTAAGCTATGCCCAAATGGTGAGGAAAAATGCATCTCAGGTAGCCAATCAGAAAGTTCCTCATATGAGTAAATCTAATATGTTGTTGGTGTTCTCCTCAGAGGAATTGAAGGAAATCATAAAATCATCTGAAGAAATGAAAGCTGCTACTAAAAAAGAAACTAGACACTAAAACACTGGGAATAGGCATCAAGCAAGTAGGAAAAATCAAGAACAATGGAATTACCATTGAGCTGAACACTGCTACCCACGTAAATATATTGCAGGATAGCATAAGGAAGGACAACACCCTGAAGAAAGCCTGTGCTGTTAGGAAACCAGTAGCAATAAATTCTAAAGTAATCATCTATGATGTTCCCAGTGATATGGATCCTAAAGAAAATATCAGTTGTGTTTATGAGCAGAACTCAATAGATGAAGAAGAAAATGGCATACATATAGGTTCATCATCCCTTCAGGAACAGATAAACATGCTGTCTTCGAAGTGAAGCCTAGCACCTATAACTCCTTTAAGTGAGAAGGTCGAATCAACATCGGATGGACAAGGAACAAGGTGAAGGAGTATTTAAGCTCTATGAAATGCTACCACTGCTATGAATACGGTCGTGTCCAGAAGAATTGCCCCCTGAAGTATGAGAAAGAGATTTGTTCCACCTGCTCTGGACATCACAACCATTGAGAATATCAGAGCACAGCAAAAAAATGTAGGAACTGCACTATAGCCAGCAGCAAATTCAAGACAGGTTACAGCACAGACCACAGCACAATGGTTAAGTCCAGTCCCTGCCACACAAGAGAGCTGGCATGACTAGTCACCAGAACCAACTATTGCCAGTCCTTCTCAGCACTTTAACTGGTCACTTTCGTTCACTCGAAATTGGCATAACTTGAACTGTACAGTGAAAAAGGTTAATACACTCCTATCTTTCTTAACGTTTAGCAAGGTTAAAGACATGAAAAGAAAAAAATTTTGATTACCTACGTTGCTAGTGGGGTGATAACTTCCGCTTATCCCCTAACCACAATAAAAAAATACGTAAAAGCTAAATTAATCTCCTAAATCACATAAAAAAACGGGTATTCGAACACCATTATCTCCTCCTAATTACATCAAACATGCGAAGCTAAGAAAATTCAAATTTTACAAACAAGCGGGATTGTAATCATCCGCTAATTCTTCACCTATACACAGCAATCACGAGCTAGCTGAAATAAAACAATAATTAGCTACCTCCCCCTTCAGAGCTAACGTCCCCCTCCCAAAGGAGTATGCTGGTAACAACTCAGTCACCAGACTTGGTCATTTAGGGACAGTTCCAAAAAGGTACACAAAAAAAAATTCTGTAGCCATCATCATGGTCAGCTCATATATATACAAATAAATGCTGCCAATGTCATCACAAAAATTATGCATCATTGACACATAAATATCACTGATGACACTGAACAGATTTAAGCACATATACATAACATCGTATCTAAGAATAAAGAAAAAAAAAATGTGTAAATAATTTATAATATATGACGATAACATTTCAGCCAATCACTTTTTACATGAATCTAATTTTTTTCATACATAAATTCACTTGGGAATGCACGTTACTTTACGATACAAAATTCTTAAAAACAAAAAAATATTAAATCACTAATTCTCTTTTACTCTCATTCATATCCATAAACATTTTACAATTTCTAAACTTTCCAATATCAACTTACAATTTTCAGCTATCAGTCAGCTGAAATGAAAAAAATTTATAAAAATACGCTTTGAATCATGTTAATACAATATAAATACAACTTCGATGAACAAGAATACATAAAAAATTCTATTCACACAGTACAAACTCGAACTACAGTAAATTCACTCTCCGAAAATAAATATCGAAACTCCAAAGTTTCAACAAGAAATTAAGCATTGCTAACTATATGAATCACGATAAAGCTTCTTCATTCTTCTTTGTCTTCATCTACTCCAGAGAAAAGAGAACATTTATAAATCAATAAGTGCCAAGTGGAAGAATAATAATATACTTAAAATTTTCATTGTTGGCACTCCGTTGCGATAAATCATCCAGTCGGGTTCTGATGACATCTTTCCTTCGTCGTTGGCTTGCTTCAAGTAAAATTGTTGCTAAAGATTTCGCTCGTGACGTCATCTTTGCTATGTTGACTGCTTCGCTGCCGGTTGTCGCTCTGCTGGATCTGGTTGTTGTGTCAGTATCTTGTCGCTACGTGCGGATTTTTGAAGAACCTGGTCTTGTACTTTCTAGGCTTATTGGTGTCCGCCTCAAAATGATGCTTCAACAGTTGAGGACTTCCAAACTTCCCAGACTCGTCAGGAATACTTGCGGTCGGCACAATTTCTTGGTTGCTTTTTTCTTCATTAAAATTAGTTTTCCTTAAATCAGACTCAAAAATATTTTCATCATTATTAATTTCTGTTAAAACTTCTACTTCATAAACCTTTTCATCAACTAAAACGGCTTTCTCATAAGGTTGTTCTACTTCACAAACTTCGTTATCTAAAATTGCATTAATTGCACAAATGAGACATTTTGTAGGTGCTTCTTGAATATTCTGCTTTGGACTACAAGGTAATTCAAAAAATCCACGGGACCGCGGCTGCATTGTCAATTGACAATTGTCATAATTATCATCTAAAACTTGTTCCTTTGAAAACGGAAGATCAGCTTCTGTATCGTTATGATCTATTAGTTTAGTTTCTTTGTGACAAGCCTTAACAAAAGGTAAAGCCATAGTGGCAAGACATAACTCATGAGAGGACTTTTCGTGAGGAACTTTGGCCTCTCGCTTCAAAGATCCTAATTCAAGTTTCCCAAATTTTCATTCCTTCGATAGCAATATTGATCCATGTGTCCTAGTCAGCCACAAAAATTACATCTGAAAGTTTCTTTATTGTTCTTAAAAATGTTTTAGGTCTAGTATCATTGTTTGAAGCTTGACGTGGAACAAATTCTCTGCTTCGTTCATTCTCTATAGTTCTAGGCGCATTCAGCGCAAATTGTCGGGACCGTGTAACTTCCGGTTGTGCGGGAGTCATTCTATGAGACTCAACCTGATAGCGCTGCTTTGGTGGGTATTGCATCCATTGTTGGTTTAATGCAGATTCTCTTCTTGCAGTATGTTGCTGAGCCAATTTGACTAAATCTGAAATTGAGTTCACGTTTCGTACTTCTAGGAATTCTCTAATGGGCAAAAGCAATTGAGACAATATGCAATTTACAATATCAATTTCAGCGGCATCAGCATCGTACAGCTGGTATAACTCTACTGTACCCCAGATAAATTTTTCTATGTCATCTCTTTCCCTTTGTCTTCGTGAAAACAACTCTGTAGCTAGTTCTGTGAAATCATTATAAGCTGGATATATGTCCATGATTTCATGTTTAAATTCTTCCCAATATTCAATTCCATGATGACATCCTACGTTATTCCACCATTGCTTAGCACATCCAATTAGACAAGATACTGCTAAGACCATCTTTTTGTTGCTGGGCACTTCATGTAAACGGAAGTGCTCCTCCATGAACTTGACAAATGTCCATGATGACGGACGTTTCGAACCGTCGAACCTTATCTCAGGTAAAGGCCAATTAACATAAGGACTATAGTTAATAGATGAATTGGCAAATCGTCATTGTGGCGGTTGATAATACTCTGCTCTATCACTTGCTTCTGACGGAACAGAAAATGGAACCTTATGTTCAAAGTTTCTACGTTGGTGAGCTGACGTAGCATTGTCAGCAAATTTAGGGGTTGTTGTCATTCCCCTTTTCTCCCGATGATCATCAAGCAGATTCATTAGCACTTGTGCTTCCTTCATTACATCTTGCAACCTGCCCTTTACTCTTTCTAAGTCGGGAGTCATTATGGCAGAATCGGCCATATTGCTAGCAGACGTGTTTAGCGGTCTGCCAAAATTTTGAATTTTGGAAATTTTGAAACCTTTTTTTAATCTTGAGCAGCGCTCAAAGGTACTGCTATATAACAATACTAAAGCTACAACTAAGCTTGCAAAAATATAAATTTGCTCATCAAAAAAGTTTTTCTATCGTGCCTATGTACGTGTGTGTCTGGACACTTCTAATCTTTACATACAATAAATATCTTAACTATCAGCAATATCTGTGCTGAAACTTCAGTACCTTTGATTAATACACAAAAAAGTTAAGCTTCTTGCTCAACAAAAATTTTTCAGCTTAAGCTGCCGTTAAATCTATAAATAGTACATATAACTAATGAGCTCAAAAATTACTATCTTTGACAATCACATTAAATAACATGCACAATTTATACACAAATATACAGTCCCTATTCTTGGACCACTATCTTTTACTACTGGCACGTCCCTGTTCATTGCGCCACTTCTTTTATAACACTCTGTAATGGCCAAAAAAATGTAATTACTTTTAATGTTTGGACACTTTTTCTGATTCAATTATTTTCATGCTCTGGATAGCTGAGACGGGCGCCAGGCAATAATTAACAAATTGCCAAAAAAAAAAGTTAAATTAGGGGAGTAAGAATTCAAAAATATTAAATGATTGTCAAAATGTAAAGATAATTTCTAATCCAAAACAATTACGTTGCGCAAGAGAAAAAATTAGTAAAGATTCAAAAGGTTTAAATAACAAAAAAATTTATTTCCAAAAATCATTCACCAAAACTTCAATGAAGAAGATACATCATTTCTCAACTCTGACTATACACACTGCACTAACTGTGCTCCTCCGTGCTTACTACCACTTACTGTCTGTCTGTCTACTGTCTACTGACTTCTGGCTACTGTGACAACATGTCATCGGTTATAACAAGAGGCTTACAGTGCCCGCACGTGTCATGTTGCACGCTGGGAAAGACATTTGCATAAATTGACGAGCGACGCAAGCTATGGCACAAGAGGGGGCATGTCCTTGTGCACGCACTTTAGCCGGTGACAGTCGGAAGTTTGGAGTTGCGCATGCGCAACTCCTAACTCTTGGAAACGAGCACTGCGATGCCAAAAAGGAAATAAAAATCCCCAAAATGATAAATATAATGTAAATTAAGCAAAACTGGTTAAGGTAAAGTAAAAGTGAAAGAGGGGGCATCACAAACCCTACCTAAGCGACAGAAAATCTGCAGGTCTACCTTACAATGAAATTCAGTTTCGGAAAACAAAGGAAAAGTATGCATCATAGCAACCACCAGTCTAATCGATATCTCAATACACAAAAGCATCAATATTGTGGCAATAGAAGCAAGAGACACGGCAAACAGCATCATTTTTGTCTCCATATATTTTCCACCTTCTGAACAAATAGAAGAAAATTTAGAAGAACTTGAGAATCTGTTAAAATTTGGAGGAAAAAAAAAATCTAATAAATGGCGATTTTAATGCAAATAATATGCTATGGGGAAACTCTAACACAGATGCTAGAGGATCAATTATTTTAGATTTCATCGTAAGGAACAATCTTCGATTATTAAATGATAATCATTCACCCCACCTTTGAAGGAATAAACGGCAGAAGCTGGATTGATCTAATGATAGCCAGTCAAAATTTGGAAAATTAAATTACCAAGTGGAAAATTTTAGATGAGGACTCCATAAGTGACCATAAATATATCATTACAGAATTAAGCATGCAAGAAGTTACACCACCAGCCCAGAGATGCAAGTTAACTACAAGAGGACTAACAAGAAAAGCACAGGATATGGAGAAATAAAAATTAACACTAGAGTGGTAAATAAAAGAAATTCAATTGACTGCAGAATTGGATCAATTCGTCAACAACTTCATGCAAACTCTTACAGCCATTTGCCACAAACATCTTAAAAACAAGGGAGTCAATTGCAGGAAGAAAGTGCTGTGATGGAACCCACAACTTACTGCAGAGAGAAATACATTGATAGCCATGAGAAAACGATAGCCAAAAGGCCAGAGAACTGTCAGAAAGGGAAATCAGAAAAAAATAATGCAGAAAACAAGTGGCGATCTACAGAAGACTTATCAATTTTAGTCGAGAAAATTGCTGGAATGCTTTCTGTGATGAAGTCTCAAAAAGAAACCCCTTTTCACTGCTTTACAAAATTATGAAAGGGAAGATAGGAAACCAATTAAAATTATCCACCTTAATAACAGAAGATAATATTAGAATTGAAGATTTTGAAAATATTATTCAAACAATATTAGATGAATTATTCTTGGATGACAATCCCGACGAGGACACAGATGAACAAAGGAGAACTCAAACACGGATACAGAATGTCTATCGGAACTTTTGTGACATTTTGTTTAGAAAACAGTAAATTTCTGAGATCATCAAAAACATGCCTAAAAACGAAGCACCCGGAATAGATCGAATAAATGTAGAAATAATCCAAGCCATAAATCTAACCATTCTGGATGTATTACAAGATCTTTTGAACACCTGCCTTTGATTAGGATTCTTCCCAATGCAGTGGAAAATAGCAAAAGTTGTTCTTTTTAATAAACCAGTAAAAGATTCCAGCAATGCGAAATCTTTTCAGCTCATTTGTCTACTGTCTACAATAAGTAAAATCTTGGATAAATTAATCACTAGAAAAATTTACTATCATCTCTCGAAGACAGGGAACCTTTATGCAGAACAGCATGGATTTAGGCTGGATAAATCGTGCAATACAATCCTTTCAAAATTATATCAAAAGATAGAAACGAAGGAAAATAATAATTTACATACATCAATAATATCTCTGGACGTAAGTGGAGCTTTTGATAAGGTTTGGTGGAATGCAATTTTGCTGGAATTTTGCCTGAAAATATTTACAAAATAATAAAGAGCTACTTTACAGACAAATACATAATTTATCAGACAAACACCTTTCAACACAGGAAACAGATCAGAAGAGGATACCCTCAGGGCTCATGTAGTGGACCATTGTTTTTGAATTTAATCGTGGATCAGGCTCTGTCCCTGAATTTCCCAGCGAACATCCAGATATAAGCATATGCAGATGACCTCGTATTAATCATAGGAGGTAATGCAAGAAATGAGTTGGAACAATTAAGTATTCAAGATATAGAAAAATTAATGGAATGGAGCAACTCCAATAAATTAACATTTAGCACAGAGAAGAGCCAAGCGATGATAATAGTCCATGCAATGATAATAGCCATGATTCGACCTCCAACCTTCAAGTTAAGATGACACAGCATGAAACATAAAACAGAGCTCAAAATTTTAGGAGTCACAGTTGACGACAGGCTAAAATTCTATGAACATTTTCAGATAATAAGAGATAGAGTTTCAGAAATAATGTATAGTCTACTAAAAATCGGAAGAGATTTTTATAACAAAAGAAGAAACATTTTGTAGCAGATATACAAGAGAAGCTTGAAAAGAATAATACTATACGGACATAGATCTGGGGCTACAAATTGGAGAAAGATAAAAAGAAATTAGGAAACTGCATTCTTAGTGCCCAGCTAGTTTCACCCCTATGTCAAATGCATGATATTTTATTTAGCATTAGTTCGTATAGAAGCTGAACTTCTCCTTATACATTCTATGCTGTAACTTCCTTTGTAAGACTTTAGTTTTGTGATATGCCATTTACTAGAAACTTTAGAAATATAATTCCATCCCTGAAATTAGCAAGGACTTACTGTGTTACAATGCAGATTATCTTTTCTCTTTTATTTTTACACCAGCTTTAAAAAATACTATTTTATTAATATTCTATAGAAAATTTTATGTACCTTAAACCTTTAGACAGTACATTTTTGATTATTTTTCATAGGAATTGTCAGAATTAACTATGGGAACATTCAAACATATAGGAAGAATAAGGACTGCACGCTTAATTGGAAGAGATCTGGCTCAATTATATATGTAAGTATTTTTTCATTGAATGAAAAGAGTAAAATATAAAGTTTATTTGTTTAGTTTTACTATGAAGCTAAAGAATGAACTCTGACAAGGTTTTTATTATAGCTTATAAAATTTGTTGTCTGAAGCTAAAGAATTAGCTCTGACAGGGTGTTTATTATAGCACATAAATATTAGATAAATAATTTTTTTGCAGCCAAAATAAGGGAAATTTTTTCCCCATCAAATGTCAGTTATAAGAACAAGAAATTTGTTTTACCCATATGATTGATACTTCCTGAGAAAACATACTGAACCTTCCCCTGACTTGGTCATTTAGCATTGTGTGCAAAAAATTGTCACTCAGAGATAAACAATCCAACTCTTGCAGCTATTTAAAGATTCATAATTTTAAGCTGCTTTTAAAGACTTAATTTTCACAAATTTACTTCAAAAATTACCTTTTACTGAAACATACCATTTGTTGTAGTAAATAACATATGCATAGTTATTCAATTCAAATAATCTTGAGCAATATATTTTTAATATTTTTTATCATAAAAATGTCAGTTGCAATATTTAGGCAGGATTCAGAAATGTCAATAAATTCAAAGTTTCCCAGGTGACTTGGCCTTTGTAGAAAGGGAAATTTTTTAAGTGTGCATAAATTCTACCCTATTCCTTCATTCCACAAAATATTTATTCATCACAGCATAAAATAACTCTCCTTTTTTGCTAAATTTTTCAAACCCAATCGTTTTTTATAGCTGGTTGTGGCTATAAAAAATTTAACTATAAAAAAAATTAAGTCTAAATTAACACAACTTAGAAGTGGATTCACCTTTTTTCCACAATGGCATATACCTATGATGCTGGCTGAGAACCTCATGATCTCCACTGTTTGGAATAATGGACTTCTGATGTATAAGTCTACAATGAGGCTTTTATTGAATTCTGAATAGGTGTTTAGACAAGTTAACATTTATGTTAAACGCATATATACATAAGTGCATATGTGTTTAACCAATGCAGGTGTGTACCTAAAAATTACCCTGCACTTTTAATAGTGCATAATTGTTAACTTGTCTAAACCACAACCAGCTATAAAAAATGATTGGGTTTGAAAAATTTAGCGAAAAAGGAGAGTTATTTTATGCTGTGATGAATGAATATTTTGTGGAATGAAGGAATAGGGTAGAATTTATGCACACTTAAAAAAATTTCCCTTTCTATAAAGGCCAAGTTACCTGGGAATGAAAAGCAGATGCAATTACTACACTAGCCATAAACTTTAATCTGGAATATAATGAAACATTTCCATCCATGAGACAGACACTCTGAGAAATTCAGCAGTTTGTGTCATTCATAAACCTTTAGTTGCTGCTGCTAAGAGATAAACTTCTTGCACTTGCTTAGTCTTGACTGACATATTAATAAACTAATATTTCTGTAGTGAAAAGAATGACTAACAATATATATATATATAAATCTGTATACATTATAAGTCATATTTTAAAACAATGAGAATAATTTTTTAAGGAAATGGAATGTGTTAATTCACTCTGAAATTTTATGTTCATCAACTTCTGAAGCTTTACACATGAACTCTCAAATATCTGGTATCTCCAGGTAACTGACAATTTTCCCCAAAAAATATTTTTTAAGTCTCATAAGTACAGAAGTAATACATCTGTATTACAAAATAATTTCTTCCTAACTGAAAACATTTTTGATTAGTCTAGTCAAATTTAACTCTTATTATTTACATACTTTTATTACTTTATTTAGTGTGGCGGGGGTGGCTCAGTTAGTCGGTAGTGCGCCAGGCTTGTAATCTGCAGTTCCCAGGTTCGAGTCCCAGCTGGGTCAGCATTGAGATTATCTCTGCAAAACTCTCTGCCCTGCCCATGGTCAGTAGGGGGACACCAATGGATTTGGAAAGGCCGCCATCCATCGGATGGGACATTAATCCATGGCCCCGTATATGGGAGAGCCATACCCTGTGCATGTTAAAGAACACACTGGATGGCCTTGACGGGAGGCTACCATCTGTCTCCCAACAGCTATTCCAGTGGGTCTCCTCCCCCAACCTTCTCTGAGCCTTCAGGGTCCTTGTGACCTGGCCATTTAGCCCATGGTGTGCAAAAAGTGCCGCTCAGAGGTGAAACAACCCAGCTTTATTTATTTTATGACAATGATAATAGTCATTATCCCAAAAAAATCACTGCTGACAATTATGAGTTATCAGAACTGTTTGGGTGCAGTGCATGTCAGTAGTTGGAACACATTGGTTTGTAAGCTTCAGAAACATCCAGAATGCATTGTAGATGTAGTGTACAATTCCTAGAGTACATATAAGATATACATGCAACTCAGCACTTTGAAGGAGATAAAGGACTTTTGCAAGATAAGATGTTTGCAGTGCCAAGAGAGACTATACAGTGTGATGGATGGCATGTGATTTTTAATGATAGATTTCTGTTTGGGCGTCAATGATAGGCAAATGTTGGTGCCCAAACAGAAGTGTCTGGATATCAGCTGGTGAAAGGCCCATCCATCCTGTATCTGGGAGCATTATATCACACTTTAGACACCATTGCAGAATGTTGTTAAAATCCAGTTCTTTGGAAAGTGCTATTTTAAGATGTGTAATTGAAGTTTCCTTGTTTCAAGGTTTATCATAGCATCTTTCGTTCTTGATTTACACAGACCCAATGATATAGTTCTCTACAACTGCAAACAGTGCTTATGATGATGACCAAGTAGTCAGTTGAAACATGTCTGCACACTGAAGAATATTGTGAATAAAAAACTGAGTTGAGAAGAGCTATGGTGAACTTTAACAATAATCTTTAAGAAATCTAATTTTTTTCTACAGTAGTAAAATAAAAAATTAGTTTGTACTTCCAAAAAATTGCACACTGCATTACAAACTGAAACTGTATAGTGCTCAAACATTTAAAAAAAAAAATAAAAAAAAATAGTAAAAACAGAAGGAAGCTACAATCACACATCTGGACCTTTTTGTGAAAAAGGGAAAAATTAAACTACACAATGAATTGAGGACTGAAATATGCTGTGATAAACATTGGAACCTCCAACTGCACTTAAAACAATGCTGCCATGAAGGACTGGATTTTGACAATATCCTACAATAGGGTCTAAAGATATTTACAGCTATGTGTTTAACCAGTTCAGGTGTATATCCTTGAACTACTCTAGCTTTAATAGTACATAATTGCTGACTTGTCTAAATGTTAAGTAGAAAGCTGTGAAATTATTTTGCATAAAAAATATTTTGTTTAAGCAATTATTATTCTGAGTTTCTGTCTGAGAGCCTTATTGTGTCACCACCCTAGTTCTCTTGCCATATATGTGTCTAGGAGGAGAATAATCTCTTAATCCACTGCCATGTCTGCTAAGACTTATGGATTACCAGATATTTCTCTGTCTGGCTGGCACCATGAGAATCTGTGTTTGATCCTGACAATGGTTTAATAATTTGAAGCCCTTTAATTGTAGTTATAAGTTTATAGTCAAAGTATAAAATATCAATAATGAAATATTATGCAATGAAATTTTGTATATAATTACATATAGGAAGCTGAAACAACCCCAGAAAGCAGCATCTTTCCTGGCAGATTTATTAAAAACTTACAGAGAAGAGAACTGGGAACAGTTAACTGCCAGAACTCAGGAAGATATGGCTGAATGCTACTTGTCAATGAATGACATCCAGAGATATATTAAAGTGTGTATTAGGCTTTCATCCACTGCTGTTCTAGATTTTAAATCAAGAGATACCTATTTCCAAGAAGTGCTAAAATATAGTGAGAAATTAGGATCAGGTAAGTATTATGATACAGATTTACATGAGTTTCTAAAATGTCTAAAATGGGAATTAAATTATACGTATATTTATAATTTTTATCAGTTATTGAAACATTTTTGTTAAGCAATTGGGTATTATTAATTTCATTCTGATGCTAATTATTACAGATACAGACTAATATCAAAGGCTTCATTTTCCTGTGGACTGGCAGTAAGTGTTCATATTTTGTTAGAAGGACAGAAGTTTTTTAATGCTGTAGAAGCATTTTTAGTGATGTAATGTTATGTAATGTTTGAATTACATTGATTTTTTTACATCTTTTAATAGTTTTTGCTTGTTTATTTTTTAAAAATTTTTAATTCTATTGCTTTCTTTGTGTTGCTTTTTTCTTCTGTTTGTATCATTCTGGTTTTGTGGACAGTTTTTGGAATCTTCAGGTGAATGGACTTGTTTAGTTATATCCATTTGAAACAATCCTTCTACAGCATTAAAAGTACACTCCTTTGAAATACATAAACTCATTGCCATTCTATAAGAAAATGAAACTTTTGATATTAGTAGTTTATATCAGGTTAAGATTGCTACATTTCTTTGTAATGTAGGTTATAGATGTGAGGGGTTTTGGCTAAAAAGTGGATGTCCTCTGTATAGGCTGTTTAATAAGTTGCCAACTTTTTAGTTGAATGCCCTGAACAGCAAATATTGTGTGTACTAAATGCATTGTTATAAAAGTAATAGACTACTGATATTATTCTTGTGAAGAAACATTTTAGTCATAAATAAAGTATTTTATAGAGAAATATTTTGTGAAAGCATTGCAGTAGTTGTAGATTTCATTAAAAATAAAAGTTTTTTTATATTTAATTTTTCTAATCACTACATATAAGTATTAAAAAATTTATGTGTTAGTTAGTAACGTGTAAATACCAGTTATCAACTGTTTCTGATTTAGCATTATTATTCCTTCTTTTGGCTGATCCTAATTATGCAAGATGTTGCTTTCCACAAATTATTTTATATGGGATGCTGTCTGCATTTTCAAACATGCATTTTAAATATGAATAATGATCTTCTCCCCACCATACTACATGCAGTTATTAACCCATCCAATGTCCAGCCTGGAAAACAGATTTGTATCCAGAGGCCAAGTTATTTTCTGCCTATGCTCAGCCAAAAAAAAAAACTTTAGAACTTTTTTGCCAAACAACTAAGGAAAGGAATTATGGCATGTTGTATGCCAAATTAATCAGCATTTCATTCTGGATTTTCTGAAATTATAATATTTAACAAAAAAGACCATAAGTTTTATTTTAATAGGACTTTTTTTAGAGTCATATAGTAAAAAAATGCATCTGGTAACACAAATAAAAATTTATTTAAAAAAACTAATAGACAGAAATGATTGCAAAGCACATGAATAGAATGGCTATATATTTCTGAATAACAAAAAAATTACTTTTGTGGCTTTAAGTAAATATTTTTCTCATTTTGTGATTTTTTTCTCAGTACCATACTTTGAGGAAATTCCAGGCTTTTAACTGTGCTAAATCAGATAAGCAAATGAACTTTAGAATTTAAAAAAAAAATAACCAATCAACTGAAATAGGTCGTGTTATATACAAAATTAAACAGAATTTAATTACGAATTTTATGAAAATAAATAATATAAACAAATTTGCAAGCATATTAATTTTAATAAGCCTTTTTCAATGTGATATAGTAAAAAAAAGAAGATTGCACTATGCAATTAAAGCTTCATTTTGGAAAACCTGCTGAATAAAAATAGTTAATTTCCTTTTGATAAATATATAACTTTCCTCCCGAATAATATAATATTCAACCTGAAATATGATTTTTATTTCTTTTAATGATTCTTTTCAGTATTGTATGTTTTAAACACGGCCAGTGTTATACAATGTGACTTGGCCTTCTCATATTCGTGGGATTTTCTGAACTGGTTATGAAATAGAAAAAACTTCCTTGGCTGCTTATTTTTTTACTAAACATTATGAATTTTTTCTTTGGGTGTTGAAGTTTGTCTATCTTGGCTAAGTGCAGAAAGGTTTGTGCACCAAGGACCAGCTCTTCCTGAAATTGCCTTCCCAAATGATGGCCGATTTCCGTAGCAAGGAAGTCTATTTGCTTCCGTATCCAAGACATTCAATTTCAGAAAATGGTACAAGCTCAAAGTTTTTTATTAAAAAAACAAGAATTAATAAAGGAAAAATTACATATAACCTAATGGGATGTTGAATAAAATATCCACAACAGCTTTTAAGCCAGCCTCTGATCTAGCACAACTCAGAAAGATCGATAATTCATCCCAATTGAAGATTGCTAACTAACGGAAGTAAATATACAGAAATGAATTTGCTTTCGTATCCAAGACCTAATGATACTATTATCAAAGTTTAGAAAAGACTATAAAATTATTTATATTGCAGTTTAGTAAAATATGCATCAAATTAAAAAACAAAATATTATTTTTGAAGCCAGAATTATATATTTTTATAAGATATATATTAAAAAAAATTACAGCGGCAATTTTTATTTTTAAAAAATCAATATATTTTGTTGTACTAATGCGTATACATATGTGATTGGCCCCTCAATTCAGATTCTCCATACATATACAGGTGGTTTGGACTCTGCAAGGGTTAAGGATGCTAAGTGAAGTTGCATCCATTTGATTCATAAATAACATTGTTTGGAGGAAATCATATTCGTTTATATTCTATTGTCTTCAATATCTAAATTTCTTATATTTAGAGTTGTTGGGTTGTTTTACCTCTGAGCAACACTTTTTTTGCATACAATGGAATAAATGGACAGGTCTCAAGGACCTTGGGCCTCAGAGAAGGTTGGGGAAAGGGGGACACATTGGACAGCTGTTAGGAGACAGATGGAAGTTTCCCATCAAGGCCATCCAATGTGTTCTATAATGTGCACAGGGTATGACTCTCCTGCACATGGGCCACAGCTATACATTTCATCCAATGGACAGTGACCTTTCCAAGCCCATCAGTTTCCTCTGATTGAGGGCAGGGTGGGGTTTTAGCTGAGATAAATCTTGTTGCTGGTGCAGGTGGGACTTAACCTGAGAACTGCAGATCCTGAGTCTGGTATGCTACTGTTCAGCCACCCCCCACCTACTTTATATTCAGATGTGTCAATAATTACATGCTGTACCATGTGAATAACTTTTTTTATTCCTTTTGTGATATATGGCATATGTTGCATTTCAAAGGAGAGTTTGCTATTTTGGCTAGTGACTAAAGGGATAATGGATGAAGGGCTGAATTCAGTTTTTAACAGAAAAAATAATGTAGGTAAAATGGTAGTTTAAAAAGATTTAAGTTTTGAAAATATCTAGAAAGGTGTAGTTTTAATATATATCCCATCTTGTTATTTGAACATTATCATGCTGTGTCAATGGAAATCTAAATTCAAGCTATATTATCATGATGTATGCTGTACAATCAATTATTAAAAACTCCTTATAACTCAAAATTTGAGGGGGTGCAAAGTTATTATAATTGATTGTGGGTTTTAACCCACAATGAATTCTAATAATTTGCACCCTCAAATATTTTTCTGTACTATATTCATGTATATAGATATTGTTCGGAGCAGGCATCACTTGAAAAAGAATTAGCATACATCACTCAAACCACTACTAATGCTGGATATACAAATAAACAGTTAAAACGATGGGAAAATAACGCCAAGTACATTGTTCTTAGAAACTCACAACCCCCACCAAACCAAGAAAAAAACACAACAAGTTTATGTGCATAGTTTTCCATACATTACAAATTTATCATACACCCTTCATAATACTTTAATGAAATATAACATAAAACTTCCAAATACAGTAACTCACACTATTAAAAACTTAATAATTAATGATCACGATAAAAAAAACTCCCATGGGAGGAGTGTATCAATTGCACATCCCTGATCCCTTAAATATATTGCAGGGCTGAAATACGTATATAGGTAAAACCTTTAGACAGTACAAGGACCATATGAAAGAACATCAGCAAGACTTACAAAAATTAAATCCTAATACTGCATATGCACAAACCATAATTGATAATAAAATCATAATTCAAAATATTGAATATAAACCTTTAGCTGCACTTAAAACCAAATTTCAACTAAATTATGTAGAAAAATTACTAATACACGCGCACTTGGATAATATATGCAATACTGATATCCCATCTTTACCTTCATCATGGAATCTCCTCTTACAGAACCAATTAAATCACAGCATACACAATGACATAACATCGACAGATCATGATGCAGGAAGTTAGACAAGTATAAAGCGAACTTGCCACATGACATCATTCGAGCCTGAGGATGCCGTGATGACGGATTAACGATGAAACATGTAGCTCATTCTGACTCGGGTGTACCATAATGGTTACAGCCATTGACATCTTGGCACCGGTAATTATATTTTAACAGATTTTAAACTCAATGACGATTTTAACTGTTTACAATAGTAACTCTAAATGTAAGGTATGAGTGCAATAGTTCTTCTACAACTGAACTCTGTACCAAAGTATAGCATAATTAATTGCAGCATAACTATTCAGTGTTAACATTCAAACTGCTCTGAGTTAAGATCTCGGCTAAATAACGGATGTTATGGCATCATCATAGCAAAGTGCAGTTAGAAGAAATTCAGTATACTGTAATGCAGTTATATATAATATCTAATGACTGTATCACTGATAAGAATATCCATATAACATCATTCCTACAACTTCCAAGGACTGGTTACTACAACAACCACTGCACCTACACACAAGTTTTGGACATATTGCATGGAGCAAGTGTTTGTGATTTCAGATTGCACTAAAACAGCAAGTATAGTAGATACACCAGCCTATGAAATATAGGTAATTATGTTTGCAATTTTATTGTTTAGTATACATTGTAAATATATAATGCTATATTTATGACTTGAATTTAAGTTAAGAAATAAGTTGGTACATATATTGCAATAAGTTATCACACTGTGGGTTAAAACCCACAATGAATTGTAATAACTTTGCGCTCCTCAAATTTTGAGTTATAAGGAAATTTTACTAATTGCTTGTACAGCATACATCGTGATAATATAGTTATACTATTAGCTGTGTACTTTTCTTTATTTAACCTAAATTCAAGCTTAGTAATTTGCAAATGAACCTTTTATGGAATTGTGTCTAAAAATTATTGTAAGGATTGCTATAATAAACATTAGTAGATGCAAGTGATAATGATGATTAGATTAGTAAAATTAAAAGCACTGATTCAGTCTCACAGCTTCAAGTCCCATATGGGGCCAGATTTCTCTTTCCTAACCTCTATCCTTCCTTCAGTTAAAAAGAGGACATATGATGGGTTTAAAAAGGCTACTGCCTGTCGAATGAAGTCGTGACCCCATGTGTAGGAGAGCTGTACACTGTGCATGTTAAAGAACACATTGGATGTCCTTGATGGAAGGATATCATCTGTCTCATAACAGTTATTCAATGGGTTCCCTTCCCTAACCATATATAAGCCCTTGGGATCCTTGTGACCTGGCTGTTTAGATCAGTGTGGGCAAACAAAATGCCACTTAGAGGTAAAACAACACTTTATTTTGGTATTACACTGATTTCTTTTTTTATCCTCAGAAGATTCATCTATTTCATTTAACTTTCTCTTATACTCCTTATTTAATTAAGACAATAAACACAGTGCTCTTGATGTCTTATAAGGACATTGTTCTCTGCTAAATGAATAATTTTTAGGAATTGAATGTTACCAGTTACAAATGGATAACAAATCAGCTGGACCCCCCCCCCAAAAAAAAAAAAAAGAAATAACAACTAGATAGAAGAATAACTTATCGAATTTTATAGTACATGGTTATTGGCTGTATTTACAACTAACAACTATTCTTGAGATGGGCTGTTATCATTTATTATTGCATATAGCAGAATTGCCTCAAAGTGCAATTTTCTTATGACACATGGTTTTACTACTATACTATGTAAAAAATATCCTTTTCTTATCAAAGGTTGCCTAGTATGAAAGAGTGATTTACCAGTCCCTTGAGCTCTAGCCTTGGCTGGTATATACCAGTTATAAGTCCCAAATAAATATATTGGGAAAACTTACTGTACATACGAGCAGTGTTTGTCCGAACATTTAAATGATGCTGAAAATCAAAAACCTAACACTGCTTTAGCACAGGCAATAATTGATAATAAACTTAAAATAAATAATTTAACATATACACCTCTTAAGCACCATAAACCAAATTTCAGTTCAGAAATTATCCTGATTAATTTACATAAGGAGATTCTCTGCAACACTGAGATTCCACCCCTTCCAGCAATGTGGAAACCTCCTGTTGTGCAAGCTGATTACATAACTAGGGAGACTCTTATATAAAAAATTCATCATCCTAGTAGTTGCTTGATGATGCCCTGAGATGAAGGTTGGGTGAAAGTAGTTGCAGGAAGGATTTTAAAGTTTTTTTTTAAATATCTTAATATTCAATTGGGTTAATTGTGTTAAAAGCTTTTAATTATTAAGAATGGTGCTCAGATAATGTATCAGCTGATGACAGTTCCTGAGCTTAGTAAGAAAATATGAACGCAAGTAGTAAATGCCGTTGGACATCTGTGTGCGTCTACAAAGTCAGCAAAGTAGTGACATCAATGAGTGTCAATGATACCAGAACTGGTAATTACAGCTGTGGTGAAGTGAAAAATCTATGTCCAGTTAACAACAGATATGCTACATGAGCAGAAAGAGAGGATTTATAACCCCATCTTACAGCTGTCATCTGTGCCAGCCAAGACAAGAGCTCAAGGGACTGGTAAATCACTCTTTCATACTAGGTAGCCTTTGAAAAGAAAAGGGTATTTTGGTACATAGTATAGGAGTAAAACCATGTGTCATAAGAAAATTGCAATTTGAGGCAATTTAGCTATATGCAATAATGAGCAATAACAGCCCATCTCAAGAATAGTTGTTAATTGAAAATACAACCAATAATTGTGAACTATTAAATTTCATAAGTACTAGAGCTATGATCTTAATTTATTTTTATAGAATAACTTATTGCCTCTGGTGTATATGGGAAATTGGTTTTCACAGAAAATAAACAGTGGAAATTGGCAGAAAATGCCAGTCCTTGTTATTTTGTTCATATTTATCTAATGTAAAAAAAAATTCTGAAAAGTAGACCACCCCCCTTTGTCCCATTTCTAACTAAGGGCAGGGGTTTAGCGGGCATAAATTTCAACACTGGCACAGTTACATTGGTGTAACTAGGTAATTTGCTGCTAGAGTTAGTGACAGACTATTGCACCCGTAGTCCGATGCATTGCTGTGCATCAGTTTTGCTGCCCTCTGAACTGAGGCAAAAAACAGGAAAAAATTACAGAATCCTCAAAATGAAGAATAATTTCTGATAATTTGCTTCTTAAATACTATTTTACTGTCCTCTGGATCTGATGTCTGCCCCCCCCCCCCCTTCTTCTGTTATACCACTGCACAGTTAGGACTTGAACCTGAGAATTGCAGATTACGAGCCTAGTGTGCTGCCAACTAAGTCAACCCCTGCCTCAATATCAAGGAGGGGGGGGGGGGGAGGAAGAAGAAACTAACATATTGTAAATAATAACAACCCACTAAACCATTTTACCATTTGGTCTATTACTGCCTATTACATACTTAAAAGGTTAAAAAGTTCTAATTGTTTGAAACTAAATTAAAATCTTAATGTTATTTAGAACAAAAAACACTAGAAATAATTCTTAGAAACTTGATTTTTTTGAGTAACATCATTGCAAATGCTTAAAGTTATTCTTTAATGAAAGAGAAAAATAAAAGGCAGAGGACACTGATTTTTAAATACCAAAGATTAATTAAAAGGTCTTCAAAGGTCATTTTATGATAATATAAATTTCAAAATGCTCTCATAATTGTGAATAAAAAAACATGATAAATTTTTTCCTTTGATTACAACTTCAAATGAAATGATTTAATTTCACTTTTTACTTATTTTTTATTCACAATCTCTATTTTATTTAAATTTAAATTAAAACTCTGCTTGAGCACGATTCATCCCTAGGCATTTTGATAATGCTGACGAGTATGTATAGTCATGACATATAGTAAGGAAGCATATATTGTCATATCATGTGTAAGGAAGCAGCATTCAATAGTAAATAGACAGATTATCTATAGACATAGAATGCAAGATATAATTTGGCAGAAAATATAAGTGTGTCCCTTTCATGTCGAAACTCATTTTTCTGCCAAATTATAGTAAGGAAGGGTTGTGATTCCAGCTTCCCCTGACTCTAGTTTTTCTCATTTGAAATACTGATACAGTAGACTCTCGATTATCCAGGATTGGATTAACCAGGATGTTGGAAAAAAAGAAAAAAAAAAAACATTTGCATGAAAATAATATTGTCTGCAAGAACATCCACCAAATTACAATGCAACAATAAAATATTTCATCCAGAGAAATATTAATCAAAAGGTGAATGAAGGGAAAAAAGCAAATTCCTTCCCATCCTATTTTAAATGAATAAGTCCATGTTATGATATTTTCAAAAAAAAAAAGAAATTTCTGTATGTTTTAGATGGATGAGCCATCCCATGGCCGAGTGGTTAGCGTGCTTGGCTGTTGATCTAAGGGACTTGGGTTCGAGCCCTGGGTAAGGCATGGATATATGTGCTGTTTTTCTGCTGAGGTCTTTCCATCCTCTCAGCTCTTCTAGTGTGGAATATAAACTGATAGGCTCCTGTCAGACCTCTGTGGCAAGCAGCTGCTTGAGGTATTTTTTTTTATTTAGGTGGATGGCAGATTAATCGGGAATTTGATGATATGGGATTGTTTTTTTCCATTCTTTCTGGATAATCGTGAGTCTGCTACTAGAAATGAAATAAACTTGTATAGTTTGGAAAATACCCCAGTTTAAATTTTAAACCAACAAACAGAGACACCATGTGTCTGACCCTCTGATCCCTTAAATTGCAAAAGTCCATTTTCTCCAACTACCAAGATCCAATGGAAGTACTATACATTAGAGTATTATTTTTTGATCTTGGAATTTTTCAATGGCATCAAATTTCAGCATTTGGTAGTGATGTCATAGTTTTAGTAAAATTAACTGAATTTAAATGAAAACAGTTATTTATACTTTATAGAATTTTTGGCATTAATCAGATAATTTTGTTTGCAAAATGTTAGTGTTTCTGTTAATCATAATTCATTATCATAATGCTGACTTTTTTGTAGATTTTTTATTTGATGTAAGTTTGTATCTCAGCTGATCTTTGTGAAAGTCTTTTTTTTCTAACTTTTTAACCTTCAAATAATAGGAAATAATAAAGATAACACACAGTTATCTATAACTATGGGAAATAGATCCTTCCATTTGAAATACAAAGGAAGATAAATATTGTAAACCATTGGTTCTTATCCGTTGTGCCATGAACTGATGATAAGTACGACATGGCAGTCATGGTAAAATAAACTAATATTAAGTTAAAAAGCTTCAAAATCAATAAAGGAAAACCTTGAAATATAAATTAAATGGGCATGAATGTTATAAATATATAAATCAAGAATTGGTAGATTTGATATATATTATTTTTGGCTGATACTGTTGTGATTGAGTTGTGTAATTTTAAAACAACAAGGAAGTTTTCAACTGGTGTGATATGGGATACTGGTATATTGTGAATGAGGGGGATTCAGCAATGTTGATAGCAGAGATTTTTTAAAAATTAAAATGTGTTACTTTGCCACAATGAAATGATTCTAGTGTTAGGTGTGCTACAACATGAAAAAGATTAAGAACTACTATAAATGTGAACTGCTATAAATATTTAAATGTTTTTTGATGTGTATACAGCTTTATTCTTCTTTTAGAAAACAGTGCTGAAATTAAGATCTAAATTTCGAAATATAGCTAAAAAAGAAATTAGCCAACAATGTGAATTCACTTTAAATTCAGAATTTTAATGATTAAACAACATTAAATATGTAAATGCAATATTTATAAAAACTTTTTTATTTATTTTAGATTCACTTCATTTAAGAACAGAAAAAATGTTTTTGATTAGTGGTGCATATGTGGAATCACCTGAAATGCCAATTATTAGTCAGTCAGATGTACAAGTGAATTTTAGTGTTCAGAGTAATTTGCCACAAGAAATTATTTGTCGTCATATTAGAGTGTCATTAAAGCATGAGTCACTTCAAAATTCAGAGAAGAATAAGGTAATACCTACATCATCTCATTTGTCTCCAAAAGGAGTAGTTATTACACCTGCACAAAGTCCTATGTCTCCAATGCAATCTGGTGGTTTAGGCATCCCTTCTCATGAAGATATGCCACCTCGTGTAACAGTTCATCCTCAGTTAATCACACATTCATATTATCAACCTGATGGAACACTAACTTATTCTGTTTTATGTAAAAATGCTCATCAAGTGTTACGGCGAAGGGATAGTCAAGGCTTTCAGAAAGACAAGGATGTATCTGAAGAGGAACATGGACTAATATTCAGAACTAATAATGTCAAACTTTTTCCTGGAAGGAATATTGTTAATATAACAGTAAAGGTGAGTTTGTGCTAAAATAAATATTTCTAGTTTTTTTTTATAACTGCTTATAACTGAATAAAAAATTCTGATAAACACAGTTATCTATAACTTTACTAGCTTATTCATGCTTTGAATACAAACCTTCCTCTTGGTGATTTGTGTTTGTGAAAGTTGCTTTGTGATTTGTTTACAGTTTAAATATGTAACAAGGTGACTAAGTTTCTTTGTTGCGTAGCTTTGATAATTTTTGCATTTAAAGATTTATGGAACTAAAAGTAAATTGGCATCTCTGTGATCAGTGAGTGCACTTGGCTGCTGATCAAAGGGACCCATGTTTGAGCCCCAGGAAAGGCATTGATGTTTGCATTGCCCTTCTGCTGAGGTCTTGCCTTCCTCACAGATCTTCTCTATGGAATATTATACTGACAGGTTCATGTCTGACCTCTCTGGCAAGCACCTGCCTAAGGGGTAATATATATATATATATATATTTAGAGCAACTTGTCTCTCCACAAATGGTGATTAACTGATGTATTCAGAAGTGGATTAAGGCCAAATAACATGGCTTAAGATCATCTGAGGCATCATATAAATTATATGTTAGGCAAAAAGTTGAAAATTAGAATCTCATGTATACCTAACAAATAGTATTCATACAGCATTAATTATTACATTACCTTCCCAGGTCCAGCTATTTTTTCATTCTGATCAGACAAAAAAATTTAACTTTAGAACTTTTTTGCCAAATAACTAATGAAAGGAATTATGGCATGTTATATGCCAAATTAATCAGCATTTAATTCTGGATTTTGTAAAATAAAATATTTAACAAAAAAAGATAAGTTTTATTTTAATAAGACTTTTTTAGAGTCACGTAGTAAAAAAATATGCATTTGACAATAAATAAATAAATAAAAATAAACACCCCCTCAAGCAGCTGCTTGCCACAGAGGTCTGACAGGAGCCTGTCAGTTTATATGCCAAAGTAGAAGATCTGAGAGGATGGCAGAACCTCAGCAGAAAAACGACACACACATCCATGCCTTACCCGGGGCTCGAACCCAGTTCCCTTAGATCAGTAGCCAAGACAAATAAAAATTTATTAAAAAAAACACTAATAGATAGGGTTTGTCGTTTTTTAAAAAACGGTTTGGAAACCAGTTTTAGATACTAGAATTAATATGCAAAAATTAATTAATTATTTAATTTAAAAATGTGAACATTTTTACTTGAAATTGCCTCGGGCACAAGCATATTGTAGTAAAACTAATCTTCATGAGTCAGGCGAATTTTGACATGCAAATCCAGAAACTCATTCTATTATGCTATTCTATGTTGCAGCACACAGACTGACCGATGATATCAGCTGTGTTGCTCACATGCACCCCACCAGACCAGTTTAGTCCTGCATACTACCCGTACTATGCAGTACACAACGCTCTTCGACAGCTCCATTCACTTGAGTTTGATCACAAGCAGGAATAGGAAGTTTCCATTATTGCTTATTATTATTCTTGTTTTAGTTAGTAAAAACAAAAACAAAAACATAAGTAAATTTATTAATGTCTATTCTAATAATATAACATTCTTTCATTATTAAATTTAATGTCATTGATAAAAATATTTAAAATATTTCATTTGATTTTTGGACCAAAATGAATGTTGAAAATAAGTCAGAGGTTTGGGATAATTTCAAAAAGATTGGAAAAGACAAGGCATGCTGCAGTCATTGTAATAAAATGTTGAGCTGCAAAGGATCATCTATGAACAATCTCCATAATCATCTGAAAACAGTTCATAAAATAATAATCGACAAGAAAACAGAAACAATCGACAAGCAAGAAACACCTGGACCCTCCTCCTGCCTACAAAAACAACCCAGTATTTTTAATTTCGTGAAAAAGAGCAGTTTAGAAGAAATTATAGCAAAACTTGCTGCAATGGATGGATTGTCCATTAATAGCATACAACAAGCTCGTTCATATGAGAGTCTTTGCAACAACGGGGATATTCATTACCAAAAACAACTTTCGAGTAATGAATCTCATTCATACGTTTTATGATGATGTCAAACTTGAAACTATAAATGAATTGGATTGTATTAAGAAGAATGGGAAAAAAATTTCTATAACTTTAGATGAGTGGACTAGCAAAAGAAATCACAGATATTTGAATTTCAACGTACACCATTTTGCGGAAGATTTTAATTTGGGCTTAGTTCCAATAGATAGTTTCTGCGATAATAAGAAAACATTAGAATTAGTTTGTGAGAGGCTACAAATTTTTAACTTGGATCTAGCAACCGACATAGTTGCAGTGACAAATGATGGTGCCGCTGTTATGAAAAACTTTGACCAATTATTATCTATAATTAATTAATCAACTATTCTATTCACATGCCATACACTTAGCAGTTACTGATGTTTTATATAAAAATAAAGAAATTGCTGAAACCAATGTATATGTTACAAGTGAGGAATTGGAAGATGATGTAGAGTGTGAAGATGAGTATGGCGAGGATTTTTAAAATTCTCTTAATCTAGATAACGACTGTGGATTCCCTATGATGTCTGACAATTACAATCAGTCAAATTCCCAAATTAGAAAAATTTGCAAATTTTTTTAGAAAATCTCCCATAAGAATTATCTTTCAGAATTATGTAAAACCAGAAAAAGGAAAGGAATTAAGTCCGATTCTTGACTGCCAAACGAGATGGAATAGTTTAGAGGCCATGATTGAAAGATTTATAACATTAAAAGAATGTGTTGTTTTAGCTTTGAATGATATTGGTGCTTCTCATATGTGGAATGAAGCTCAATATCCTAAATTCATGGAGCTTCTTAAAGTGTTGGGACCAGTAAGTCTAGCAGCTGAGGCCTTAGGGCAGCGAGATGCCAATTTATTAACAAGTGAAGGCATACTTGAATTTCTGTTAAATGAACTAAAAAATTTAAAGACTGAAATTACTTCCAAATTATAAATGCTTTAGAAGTATGAATTCAAGAAATAAGACAAGTTGTATTGGTAACTCTTGTGATATATTTGCAAAATCCACAAAACATTTCAACAAAGACATCTAATGTATTTCCACTAGCTTCAAAACTCGATATTATTAAGTTATCTGGAAAAATATTGTCTAGAATATATCCAAATTCTTGTATGGAAACAGATTCCAAAGATGAATATATCGAAGACGGAGAAATTATTAATCAAGGTAATGCTCTAAAAGAAGCCATGGAAAAGTCGATTCATAGGTTTCTTGAGGAACCTGAAGAAATAATATCAAATCCGAAGACACTGAAGACTGGATTTTCAGTATTTGAGGCAACCAATAAAAGAACAAAGAATTCGGATTTATTATTTGATGCCCTGAAAACGATAAAACCAAGTTCAGTAGCCAGTGATAGAGTTTTTTTCTATTTAAGGCAATTTTGTATCTAGAATAAGAACAAGACTAAGTAATCATTCAGTGGACATTTTATGTTTTTTGAAATCATATTTCCTGAAGAAAAATACTAAATGAAATGAACTGAAAAATTGTACGGATTTTAGTTATTTTAGTTTTTTTTTATTTGATTTTGTATGGAGTATATTTTATTTTTTTATGTTTTTGTAGTTCCATAAATATTAAATAAACTGAAAATTTTTAAAAAAAGTATAAATGGTTTTTTACTGTTTTAATTATATATATATTATTTTTTTGTAAAAATTCGAAACTCGGTTTAACCGTTTTTTTTTTTGGAAATACTGGAATTTGAAAACTGGTTTTTTCAAAAGTCGGTTTTTGTATAAACCCTACTAATAGATGTAAATTATTATAATGCACATGAATTAGAAAGGCTGTTTACACCGAAGAGCCAAAACATTATGACTAGCACGTTTTTATGCAAATCGAAGCAACTGCAGGTAAATGACACTGCATGTGAAGGCCATGAAACGTTATAAATAACACCTGATACTGAGCTCTGTTAATCAGTGTTATTCTTGTTCTTCAGATAGAAAAGGCAGCAGAATTCTTGAGTTTGACAAAGGTCAAATTGTAATGGCTAGATGACTGGGTCAGAGTATTTCTGAGACAGCAAGGCTTGTGAGGTGTTCATGGTCAACCGTGGTTAGTACCTTCAAAAAGTGGTCCGAGGAAGGAAAAACCATGAACCACTAGCAAGGAGTAGGCTGACCACAGCTCATCGATGCTGGAGGTGAGTGAAGGCTACCCATATGGTATGAGCCAACAGAAGGTATACTGTGGTGCAACTCACCTGTAATTTGAATGCTGGTGATGGGAGTAATGTGTCATATAATACATCGAACCCTGCTGAAAATGGGGCTGCCTCCAAGTGCCTATGCTAACCTCGGTTCTTGAAAGCAGTTATAATGGGCACGCAAACATCAAAATCCAGCTGGATTAAAACTACAAGATTTACTGCAGGATTAAAACTGCAGGATTAAAACTGTGTTAATAGTGCAGATACATTTTGTTATGAGTTTTAATCCAGCAGTTTTAATCCAGCAATTCCCAGTTTATTTTTTTAGATGTTATGATTGCAGATAAAGCCTCTGTTCATTGCAGCTATTTCAGGCTCGTGCACAGCACCAGAAGTGTACCAAGGCAATCCAACTTTGAACATATTTTAACACTTCTCCATGTATTATATGCATACTGGTATATGTTAGTAACCCATAATTGTCTTTTTTCTTCACAGTGATGATCATACTTATTTAAAGCCACTATCTTCACTGTTGTATTCTGCTAACACTGGGTATAGGGGAAATATTAACTACTCAAGCCAAGTGGGATCTGAAACCACAACCTACTGATAACATGTCAAGTGCTCTGATCACTGAGCTACTGGCCACTAGTCAAGATTTCTCCTGTTGTTGGGAAATCACAACAACAGGAGAAATCTTGATCAGTGGGTGGTTTATGTAAAATTTGACTTGGTGAGGTTGTGGGACAAACCATTGCGTAAGTCTGGGACTGTCTGTATATTGGTTTTGAATAGTATGCTTTAATTTATTTATCCTCTCAGACCTTCTACTGTGGCATATAAACTGATAGGCTCCTGTCAGACCTCTGTGGCAAGCAGCTGCTTGAGGGGGTATTTATTTTTATTTATATATATTCCAGGTGGCAGATCCCGGGCATTATACTTTCAACCGAATATGGATGGAATGGGGCAATATTAATTTTATTTCATCTCAACTGCCGTCTCGTCTTTCCTTTACTGTAGTTGATGAACCACCAGCTGTAGACTTAAGGCCGCAACAAGGTTTGTAATGCATATTTTGCTATAAATTTTTATTAACAGTTGTCTTAGGCAAAAATCTGACTAAGGTATATAATTTGATATTTAGTATTTTTAATCAAAAATATGACTGAGGTATATGATTTGGTATTTAGTATTTTAAAGCAAAAATATAATAAAGGTATATAAATTTAAAGGTATAACAAAATTTGATATTTAGTATTTTTGGAAGTGAAGATTACTCTAATGTAAAAATTGACCAAATGGAAAAGTTTTTTACATTTATCAGCTCTAAAATTAGGAAATTTATATTATGATTTTATTATATTGATTATAGTGTTAATAATGCTGTTCTACTACACTGAATCCTGACTTTATAATCTGACTTTTAATATGTCATTAAATTCTCCTTTCATATATAACATTATTTAGTGTGCTAATATTTTACCTTTCATCATAACCTGAAAACAAAAGTTGATATTTCAATATTGTTACACTGCCACATGATGTTGAAATAATTAGTTGCATTTAGCCTGAAAATAAGCTAGCTCTCAGTTGGCATGTAATCAGGAGATTGTGGGTTTGTATCTCGCGTGCAGTTGAACTAAATTTTTTCAGCTATTTCTTGAGTTCCTAGAGTTTAAAGATAATTTCTGAGCTTTCCTATTATTGAATGCTTCATTTGTTTTTTAACAATTGGTTTGACCAAACTAATGTAAACCACCAGAGAGCACCACTGCATATAAAGAAAATTTCATTATTGTGCATTTGTACTAAAAATGTTTTGTTATAATGTCAAACATAATGAAAAATGAAATTTAAAATTTGTTCTAATGGAAAACGTAGCAAAAAACAATATTAAATTTTGGCTATAATGAAAAATGTAATGAAACTTTTTTTTTGTTTTGTTTGCTAACTCTGGTGTTTTGTATCATTTCCTAGTGCTCTGACACTTAAAATGGGGACATGCTAGAATATGTCTAAGTCATATTTTGCTTTCAGTCAACAAGAAGCGATATTGGCTACAGTTAAGCTTGTTCATCAACAGAGGGAGCGGGGGTGGCTCAGTCAGTAGCGTGCCAGGCTCATAATCTGCAGTTTCCAGGTTCGAGTCCCAGCTGGGTCAGCATTGAGATTTATCTCTGCAAAACTCCCCACCCTGCCCACGATCAGTAGGGGATATCAATGGGCTTAGAAAGGCTGCCATCCATCAAATGGGATGCTAAACTGTGGCCTCGTGTGTAGGAGAGCCATATACCCTGTGTGCGTTAAAGAACACGCTGTGGATGGCCTTGACGGGAGGCTACCATCTGTCTCCCAACAGCTGTTCTAGTGGGTCCCCTCCCCCAGCCTTCTCTGAGTCTTTGGGGTCCTTGTGACCAGCCCATTGTGTGCAAAAAAGTGCTGCTCAAAGGTAGGACAACCAACCAATCATCAATAGAAGTTACCAATGTGTTTCAGGGATTCAAAGGAAAAGGCTGTACAAAACAGTACCCTTGTGATATTGTATTATCATGTGACTTTTTTATCCTTAGATTGCAGTTTTAAAAATTACACTGTATTTGGTGTATACACTGTATTTAGCTTACTTTTGACTTCTTTCAACAGAGAAAAAAAATGCAGTTAATTTTAAAGTGAGTAATAGCAGAATAGAAATGAAACAGGACCAAAGAACAGATGAAATTAGGTACATATTTAAAATTAAGTTCACTTTTTACTGCATTTGTTTTTTTTTTTTGTATTTTTATTGAGCTGTCCAGGTGGCAGAGTGATTAATGCGGTTCATGACTACTGGCCCAAGGGATCTGGGTTCAAGCCCTGGATAAGGCATGAATGTTGTTTTTCTGCTGAGGTCTTACCTTCCACACAGACCTAATATGGTATATAAACTGACAGGTTCCTGCCAGACCTCTGGCAAACAGTTGCTTGAGGGGGTATTTATTTTTATTGAACTCTTGCCAAGAGGTAGTTGTTTATGTAAATTTTTCTTAATGTTAGGTACTACTAATAATTTTGAATTTATTTTGTGTAAGAAATGGACTGATCAAAAGCTAAATTGTTTATCTCCAAATTTTTTAAATTTAGTTCATACTGTCAGATTGTCTCAGAACCTATATATATTTTCAGGATTTTAGAGTACATTTATTTGAAATCTTTTGCCACCACTCTATTGCTGAAAACGTTTTCAATGGAAAACTTATTCTGAAGCTGTTTACAAAAAATTAAGAAAATTTTTGCCTAAGGTTAATTAGTTTTTTTCCAAATAGTGCATGTCAAATTATCACTTCTCACTACTTCACAAATTATTGTTCCATAAAAAGCGCTGTTTTTATTCATCTTTTTTTTTCATCTCTAAACTTATGAATTAAGTAGAACCTTAGAAATAAGAACAACAATGAAAAGATTTATTTGGTTATTCACAGGGCACATTAATAACTGTGGTTGATATTAGTATATGCTTCTTTTTCCTTTGCTCAACTGTTGTTAATTGTGCTCTAGGCTCCTCATTCTGCTCTGACTCAGGCAAGTCATCAACTCTGATTCTGAACTCCATCCTGCACTTTGACTGATACTAATAGTGACATACGGTTATGACTTATCTGCACAAGGAGTCATCAGTTATGAGAAAAGAGCCAGGGTAAGCCTTGAAAACATTTGATGTCTACAGCATGTTCTCTCAACAGTATCAGTGCCAATGAGAAGAAATGCAAACTTTTACATTACTCAGGTGATTTTACATTCTTCAAGGTGATAAGACAAAAAAAATTTCCTTACCAATCATCCAATCATGATGAATCTTAAATTTGTCTAGAACACAGCTAAATAATCATTGAGCCAAAGTGAAAGAAACATGCTGTGTTACACTTATATCAACTGTAGTTAAATAAAAAAAGATTTTTATGTAATTATGGAAATTGTAAAATACTTTTATATCTACAATCCAAAAGCATTTCCAAGGCCATTGGTAAGATGGAGGCTACAAATTTTTAAACCTGCTATATACTTAGCATATTAAAAGGCTCAATATCCAAATTGCATTATAATAAGACTTTAGATTTTGTGAATAATATCTTTTGAACTACAGCTCTTGGGATATTTTAAAATAAATTATTTGAAATATCAATATACTTAGTACATCTTCTACAGAAAGAATTGAAGGATGGGGAAGAATATGTACTGATGATATATCTTTTGGATGGCAGTACCAAGCTGAAAACACTGGTTCTTGTCCGATCACCGAAGTTAAGCAGCTTTGGGCACGGTCAGTACTTGGGAGGGTGGCCACCTGGGAACACCACATGCAGTTGGCAAAAAAAAAAATCAGCTGAGGACCCACCATCCTCTCAGATCCCTCTACTATGGCGTATTAAACTGACATGCTCCTGTCAGATCTCTGTGGCAAGCAGCTGCTTGAGAAGGTATTATTATATCTTTTGGAAAAAATGTATTGCAAATTGTTTACTGTTGGTGAAAGCTTAGAAATATATTTTCAATAATTATACAATTTTTTTGTAGGTGATCTTCTAGCCGGAATAGAACAACAGTTATTACTTTCTGTATCTAGTGGAAGCAGCTATATAACTGAAGGTAGCATAGTCCAGTTGAAGCCTTCAAGAGGTTTGAAACTGAAGGTAATTAGTTTCAATAGACATTTTACACATTACTTCATTGTGTAAAATGTTTAATCTTGGGATTAGTTCTAAAAATATGATAAGAAAATTGCATCTGACTTCCTTATGATTACTTGCAATGATCTACCATCTATAGTTTAATTTCTTTTTAATATCCTGTAATTTAATTTTTGTAAACATATATTTTTTTATCGAATTGCCACATTGGTGGTGCAGTTGTATCATGTTGATTTGCAGTGATACTGCAACTACTGGGATCCAGGTTCAAGTCCCGGTTGGCATGGTTGTTATTTGTGAGCTATTAGTGGCCAAGTGATTAATGTGCTTGGCAACTGATCTAAGTGACCTGGATTCGAGCCCCAGAAAAGGCATGGTTGTTTGTTTAATTTTTTTTGCTGAGGTCCCACCATCCTCACAGACCTTTTACTGTGGCGTATAAACTGACAGGCTCCTGTGAGACTTCAGTGGCAAGCAGCTGCTTGAGAGGATATTTATTTTTTATAACTCTAACTGAGGCAATGGTCAGCAATTACTTCAGTCTCAGTGGGGCATGTCCTTGTAGGAGAAGGCTTGTATAAACTAAGAGTAGAATCTGTGACCCTTGATTATTCAAATAAATAAATAATAATAAAAATAGAAATTGGCAATTCAAAGATTTAGCATTTTCAAATTTCTTAATAGTTATTTAAACTATTTTGAACAACTAAGTGCAAGTTCTTAGAAAATAGTTGCCCATACCTGTAACCTGTGGTCTTATTCTTACTGTGCCCAAATTACTGAGATGCGTATTGGAAGCTGTATTGTCATATTCAAACCGTGCTTTTCATATCTCTACTTTTATATTGCATTGGTGTGAACAATATGAAGTGAAAGAAGTGAAGAAGAAAAATAGTTTAACACAAATTCAGTTTATTTGAATTGAAAGCTTTGAAAGGTAATTTTATTTTTACTTTGAGTGTGACAAAAAGTTATAATGTGGAGGGAAGAGTGAATTTTATATCAAAAGAAATAAAGCTGAATAAAGATAAAGATGATTTTGTTAACAAGTGGAATATTTTGAAATAATTCATAATAGCAAAGTACTGTTACTATTATTTGTAAAAAACTGAAATTTTTTTGAGATCTATAAAAATCAATACACTTATAATTTTTATGCTTGCAAAGTAATTGACAATTACATAGATGCTGATGTAACTGTTTTTAATTGCAAAATTTTATTATTTCATTCAATAGGCTGAAAACCCTGAAACTGGATGGTTAGAAGGTGTTGATATTCCTTTACCAAGTATTAAGCCATTCCAGACCGTGAGCATTCCACTGAAAGCCATAGCACATTTTGGCCCTCAAAAAAATGCCAATACTGTTGAACATAGAGTTTCTTTGAATTGGCAGTGGGCTCCAACATCTCATAATATATTACTTCATTTCTTGCCACCATTTTTAACTGCACACAAGTTACATACATGTGGTGTCCGGTAAGCATTATTATATATAAAATGATTTGCTGACTGCAGATCTTAACAGATATTTAAATTATTTTAAATAACTAAAAGTTTTGAAAATATATTTTTAGCTCTAAAAGTTTTTATTATTATTATTTTAAATAAGTTGAATGATTTAGAACCTTGAGATTGTTAATCTTTCATATATAAAGAAATAGTAAAAACATTTTAGCTTTGCTCAAAGTATTTTTTTTTGCAGATATTGAAGTATGTCTCTGGCTGTCATAATAAGATATGCACCATTTTTTTCTCTGCAAAAATTAAACACGGTGTTATTATATTTTGCCTTAATTACCATATGTTTACTGGTTACATACACCAAAGAGCCAAAACATTATGACCAGCATGTCTTCATTCAAATTGAAGCAACTGCAGGTAAATGACAGCACTTGTGAAGGTCGTGAAATGGTATGAATAACACCTGATATTGAACTCTGTTAATCTGTGTTATTCTTGTTCTTCAGATGGGAAAGTCAGCAGGCTTGAGTTTGACAAAGGCCAAATTGTAATGGCAAGATAACTGGATCAGAGCATTTCCAAGATAGCAAGGTTTGTGGGGTGCGGTCAGCCATGGTTAGTACCTTCAAAAAGTGGTCTGAGGAGGGAAAAACCACGAACTGCTGGCAAGATGTGGGCCGACCACGGCTCATCAATGCTAGAGGTGAACGAAGGCTATCTCATATGGTATGAGCCAACAGAAGGAATACTGTGGTGCAACTCGCCCATAATTTGAATGCTGGTGATGGGAGTAATGTGTCACAACTCACGGTACATCAAACCCTGCTGAAAATGAGGCTGTGTAACTGTAGGTCACTCCAAGTGCTCATGCTAACCTCGGTTCACCATTAAAAGTGCCTACAATGGGCACTTGAGCATCAAAACTGGACCTTGAATGATTGGAAGAAGATCGTCTGGTCTGATGAATCTTGTTTCTTGTTGCACCATGTGGACAACTGAGTACATGTGCATTGTTTACCTGTAAAAGTGTTGGCACCAGGATGCACCGTGGTACAAAAACTAGCTGGTGGAGGAAGTGTAATGCTTTGGGCAATGTTCTGCTGGGAAACCCTGGGCCCAGTCATTTATGTGCAGGAAACTATGACGTCTACCACCTACCTAAACATCATTGCAGACCAGGTACATCCTTTCATGGCAACGGTATATCCCTCTAGTAGTACCTTCTTTCAGCAGGATAATGCACCATGCCACACTGCCCAGATTGTTCGAGAATGGTTCGCAGAACATGAGGAAGACTTCCAGGTATTGCCCTGGCCTCCAAATTCCCCAGACATCAATCGAGCATCTGTGGTTTGTTTTGGAACAGCATATCTGATCTGCAGCGGCTCAACCACATAACTTACATGAGTTAAAGGATCTGCTGGTAACGTGTTGATGCCAGATACCACAAGACACCTTTAGAATTCTTGTAGCATCCATGCCTCACTGGTCAAGATGTTAAAAATGGTTCAAGATGATAAAAATGGTTCAATGGTTAAGATGTTAAAATGTCACTGGGTAAGAGCTGTTTTGGTGTCACGTGGAGGACCAACATCATATTAGGCAGGTGGTCATAATGTTTTGACTCTTCAGTTTATCTTGCAACACTGATAATTCAAAACCTAATTTTATGATTATAATTTTCATTCATTGAACCTAGAATGCTTTCAGAATATAAATGTTCATTTGCTATGATTACTTTTTAGCTGTGGCTTTTAGATCATTGAATGAATACATTGAGTAAATTAATATGTTAAAATTTGATTATTTTCATTCTGTTTGCTTTCTAATTTACCATAAGACATAGTAAACTTTTGGTTAGTGACCAAGCCTCCCCCCTTTCCACACTTAATATCATGTTTTCTAAGCAGTCCTCAGTAATATATATCAAAAATTATATAATAGTATGTCAAATTACACTCGCATGTCTAACCTCTCCTCATTTAGCTATTATAATCATTTTTTAAGTTTTTAATTTATATCACTTTTATACTATTATAATCTACTCTATTATAATTTAATAAATTAGCTATTATAATCACGTTACTATGAGTATACTACAGTACTGTGCAAGTTGGGACAATAGGAAAATGCAGTAACAAAGACACAACTAAAATATTTATTTGTTTAATAGTGTAGTTAATAGTGAATGTGACCCCCCTTAGCTTTAATTACTTCTTTCACCCTCTCAACCATTGATGCCACTAGCTTTCCACACATCTCCTTCACTTCAGGGTCGTAGTACCACACTTTAATGACACTTTCTATCATTTTGGTTTTCGTCATGCAATCCATCTTAGATATGTGCGCTTTAATAATGGCCCACAAATTTTCAGTGGGGTTTAGATCGGGTGAATTTCCTGGCCACTCCAATATCTTCAAATGTTGCTGGGTAAAGAAGCTCTTAGCAAGCTTAGAATTGTGGCATGGAACCAGATCCTGTTGAGATACCCCATCGTCATTAGGAAATAACATCTGCAGTGTTGGGACCATTTTCACCTCCAGAATGCCTATGTACTTTTTGCTGTCCATCATTCCTTCAATGCGGTGAAGCATCTGTGGCCCGGAAACTGTGAAACATCCCCAAAACATGACCTTGGGTGGGTGTTTGGGGGATTGCTGGATGTGGCTGGATCGAAGAGGTTCTCCAGGCTTCGCTTGTCCCAACTAATTCGCACAGTACTGTATTATAATTAAAAGTGATTATAATAGCTAATTCATGTGAAAGTTTTGAGTATGTCACTGATGCTGTCTATATTTTGTTTGTCAAATTCATGTTTGATTTGTGGCATATGTTTTCCTAGCACTGTCTGTTATCCATATATTATTGTAATGTATCATGTGGTGGACAGGTAAGTTCAAGGTAATTACAAATTGTAAATTATGACATAACACTTCTTTTGTCTATGACATAAAATGTGTTTGACTAACAAAGAGTAAAGGAATCTAGATTTTAATCCTGGATAAGGCACAGTATTTTTATGTTGTCTTTTAGTGTCAAGTATTCTTTCTTAAATCTTCTTTATGGTGAATTATACTGATAAGTTTCAGACATCTGTGTGAAAAGACTTCCCAAAGATAGAAAACAATTGTAAGCATTAATAAAAAACATAAAAAGTTGTATTTTAATGTTCATAAAATTAAAATTGTAGTCACTGAATCATCATTGTAATTCTGATGAAGACAGAACATAAAGGAATACAAAAGTATTAAACTTTGGTTTTAATCATGTATTTACTTGTATGGCAAATTAAGGGAAAAAGTTTATTATGCATTGAAATCAGTTGGGTAATTCAATTGTAAACAGGCATCAAGTGGGCATGGGTATAATACCTAAAAACTGATTATAATAGCTAAATATGGATTTGTCATGCAAAGAGGTACACAAGGACAACACAAACTACATAGATTGGGTAATTGTAAAATGTCAATTACGTGTTTAGAAATTATTGAAAAATCAAGAATTTAGTATTACTCTAAGTGTTAAATAAATTTAATTAAAAGGCAATAAGCATTATGTGTTCAGATGTTTTCTGCTAGGCATGAAAAAAGAGTTTAATGAGTTTTATCTTCCAAAATGATGCTGTTAAAGCTACCAGATTTTCAGCATTTGATGAATAAAAATATATATACTAGATAATATATAGGTAAGTTGTTACATATGAAAATTAAAAATTTTGTTACAGTTATATGTAACTGATAATAGTTTATCACACTTACTAATTATTCATAGTATAATAAAAGTTGCAATTAAAACATATTTAAAATTGTAGGTTATACATTTTGTGTATTTACATAGAGCTGTAATTTAAGTAAAATATATAATCAAATGTAATATTAAACTGTTAATGTTCAAGTATCATTTTAATTTAAAGTATGGCAATATTTTTAAATTAAAAAATATATGAAAGTAAAAGTGCCTGGTACAACCAAAAGCATAAACCTAAATTTATTTATTTTGTTTTCTGCCCTCATCTTTCTTCCCTTAATGTACATTAATTGAGTTATCATTTATAGCATTTGTGGTAATGTGTACTTACTGCAATAATAGCTAATGTAGCAGAACCAAAAAATAAAAAATATTCTCATATTATCACGTAGGATTTTTATGCACCTTCAGAACAGCTGAAATTCATTTTATAAATTTGATGAGTGTTTGTAAGGCATCTGGTGTAATGTGAAGTAATTTCTGTTGCAATGCAACATGCAGTTCCTTCAGAGTTGAGGGCAATGCAGTGTTTGTCCATATGTAGCATTCTATTATACCTCACAAGTTTTCAATGGGACTTAGTTGAAGCTATTGGGTTGTCAAGGAAAATGACTGAATTCTCCCATTATGTTCCTTAAATCACTCAGAGACAGATTTGGAAAAATGGACTTTGCATTATCATATCAGAACTGTCCAACTCCATCAGAAAAGATATGAGGCATAGTAGGATATACAAGATTAGATATGTTGTTTTAATATACTGTGGCCTTTTGTTGACCCTTCAGACATAGTGGATCCAATGCATGCCATGTGAACATTTCCCAAATTGTGACTCCCTTTCCAGAAGCTTGTATAGCAGACTTGACATGTGGGTCCATCACTTTATCTAGTTTAGTAATACACTCTAGTATGCCATCTGTACAAAAGAGCATATATCATGATTCATCAGACCACATAAAAATTTTCTAGTCATCTGCAATCTGTTCACACCTTTTCTGGCCCCACTGAAGTCTCACCTTCTAATTTTTGACTGACACTAAAGCTTTTCAAATTGAGTACTGCACTGCAAATATTTGAACTCTTTGCATATTGTGGGGCAGGGGTAGCTCAGTCAGTAGTCTGCCAGGCTTGTAATCTGCAGTTTCCAGGTTCAAACCCACCTGTTCCAGTGTTGAGATTTATCTCTGTAAAATTCCCTGCCCTCAGTCAGTAGTGGACACCAATGGACTTGGAAAGGCCGTTATCCGTCAGATGGGATGTAAAGCAGTGGCCCCATGTATGGGAGAGCCATAACCTGTGCATGTTAAGAACATGCTGGATGGCCCTGTATGGGAGGCTATTATCTGTCTCCTGACAGCTGTCCAGTTGGTCCCCTCCCCCCAACCTTTTCTGAACCCTTAGGGTTCCTTGTGACCTTATCATTTAGCCCATTGTGTCAAAAAGTACTGCTCAAAGGTAAAACAACCCAACCTTGCAGATTGTTCGAATTCATATGAATTGATCTTGACCTGTGCTGAAGCAGTGGTCATTTATGTACAGTTGAATGCTAATTTGGCCTTGCATACCTTTAATGCTCTATTTTCTATCTCTTGTAGTATCAGACATCTGCCACAGTTACTTCTGCCATGTGTCGAAAGTCTGTTTGCTAACCATCTTTTAGAGATATAGCTTTTGACAGTCCTGTGATTTCTATAGTTTTGGCTGTGGTTGTACCAGCCTGTCGAGCTTCAACAATAACACCTTTTGGAAGTTAGTTATATCATGTCTTTTCCATCTTGTGGTTGAGTGTTGGCCAGTGGTTGTGCTGCTTAATAAGACAGTTCAAAGATCATATAACCATGATTTGTGACTTTCTCCTTTACATACATGTACTTATCATAGTTATTGTAAGTAGTGCATGGTTTCTAATTTTTCTGCCAGGCAATGTTGGCACAATATGATCTTAGTTGCCCTTGTTTCATAAAACCCCAACCAACCAATCAGGCAGTGTAGAAATAACACAAAAGTAGCTGCTCAGTTTTATGTTGGATCTAAAAAGTTCTATATATGTGATATTAGATTTTTCAGTATAGTTATTTGAAACATGTTTACTGTTTTATCTTTTTTTATTTATGGATAGAAAATATGTTCAGGTGGTAGCACATGGATTGACTACAAAGCAGTTTGTTCTAAAGAATGCAAATTTGCAAGCATGTGACAAAGAGAAAGTAATATTGAAGCCTCTTAATACTCCACAAAGTTTAGTGAGTATTTTTAGGTTAGAAATATTCACAAATAAAAAAATAGTTGTTTGTAGTTTTCATTCATATCAGATATGTTACATAGTTATTTTGCTTAGTACATGATCTTATACCTTGTAACTGTAGATATTGGACCCCTTATCTAGCAGGTTTGAGACAAAAAGGCAGAATTTTGTAAATTTCAGATCTCTAAGCAGAGGAAATAAATACATGGGACATAAATTGTAAAAAATATACATAAGGATATGTAAATATAAATATTGTTATGAATTAAAATGGATAAGTACTGAGCATGAGTTCAAGTAAATATTTTATATGTATACCAAACTAAAGTATGAATGAAGTAATTTATTACAAAGGCACAAAGATTATACAAATTAAACAATCTTATCTAAACACAAGTATTTCTGTTCCTCTTAGTATAAAGTCAAACCATAAAAAGAACGATTTACTATGTTTAATTTTCAATGTTAAACCACAATGCTGTCAATATTCAGTTCCTATGACAAAATAGAACCTATTACTTTGTAACATCCAACAAACAAACCAATTTATAATGAATTTCATTTGTGTTAGAGGACTACCTTAATAATGCTTTATACCTTATAGATGCAAAATATCTAATGTTGATATCTCCTGATAGAGGACCCAAAAATAATTTTGTTATTGATTCCCTTTCACCACTGGAACCAGGCTCATCTTGACTCAAATAATAACAGTCTTCTTATGTAGTATCACACAACACTAGTTTAATACAATATATCCTTATTTCTTCACTACTCCACTACACCTTTTTTGTTTTTCCTCCATGAATCTTATTATTCAAAGCATCTCTGTTCTAAACAGTTGATAACATAATTTTCACACAGAAGTATACGTGAGTGTTCATGACATGTTTATCATAAATTCATTGCAGCACGTTCATCTGTCATAACAATATATTAGATAAGGGTGGAATATGTCTTTTTCCCATGCTTGTGATAAGGAGTTCTTTGATATTTTTGGTGTATGTTTCTCGATAAATCTAATTCTTTTAAAAATCCTATAACCATTTTCTTTCCAAAGTTATCTGTAATGTGAGGGCTCTAAAGAGAGACTTCTGATGCCCTCACACAGGAATTTCAGTGTTATGATTTATACATTCATAGCTTGCAAGAGACCAAATGTACAGCTAAAGTTCATATACTTAATAATAATCTTAAATTCAAATTTTTAGAATAGGGGTGTGGCAAACATCTGAGTTGTGTAGGAATGTGATTGCTTATATATTAATTAGCAGCAAATGGAACACCAGGTCATATAGGGGAGCCAAAATTGGGTTTGATTTTTGAAAAATGGCTTTGATATCACTTTTCAGTTAAAAGTGTCTTTCAACTGAAGCTTGAGAAATGTGCTAAGGTTAAAAGAATTGCCTTTAACACTGATAGTGTGATAGACCAAGAAATAACAAAATCTTTCCATGATATATTTACTTAGTTATTACAGTTTTTTACATCTGAGGTTGAGGAAGAATGGGACCATTTTAAGTAGGCTATTTTTGAAACCAATAATACTCTTCTGAGTAATGCTGCTTATTTCTAAAAGGAGTGCAGAAATGAACTGAATCACACCCTATTAATATTTACAGACAGCATTATATAGAGAGCTTAATAAATATCTAAATGATAAGTCGAAGGTTGATAGGAATTTTTACCTTGATGACAGTTGAGAAAGCAGCTAGACAACAAAACAATAGAATTGTACTTTATAGTAAATGTTTTGTGTGAGAAAAACCAGACTGGTTGGGTTGGGTTACTTCTGAACAGCACTTTTTTGCACACAATGAGCTAAATGGCCAGGTCACAAGGACCCCGAAGGCTCAGAAAAGGTGGGGGAGGGGACCCATTGGAACAGCTGGTAGCTTCCCATCAAGACCATCCAGCGTGTTCTTTAACGTGCACAGGCACTCCACACACTATTATTACACTGCTGGCCATTAAAAGTGCAACACTAGGAAAGACAAAAGATATCAAAGCCATATTTAGTGAATACATAGCTTATTTTACAAGGATCAAATGATTACAAATGTTGGATATTGTACTCTGTTAGACTTGTGGAATACAAAGAAATTAGTATCTTGTGTAGCCACCATGAGCAACACTAACCGCTGCTACACTGTCCAGCATTGAGAGGATGAGACGTCAGATGTCTGTTTGGCGATGTCAGTCCATGCAGTTTTGATATGTAACCAAAGTTCATCTGTTGTAGCAGCTGCTGGTGTCTGGTGTGTTAGTCGTCGTGAGATCATGGACCAGACACATTCAGTTGGGGACAGATCTGGTGAACTCACAGGCCAAGGCAGAAGTGTCACATGGTGGCTATTCAGGAATTGTTGGACGATGCATGTCACAAGTGGTCAGGCATTGTCCTGTTGGTAAATGGCACCAGAGAGCCCATGAAGATAAGGTATGACCACAGGCTCCAAAACCTCAGTGATGTAACGCTGGCTGTTCATAGTACTGGTAATGCATATGAGGCACGTGCATGAGTGGAGTCCAATGGCAACCCATACCATAACATCAGGGGATGGACCTGTATGGCACTGCATCATGCATGTCTCACTGCCAGATACAGATTCGTCCATCATGGTGATGCATGCTGAAGCAGGATTCGTTTGAAAAGACGATGCGATGCCATTTGCATATTCATTGAGTGATATTCTTGGCACCATTGCAGTGCAATATGCCTGTGTTGCAAAGTCATTGGTAGCCAAAGCAATCGTTGCTTAGCAAAGGTTCCCCGATGCTGCAGATGATGTCGAACCATACTTGCGAACACTGGTTGATGTGCAACACACTCTAACTGTTGAGTTAAAGTGTTTGATGTGGCTGTATGATCATTCATAGCCATGTGCTCGAGATATCTGTCCTCTCATTCGTTTGTGTGACAGGGCCATTGAGATCCCACATGTCAGTGAGTTTGTTCCTCATCTACCCATTGATGCCATATTCTCATCACTGTGGCAGCATTCTGTCCGACACGAGCACCAATGTTTCAGTAAGATAATCCGCCTTTCTGTAATCCCACAATTCTCCCTCGATCAAAGTCGGAAACCTGGTTTTATGGATGCCGTGTTCTTCAACGGGGCATACTTGATCTTTTAGTGCGCAAGAACTGTGAGCAAACACAATTCCAGTGCTTTACACCGGCTATTTGTAACCTCCTCTTATACCACTTCCAGGAGGTGTTACTGTCACACATGATGTGTGTATATGCTGTGCTTTGAATCATTTATATGTCTCCCATGGTGCATTTAT
Organism: Ryuthela nishihirai; assembly: GCA_038380435.1. Classification (NCBI taxonomy): domain Eukaryota; kingdom Metazoa; phylum Arthropoda; class Arachnida; order Araneae; family Heptathelidae; genus Ryuthela; species Ryuthela nishihirai. The sequence goes on along the minus strand of JAWZYU010000001.1, from coordinate 122,179,148 downwards.
ATGTTCTCCAAAGGTTCTCCATACCCATCTTGCATATTTTAGGACAATCTGATGAGTTCTTCCTGGTGTTTCACTTTTAATGGCCAGCAGTGTATATTATGGCTCTCCCACACACGGGGCCACAGGTTAATGTCCCATCTGACAGACAGCGGCCTTTCCAAGCCCATTGGTGTCCCCTACTGACCATGGGCAGGACAGGTAGTTTTGTGGAGATAAATCTCAATGCTGGCCCAGTTGAGGCTCAAACCCGAGAACCACAGATTATGAGCCTGTCATGCTACTGACTGAGCCATCTCCACCCCCAACCAGACTGGTATACAGGGATTGAGGAAAAGTAGAGCAAAGTATTGAAGATGTGAATTCTATCATGACAAGGTTGACTGGGTATTTCAGAGATGTTGGCTATCAAAGGGACTAGGTTTGAGCCTCAGATAAGGCATGGATGTTTGTATTGCTTTTCTGCTGAGGTCCCACCATCCTCATAGATTTCTAGTATGGCACATATAAAAACTGACAGGCTCCTGTCAGACTGTGTGGCAAGCTGCTGTTTGAGGGAATATTATTATTATTTATTTCTGAACTGTAGTTAGTTCTATTCTCATTGTTTGTAATGAAATAGATGCATTACTAGCTTTTATATCAGCCATTATTGGAATTTTGTTTGTTTTTATGTCTTTCAATTTTTTTTTTGTTTTTATGTAACAAAAAAATTTATTTTTTTGTTACATTATTGTACTTTATAGTAGTCTTTTTTTCTGCTGCTAAGTTATGTAACCAATTTGCTCTTAAGTACACATATCAAATTTGTTACTTTTTTTAAAAATAAATCCTTTTATTAGTAAACAAAAACTCGATTTTAAAATGAAAGTTAAGTGAAGTTGGCATGACAGACATCTATTCTTTATCTACAGATTGTTATCCAAAGATGATTAAATTTTCATGCTAAATATGTATGACATTTGACAGTACTTGGATGTTTTCACTCATGAAAAGAAACAACACTCTTGAGATCACTATTAATGGTGATCATTTGTTGTCATTAATAAATGTGGTATCATCACAAATATTGAAATCTAACCTTTGTAAGATAAGTACAAGCATTTGTCAAATTTTTCTTGGAAAGCATTTGACTGACAGTATTGATATCAATAATGTTAAAAATGTAAATAATTTTTTTAGATAAATCTTAAAAGCCATTCAGTACTTATCACCTCTTTGTTAAATTCAGAGTTCTAATGCCAAATAGGCTAACAATAATTATTATATTTTGTGTATTAAAGAGATTAAAAGATTTTACAGCACACTTGAAATATGTTTTCCCAATGTGCCCTTGATGTATTATTGAGTTTGATATGCTGTTTTAATCGATGTTTCATTGAAACATATCCTTATACAAGTAACCAAAGCAAGGTTTAACTTATAACACTTCCTGCAGTTAATTGTGCTCTGGATATTGGAAGTAATTCAAGACCTGATAGATGTTGACATATCTATCTGAAATATTGTCATCACTTCTGTAACTAGTATTGATCTACACAATGCCAATATCTATTTACAACATTTTCAATACTACTGAAACTGATATTGAAACTCATGCCTTCATATATATTTTGTGTGAAAATAAAACTTCTGATGTTAAATACAGATTTTTTACAATATAAAATTGTTTCTGTACGCTTAAAGGTTTGCTATCCATTTTGTTGAATTATATAAAAGAGACTACTGGTTGTACAGTGTTCCTCTGCTCCTCACCAGTTGAGACACATACATTGCATCTGAAAAGTAATGAGATAAAATTCTAAAACAAAAGCAAATGTTCAGAAAAAGAATTTATTATGAAAATCATTCATAATAATTACCATTGGACTCTATACACCTGTGACACCTCTCTTTTATTTGATCAAAGATTTCTTTTTCAAAAAAAAAGTTACTGAGTTGAAACCCTTCTCCATTCTCCAGTTTTGGCACTGACTTCTTTATCTTTCCCAAGTAAAAAATGAAGATGAAAGGAAAATAATTTCATACCTTCCAAAACATCCAAAAGAATGTGATTGATCATCTCAAGGAGATAACTTTGGTGGAACATGTTTATTACAAAGACAGTGTATTTGTAACGACATATTTATTATAAAGAAATTTTGAAATAAAAATGACTTAAGTCATTTTAGTTTTTATTAAATGAGATCATTGTTAGATTTTTCATTATTTGTATTTTTTTTTACATTTTCAGTTATTTTTCTGTATTTTTATAATTGAATATGTTGTAGAGTATCATATGTCTGTAGCATACTTTTTGTTCATATGTCATTAATATAATTTTATATAGCAAAATAACTTTCAGGAAATACATAATCTGTTTTTTTGCTTTCTGTTTTTCAGTATTATTCAATATTTACTGTAAATAAAATCTCAGATCTCTTCCTATCCTTCTTTGGGTATGCCAGAAATGCCAATGAATGAAAGATACTTATTTGAAATTTGCATATCTAGTTTTCTTAAATTTTTCATTTTAAAGTTTTCATAGATGGCAGCCATAGCTCATGAAGTAATAAATGATAATTTTTTAAAAAGTAGTTGCTTAAACTTGCTGCAATGAGCAAAAATATTTTTCACAATAAAGGACAGTATTTAAATTTTTTATATTCTTTAAATGCTGTAAAATCAATTTTTTACATATTTTTACAAACTGAAAATCTTATTTTGCTCTGAGACTTTTAGTGAAGTATTTTATATGTAATGTTTTCATTCCAGGTTGTTAATACAGATCAAACAGCATGTTTCCTTTGGGAAATAATGAATGAAGATCTTGAACAGTTGCCTTTCAGATTCTTTTTTACTTCTGAATATGAATGCAAAAACGGATTCTCTAGTTGTCACCAGTATCAGTTTGATTTTCGTTTGAGCAATTATGTGGTGAGTAATAAAGAATTATGATAATGAACGATTTTTTTTAGTTATTATTTTCAAACTTCCATTGATAAATATATGGGTGGCATGAAGGAGTGTGAGTGGTGCAACCGTACTTACCCTGCAATCACAGAGGCCCCTGTACTAGGAGGAGAATTGATGTTGAATTACCCATGCATCATTTTGCAGCATAGAACTTGAAATACTGTAGATTTTTTCAACAAGGCACCATCACTCCAGTGAATTTTTCTGTAGCTTCATCACTTATATTAACATTAGAAACTCTATCTCAAGTAATCAAGAAAATATTTGAGGTGAGAGTTTTACATGAGGTAGTCTATATAGCATATTGATATTATCTTTTGCCATTTTCTATAATAATTTTTTATTTATGAATAAATTCATAATGTTTTCCTTAGTGGCCTTGTAAATTGCACGAGTGTGTTTTTTTCATTCTGGTGAACTCTTTTGGGGGCTATAAGTCTTATTAAGTTGAAAGTGAAGATATTTTTGGAATTTGTATTAAAATTAATTTTAAATATTACATTTTACAATTTAAAAAATGATTTCAATTTGTCACATGTCAGTAGTTTTTTTCTCTGTTAATGTTTTTGACTTACATTGACTGAAGTTAATTATATATATATTATACTTTTCCATTGCAGACCCTCTATGCAGTCAGAGCACGAGTTGAGCCTCCCAAAGGTTCAGAATTTTGTAGAGCAGGTACAATGTGCCATATGCATATCACTATCAATCAGATTCAACCATCTGTTCATACTTCTTTGATGTATGAAGTTGTGGCAGATCAAGCACTGTGGGCAGTGTGTGGTAGAACTGCAGGTAAGTTGGCTTTTGTAATGTAATCTGTTTTGTGTGTTTCAAAATTTGTCTTTATAGGAATATTTTGTAGCTTTAACCAATCTTCCTAGTACTTTTAGCTTTTCATTTTTTTTTTTGGGGGGGGGGGGGGTTGTGGATTTATTGAAACAGTTTCTCCACCATATATTTCAATCCTGGTGGCTATTTGTAGCATTAATGTACCAAATGAAATTTATGTGAAGTATCATGAACTATAAAAGAGTACTCCCAAAACTTGATTTGCCCTAAAAAGGGGAAATATGTAAACAATTGTTCCATTATAGCTTCCATATATAAGAGTTGACAATAGCAAGCTGTATGGCAAATGAAAGTTTGTGATATGGGGAATGTCATACACTATAAATTAAAATTCTCCCTAAATGAAAAAGGCAGATGTGTGTATTATTGTTCCACCCTGTATTCCAAACATAAGAGGCAGGCAGGTGGATGGGTTGGCAGAGAATTTTGCATAACATAATCAATAACCAAACAGAAAAGGAGACAAAATGCACCCTTGTCTAATTCCACTAGCAATACTAAACCAGTTGCTGAAAGACGTACCAACTCTACACATGACTCAGTGTTATTATAGAGAGCTTACATTAAATTATTATTACATTAACTTATCAGGCATTCCATATGATCAAACAATCAATTCCATATGATCAAGCAATCAAAAAATTCAATATTAATTACATTAACTTATTAGGTATTCCATAAGATCTAACAATCAACCACAAATTATGTCTATCAACAGAGTCAAAAGCCTTTTTGAAATCTATAAAGTTAGCAACCACAGGTTTCTAAAACTTTAAACATATCTCAAGAATCTGTCTAAGTGAAAATATTTGATCAATACATCCCCTACCACTTCTGAATCCACACTGTTCATCATGCAGTTGATGCAAAGAACTTTACCTGGAACAGAAAGTAAACTAATTTTCTTATAATTATCACAAGAACTATTATCACCTTTTTTAAAATTTGGGACAATAATAGGTATAGTAAAATCCTTAGGAACAACACCTTTATCATAAAAAATATTCAAAATTTCAGTCAGCCATGTGACAACACAAATGTTCCCAACTCTAAGCATTTCAGTGGTGATTTCATCCACCCCTGGGGATTTATGCAATTTTAATTTAGAGATAGCCAATGTGACTTCAGAATGTGATATAGGGCCATCATTAAAGCCATTAATGCATCTATCCTTATTACAAACAATGGGAGTAGAAATAATCATGTTATTTAGAATTTCTCTGAAATGCTCAGCCCACCTAGCCATCACAGAATTCTCACCTTCTACCACCTTGCCATGTTTATCCCTTAATCTTTGTGTACCTATCTGTTTCTTCCTGCATAAAACTAATAATGTGGTACAACTCCCTGCTGTTGTGCTGTCTAACTGCTTCCTCAGTTTTGTCAGTTAGCTATCAAGCTAAAGATTCTTATCAGCTGTTAACTGATCCTTTGCACATTTATTAAGCTCGTTGTAATGCCTTCTGTTAAGATTAGTAGGGTGTTGATTCATATTAATCTTGCACTTCCTTCTTTCAGAAATAAGTTCTATAGCCTTGTCACTCAAATAAATTTGTTTCCTCTGTTCCTTTTTATGTAAAAGAGTACTATTGGTTTCAAGTAAAGCCTGTTTAAACTGATCCCATTCTTTTTCAACTTCAGCAGTAGCCAAACCACAATTGTCATAATGACTAAGTAGACTATCATGGTATGTTTTGGCTATATTTGGATCTTTCAGGCATTCAGTGTTATAGCTAATTTTTTTTAACGTTAGCACAACATTTCTTAAGCTTCAGCTGCGAAACACTTTTGACCAGGTAATGGTCAGACCCAATTTTGCCTCCCCTGTATGATCTGGTATTCCTAACTGAATTAGCCCATTTGCTGTTAATTAAAATATAATCTATCATATTCCTGTGCAACCCATCAGGTGAAACCCATGTATATTTATAAATGTCACGGTGTTTATAGTATGTGTTAGTTATTTGCAAACCATTAAGTTTACTTACCTGTAGGAGACGTTCCCATTGCCATTAGAACAACCAATGCCAAAGGGACTTAAAACTCCTGTCCAAAGTTTAGAGTCAGTACCAACTTTAGCATTGAAGCCACCTAGCATAAGAGAAATATCTAATTTCTTCACAGAATTCAAAATATCCTGAAGCTGACTGGCAGTCATATCCAAGAAGAGCATCACTGGCATGTCTGCTGAGTAGCAAACCTATACCTTGGAGCTGCTTTCCATCCTCCCTGCCTGAAAAGAGAAATTTAAAGTTATTTTTAAGTATCTCACTTTTATCTGTCCATCTGGTCTCTTGCAAGTCTAGAATATCTAGGTTATAAAGCTGGAATTCCTGCATGAGGACATCAAGAGAATAATTTCTATAAAACATCCTCATGTTTCAAGTACCTGCCGGGGAAAATGATTAGTAGGATTTTTAAGAAACTAGGTTTATTGAAAGAGGTAGGGCCAACAATTCAAACAGCCCCCTGATTGTAGGCCTGGGACAAAGACCTGTCTCTACTCCGCTAAAGGTTGAAGTCACCGATGCTGGGTAGGAACTTCAGGCACCACTTTTTCAAGTGAACCTTTTCAAGAGCCATATGGCCAACCTGAGACACATTACTCCAGTTTAGGATTGACAATGCCCAACTAGTTAAATGAGGGTTCAGGTACCTGCAATGGCCTTTGATGAGGATTATCCACCAACTGATATAAGGTATCCCATGCCTCTGCTCACTTAGGGCTGGCAACCCACAAGCAAACAGAAAACATATTTGTAAATTCTGTGGCATAAGATAAAAAAAAAAGATACACAAGATAAGTGGAATGAGAGAAGAATAAGGATTTCTTCTGGGACTTTTAGAGCATGGAGAAATAGGTATACACCCAAAGACTAAAATTAGGCTATATAATAGTTTGGTTCTTTCTAGAGTTAGTCATGTTAGTGAAACTTGGACCCTTTGTAAACAAGATAACAGGAAACTTGATGCCTTTGATTCTAGATCCTTACACAGTGTCTTGGGCATTAGGTGGTTCAACTTTGTAAGTAATGATGATAAGGTTAGGAAAAGTAATTGGTAACCTCCTTTGAATAGCATCTTGTGCAGAGAGAGACTGTTGGTTTGGCCATATTACCCATATGCATAATTATAGATTAGTGAATAGTGTTATGAGCAGTGTACCTAAAGGCCTCAGAAGAGGGGGAGACCTAAGATGTGGGGGGGGGGGGGGCAGACAGTATCAAACAGGATCTTGTTAGAATTGATCTACAGTACCAGATGCAGTATATGTAGCTCAGGACAGATGTGTTTGAAGAAGTAAATTGTACAATCTGACACCTCTGTAGCACACTTGATGCTAATGACAATAAATGATTTTAATTATTTAAAGTAAATATCTGATTCTTAATCTGATTTATATATCGTGAGTGAAAAAGGTCAATAAGCTTTACCAGGATTGAACCATTGGTCATGATCCTTATTGCCATATGTAGTAAGTCTCACCAATTATGGATTTGATTATTTGCATAAAATGTTTTGAGGCATAACTTGCCATTCATGGTTCAGGTGTTTGATCATTTGTAGTTTGCCTTACGGTTGATGTAAAATTGACTGTGATTTGCTTTTGTGTTGAGGTATATTTGGCAACATATATTGAACAATCATTCTCATATAACTTAATCATTCTCATATAATGAAAATAATGACTAGCTGGATGATTCGTAACTAAGATAATGTAGCACAAGATCAATAGGAGTTGCATATGCTGCAAAGCCTACAATAACACAAGGATAGGATGTAGTGTTTGTGTGGGACACATGCATAGGAAGAAGCTTTGCGGTTTCTGTTGAGGTAAAAATATTCTTGCTGAATAGAAACTATTATATATAGTTTCTTTCACCAAGTTCTGAAGATGTATATTAACAGTAGCAATTTTTTTAGTTAAAATGACTATAAATTTGAGTAAAGCATAAGGGCAGGTGTTGAAACAAGCATTTACTGCATAGATTTCCTCTGCAGTGTGAAAGAAACCTTTTATGAGGTGATAAGCTGAAAAGATTTCACATTTTTTAAGGGAAAAGCCTGCAAGATTTTGCATTTTCAGGGAGAAAATGCATATGAAAATTTCATGTGTCTTTTACTATTGTATTTAAAATATATACTTAGTTTTCTTCCATTAACCTTTGAGCTAACAGATTTGAGATTTAGAGTGATCTTTATGAATCCCTCTGATCATTGAAGCTCTACTGTAATTGATTAGCTTCATAACCTTATTGTCACTTATATATAATATAGACTTTTTATTTTAGAAAATAATACTGAAGTACTGTCTAGCTAATATTTGTGAAAATTTTGTTGGTGTATATAATCTTTTTGTCTACAGGTGTTGTAAATATTGATAGTTCTGGAAAACATAGTGTAACTCTTGATGTAATGCCCCTAATTGGAGGATTTCTACCATTGCCTACAGTTCGATTATCCAAGTACATTCCAGCTGAACAGCACAAATTAACAGGAAAAGGTGAAAGAAATTTTAATCGTAATTTTATTTGGTGATAATCATTGTTACGTTTTTTTTTACATTATACTCTATAAGACCTTCAGCATAATAGAAATACTACTAAAATCTCAGCTGTGAGCTTAAAAATATTACATTTGAATACCACTGAAGGATTTAGGTGGTGGAGTCACTATTCCTATTAAGTTTCTTGTTCTATTCATCATTTTCTATATTAACCTGTAGAAAGTTCATTGAATTGTCATAGCAGTTCATCTTGTATCCACAAAGTTCATAAATGCATAAGGAAAGTTCATAAATGCATCACAATAGCACATTTGTCAAGGCCACTTGCTATCTAGTAATGCTAGTGTAGTTCATGCTTCTCATGTGGTATTTATTAGACACAAACAGTTCTAACAATCACTGCTATCTGCTGCTTGCTTTTGCTGTTTTGTCCATGTATCTGCAATGGCATGCTTTGCTACCACTGCCAGATATCCAGTAATGTTAGATAAATTATTCTCAAGTAGTGCTCATCAAATAAATCATGTGATTAATTTTAATTTCAAAGAATCGTCATCAGTGTTGTTCTCTTTAATATAGGTGTTAGTTTTTTTTATCATTGTCCTGATATCATATTGTGATATTTTGATGTCAAAACTTGATGTCATGGCTTTACCTGCTGTCTACCTGGTATGACCTGATGGTATTGCTTTTTATTGTCTTTATGCTGCCTACCATCCATTGTGTATACAAGAAAGCATATTAGTGCGAATAAGAATTTTCCTTATATCTTTTCAAACTTTGTAGATGCAAGTTAACATATAATTTATTGAACTCTCTATAGGTTAATATGGAAAATGATGAATACAACAGGAAACTTATGCTGAAAGTCTTGTACAGTGAAATAGTGTATTTAACTACAATTAACAGGAAAACTGTAATTGATTAGCTTCATAATCTTATTGTCACTTATTGTTACATATGAGAAATCAATCAGCACCTTCAATGTCTCGATTTCTCAAACTTTGACCTCTATCTGACCTTGAACACACCAGATCTTAAATTTCCTAACATTTCTAAGATCTATGACCCAAAATACCCTACTGAATATATAAATTTTAATTCTGCATAATCTCTGATTTTCTCGTTTCTGATTTCTCTCACCCTGGAATGAATTTCATTGAAACAGTGGTTGTTTGGATTAATAAGGAGTGTGATAAGTTAGTTAGTGACAATAAGGTTATGAAGCTAATCAATCACATTATGCTGAAAGTCTTGTACAGTGAAATAGTGTATTTAATTACAATTACTACTACACTGTGTATTTAACTGCAATAGCAAAATTCCTTTGTTTTGCAATTTGTAAAGTTTTATGGTATAATCAGCCTTTTTTATTTATGGTTACAATCACATCAGAGATTATGCAGAATTAAAATTTATATATTCAGTAAGGTTTTAATAAGTAAGATCTCAGAAACTGCATAAAATTTTGTATCTAGTGGGTTCCTCAATGTTAAAGGTCAAAGTTTGATATACTAGTTCTAGAGAGCTAAAAATTGGTGCATAGGGGTATTTTGGGTCATAGATCTTAGAAATGTTAGGAAATTTAAGATCTGGTGTGTTCAAGGTCAGATAGAGGTCAAAGTTTGAGAAATCGAGACTTTGAAGGTGCTGATTGATTTCTCATATGTACATGTGCTATTAAGTAAAAGTCAAAATGAAAGATTGATACATTTCATAAGATAATCTATCCTAAACTTGTAATGTGATGCAAGGTAAGTTTTGGATAGAACATTATCTTGCATCACATTATAAGGATTCAAAAGAAATAAATACTAAAATGAACAAGTATTTGTGAAATTACAGGGGTTTGCATCTATTAAAAAGAGATTTCAACCTTCTCAACATCTATGCAGTGTGTGCCTGTGTTGAACTTGTTCTGTGGAAACTGCAAAGCATGTTGCCAGCATGTATTGTGGGAAGAAATCAGTTGGAAGAATTCACTTTCTCGCACCCTGGAATGAATTTCATTGAAACAGTGGTTGTTTGGATTAATAAGGAGACTCAGACTTTGATATGATGATTTGCTTCCTTCTAATCACTTCATGTGGAATATCCTACACCTCTAGGTTGCCTTACTGATGTGTTGCAGATAACCTTACTTATTAGATTATAGGTTGTGATTCCACCATAGAATTCTACTTGTAATAATGACAACTGTTATTTATTAGATTATTTGAATTTAAACTGAACTGTTTTTTTAATATTATGATATGCAATAATAATTTTTATGCACAGTCCTATATAATAACCACCACTGATTTGTGACTCACAACAAATTTTCTTTTTTTGCATTCTGTATCCTATGACATAGTCTTCAGATATGTTTCTATATAATATATATAATTATATATAATATATATTTCTTTATATATATAAGTTGATAACCTGCAAACAATCAATACATATGGGTCAATCCAATGAAATGTGGGCAAATGCTATATCTGGTTATAGGACTGAGTGTTCTTTATGTCACTCAAGGAAACTGGTATACATAGAAGAAACTCAGCATCAGAATTAGTGGCAAGTATTTGTTGAGCATTATAGACGTTTGTGTGGATTGATAGATGTGTGGATTCCAAGCAAATCAAGCATGGAAGCATTCAAATTTAAACAATGTGCAGCATTCCAACATATTAGTTTGACTGTCAGGGTCTGCTGTTAATTGAATTTGTGGAGTGTGATAACCCATCCACTTACAATATTGCAAAACAAGGCTATTTCCAGGCAATGAAGTCAAAGTGCCCAGGACTTTTGAGTAAATATGTTGTATTGCTGCATGACAATGTCTATTCCCATACTGCCCAAGTAACAATAACAATGTATGGTTGGGAATGCCTGGATATCATCTCATCTATTAAATTTTCACATATCTGAACCTTTAAAAATGCCATGAAAAGGAGGAAGTTGAAGTTAGATGAAGAGGTGCAGTGCATTGCTACAGGCTTCCTCATGCACCAGCCAAAGTTGCTCTAGTAAAAAGGCTATCATGTTGCTGACTTCACATTAGGACAAATGTCTCAATAGGCATGGCAAATTTGAACAGATCAATAAATGATTTATGCCTCATTTCTGACTTGTCCACTTTTCATTTGAACAACCCTTATATATTCATTTTTGCAATGCTGCATATATTTTTCTAATTGGCCATTGCAATTTTGTCATCATTGTAGGTACACTTTTTGTCACTTTAATGTTTCTGAAATATTAAAGTGATATTAATTAGATTAAATAATAATTTTTATCATTATTTACTTGTATATTGCTCTATACAATTGAAATTGCTAGATCTGGATTATATGCCAGGCGAGTAGGAAGATCAAATGCCAGTTCTCAAAGTTTTTCTTTGGTCTGAAGTGGGGTGTTTCATTTTCTTGTTGGAGGGTACCTGATATCTATTTACCAATTGATAGTTGACTGAAAACTTTATTTAACATTATGCATTTTTGTAGCCAATTTCATACAATACTAAAACTACCCAAACAATAAAAAATCTCTAAGAAACATTTCTCAAATTGTGGATATTGTAGAATTTGTAATGTTTAAAAACTTGCTTCATTCATTGTAAAAATGAGGGTTAAAGCTCAATATGTTATAAACACTTGCTTCAGTTACTACATCACAAGATGCGTCCTTTTGCCTGCTCCCCTTCCACTCTGTTATGGCTCTTTGGTGATAGAGCAAGTGACAGTAACACCTCCTGTACTATGTGACATAAAAATGCTAGCCTCAAGCCTTTCTCCATTCCCTTCAGTCTGCAGAGTTCCCAGCTAACTCTAATCTATAAACACCTCTCTCCCCCTCCATTCTTCAATCGGCTACTCAACTCGAGGCATCTTAATTTACCAGAACTTCCTGATGCTTGCACCCTATACTGTTGTGACACTTTTCTTATCTCAATTCAAGTTACTTTAATCAGTGGTAAAGAAATGTATGGGACCAATTCCATCAATAATAAAATGGGGACATGAATAATTCTATCAATGGTAGGGGGAGAGGAGTCATAACAATTTCTGTCTGGTAAGGAGGGGTTGCGACTGGAAAAAGTTTGAGAATCCCCATTCTAAAATATTGAAGTGAAAGAACCATTTTATGTATTGAAACAAGCCCATTATTTTTAAGTGATTTAAATAGAAGCATTTTATTGTTGCCGAACTGTGTTTCTGTTGTTTATGAAATTTTTCACAGGTAATAAAGGCATTCAGTAACCCATTTTTTATACTTTGATTCTTGAAGTTGCAGTAATAGAATCACAGCTAATTCTGAATTTTGTATGATTCCACATATCTAAAATTTTCAATTGTAGCCTTGTAGAATGTAATCTGTAATTATCATAAACTTCAGGGCATTCAGATAAACTAAGCTATTTTGAAACTAAGCTATTTTGAAACTGTGATAAGAAATCTTTTTTTTAAAAATTTCATTTATGCTTTCAGATCCTGCTCATAGTAAAGAAGGAGGAAGCTATAATGTTGCTCGTCTTGAGCCTTTTGATCCAGGTCAAGTATACAGTTGGAGTAGGGCAATGCAGGTTCATGTTTTACCAGCTACTAGTTCCTCTTCATTAGAAGTTTCTGCATCTTGATCTAAACAAAATTCATTTGCCAATAATATTGAGTATTCTGTCTTAATTGATAGAATATATATATTAAATTAGTTATAGTCACTGAATGAAGGTGGAGAGGATAAAATTGAAGAAATATAAATGATTGATATATTGTCAAATCTGGTTGCAGCAAATTTAGCATGTAACAAATGTCTGGCTACAATGTACTTAAATACTTGGCCCTCGCTTAAGTCCTCTGATCTCAATCCATTTTTTCTTAGTTAAAATTAATACTTATAGTAAATACTTTCCATAATCTAGCTGGATGTATGCAGCTCAAAGTTCCAAATCTGACATCCTTGAGATTTTGGGTTTGCTGGGTTTTGGAAGATACTTTTATACATATATATTGAAACAGAGTTAAAGTGAATCTGTGCATTTTATCATATACTTGGAAAATGATTATTATAATATAAATAACCAACCTTACTCAAAACACTAGCGAAATATAAACTATCATTTTTAATAGTTCATAGCCATCTTGTTGGCAAGTTGTTTGATTCCTCTTCGATACCATACTTAGTCCTTGGAGGTGAAAAACTCCTGATATCCATTTTCGACTTCCTGAAATGTTTGAAACTGCTTACCTCAAAGAAAATGAGTCATGGAGTGAAAGAGGTGGTAATTGGAAGGAGCTAGATCTGGATTATATGCCAGGTGAGTAGGAAGATCAAATGCCAGTTCTCAAAGCTTTTCTTTGGTTTGAAGTGGGGTGTTGCATTTTCTTTTTGAAGGGTACCTGATATCTATTTACCAATCCTGGGTAACAGTGAAGCATTACAGAGCACACATGTACCAGTTGTGCCAAGTAGAGATCAGCATTGATGATACATTCATTGAGAAGCAGTTTGAAGTGCACTATACCCTCAAAATTCCACTTAATAAACAATATTGCCTTTGCTTTGAATTGTTCCCTCTGGGGCAGAAAGTGCAGGCTTTTGCCACTGCTTTTGGGTGTTTGGATTGTTGAAAAGATCATTTTTTCATCACTCATAACATTTGCTTGATGAAACAGTGGTTGCTTGGATTAATAAGGAGTTCCCTGCAGACTTCAATAGGATGGTTTGCTTCTTTGGTAATCAGTTCATGTGAAATATCCTAGCACCTCTAGGTTACCTTACTGATGTGTTGCAGATGCTGCACTATAGTTGTTTGTGAGCAACCAAGTTCAAACAAGAGCTTGCAAGTGCTTGTCAATGGATCAGCTCTAATCGGGGGGTACAGAATGTCACAATCTACCGATATTGACATCCCAGTTGCCCAACGTTGCGTATTTCTCAGGTCACTTCGGTAGCTTTTAACCCTTGTTTCTAGTAATGACATAAAATTGCAAGAATTTCAATGCTTAACTCACTAATTGTAGAACATTTCTAATGATGGAAACCAAGACTCTAATACTTGTAATAGTTATGGACTTACACAGTGAGCTTCATACTTCTCTTAGTACTATGTTCACAGGTATGTAAATGCAACATGGTGATGCATCACCATACACATTTTGCATGACGAAAAATGCACAGACTTATGAATTACTAGTATTATATATGTGAAAGAAAAAGTTAATGCCATATAGTCTAAAGTGTCATAAAAAGTAATGTGAAAATATATAATGTAATTTTATTTACTAAAATGCAAACATTCAAATAACATAATCATCTCAGACTTCCTGTTGCATGACCATAATGTAGATCATTGAAGATGTCTGTGAGACTTTTGAACTTGACACCTGCATGGAGATGAATTTTTAATGTATTTATTCAGTTTTAGTAGTTTTTAATTGTGGAAGCAAGTTTTTTTATGTTAAGGTGGTTGAGTGGTTAACATGTTTGGCTGTTGATAAAAGGAATCTGGGTTCAAGCTTCAGATAAGGCTGATGTTTCCTTTCTTGTGTTGTTCTGCCAAAATCTTGCCTTCTTCACAAGTCTTCTCTGTGGTGTATTCTCATATCATCTCTGTGGTGTAGACTCATATCAGACCTCTATGGCAAGCATCTGTTTAAGGACTAATTAATTTTTTTTATTTTATATGCATCATTTCAAAAATGTTGTCTTTCATACAGCTCTTACGCTTTGAGTCTTTAAGCAACAAATTAAGATTCCAAAATTACTAATATGCATTATCTAACAAAAACCTTAAGATGGAAACAAGAAGAACTGTTTTTGCATATTAGTTCAGGAAGCAAATGACATCAGTAAAAGTATTAGCCAGTACGTTTCTGGAGGATTAACAGACCTCATCATTATTATTGACTTTAGAAGTGCAGATTGGAAATTCCACTCTTGACTATGTTTTAAAAATATCTCTTAAGATTTTGTAACATCTCTGTGCCTTTGGATGGTCTCCAGTGTGAAAAATAAAATGTCATCTCAGCACTGTACTCTGCCTTTTTGGGCTGAAGTATTATAAGTTTATTAATTAATCCTTTTTTTTACTTTGAACAGTCAACTGTTCATAACATTATATTTGCATACATTCTTGGAAACAAAAGCATACATCTTATTAATTGATTACTGAAAGGAATGAAAGAGGAAAAAAAATTGGGAAAAACCTCTTTAGTTTTAGGAGTAGTAATAATCATAATCAAGACATTTTAAAGTTTTCTAAAAAATGTTGGACTTGACAATGCTGGATTTTAAGCTTCCAGATTTTTAGACTTTGTATTACATAAATTTTTTATAGCATTTGATACCAGCCATATGAAATAAGTACTTATAATTGCTACTGACCTATATATAATTTCTCATTTTGAACCCTTAAGACTAAGACAAGAATTAAGGAAGTCTTACTCTTGATATTCTAGATCAAGGCTGCTCAATTACGTTTTCAAGAGAGCCAGATTTTCCATTTTTTGAAATTCAAGTCTTTTCCAGTCCATAATAAATAAATAAATAAATACCCCCTCAAGCAGCTGCTTGCCACAGAGGTCTGACAGGAGCCTGTCAGTTTATATGTCACAGTAGAAGATCTGAGAGGATGGCAGGCCCTCAGCAGAAAAATGACACAAACAGCCATGCCTTACCCGGGGCTGAACCCAGGTCCCTTAGATCAGTAGCCAAGCGCGCTAACCACTCGGCCATGGGACGGCCTTTCCAGTCCATAGGTAAAGATAAATAAGCATTTACAGAGTAGGTTTCATATATTTACCTTTCATTGTTTTACTTATTTTGTTTAATAAACAAATAAGTATAGGTTTTTTTACATTATTCAAACATTCTCTGAGAGCCATGATATTTTGTTTGTGGTCTACTTATGGCCTTGCTATTTGAATAGCTGTATTCCAGACTTTAGATAAATAAATGGTTTGCAGTACTTCACATCTGGTTAACAATTTACTTCCTGGAATGCTTTGCAATGTCTTATGTAGCACTTGTGGTTAAATGAAATGCTTATATTAAGGCACAAAAAAGCATATGGTTGGTACACATGCCCAGTATATGCATGCTACAGTTCTGGACTTTCAGTTATGTCTTCTGTAATGAAAGTATAAATATATCCTCCTTTTGCATATGACAAGCAGTGGTGTTTGTAGTTTTTGATCTGCACTAGTTTTCTCAATAAACAGTGTATGATGCACTATGACTAATAAAAAAAATACTATTGATAAAAGGTTAAAAATTGTAAAGAAAATTGAAGATTAAAGTGGCCAGGATAATAATATATATTGCAAGTACTCATTAGAAAAATATACAATTAACACAATAAGGGAATGATGAAATATATAATTCCATATCTCTCAGACTTCCATGTAGTAGCTCTCTCATTGTTTAATGCCATTTTAATGAACGTTTTTCAAATTGAACAAAAATAATTTTTTGAAGCCCAGTTCTTTTTGTATGAAATGGATTTTGTCAATACCAGTAGTTTTGTTATTGCTGGATTTGATTACATGAAGTCCCTTTGCTACAAGTGCATAGGTGTTAAAGCATATAGGTGTTAATGGTGAAGGTTATGTAACATTACTGGTACATTAGAATAGCATATGAATTGCAAAAGGTTTCGGATAATGCTTAAACACTGATAGAATTTTAAACTAGACTTTTAGATTGTGTTGAATTGTTTTGTTTCTGCAGCATCCTTTACATAAAATGGGCTAAATGGCCATGTTGCAAAAACCCAAGAGCTCAGAGAAGATTAGAGAAGATTTTTTGATTTAGAGAATCAAAGAACAAAAATAATAAAACATACATATATTGCTGGATAAAATAGTGCAAGTAACTCCTGCATAAGCTGGTGGATGCATTCCTGGCAACTTCACATTTGCTGGGGGTATTATAACATATTTATTGAGATAGGGTACAGGCCTCAATCCTAAGTAAATTATTATTATTATTCCTTAAACCTAAATACAAAGGCATATACAGTAAAACAGAACTATGAAAAAATGAAGATTAGTAAATTTTTACTTATAAAATAAAGGAAAACTAAACATATAAAAATAATACCATGTAATCTGTTAGAGCTCACTGCTTAACTAAATTAATACCCTGGGCATGGCATCTGAAATAGGAGTCCAGAATTGACTACTTGGCCTTTTTTCTTTGGTATTTAATCTGTTACAACTTAAGTGGTCAGAGCAAACTTCTTCCAATTTTAAAAACTGGTCTAATGTAATTTGTAATAATAATTGGTTTTGATTTGAAACAGTAGCATTCAAAATATCAAAAGACTTTTTTAATGAGAAAATTGTTATTAGAAATGAAGTTAAAAATCAGCACATTAAAACACATGCTGGATGGACTTGATGGGGGCTACCATCTATCTCCTAACTGCTGTCCAGAGGGTTCCCTTCTCCCAACCTTTTCTGAGTCCTTGTGACCTGGTCATTTACTCCACTGTATGGAAAAAAGTGCCACTCAAAAGTAAAACAACCCAAACAACAAAGGCGACAAAAGCTATTATTCATCACATGAGCCAAACCTAAGATCATAGAAAAATACTTATCAGTTCATCATGTACAGAACATTTTATTCCTTGTAAAAATGATGAAGCAGATAGAAAAACTTTACAGACATAACTAAAGTACAATATATGATAGAGGTAAACAGAGGAATTGTACTTGACAGGAATATTCCTGAATTATGAACTTTTGCATTCTATGGAATGTTTGCCTGAAGTACTAAACTTAAGGAAATTGTTTTTGTTTAGTATATGTGACTAAATTTAGACTTATTTGTTTGGTGTATTATTTGTGTATTATACAGATGTCTTCAATGAGTGCATAAACTCTGCATAGTGATATTTCTTTTTGTGAGAGGATCAGATATGTCCAAAGAAATATGCCAGTGTGAGTGATAGTTTCTGACAAATGAGTCTAAAGATTGAATGACGTTGGACATACCTTTGTGACATCACATCTGCTTACAACTAAACATACTATGTTGCAATAGTTATGCAACAGAAGATCACATGACAGTTATGGCATTTATTACCTAGGGTGCAGGTATGACTGTGATGGCAAAACTGATTATCTCTACAACTTGTAGGTGCTAATAAAATCAAAGTACACTGGTGACAAGTAACATAGTATGTACAAGATTTGTTGCCAAAATACTATATCATGGAAATGTTCTAACTGTATCACAGAGGCAAGTGTTCAAATTGGCCATCCCTCATGTGGATGCAAACTTGTGCATGTCAGGGAATGGATGACTGGACTCGTTTCAATAGTGTGGGATCAATGTATGTGAAAGCAGTATGTAACTGTGCCACAGGATTCTTTTGTAGTGGGTGATGTTCAGTACACCAGCTCCTTGATATGACTCCACAAGAAGGAATCCAGTGGCAGAAGATCTGGTGATCTGGCTGGCCATTGAACAAAGTTACCACCTACCCAATATATGTAGTATCTAATGATTCTCAGACATTGACTAAAATGAGCTTGTGCCTCATCGTGCTGTATCCAAAGGTTATGTAGCACTGCCAATGGTACATCATTAAAAAAATCAGGGAGTATGGCAGCATAGAAACACCAGATACATTTTTCCATTCAGCCTATCTGGCAGCAGATATGGTCTAATAATGTAGCTACCCAATATCCCAGTTTACGAACATCATGATGCTGTGGGTGGATGATGTGTGGTTACTGTGGCAATTGAAGATGTTGTCATATATGTAACATGCTTAGGACCTTCTACTATGGCATATAAACTGACAGGCTCCTGTCAGACCTCTGTGGCAAGCAGCTGCTTGAGGTGGTATTTATTTATTATTTATTATCCATCCACAATACGTGTCCGATTAAATGTCCATCTACCTCATGTTAGTGCAATAGTCATTTACAGTAGGCAGTGCAGCATTGAAACTCACCTGGCTGTGACCCTGCACTCATGTGTAATTTAATGGGTGAAAGTTTTCCATTGCAGAATTCTGTGGATGGTGTTCCAGTATATGTCAAAGTGCCTGCCCAGCTGATGTGTACTATGCTCCTAACCTGTGCCATGAAGACTCCTAGCAAGGAGCACATTTCCATTGTATCTTAGGTGATCATCCAGCCATCAGATAATGCTGGCATTGGTATGATGATGTGATGCATTTGGTAACAATAGGCATACTCCCAGCAGCAAAGCAGCAAGACATTCCCATGATACCCTACAAAGAGTAGGTACATATTGCAATACTCTCAAATAGAATAATGTTCAATCTGACACCTGATTGGTGCGTGACACCTCTTTATAATAACCATGGGATGCACATCAACAAGAACCTAATTTGCATATGGCAGCCATACACACACTCACAGAGAATGACACTGCAGATAACATTGTGCATTTCTCAAACTCATTGATCAGGGTCTTTCAGAACATTCATTTGGTTATAAGTGGATCTGGCATCATTAATCTTTAGATTTGTTTTACTCAGAAACTATCATTCACACAGGTATAGTTCTTTGGACATATTTTATCCTCTCATGAAGAGTTATATCACCATGCCGAGTTTATGCTACCATTCAGGGATACACTGTATATATATATACACTGTATATATATATATATCATATGAAATATAGAATTAATAATATAACATATATAAACTTATATATGTTGTGTAACTAAGTTGTGTCTTCATTTATACTTGTTAGTAATACAGTTAATCAGTTTTTTCAATAGCTATATACAATAATAACGAAACTTCAGTTTCTATGTATTATTATATTGCATTATATTAATCATTGGTTATTACATTGTATTATATTAGCATTGATTATTACATTGCAAACCTTATAGTTTTACACAGATTATTTTTAAATTTCTACAGTTAAATATAACAAATATAAAATTCTATGGAATATATATATTACAGTTAAGTTTTATTTTATTTATTTTATGAAATAATTTATGTTAAATTAAATGTTTCTGATAACTCTTATTAATCAAAGTTTGCAACAATTTTTTTAAAATCATAACAGTGTAATATTTTTGTTCCACTCCTTGGTTAAAGGGTTAAAGTGCATCATAATTGTATGAAATTAGTTCAGAAAGTCTTTTTTTAGCCTTTATTACACTGAATGCTAAGTTTAAACTTCCCAAAATCAGTTCCTTAGGATTTAGTGAAATAAATTACTTATACAATTAAATACACTTTAATCACAAGAAAATGCATTGGATTTTTATGCTAGAATGCATCTGATGTAAATATGAATCGAACACAGTTCAGCTGGTGTCAAGTTGTTTACTTCATAACTATTCTGGATTGTGACAAATTCATGGTATATTTGAAAAAAAAAAAAGATATTTAGTGACTGAAAATGCAGATTTTAGTACTACCAGGTCTGAGAGAAGTTATGCCCTTTTTTAATAGTTCTTAATCATAGAAATTTTTTACCTTATATGTCACTTTGTGACATTATTTTTTTATTCCTACAAGCAAGGATAGCACACATTTCAATATCAACATAAAGTTATAGGTCTGAATGGTGAGATATTTTCCCAACATATATCCATTTGCAGGTATCAAAACATATAAAAACCTACTAGATATAATGGCAGACTGAAGCCTTTTTTTACAAGTACTGTATTTATTTTTATTTTATTATTATTTTATGGTAAACATGTAAAAGAACCAAAGCCATTTTATTATAATAGGCAAAGTGTGCAAATGATGTTTAATACATTTAGTGTTTGTAATACCTGATGGATTCGAATTTAGGTGTTGTAAACTTTATACTTTTAAAGTAATAAATCTACACAGAAGGGAATAATTATAATTTTTGCTAATTGTCCTAAATTGCTACTCCAGGTTGCCTAGCAAACAGAATTTAATATTAATTTAAACATCACAAAAAATACATAAGTTTAGCAGTAATTTTTCTCTAGTGCTTAAAACTAAAATTTTATAGCTGTCATTATGTTTCTGCATTATAAAGAAAACACCAGAATTAATAGGTTTTTTTTTGTTGTTTCTAAAAATATAATGCAGCAGATAGGTACTTAGAAATATCACTCATATTTAAAAGGGAGGTTTAAACTTTCCGTCCCCCCCTCCAAGTATATTACATTTTTTCCCTTTTGAAACATTTAGTAACTCTTAAACATTGATGCAAAATATAACACTGGTTTTAATTTGCTTATTAGTTATCTGTTTGAAATATTTACTTATTGATTGCCTATTGTTTAATCTGAAAAATCAAATCCCCCAAATATGTTTTCGAAATATGCCACAGCCCACTAGTACAACACAATTATTTGTAATAAATGACAAAACGTCTTTTTTTACTTTATATGTCACTTGGAGATATTATTCATTTATTTCCTGCAAGCAAGGATAGCACACATTTCAATATCAACAAAGTTATTGGTCTAAATATTTAAGCAAGCCCAAATTATGGATAAATTTAGCAATTCTGGAGAATTTCCTTTTTAGTAATGAACACAGAATTTGTAATATAATAAGTTTTTTGTTAGATTCAGTATTCAGTATATTTTTTAATATCGATATAGAAAAAAGTAATAAATTTATTTTAGCCTTCCTATTTGCAAATGACATCACTTCCAAGTTTTTTGAAAAAATAAAACAACTACGTGGTCTAGCAGTTAGTGTACCTGAACTGTTAAGCCAGTGCGGTGTTCTTGTGTGTTTATACACTGGTTTCCATAAATTAAGGAACAAATAAAAAAAAAACCCCATAAAAACATGATGTTGTAAAATTTCAGTGATAGAAATGCACAGAAGTCATGTATAGTATGTAAAAATATGACAGGATTAGGTACGGGATGCAAATGAATGCTGCTGGCAATGGTATATGCAAATATGTTAAGCATTTCTAAGCTTCTCTCCAGTTATTCTGCAAAGTATGGATAAGGTTTTCAAGATAGCAGATTTGTTCGCTAAATCTACCAGACATCATTTACTGGAAGAAGCACAGTGGATAGTTACAGGTCAATTAAACACAGGTCAAAGTCAAACAGATGTTACCAGATGGCATAATATGAATTGCTTAGTGGGTATAGATTTTGGCAGAGATTCCAACAAGGATAGAATGCATTCAGATGATTCAGTAGTGGATGACCAAGGGCATCAATCCTAAAGGATGTGATTTATATGACTGTAGGAACAGGATGTCAATGCATGCCAACTGTGATTGTACTTCGCAGCAGTGAGTGGAATGGCAATATCTGCTACTACCATTTGCCAAGGTCTTCATGAAGTGTATGTATATGCTAGGCAGTCAGTGGTGTACATGCTCCTGACTCAATATTTCATCATTTCAACTGAACCCAGGAGAAATGGCAGTCCATGCTCTTCAGGATAAATCTAGATTTGCCCTCCACAATGATTCGTGGTATCAGTTGATGTGAAGAGAACCAAGAACACACTATCATACCGTAAATATCTGTGAATGGGGACACCAACGATGGTGATAGTGTCATGGTTTGGGGAGGAATATCTTTGGGCAGCCACACAGATCTATACATACTTCCAACAGGTGACATCACAGGTACAGCGATGAAATCTGCAACTCCTTGGGGTAGGGGTGGCTCAGTCGGTAGCGCGCCAGGCTCGTAATCTGTAGTTCCCAGGTTCAAGTCCCAGCTGGGTCAGCATTGAGATTTATCTCCGCAAAATTCCCCACCCTGCCCACAGTCAGTAGGGGACACCGATGGGCTTGGAAAGGCCACCGTCTGTCGGATGGGACGTTAAGCCGTGGCCCCGTGTGCGGGAGAGCCATACCCTGTGCACGTTAAAGAACATGCTGGATGGCCTTGACGGGAGGCTACCATCTGTTTCCTAACAGCTGTTCCAGTGGGTCCCCTCCCCCAACCTCCTCTGAGCCTTCGGGGTCCATGTGACCTGGTCATTTAGCCCATGGTGTGCAAAAAAGTGCCGCTCAGAGGTAAAACAACCCAACTGCAACTCCTTTGTGAAAATATAAGCAGATGCAATAAGTGATACCTTCCTCCTACAAGACGATAATGCCCTCCCTCACTATTGTTACCTGTTGATTGCTACCTGGAGAATAGTGTACTATTAATTGTATGGAGTGGCCAGCTTGATCTCCCAACCTAAATCCAAGAGAACATCCTAAATCCAATTCCATTCCTGCAAGCCTTCTGGAGCTTTGACATACTTTGGAGGAACATGGAAATTACTACCCACAGCACTCATGTTATACAGCACTATATTGTCTTATCAACAGTGTGAGACATTGCTGTGAGGCCTTTATAGCAGTAAGAGGTGACCACATTCCATATTGTACCACTTGGGCTATCAGAGTAGACCTTCAACTTTTTACCATGTAACTCTATTTGTATCTAATTTTGGGAATTAAAAGTGTTATTTTATTTTTCAGCTATTATTCTTACACACAGTGTTTATGTACACTTCTGTTTACATGCAACAGATCCAATAGGTCTTTGAGAAAAACTGGGTTTTCAGGTTGTTCCTTCATTTATGGAAACCATTGTGTGCTGTATGAGGCACCAGGACAAGCTAGATAAAGTTTCTAGGTTATCTTCATCTTTTGTGTAGGGGAGTGCCTTATTTCCTTTAAAAAAAACTTTGGTTTTAGCAAGGTGAAGATATGCTATTTTTCTTCAATTGAATGAGCAAAGTGCAGTAATATTTTTATTTGTAATGAAAAGGTATAGATAGAATATGAAGAAAGTCATACTAAGAATTTATGCTGTCAAGATGTATTTTAAACAATTAATATGTATATATGTAAAAATTGTGAAAATTTGTATATACTCCATGGTCATATATAGTTTAAACCATTATAAAAATGTAATAATGGAAAATAAATATTCATAATATAATTGATTAAAAATAAAAATATTAGAATTGCTCAAACATTTTATTCAGTGAGAATATCGTGATATTATTTTAATGGTTGATTTACTTAAATCATGCTTTCTGCTGTTACTTGTGGGCTTCAAAGGCACTTTCAGGGAGAATGAAAATTTCTATTAAATTGATATGTGTTTTGCTGAAAGGTATAATGTGTTCCAGCAACTAATCAGGCAAAATTTTTATAAAGAGTAAGATGTTGTCTATTTGGTGCAATGGTAATAACTTAGCTGCTGTTCAAATCTGTATTGTTATTAGCTCTAACTGATTAATGGTTGGAGAACCTGACTGCAGTAGGCATATTCCTTTTTAAGAAAACCTGGACAAGTTGGATATTCTCTCCAACAAAGATCTGAAGCATTGTCAAAAAAAATAATTGAAGCACCATGTGACAGACCAGTTTTCACCACTTAGATTTCTCTGTTTATCACCAAACCTATTCTGTTACAAATTTCATTAACAGTTCTAGTAAAAGGATTCATTTTAACTATTTATATAATTTAATTCATAATAACCTTATATATATCATAACATTATATTCTATAATTTAATTCATAACAACCAAATCAGTTACTTTTCAATATTTGGCAGGACACATTTTGAGCAATCATGTAGGAGCCAAATCAGTTCTGAATTATGGCAAGCTGCATTTTATTTTAAGCAATATGAAGTGAAACATAATTACCTATATTGTTTTATTATTTTAATATTGTATGCTTTTAATATTTAGACGTATGCCTAAATTTCATTTATTGTGGCTTCATCTTTGGTTGAATGTTGATCATATTTGTTCATGCTCATGTAAAATCACCACAGTTGTGCCAAGCTAATAAGCCACAATTCACTACCATAATAGAATGTATTGCTTGTGGCTCATACAAAATGAATTCATGGGCTATGTGTTTGAGACTTCTGCTGTAGACTAAGCCTCATAATAGGTAACCAAACTAAAGAGACGAGGAGACAAAATGAAGTGTTGAACTACAGTAGTATTGCTAAACAATCACTACAAGCTTTACTAACCAGCTCTCACACGACTCAGTGTTATAGAGAGCCATCATTACTTATCAGGTATGCCATATGAACTCATGATCAACCATAAATTTTGAATATCAGTAAAGTTGAGCCTTTTTGAAATCTACAAACCTAGCTACTGCAAGTTTTTGAAACTCGAATCATTTCTCAGGAATCTTCCAAAGAAAATTTTTTTTCTATGCATCAACTACTACTACTGGCTAACAAGCCAAAGCTTCCTATCAGCTTTCAACTGATCATTTACGTATTTATTAAGCTCTATATATTGCTGTTTATTAAGAATAGTAGGATGTTGATTCAGATTATTCCTGCACTCCTTCCTTTCAGTAGTAAAATACATTTTCTAATCACTGATTGTATCTCCTACCTTTTACCCAGTAGAATACTTTTGGTTAAATAATAGACCGTTTAAAATAGTCCTATTCTGCCTCAGTTTCAGTTGTAACAAAACACAATTGTTACAGTGACTATCATGGTAGCCTTTGTCTAATTCTTGTCTTTCAGTTTTAAAGGTAAGGCTTTTAACTTTATCAAAACATTTCTTCAGCTTCAATTGCAAGACACTTTTAACAAGATTATAGTGAGACCCAATTTCAGCTGGCGTACATGACCTATTGTTTCTAACAAAGCAGCTCATTTGCTTTTTTATTGAACTAATCATCAGTCATATTCCTATGCACCCATCTGGTGAAACCCACGTGTATTTATTAATATCTTGGTGCTTGAAGTAATTGCTATAAGTATAGTTGCTTGTAAGATAGTTTCCCATTGCAACTATCAGTGTGCTAAATGGATCTGTCACTTCTGCCCAGGTCCAGATCCAGGAAAAAAATAGGATGGGGGTGGGTGGCAAGAGACTGATTTACATTGCAGTGTAACATTTTACCCTTTTAGAGGTTTTGAATTTTTTGAAATGCATTAAATATGCACAAGTTTAATCGTATTTGGCCTCCATTACCCTTACTAGCATACTCAAAGGAGTGGGCCATGGCCCTCTTGCTCCCTCCTTCTTAATCTACCCCTGCTTCTGCCTAATGGTCAAAATCATTGCCAACTTTGGCATTGATGTCTTTCAACACAAGAGTAATATCTCCTTTCGAAATCAATCTCTGTTTTAAATTGGGGGCGGGGGTAGCTCAGTCGGTAGCGTGCCAGGCTCGTAATCTGTAGTTCCCAGGTTCGAGTCCCAGCTGGGTCAGCGTTGAGATTTATCTCCGCGAAATTCCCCGCCCTGCCCACGGTCAGTAGGGGACACCGATGGGCTTGGAAAGGCCGCCGTCCGTCGGATGGGACGTTAAGCCGTGGTCCCGTGTGCGGGAGAGCCATACCCTGTGCACGTTAAAGAACACGCTGGATGGCCTTGACGGGAGGCCACCATCTGTCTCCCAACAGCTGTTCCAGTGGGTCCTCTCCCCCAAACTTCTCTGAGCCTTCGGGGTCCATGTGACCTGGCCATTTAGCCCATGGTGTGCAAAAAAGTGCCGCTCAGAGGTAAAACAACCCAACCTGTTTTAAATTAGCTGTAAGAAATCTTTTATTAATGTAATTTTATCCAAAAAGACCATCACTAGCATTTCTGCTTAGAAGCAAATCTGCATCATGCAGATGTTAGCTAACCTCTTGTGAAAAGAGAAATTTAAGTTTATTTTTAAATATCTGACCATTAGCTAACCTATCTTATCTGGTCTCTTGCAAGCTGGGGCGGGGGTGGCTCAGCCTGTAGCGTGCCTGGCTCGTGATCTGCAGTTCCCAGGTTCGAGTCCCAGCTGGGTCAGCGTTAAGATTTATCTCCGCAAAACTCCCCGCCGTCCCCACGGTCAGTAGGGGACACTGATGGGCTTGGAAAGGCCGCTATCCGTCGGATGAGACGTTAAGCCGTGGCCCCGTGTACGGGAAAGCCATACCATATGCACTTTAAAGAACACGCTGGATGGCCTTGATGGAAGGCTACTATGTCTCCCAACAGCTGTTCCAGTTGGTCTCCTCCCCCAACCTTCTCCGAACCTTCGGAGTCCTTGTGACCTGGCCACTTAGCCCATGGTGTGCAAAAAAGTGCCGCTCAGAGGTAAAACAACCCAACCCTTGCAAGCCCAGAATGTCATAAATTATAAGGCTGGAATTCTTCCGTGAGGATGTGCGAAGAAAATAGTCTCGCATTGCAGATACCTGTGGAAAGAAAATAGTTAGTAGCATTTTTAGCTATCCTCCTATTGCTTTTGGCTTGTTAGTTTACTGAGACATTTCCACCATATCTTTTGAATGTGTCAAATGAAAGCTTGTGACGCAGGAAGTGTAGTAGGCTGAAAGAAAGGGCAATGCACTAATTACAAAAAAAAAGTACCATTGTTTTCTTTAGACAATGCTGCATCAGAATTCCTTTTCCTCAAGTTTCACAAAGTAAAATCACTAACTCTCCTCCTTTCGGGGTGGGGGTTGGTTCAGTTGATAGTGCGTCACGTTCATAAACTGCTCTTTCCAGGTTTGAGATCCAGCTGTGCCACCACTGAGATTTATCTACACTAACCCCCACCTTGCCCTCAGTGAGACCCTTTGCTCCCATCGGGGATATTGATAAGCCTGGAATGCTGCCATCCGTCAGATGTGATATTAAGCCATACTCTATTCATGTTAAAAAGCACACTGGTTGGCCTTGACAGAAGGCTTGCATCTATCTCCTAACAGTTTTCCAGTAGATCCGTTTCCCCCACATTCTCTGAGCCCTTGTAATCCTTGTGACTTGACCATTTAGTCTATTTTGTGCACAAAAGTGCAACTCAGGGGTAACACAACCTAAATCTTCTGTTTCTGAGGTGTTGTGTTATGTCCTGTTTCATTTATCGATGTACACTTCCAATATGAAACAAGTGGAGAATTTCCGTATTTTGTCAGTAGACGGCCATAACGGAAGTTCAATAAGTTTCTAAACTTTTCATGGTAAAATATTGGAGATAAAGATCTGAATCTTGAATATCGACAATACATATTTAACATTTTAAAAGTTAGGAAAAATAAAATGTTTTAACAGTACCGCTGGTGCTTCTTAAACTGAAATTCTATGACAGTTTTTAAATGTGATACACTAAGTAGGTTAGTATAGTATGCTGTGGATATTCGAACTTCCAAAACTCTAAATGCTGAAAGATTTTTGTTGAAAATCCAGGTTTAGACAAAGTTAGATATTTACTTTCAGTAGAGTTTAGTATTAAGAAAAAAAATATTATTTTAGAAATTGCCGATTTTAAAATTGGGTTACTTTGGCGTAACGTGGAAAGTTATGGTTTTATTTAGGGAATATATTTGGAGGTATAGTGCATCCTCAGCAGGATAACTGTAGTGATAATAATGCTGAATATAACTATGGTGCAATGGCGAAACTAGATCGTCATTGCCCTGGTGCAAAATATTCGAGTGTAGTATAAATTGTACACATAGTATAAATATGTATAAAATGGTATATATAGTATAAAATGGGGGTTTCATATAGTATAAAATGGGGGCCTCCAACCCCAAATGTAACATGGGGTTGTGGTCAAGGTTAAAATGTATCTTGAAGGACAAATATCCATCCCCAGTAACATGGGGCACCAGTGCTTTGCACCAATGGTAGTTTCGCCCCTATAATAGTTTAGAACAATAGTTTTTTACATACCAAGGTATGCGTATTATACTAGAAATCAATCGATGCCTTCGGAACCTCTTGATTTCTAGACCGTGACTTTGAATCCTATTGACCTTGAATGCGACCCCCAGATCTGAAAATTCCTCTTATCTCCGGGTTCTACTGCCTAAAATAGCCCTATTCACCGTTTTTTAGCTCGCCAAAAATGGTATATCGAAATTTGACCTCAAAGGACCCATCCAAAAGTTTACAAAATATCTGAGATCTACAGCTTAAAATACCACCAGCCATTTTTTAGCCCTCTAAACACCAGTGTATCTATATTTGACCTGTGACCTCTAAAGACCCATCATATCCAAAATTTGACAACATTTTTGAGATCAACGGCTCAAAATATCCCCAGACACTAATTTTTATCTTTCAAGCACTGGTAGAACTAAATTTGACCTTATATCTCGAAGGACCCCCTGGATCCGAAATTTCGTAACGTTTCCGTCATCTACAATCTGAAACACCTGTAGCAATCATTTTTACCTTTCTAGTACTTGTAGATCATGGTTTGATTACTACGTAACCTTGAATGACACGTCAGAGCCCAAATTTCGGATTTTCCACGAGATCTACGATCCGGATTACACTTAGGTGGCTTTTCAAACCTCTCCCGTTTCTGCATCATAGTTAGAATTAACATAATCCCCTGTCAGTTAATCACAGTCGTCTATGTATTAGAGATGCAAATAATTAAGCAGAATAATGCAAAAGTTAATGTAAAATTTTGATGCAAAAAAACCAATAAAGACTTTAAAGGCTGAAAATTTTAAATGCTCGTAGCTGAAATCATCGAATTTTCATTTCTTTAGTCAGCCAGGGTTTGTAAAATCATCTCTCGTTGATGGTGTTCAGAAAGGATCGCCATGATCTCAGCATGAAAAAACGTAGATAATGCATTTAGTTAGCAATAGAAAAACTTGGTGATGAAAGACGACAAGTACCTTTGCCATATTTCTTACAGAAAGCGCTTAATTCGATAGTCTCCTAGTTGTTTTCGTAATTTTGTTTATCTCGATAATCCTTTTATCCAGTTAATCCGATTATCTCCTATTAACACCATCTCTGATAATAGAAATTGGACTACCTACCTATTTCGAAGTACTTATTAATGAAGGATGGAGACTGCTTCAGCCAGAACTTAAAAAAAGAAACTCGTGTTGTTTCTTGATTAGTTTAAGACTACAATTGCATAAGGATACAGGGAAAAGTTTAACTCTGCCTCCTACTCTAACATCTAAGTAGGAGCGACATTTATTCCTGTTGAAGGCCGGATATACGGAGGGGAGGGAGATTATTTTAAACTGAATTATTCGTAAATTATCACTTAAACAGTTGCCTTTTTTGGTTATAATTTATAAAATTGTTATATATATTTATTACATTATTTATTGTAAAGCTAAAAAGTGGCTGAAAAAAGTTGACTACAGCTGCCGAAAACCAGAGACCTTTAGTATTGAAAGTCATTTGACATTGCACTAAGCATCGGGGACGAGGATGGCTCAATCGGTAGCGCGCCAGGTTCGTAATCGGCAGTTCCCAGATTCGAGTCCCAGCGTTGAGATTTATCACCGCAAAACTCTCCGCCTGCCCACGGTCAGTAGGGGACACTGATGGGCTTGGAAAGGAAGCCGTCCGTCGGATGAGACGTTAAGCCGTGGCTCCGTGTGCGAAAGAGCCATACCCAATGAACACTCTAAATGACCTTGACGGGAGACTACCATCTGTTTCCCAACAGTGGTTCCAGTGGGGGGCCTCTCCCCCAACCTTCTCTGAGCCTTCGGGGTCCTTGTGACCTAGCCATTTAGCCCATGGTGTGCAAAAAAAGTGTCGCTCAGAGGTAAAATAACCCAACCCACTAAGCATCGCTTTTATAATAGTTTGTTAAAGTGCATTAGTATTCCATTATAAAGCAAATGTTCAATACATTGTTTAATTTTCATTTTTAAATGTCTTTCCTAAACTGTTCTTACCTAAATGTCTTTCCTGTAGATTTGCATATGGCAAATAATGAGTACTAAATTTGAAATTCATTTATTATTTCTTATGATTATTTTTGGTGGGGCAGTGGCTTAATGGACGAGCCGTCCCTGCTATTTACAATATCAATTTAAATTTCGCATTTTCCAAAATTTTGGTGAAAATTCAAATTGCACAAAACATTGAAATTCAAACTAGTGGCAGATTCGAATAGTGATAATTATGAAATCTTATTAGTACCTCCCTAACCCGAAAAGAATTTAACATTCAGTAAAATATCAATGTCTACAGTGATTCTTTTCGATTTGAAAACTAGCTGGTTTTTCGAAAGCTATTTTTAAAGCTTTTGAAGTGAGACGAATTTATAGCCCAATTTAGGCACAATAAACACGGGCTTAATATAGTGCTTCGGACTTTTCATAACTTAAAATTCAAATTTTCGTTATAATTGTATAGAAAAAAGAGCAGAAAAGAGTTGAGCAAATAATTTCTTTTGATTATGATTTCAACCTTTTAATCAGCATTTAATAATTTTAATTTATAAGCACTCTTTCAACTTTTGATTATTTTTTCAGAAATTTTCTCTTTAATCCCCGTTATTGTTTACAACGATAATACTTACTACCCAAGAATTAGTGTCTACGAATTATTAAGTGTTTTTAATGTTAATTTATTGTTTTAGTTTAAAACGAATTAAGTGTTTTTAGTTTCTAATAACGTAATTTTAGTTTTGCCTTTGAATCATTATTTCAAATTTTGCAGATCCAATAATAGAAAATGTTTATTTACATCTGGGTTCGAGCCCCGGATTAGGCATGGATGTGTGTGTCGTTTTTCT
The DNA here is from genome assembly GCA_038380435.1 of Ryuthela nishihirai. Lineage (NCBI taxonomy): Eukaryota > Metazoa > Arthropoda > Arachnida > Araneae > Heptathelidae > Ryuthela > Ryuthela nishihirai. The sequence goes on along the minus strand of JAWZYU010000001.1, from coordinate 122,147,386 downwards.
GCTGAGGTCCTGCCATCCTCTCAGATCTCCTACTGTGGCATATAAACTGACAGGCTCCTGTCAGACCTCTGTGGCAAGCAGCTGCTTGAGGGGGTATTTATTATTTATTATTATTGCAGATATATGTTTCAAGTCGTATCATAATTTTAATTACTTTAAGTGGTCCGCGCATGAGCATCCGTAATGGATAGGGATGGTAAAAGGAAAGCTGTCCTCCCCCCCCCCCGGAAAAATTGATCGAAAAAAAATTATGTTGAATAATACAGTTGTACTAAAAATTAATGTATTTCTCTTAACGAAATTAAATCTTGAATTTTTGTGTTCGTAAGTGTCAGAGACGTACCCGGGGAGGGCTAGAGGTCCTGTATAGTTAGAGTCTAACATCCTCCTTTAAAAACTGGACCATTTTGTAAAAGGGACCTTGGCCCCTTTATCATCTGGTCCACGAGAAAAAGTTTTTTTTTTGTATGCGTCAAAAAGTAGGGACCAGTACAATGAAGTGCTAGCGACCCTACATGTTGGCGATAGGCTTTTGGCCGCAGGCCGCCTAATAATGAAGGAGGTGGTTGAAGTTTCGTGCCAAGGAAGTGCTGCGTCGTAGTTTTGTGGCAAGGGGGTAGAGAGGGGAGAGATTTGGAGTAAAATTCTTCTGGGAGTGAAAATTGTAGCGTGTATGATCACTGTTTGGCCCATGTTGGCCGGGAGTTGATAAGAAGGGTACAAGGAAAATATTCAAAAACGCCCCGAATCTCTTGCAATTAGGCTGGCCTAAAATGGTCTGCAGATCTTAAAATTTCTGATTTACAATATGCTGATAATTTAGCTCTTTTGGCAAATGATGTTCATGAGATGAACTCTTTCATTCGAGCTGTTGATGAAACTGGTAGTATAGTAGGTTTGGTTATAAACGGAGAGAAAACTAAAGTGATGAAAATTGGTCAGGCAGATGGTTTGCCACCACTAGTAATTATTTTTGAAAAAGGGTACTTTGGGAGTTCTAGTCTATTGTTACAGAGTATAATTATATATATATTTTTGAAAACATCAATATAATTGCACTAGGGAAATAAGGTGGTGCAATAATGTGTCCAAAATGCTTCTTTTTTGTCCCTTTGGATCTTTTTGGCATCTGGATCTTTTGATGTCCAATGGATCTTTTGAGTAGGAGGTGTCTGCAGGGAGGAGAGTCGTATTTCACATATTGAGATGGAGAGTCTGCAGGAAGTTGGAAGGTTAAAGGATTTTGCCAGTACTTTGTATGAAATGGGCCAGGGCCCTGAAATGTGATTTTGCTTTTGTATGGGTGGGGTTTAGGATGGTCTGTAAGGTGAATGTGGTGACTCCAAGTGTAGCAAGTTTGTGATAGAGGGTGTGTCTTTGTGTGTTGTAGATTTGACAGTGTAGTAGGTAGTGGGGGATATTCTCTATCACTTGGCAGTTTGGGCAGAGTGCAGAGTGTATTTTTCTAATCATAAATAAGTCTTTGTTGATGTTCGCTCTGCCAGTTCGGAGTCTGTGTATTGCTGTTTGGGCCCTTCTGGATAGGTAGTTAAGATGTAGTGTGTTTGGAGAGGGTGCTATTTGTATAGTTAGAGGCTGGCCATCTCGGTGATTCACTGCCATTGGTTGATTGAGTCACATGGTTTTTATGGACGCCATGTTTTGTCGTACCGTGAGACGAAAGCGTATGAGTTAGTTATAGTTTTATATATTTCTACCACTCTTTTTTTGTCTATAAAAGCTGTCATATTTTATGAGTGCCTCAATTCGCTGCATTTGGGTGTAAAAATTTCACTCAAAGAAATAAATTAATATTTTTTTCGAGAAACTCCATCAGAAGACGGCAAACTGCTGCAAAAATGAAACGAGCTAACTGAAAACCAACAAATAATTTCTTTTAAGGTTCGTTTGAAAAACGAGCTGTTTTCACTTTGTCGTCTGCCTATGCCACTATTTGTTCATCTATCTTGCCGCCTCTCTGTTAACTGTTGTCTGTCCATCTATCTTTCCACCTGTCTGTCCGCCTATAGACAATCAATTTTTTTTACTTTTAGAGTTAAATGAAAAATTCTTTTTTGGGTTGGATAGGTGTCGAAGAAATATTGCGATTCGCAATTTTGAAAAATTTCAATAGCTTTAATAGTGCTCTTTAGCGGTGGGAAAAGATGAAAAATGCTAAAATTTTAAACGAATTTTACGAACTATTTACACCGGAAATCCAAAATTTTGGTAGTAGTGTTATGGTCAGAAGGTTTACAATGGCAACAAGGCTTTGCCTTCTTAGCCAAAAGGGGGTGCAAAAATGAAATTTTTTTTAAAGAGATAAATGAAACTATATATATATTTGTTTCACAGGCACTAAAAAAATTAATGATTTAAACAATATTTGATAATCTCAGTGTTACCTGTAGACGTTTAAACGTCTATAAATCAATGAATATTTTTGTGAAAAAAATTTCGCCGATATATGGAATTCGAACCCTCATCTCTCCAGAAACTTGACAGATTATTCTAACCTGTTGAACTAATGCTGTCTCAATCTTTTTTCCACTAAAAATGACTATTACTCTTCCCGTAAATTTGGGCGCCTCCTTAAGGCGCCATCTATGATCTCGGGTGGCAACTATTTCTTTTTTAGTGCTCTGAGTAAGATTGAAATAAATAATGAAGTCACCTCACGCTGTTTAGCGTTATTAAAGATTTAAACAATATTTGATAATCTCAGCGTTATCTGTAGACGTTTAAATGTCTATAAATCAATAAATGATTTTTGCGAAAAAAATCCGGCGTTTGTTCAACAGGTTAGAACACTGGCAGGTTTCTGGAAAGATGCGGGTTCGAATCCCGTATGCCGGCGAGATTTTTTTCCACAAAAATATTAATATTTACATTTTTCGAATCCCCATCAGTTGGAATTTTCAGTGTTAGAGAGTGCTAATGACGGTAAATAAAAACTCGAAAGGCGACCTCGAGCGGCGAAAAAAAGCTGGAAAATACCAAATCTTTAAATAAATATTGCAAACGATCTATTTTTGCTAGAAACTTAAATTTTTAGTCAAATAGATCAAGTGGTTTACCCTAATAGCAATGATTTGTCCCGTTGGTAATATGCAACTTTTCTGCCTTAAGACATAAACGAAAAACTTTTTTTTTGCGCATTACAAGTACTAATAAAATATTAATAGTTTATTTTCTCAATTATACAGTAGTTCGAATTTCCACTGTCAGAGGGTACTAAAAGTAAAATAACTAGAAGAACGCATATCGCCTCTGGCGCATATGGGAATCTCATTTTCAAAAAGAATGAAGTTCTTCCTTTGCCTACTTTTTCACTCCTTAAAAGTTTTAATTATGGATGTTCGTGTTGTTTTTCTGCTGAGGTCCCGCCCACCTCATGGACCTTCTACTATGGTAACTAACTGACAGGCTCCTGTCAGATCTCTGTACAAGCAGCTGCTTGAGGGGTTATTTATTTTTTAATGTATGATGGGAGAAATGCACATAGTAGTATTAGTAATTATAAAACATAAAAGTATTTGTCTTTTAGTTCTTAATAAAAAGTTGCTTTTCTCTCGCTCTTCTGAAAATAGTGGACAGATAATTGCTGTCAGTGGAATTTCTACCATAACGGAACTCTACACGCCGAAATTTCTACCATAAACAGATCACTTGAAACGTTCGTTAAAAGTTTTGCAGTTTCGATATTTAGTGATCTCTAATGATATAAATTAAAACTATCTTTGAAAATGCGAATTACATTTCATTAATAACCAACTAAAAAAGAGATTTCCAATTATCTCTTAAAATAAAACTGTTCCGTTTCTTCCCTACCTTGGGCTTAGGGTCAACTCAATGTTGTCAATGGAAATTTCAAGACTGTCACATTCCACGACCAAAATTTCTAGCATAACTACATCGTTTGCAATATTCGTTTTAAATTTTTGGGAATTTTCGATTATTTCCGCAGTTAGAAGGTGCAATACCTTGGGCTTAGGGTCAACTCAATGTTGTCAATGGAAATTTCAAGACTGTCACATTCCACGACCAAAATTTCTAGCATAACTACATCGTTTGCAATATTCGTTTTAAATTTTTGGGAATTTTCGATTATTTCCGCAGTTAGAAGGTGCAATACCTTGGGCTTAGGGTCAACTCAATGTTGTCAATGGAAATTTCAAGACTGTCACATTCCACGACCAAAATTTCTAGCATAACTACATCGTTTGCAATATTCGTTTTAAATTTTTGGGAATTTTCGATTATTTCCGCAGTTAGAAGGTGCAATACCTTGGGCTTAGGGTCAACTCAATGTTGTCAATGGAAATTTCAAGACTGTCACATTCCACGACCAAAATTTCTAGCATAACTACATCGTTTGCAATATTCGTTTTAAATTTTTGGGAATTTTCGATTATTTCCGCAGTTAGAAGGTGCAATACCTTGGGCTTAGGGTCAACTCAATGTTGTCAATGGAAATTTCAAGACTGTCACATTCCACGACCAAAATTTCTAGCATAACTACATCGTTTGCAATATTCGTTTTAAATTTTTGGGAATTTTCGATTATTTCCGCAGTTAGAAGGTGCAATACCTTGGGCTTAGGGTCAACTCAATGTTGTCAATGGAAATTTCAAGACTGTCACATTCCACGACCAAAATTTCTAGCATAACTACATCGTTTGCAATATTCGTTTTAAATTTTTGGGAATTTTCGATTATTTCCGCAGTTAGAAGGTGCAATACCTTGGGCTTAGGGTCAACTCAATGTTGTCAATGGAAATTTCAAGACTGTCACATTCCACGACCAAAATTTCTAGCATAACTACATCGTTTGCAATATTCGTTTTAAATTTTTGGGAATTTTCGATTATTTCCGCAGTTAGAAGGTGCAATACCTTGGGCTTAGGGTCAACTCAATGTTGTCAATGGAAATTTCAAGACTGTCACATTCCACGACCAAAATTTCTAGCATAACTACATCGTTTGCAATATTCGTTTTAAATTTTTGGGATTTTTCGATTATTTCCGCAGTTAGAAGGTGCAATACCTTGGGCTTAGGGTCAACTCAATGTTGTCAATGGAAATTTCAAGACTGTCACATTCCACGACCAAAATTTCTAGCATAACTACATCGTTTGCAATATTCGTTTTAAATTTTTGGGATTTTTCGATTATTTCCGCAGTTAGAAGGTGCAATACCTTGGGCTTAGGGTCAACTCAATGTTGTCAATGGAAATTTCAAGACTGTCACATTCCACGACCAAAATTTCTAGCATAACTACATCGTTTGCAATATTCGTTTTAAATTTTTGGGATTTTTCGATTATTTCCGCAGTTAGAAGGTGCAATACCTTGGGCTTAGGGTCAACTCAATGTTGTCAATGGAAATTTCAAGACTGTCACATTCCACGACCAAAATTTCTAGCATAACTACATCGTTTGCAATATTCGTTTTAAATTTTTGGGATTTTTCGATTATTTCCGCAGTTAGAAGGTGCAATTATAGCTTTTGAGAAATTCGCAAAATGTAAATTGTAATATTTCATCAATACCTGTCCAACCCAAAAAGAATTTTTGATTCGAAAAACATACACTTTTCTCTTAAAACAAAATAAAATACAGTGGACCTTCGTTATAGCGCTGCTCGCTATACCGCGCACTCGGTTATAGCGCGGACGATGTTCGCGATAAGTTCAAACATGTTTATACAGGTCCGTGCGGCGTTAGTGAGTATCGCATTTTATTGTTACTGCGTATTGAGTAATTGTGTATGTATTGAGTTCCTGCATGTATTTTGAATAGTGTTTAATTATTGTATGCATGTATTTTGAATAGTGTTTAATTATTGTATGCATGATGAGTAAAAGAAAAGCTTACAGTGTGAAATTTATTGTGTCGCCACCGCGCCGCTCGGTATAACGCGGTTCACCTTATAACGCGGGTGTTGTTTCCCGCCCGACATGCGCGTTATATCGGGGGTCCACTGTATAGTTGCATTCACCTTCCCTCCTGGGTCTAAAGGGTCAAGTGATTGTTGTCAATGGTAACTTCGTAACCTTCACATTTCAACATCAAAATTATAAACTAACATAACTACATCATTTGGAATATTCGTTTGATATTTTGGAATTATCAACTTTTTCCACCGTTAGAGGGCGCAGTTATAACTTTTGGGAGATTTGAAAAATGCAAATCGTAATATATCATTTATTCCTATCTAACACACATTTTTTATTTATATGTATAAACCAAAAAGTTCTATGTCTACAGCCGGACAAGACAACAAAGCAAAATTATATCTTTTATAAAAAAAAAGCCTAATATTTACTTTTCCAAGCCGTTTTCTAAAGTGTTACCAAACATGAACACTGAAATCTGTATCAGATATTACCCTACCCTTTTCCGGAATCCATAAATACTGTGCAATCCATTCAACTAATGTACACGAAACAATCCGAGCGACGACAAAACATGGCGTCCAATTTTGAGATGGCCAACCTCTACCTGTATAGGCCCTCTAGGGAGGGCGGGGACCACCACGAAAATTTGGTCGTCTTATACAAAATTTCAAACTTGTCTATCAGTTTTGAAATCCGAAACAGGTGTCATTGTATAATTTTATTTTAATGTCATATTATATATATGCCCGACACTAAGAATAGATATTAAAAAAAAACTATAAAATTTTATTTCGTATAGAATATCATTTTAATCTTTCTGTCCGGTGGAATATTTTAATAATTGGAGAACTCTACTAGTCTTTTTTTTCTAGCGCGGGAGGATGGGGGACGAAAATCTCGAACACTCCCCGAAAGTACGCCCCCCCCCCCAAAAAAAAAAAAGTGGAAAATCATGGTAGACACCTCAAATTTTCTCAGAATATTCCTAGTTGTCCGAGTTGCAGTGCGAAAAAATAAAAACGTGCTTGATAAGCGTATTATTTATTGTGAAAACTTTTCACGTTTTTAATAATTTCCCTTTTTCTCTGTTCATTTTCGATCATTCTCATGTGTATTACAGTATGATATATGCATGATTACTGTATACTCAACTGCGCTCATTAATGAACTGTTCGACTTAAATATTGCAACTTTAAAGTATTGATTTCATTTTGCCCCCCCCCCCCCCCACCCGAAACATTTCCTATCGACCCTCATGTGTTCAAGCTGGAAGATTTGAGTCCGAACTCATCTATATTTTGGAGACTACCTAAACAAATGTTAACCCATTAATTCCCAAGTTAGAAATTATAATATTTTTAAGGTAGTACTTTTATTACAGACCAAAAATACATGTAAATAGGCAGTTGTGATAAAAAAAATTTGTGACCACAGAAACCACAGAAAAATGTTGCGTATACACAACTTTGGGATTATCAGAACATGAATACTTAAAGTTAAAACATATGGAATTGTCTGAAGCAGTCTGCATGAAGATGAACTTGACACTTTTTACACATATATATTGCATTGCTTTTGCACTGTCGACATCTTGCTTTATTCTCCTGTTCAACTATAACATGGCCAATATTGTCAAACCGTACTTCGGGGGCGGGGGGGGGGGGTGTCAGTCGGTAGCGCTCCAGGCTCGTAATCTGTAGTTTCCAGGTTCGAGTAGATATAAAGTATCTATTCGAACTATCTACTCTTACTAAATAATATCTACTCGTAATCTGTAGTTCCTAGGTTCGAGTAGATAAGGAGAAGGAAGAAAGCAGATTGGAAAGGGAGTATAGAAGAGAGAAGGCAGAAAGGGATAGGGAGAAAGAAGAATGAGATAGGGAAGAAAGCAGATTGGAAAGGGAGTGTAGAAGAGAGAAGGCAGAAAGGGATAGGGAGAAAGAAGAATGAGATAGGGAAGAAAGCAGATTGGAAAGGGAGTGTAGAAGAGAGAAGGCAGAAAGGGATAGGGAGAAAGAAGAATGAGATAGGGAAGAAAGCAGATTGGAAAGGGAGTGTAGAAGAGAGAAGGGAGAAAGAAGAATGATATAGGGAAGAAAGCAGGTTGGAAAGGGAGTGTAGAAGAGAGAAGGCAGAAAGGGATAGGGAGAAAGAAGAATGAGATAGGGAAGAAGGCAGATTGGAAAGGGAGTGTAGAAGAGAGAAGGCAGAAAGGGATAGGGAGAAAGAAGAATGAGATAGGGAAGAAAGCAGATTGGAAAGGGAGTGTAGAAGAGAGAAGGCAGAAAGGGATAGGGAGAAAGAAGAATGAGATAGGGAAGAAAGCAGATTGGAAAGGGAGTGTAGAAGAGAGAAGGCAGAAAGGGATAGGGAGAAAGAAGAATGAGATAGGGAGAAAGAAGAATGAGATAGGGAAGAAAGCAGATTGGAAAGGGAGTGTAGAAGAGAGAAGGCAGAAAGGGATAGGGAGAAAGAAGAATGAGATAGGGAAGAAAGCAGATTGGAAAGGGAGTGTAGAAGAGAGAAGGCAGAAAGGGATAGGGAGAAAGAAGAATGAGATAGGGAAGAAAGCAGATTGGAAAGGGAGTATAGAAGAGAGAAGGCAGAAAGGGATAGGGAGAAAGAAGAATGAGATAGGGAAGAAAGCAGATTGGAAAGGGAGTGTAGAAGAGAGAAGGCAGAAAGGGATAGGGAGAAAGAAGAATGAGATAGGGAGAAAGAAGAATGAGATAGGGAAGAAAGCAGATTGGAAAGGGAGTGTAGAAGAGAGAAGGCAGAAAGGGATAGGGAGAAAGAAGAATGAGATAGGGAAGAAAGCAGATTGGAAAGGGAGTGTAGAAGAGAGAAGGCAGAAAGGGATAGGGAGAAAGAAGAATGAGATAGGGAAGAAAGCAGATTGGAAAGGGAGTGTAGAAGAGAGAAGGCAGAAAGGGATAGGGAGAAAGAAGAATGAGATAGGGAAGAAAGCAGATTGGAAAGGGAGTGTAGAAGAGAGAAGGCAGAAAGGGATAGGGAGAAAGAAGAATGAGATAGGGAAGAAAGCAGATTGGAAAGGGAGTGTAGAAGAGAGAAGGCAGAAAGGGATAGGGAGAAAGAAGAATGAGATAGGGAAGAAAGCAGATTGGAAAGGGAGTGTAGAAGAGAGAAGGCAGAAAGGGATAGAGAGAAAGAAGAATGAGATAGGGAAGAAAGCAGATTGGAAAGGAAGTATAGAAGAGAGAAGGCAGAAAGGGATAAGGAGAAGGAAGAAAGAGAGAAGGCAGAAAGGGATAGGGAGAAAGAAGAAAGAGATAGGGAGAAAGAAGAATGAGATAGGGAAGAAAGCAGATTGGAAAGGGAGTGTAGAAGAGAGAAGGCAGAAAGGGATAGGGAGAAAGAAGAATGAGATAGGGAAGAAAGCAGATTGGAAAGGGAGTGTAGAAGAGAGAAGGCAGAAAGGGATAGGGAGAAAGAAGAATGAGATAGGGAAGAAAGCAGATTGGAAAGAGAGTGTAGAAGAGAGAAGGCAGAAAGGGATAGGGAGAAAGAAGAATGAGATAGGGAAGAAAGCAGATTGGAAAGGGAGTGTAGAAGAGAGAAGGCAGAAAGGGATAGGGAGAAAGAAGAATGAGATAGGGAAGAAAGCAGATTGGAAAGGGAGTGTAGAAGAGAGAAGGCAGAAAGGGATAGGGAGAAAGAAGAATGAGATAGGGAAGAAAGCAGATTGGAAAGGGAGTGTAGAAGAGAGAAGGCAGAAAGGGATAGAGAGAAAGAAGAATGAGATAGGGAAGAAAGCAGATTGGAAAGGAAGTATAGAAGAGAGAAGGCAGAAAGGGATAAGGAGAAGGAAGAAAGAGAGAAGGCAGAAAGGGATAGGGAGAAAGAAGAAAGAGATAGGGAAGAAAGCAGATTGGAAAGGGAGTGTAGAAGAGAGAAGGCAGAAAGGGATAAGGAGAAGGAAGAAAGAGAGAAGGCAGAAAGGGATAGGGAGAAAGAAGAATGAGATAGGGAAGAAAGCAGATTGGAAAGGGAGTGTAGAAGAGAGAAGGCAGAAAGGGATAAGGAGAAGGAAGAAAGAGAGAAGGCAGAAAGGGATAGGTAGAAGGAAGAAAGTGATAGGGGAGAAAGAAGATTGGAAAGGAAATATAGAAGAGAGAAAGAGAAAATTTATCATTTGCATCTAATTGGTCATTATCTGAGAAGTGTATATTTTGTTTGATGGAATCAAATCTATTCCTACTCATGCAATTACTACTAATGGTATACCTTTGTCCTTATCCTTCGACCAATACATTTTTATAGCTGGTAAGGTATGGTAACCGGTAAAAATCTATATACCACAAAAGCGCTTCAGACTTACCTTGCTTAGTTCAAAAGAATGTCGATTATGATCATTCGCATATTTTTTTGAATAATCTGCAATTTTTTCCCAGACATCATCCCTAAAATATAAAGAAAAAATATCGTATGGAGACTTGCCACTAATTTTGTTTTTAATTTCCTCTATCATAATATGTTCTTTTTGTGATAAACTTTTGTAAGTCGGATTTTCTTTTTTCCACTTCGGAATAACATTTTTTGCTTTTGACAGCTGTTCTAGTGGAAGTTTTCAGTTTCTTGGAGCTTGATGCTGTAGACTCTTCTTCGACATCTTGAGCTTCATCAAGTAAATTTCCATGCACCTCATAGGTTCCAGCTAGGTCTGGCAAAACGTTTTCACTCTCACATATATCATCACTAATATCCTCCTCATCTGTAAGTTCGTCAACCGTTGGTGATATGTACACCACGTCAATATTTTCAGTTTGTCGCAAATCGTCATCCTCTTCTAATATAGCCATTAGCTCTGCAGTTGACAAAGGTCTATTTTTTTTTCTCACCACTGAGCCCAAGACATATTTAAAAAGAAATACCCTAAGATAGCAAAACAATGATTTATTATTGAATGTATTTACATCATAATAAATACTTACTTGAACTATATATTTTTAGCTATACTGCCGAATTTACACTTCACTAATTATCTAACACCAATTATTGTTATACTAACAAGATAAAAAGCTTAGTTCAACTTCACAAATCTCTGAACACTGACGATATCATTCAAATCAGAACTAAAATCGCAAGAATAGACTCGTTCGCGTGAGTCATCAAACGTGTGGCAGAAATAATGTGCACATGTTGTGCAATCCCAAAGTTTCGTAAACACAACATTACTCTAAATGTTATACTGTGCAAAAACTAAAAAAAAATATTTTCTAATTATATGAAACGTTGTCTTGAATGAAATATATGTGAAGCTATTTTCATAAATTCTTAGGACATTTAGTATTTCTACATATCTTTTATCGACCCGTCAAACTGTAAAATATTAGATAGGCTATTTAGGTATAGTTTTAATGTGAATAATAATTAGGCTTTTCTTTTATATTGATAAATATTTATGTTTGGACATAAAAGACTAAGTCCTATATAACATACATTGGCTTAAAATTGGATTAGTAGGCAAATATATATTTTTTTATTATTATTTGAAGAACGGTTCGTTTACGCAACATTGGGGATTAATGGGTTAAATAGTACTATAAACAGTTGCGTGCCTGTTCGGAACTTTTAGCAAGTTGTAGGTTGTAAGGGAATGATAAAAATGCCCTAACAATAGCAACAAAGCATGACTGCTTTCGTCACTAGTATTGGCTGTGAAGAAGAAAAGTTGGAAAGGTAAGAAAAAATGGTAAGAAAAGAAGAAGCAACCGAATGTAATAAAAGAAACGTGATAAATCACAATCGGTAAATCTGACTTCTCTATTTAGTCTTATCCTGACATCTGATCTTTGTTCGAAGTAATGCTGTTTCCTTGTGGCACTCTGGGGATAACGAAGCTCTGATCTCATTGGTGTCTCGCATCAGACGAAGAGATTGGATTACGATAGAGCGACCAGTTATTGGTAGACGCGATATTAGGTCAGCGTAGGACTTTTGGATGAAGGAAAATGTTTCTGTAATAGAACTTTTTACATCTTTTTTGATGCTGAAGAAATCAGAATGGTAAATAAGTGTGCAGGACATTCTTGCATTATTTGAGACTTTTTTAGCACTGTAGAATATAAAGAAGAAAAATGTCATACATAAAAGCAGATTTCAAGTGTGATGCACTTCATCGAATACTTCATTTAAAAATATTGAGTATCTCTTATTATCATTTTTATTACTATTGACTTCACTTCCATCATCAGTAGTACAAATATAAATAATTCTAGCTTAAATCTTTTTTCTTCCTAAATTTGTTTATTAGGTGGTAAATCGAAGCAAATAATCAAGAGAAAGAATGCAGTGCTTTTTCCATCATTTTCAGTATACTGCTTAGATAAAAAAAAAGTATAATAATAAAAGATGTCAGGTTGTGGCAGCCATAACTCATCGGAAAATCATGGTGGACGCTTCAAATTTTCACAGAATATTCCTAGTTGTCGCCCGAGTTGCAGTGCCAAATTTCAAGTGGAAATTTCAAAAGGGGTGCTGACTACAAGCGAAACTATTACCATGCATGCGGGAAACTGAAGTCACTGTGAATGCCATTTACTACTCCCTAACTGTGAACGTAAGAGTCTTAACCATTGGAGCTTGGTCCCCGCCCTGCCCGCGGTCAGCAGGGAACACCGATGGGCTTGGAAATGCCGCCGTCCGTCGGATGGGACGTTAAGCAGTGGAACCGTGCACGGGAGAGCCATACCCTGTGCACATTAAAGAACACGTTGGATGGCCTTGACGGTAGGCTACCATCTGTCTCCCAACAGCCGTTGTTGGAGACAGATTGTAGCCTACCGTCAAGTTGACCATCGTCTAAGTTCTGGAAGTTCAAAATGGGTGAGAATAATTCACATATGGTATCTGCTGCTTCAAATATTGTCTTTAAATTATTGATAATAAAATCCAATACTGGGTAAACTACGAAAATTCTGAAATCTTGTTCAGGTTCTATAGAAGTTTTTCGGTTTTCGGGAAATTGAGGTTGCATTCCACTCGGTACGATGAGAGGAAAATGTAATGTACCTAATAAAATAATTAATTTTAGTTGGATGGACAAAACAAAAGTCAATACTTTATAAAGTCGATTTTTGTCTTCTGTTCATCTAATTTAGATGACCGACCCGCCACGCCGGGCCCCCGCTTATCCCGGGCCGCCAGGCAAGAGCCGTGTCAGCCCTTTGTGGGGGGGAGGGGGGGGGGGCATGACCCTTGTTAACAGAACGTCACTGTGTTATGGGATTCAGTGGGCAAAGAAACATCGCCAATGTACTGTGGAAGACTGGAAACAGGAAGCTTGATCTGATGAATCGAGGTTCCAAATACAATACATTGACAAGAGGTTGCTTCTGTGGTGTAGACCAAACCAGACCATGGACCTCGACAGGTGAGGTGTTACAATCTGGTGGATCATTGCCATGTTCTGGGGCATGTTTACATGGACCACCTTAGGGCCAATTGAAGCTATTGAGTCCACCATCAGTGCACAAGGTTATGTTGATATACTTGCCAACCACAAAACCGTTCTTGGCTGTCCATTTCCCATAGCCGGATGTCTTCATTCAACAAGACAATGTTCTGTATTATTGCTCTTATTTCGCGAAGGTCGAGGTCCATAGTCTGGTGTGGTCTACACCACAGAAGCAATCTTTTGTCAATCTGTTGTAGTTAGAACCTTGATTTATCAGACCAAACTTCCTGTTTCCAGTCTTCCACAGTACATTGGCGATGTTTCTTCTTGTCTGGGTGGAGAAGCATTCCTGTGAGTTCACAACCCTCGAATGGCCCTCTCACTCTCCGGAAATAAACTCTATTGAGCATCTGTGGGATGAAGTAGAGCGATGCATTCAAGTTTGAAGCCCATCACTGGCAACGTGGCACTTTACAGATGTTGTCCTGGAATCATAGCCCAACACTTTGTAGAGTCCATGCCACGTGTTGCTGTTGTTGTGAGGGAGAAAAGTAGACCTCCACATTAGGTGAATAGGCTGCCCTTCGTCTGATGGGTCTTAAAGCTGTGGACCCTTGTGCGGGAGAGCCATACATTGTGCACGTTAAAGAACACGTTGATGGGAGACATCCATCTGCCTGCTTAAAGCTGTCCAGTGGGTCTTTCTCAACCTTGTCTGAATCCATGAAGTCCTTGTGACTTGAACATTTAGCTCATTGTGGGAAAAAGTGCCACTCAGAGGTAAAACAACCCATATCAAGTAAATCAAATGTAAACTCCTTGCTGGTTGTCAGGAATTTGATAGTAGACCATGGCATGAGAAGTTTAAGAATAAGGAGCTTTCTGGTTATAATGGCAAGGCTCCCCTGATAGAGAGAATTCGTACACACAGAAAACAAAACCTCTTAGCTTTCTAAAAATTGATGTCAGCGCCTAATAGTCTTTGGCTTTATTGTTTCTCAGATACCAGTGAAGTGAAAAATTATAAAAATAGATGTTAGCTCAGGTTTGTTCTGCAGTCTTATTCGTCGAGTTTTCAATATTCACTCAAAACAGCAAAACAATATTTGGAAGTTTGTTTTGTGCAATGTCACCTGGAATCCCTGTAATAAATATCCTGACATATTCGAAGAAGTTTCGAAATTTCAGGAAAGGAATTATTTTCCTGTAGGAAACTTTTGCGCATGTTCAACTGCTAGGAAATCTATTGTAGTTTTATTTACATGCGATATATTTATTCTGGTCGAAAAGTCTGAAAAGAAAAACAAGTTTTTTTGCAATTCAATTTAATGAGATTGTAGAGTTGGGTTGTTTTACCTCTGAGCGGCACTTTTTTGCACACCATGGGCTAAATGGCCAGGTCACATGGACCCCGAAGGCTCAGAGAAGTTTGGGGGAGAGGACCCACTGGAACAGCTGTTGGGAGACAGATGGTGGCCTCCCGTCAAGGCCATCCAGCGTGTTCTTTAACGTGCACAGGGTATGGCTCTCCCGCACACGGGGCCACGGCTTAACGTCCCATCCGACGGACGGCGGCCTTTCCAAGCCCATCGGTGTCCCCTACTGACCGTGGGCAGGGCGGGGAATTTTGCGGAGATAAATCTCAACGCTGACTCAGCTGGGACCCGAAACTGGGAGCTACAGATTACGAGCCTGGCGCGCTACCGACTGAGCCACCCCCGCCCCTCAGATTGTAGAGGAAGAGATATTGTCTGTTTCACGGCGAACAAATAGAAAAGCGCACCTCAAAAAGCATTCAAAGATTCGAAGGACTCGAAGCACTTTAAATCTCGATTTTCAATAATATTCGTCTTTTATTTGAAGAGCTGTTGCAGTTGGAAACATTTAACAACAGAAACTGCTGTTATAATCGTCATCCAAAGCATTTTTGAAGAAAAACTAAAACTGAAGGAATTGTTACCCCAACTTCTGTAATTGAATTTATTTTAGTAAGAGTTTTGTTTTGACAATTTTAATTCAGTTTTAATTAACTTTTGAGGTATATTGTTTTGATTAGTAGCGCTGCTGTTCGATAATTCAGCCTTCATAACCAGTGGCGGCTCGTAGCTAAAATTAGTGGGGGTGCTGCTCCTAAAAATTTTTAGCCTTTGTTTTAAAATTGTGTAAAAGGGAAAAAAAACCGAAAAAAAAATAAAAGAACCGAAAAAAAAAATGAATCAAATAGAATAGCTGGAAGCAGGATAATAATCTAATTCTACAGTTTATCACATTCAAGAATATGGTACACCGTTTTTAAGCACAACACACGCGAAGTAAAAAAAAACTACCTTCAACCAGCACGCCAGGGTCGGCACTGCGGGAACAACAGTGCTCTCTCTCCCTTGCAGCCTCGCGTGTAGCTTCCTATGTGCGCATGCGCACAACAGTCAAACACCTCGCCGCTAGTACTGTGAAGCGCACAGTTCCATACAAAGATTTTTGTATCTTTTTCATAAACTGGGGGATAGCTACTGACATAAGCTTAAGGATTATATATTGTACAAGTATAAAGAAAAAATTAAAGAAAAAAGGACTCGTTATATTAAATGTTATCGATAATATCAAGTTGAAATTGGGGGTGCTGCAGTTTCACAGTGCCTATACGCGAGCCGCCACTGTTCATAACACTTTAACCACTTCCTCGTTATGCCCGAGCTGGTTTCAAAATTAATAGCCGAGCTGAGTCGGTTTGTTTTACCTCTGAGTGGCACTTTTTTGCACACTACGGGCTAAATGGCCAGGTCACAAGGACCTCGAAGACTCAGAGAAGGTTGGGTGAGGGGATCCTCTGGAACAGCTGTTGGGAGACAGATGGTAGCCTCCCGTCAAGGCCATCCAGCGTGTTCTTTAACGTGCACAGGGTATGGCTCTTCCGCACACGGGGCCACGGCTTAACGTACCATCCGACGGACGGCGGTCTTTCCAAGCCCATTGGTGTCCCCTATTGACTGTGGGCAGGGCTGGGAAATTTTCGGAGATAAATCTCGATGCTGACCCAGCTGGGACTCGAACCTGGGAACTGCAGATTACGAGCCTGGCGCGCTACCGACTGAGCCACCCCCGCCCCTTAGCCGAGCTGATCTCGGCAGTTCTGGCGAAGTGACATTTTATTCTGAAAGTACGTATTTTTCTCGTCTAAAAGCTTCATTGGTTGGCCATAACGTTTCTAAAGAATATTTCGATCTCCAAAGGGAAAACTGTGCCAGCATTAAGATTTATCTTCCCTCACTCCCTACCCTGTCCTCGATGAGAAAGTGGACGCTATAAACTTGGAGACCGTCGTCCTTCGAATGAAGTTTAAGCAGTGGTCCCGTGTTCAGGAGAACAATATCGCGCATCTTAAAGGAAACGCTGGATGGCCTTCATGGCAAACTTCCATCTCTCTTCTAACAGCTGTCTAGTGATTCCCTTCCCCAATCTTCTATCTGTCCTTGCCGCTTTGTAATTTGGCCATTTAGCCCAGTCAGCGAAAAAAAAAAAACAGTTTATTTCAGAGGTAAAACTTCTCAACTTTTGAAATGGTTCCTCATGTTTTTGTTCGAATTTGTTTACACAGATGAAAAATATCGGAGCAATGTAATAGTGCTATTTAGCAACGTTCATTTTTTGCGGTTTCGGACACTTCTAAATTTTTGGCTTTTTTTAAATTATATATCTATTTATATAAATTAAATTTATAAGAATGAATGTATTCTAATAATAATTTTTAATTAAATATCAAAATTCGCTAATATTGCCTTTGTCAATGACAGTGACAAAACACAACATATTACAAGATAAAGAAAAAAGTGCGAATTTTTTTTCACCAGCAAACCGATGGTTTGAAATGTGAAATAGAAATGTGAAATATTTGAAACAGAATTTCGTGAGAAGAAAAATAAATTATGGAAGTGGTTAAAACGAATATTGTTAAAAATCGAAATTCGCAGAGATTTAAATCAGATGATCAATTTTTCTCCAGTGACCATTACATTTTTCAGTAAAAATATATTTTCAAATTTTCGGATTTGGGTTGGATTGTTTTACCTACGTCATCATCATCATCCTCAAGCAGCCATGGGCTACGGAGGTCTAACCAGACCGTGCAATTTAGTTCTCCAAGCAAGTCTATCCTGAGCTACATCTACTGCATCTGGCCACTGCACACCAATTCTAACAAGGTCCTGTTTGACATTGTCTGCCCACCGCATCCTAGGTCTTCCCTTCTTTCTGAGGCCTTTAGGCACACTGTTCATAACCCTATTCGCCAATCTATAATTATTCATACGGGCAACATGGCCAAACCAACGGAGTCTCTCTCTGCACAAATATGTTGCTTAAAGGAGGTTGCAGACTCCTTTGCCGAACCTCATCATTAGTTACAAAGTTAAACCACCTAATACCCAAGATACTGCGTAAGCATCTAGAATCAAAAGCATCTAGTTTCCTGTTATCTTGTTTACACAGCGTTCAAGTTTCACTACCATAACTAACCCTAGAAAGAACCAAACTATTATACAGTCTAATTTTAGTCTTTAGGTGTATACGCCTATTTCTCCACAATCTCCATAGATTCTTAAAAGTCCCGGCAGCAATACCTATTCGTCTGTTAATCTCATGCCGCACATCACCATTATCTGTTACATAGCTCCCAAGATAATTAAACTGTGACACTTGCTCAAGACTGCAACCATTCAGATTAACTGAATCACAGCCTGCCTGACCAATTTTCATCACTTTAGTTTTCTCTCTGTTTATAACCAAACCTACTCTACTACCAGTCTCATCAACAGCTCGAATGAAAGAGTTCATCTCATCAACATCATTTGCCAAAAGGGCTAAATCATCAGCATATCAGAAATTTTCAGAAAATTAATAATCAGAAATTTTCGTATCTCCAGCCCATTTAAAGCCAAAATCTTTCCCTTGAAGTGAATTTCGCATAACATAATCAACAACCAAACTAAAGAGAAAAGGAGACAAAATGCACCCTTGTCGAACACCAGAAGTAATGCTAAACCAATTGTTTCAAGACTTACCAACTCTCACACATGACTCAGTGTTATGATAGAGAGCTTTCATTATGTTAACTAACTTGTCTGGTATACCATATGATTTCACAATCAACCACAAATTATGACGATCAACAGAGTCGAAAGCCTTTTTGAAATCAACAAAGCTAGCAACCAAAGGTTTCTGAAACTCTAAACATTTCTCAAGAATCTGCCTAAGTGAAAATATCTGATCCACACATCCCCTACCACTTCTGAATCCACATTGCTCATCACGCAATTGACTGTCAACCAGATTCTTAATTCTATTAAGCACAATCATGGAAAGAACTTTACCTGGAACAGAGAGTAGCTGCACCTACGAGCGGCACTTTTTTGCACACCATGGGCTAAATGGCCAGGTCACATGGACCCCGAAGGCTCAGAGAAGGTTGGGGGAGGGGACCCACTGGAACAACTGTTGGGAGAGAGATGGTAGCCTCCCGGCAAGGCCATCCAGCGTGTTCTTTAACGTGCACAGGGTATGGCTCTCCCGCACACGGGGCCACGGCTTAACGTCCCATCCGACGGACGGCGGCCTTTCCAAGCCCATCGGTGTCCCCTACTGACCGTGGGCAGGGCGGGGAATTTTGCGGAGATAAATCTCAACGCTGACCTAGCTGGGACTCGAACCTGGGAACTACAGATTACGAGCCTGGCGCGCTACCGACTGAGCCACCCCGCCCCCAAATTTTCGGAACTTTGAATGTGATTTTTTCAAACAACTTAAAAGTTTCCGAATAATATTGAGAAGACTATAGATTTTATGTCGATAATGAATGACCGCATGTATACTATACATTACAAAAAGATACAAACCAGGGTCATCGACCAAGATAGGGTTGTTTTACCTCTGAGCGGCACATTTTTGCACACAATGGACTAAATAGAAAGGTCACAAGGACCCGAAAGGCTCAGAGAAGGCTGGGGAAGGGAACCCATTGGAGAGCTGTTAGAAGACAGATGGAAGCCTCCCATCAAGACCATCCAGCGTGTTCTTTAACGTGCACAGGGCATGGCTTTCCTGCACATAGATCTATAGCTCAACGTCCCCATCCGACTGAAGGCGATCTTTCCAAGTACATCGTGGATCCATACTTTGTGAGAAAGAGATTTGAATAAGATGATCAATTTATCTCCAACAACCGTCCATTTGGCCCATTGTGTGCAAAAAATGTGCCTCTCAGATGTAACCCACTTATTCTCCTCCTTTGTTGGTATCCCTGAATTTCAAAGCATTGGTTTGTTGGTATGTATTTGTAACGTATACATGGGAGCTATGTAACAGATACTGGTGATGTGCGGCATGAGATTAAGAGACGGATAGGGATTGCTGCCGGGACTTTTAAGAATCTATGGAGAGTGTGGAGAAATAGGCGTATACATCTAAAGACTAAAATTAGACTGTATAATCGCCTTTTATACCTACTGGCCACATACACAAATACACAAAGGGTGTGAACATGTGCTATCGAAAGCGGCAACAGTTGGCAGAGTTTCATTTGAGCAACTCGTACACATTAAACGGATGAAAATTTACGGATTTTTCGAAGTAAGTTGAATTTTTTAAAAATTGACATCTTATGGAATCAAAACAGTCTTACAGCAATGTTTCCTTTTTTCTAGACAACAGTTACATAAGCGGCTCATTAATAAATAGCAAACAAACATTTAAATAAATAAATAAATAAAATTTCTTCTCAAGCACTGCTTGCTCCAGAGGTCTGATAGGAGACTTTCAGTTTCAATGCGCCATAGAGAAGATCTGTGAGAATTGGGTTAGATTGTTTTGCTAAATTATTGCTAATTTGTTTTGCTTTGTATATAATTGACTAAATGGCCAGGTCGTAAGGACCCCCCAGTGGCTCAGAGAAGGTTGGGGGAAGGGACTGAACAACGGTTATGAGAATGATGGATATCTTCCATCAAGACCTGCTTGTTCTTTAATGTGCCCAGGTTATGGCTTTCCAGCACACGAATCACAGCTTAACGCCTCATTCGACGGACATCTGTCTTTCCGAGTCCAACGGTGTCCGTTTACTCAGCAGGTGGAGTACGGGAGTTATAGAAGATAATTCTTAATCCAGATACAGTTGAGATTCGAACCTGAGAACTGCAAATTACGAGCCTGCCGCTCTACGAGATCAACTTCTTCCCGGATCTGTGAGGAAGGCCAGACCGTAGCAGAAAGAGGACATAAGAAACATCCATGCTTTATCAAGGATTCGAACCCAGCCCCTTTAATCAGTAGCCAATAATAAATCATAATAGAGTTGTTTATTTGATCAAATCAGGCACTTTCATTTCAATTTATAGTTGTCTACGTTTGCATTTTTAAATTTAATGACTTCTTCTTTTAGATTATAAACTTTATTTTACTTCTTTTTAGGCTTTTTCACTCTCTCTTCAAAGTACGTGGCCATTTATTTTTTATTTATTTCTATTTTATTTTTATTACTAGAACTTTACTGTTTCTTTTTTTAATTGTTTTTTATGATATCCAGTGACTTGGCTTATCCTTGTTGACTTTCCCAAGGGAATGTTGATAAGTTAAGCCACTTCTCCTCACTCTTTTAAGCCTTCTGGCATTTTCCTCTCTTTGCTCATTTTGGGTTTAGAGTTTCTGCTATATCTCACAACTTTCGATCGGGATGACATGAATTCTAAATTCTTTCCCCACCATGCCCCAAATTTTTTCCCTTCTAAAACTATTTGCAATTTTATTTATATATTTAATTGTCTCGGTCGTCTCATGGCCGAGTGGTTAGCGCGCTTGGCTACTGATCTAAGGGACCTGGGTTCGAGCCCCAGATAAGACATGGACGTCTGTGTTGTTTTTCCGCTGAGGTCTTGCCATCCTCTCAGACCTACTGTGGCATATAAACTGACAGGTTCCTGTCAGACCTCTGTGGCAAGCAGCTGCTTGAGGGGGTATTTATATTTATTTATTTATTTTAATTGTCTTACTCAATTTACAACTTTTCCTTGTTTTGTATTTATCCAGAGATATGGCTCGTTTGAATAGGCCCCCTTGCGTGGGGAGGCCTTACAGTAGAGCCAGAAAATTGCCCAATTTTGACGACGACGACGACGTTTGTATTTTTATACAATATAAAAAGAGAAAGTCTAGAAAATTTATCACCAATTCTTTATTTTAAAATATTATGTTGCCTAATTGTTTCCATGGAGAATTTATTAATTTTAAGCCTGGAATTAGACTTTAACTGTCTTATTCTTACTGAGAACGATAATTAAAAGAAATCTAATTTGTTATCATTTATTTTTTGGGCAAGAGGAGCAAGCAATTTTTAACTCTTTTTCCTCTACTTTTAGCCAGGACACTTTCATCTGAAAAATGTCCTAAGACATTTAAGCACTTTGCACATAGATCTTACACATTGCCTCGGGAAAGACTTTAATTAAAATTTACACAAATCACCGAGAGCAGCGTAGGTGTAAATGTGTAGGGCAAACAAAACTGAAACTACAAACTCTGTGTCAAAGTAGTTACGTGGCATTTCAGTGTTCAGACAAATGGATTCTTGTATTTTGTAATTAAAAGCTGACAGTGATGAGTGACACGCTGGCCGTGCATGAAACTAAAATTGAGAACTTTATTACTTAATTTTCATTCCAGGGTAGAATTAAAATCGGCATTTTCATTCAGTGGAAGGTTTAGGACAGGAAACTTTATTTTCAAGAAATATGATTTAATACTTGCAGATCACTTTAAACGTACTTGAGTTTCTAATTTTCCAGGACTTCTTTAGAAAATAAATGTTATTGAAGTCATCAGGTAACGATGACTTCAATAACATTCTTACGTTATATCACGAATTTAAATTTAATATTCTCAGCTACAACAGCAAAGGAACTAAAATACAAGTACAGATCACTACAATTCTTTATCTGCGCGGTACAGGACTTCTGCAAAAATAAAATAACTGAAAACCTACTACCCCACTGAACTGGAGTAGAAAAAAGACCTGTTTCGCAGCTGAAGCTCACCGAGGGATCGGGACGAAAAAGCAGTTCAATCCTCTTGGTTTAAAATAATAAAATAAATACCCCCTCAAGCAGCTGCTTGCCACAGAGGTCTGACAGGAGCCTGTCAGTTTATATGCCGTAGTAGAAGATCTGAGAGGATGGCATGACCTCAGCAGAAAACAACACAAACAGCCATGCCTTACCCGGGACTCGAACCCAGGTCCCTTAGATCAGTAGCCAAGCGCGCTAACCACTCGGCCATGGGACATGCGCCCTCTTGGTTTACGTCTTTCGAAATTGCTTTAATCTTTTTCTTTTTACTATGCTCTGATTTTTTAGTGTTTGCGATCCTTTGAAGTCAAAAACTGGTTGGATTAAAGGTCTTAACAAGGACGAAATGAGAGTTCTATAAAAAAAATATACTTGCTATTACGAGGAAATTAGGGGCGGGGGTGGCTCAGTCGGTAGCGCGCCAGGCTCGTAATCTGTAGTTTCCAGGTTCGAGTCCCAGCTGGGTCAGCGTTGAGATTTATCTCCGCAAAATTCCCCGCCCTGCCCACGGTCAGTAGGGGACACCGCTGGGCTTGGAAAGGCCGCCGTCCGTCGGATGGGACGTTAAGCCGTGGCCCCGTGTGCGGGAGAGCCATACCCTGTGCACGATAAAGAACACGCTGGATGACCTTGACGGGAGGCTACCATCTGTCTCCCAACAGCTGTTCCAGTGGGTTCCCTCCCCCAACCTTCTCTGAGCCTTCGGGGTCCATGTGACCTGGCCATTTAGCCCATGGTGTGCAAAAAAGTGCCGCTCAGAGGTAAAACAACCCAACGAGGAAATTATTGTTTCTTTCACTATTCACGTATCTTTTTTAAAAATTTCGGTAAGTGTTAACTAATATTTTGATTTGAAGTTTTGCTCTGAGTTTGAATTGTAATTTTAACAGGATTTTATTCTTTGTCATGAATCTATATTTGCTATTAATAGAGGAATATTATATTATTGAATGTATAAGAAACCGATGTTGGATTCAGAGTTAGTAAGTTAGTAAGATTCGAATTTTTTCTTTCCCAAAACTGAAAGATTAATGCTGGGTTCAGATGATCTCCCACCGCTCTTTTACTTATGTGGATAACACCCACATCCTTCTTTAAGAAATTCGAAGTGTGACCTTAAGGGAGGAATTTGTCCAAAGAGGATACTGGGAAGAGAGATCGTAATCTGCAGTTCCCAGATTCGAGTCCCAATTGGGTCAGCGTTGAAATTTATCGCCGCAAAACTCCCCGTCCTGTCCACGATAAGTAGGGGACACCGATGCGCTTGGAAAGGCCGCCGTCCGTCGGATGGGACGTTAAGCCGTGGCCCCGTGTGCGGGAGAGCCATACCCTGTGCACGTAAAAGAACACGCTGGATGGCCTTGACGGGAGGCTACCATCTGTCTCCTAACAGCTGTTCCCCTCCCCCAACCTTCTCTGAGCCTTCGGGTTCCTCGTGACCTAGCCATTTAGCCCATGGTGTGCAAAAAAGTGCCGCTCAGAGGTAAAACAACCCAACCCATCTGGGAAGAGAGAAGGAGGATGGACGAAGTTCTCTTGAAAATAATTAGAAGACGGAGTGGCATGAGAGTCGGCAGGGAAAGGGGTGGGGGTTCAAGAGCCAAATTTGCTCCCCCCTGCAAAAATTTGTCGAAAAATAAATTTATGTTGAAAAATATCAGGTGTTCGAAAACTAAATGTTTTTTCCTTAACGTAACAAAATGTAATCTTGATTTTTTTTACGCTTTTTTTTTGGAAACATATCATTTCATTTTATTCATTTATATGAAAAGTAATTTTTTACATGTATATTTCAATAACAAGTTTCCCTTTTTTTCGTTTTGTTTCGGTCATCCTTGTATTATGATGTATACACGATTGCTGCATTTGCTATGGCAATTTTTAATGACTGGCTTGATCTAATTATTTCTATCCTGAAACATTGATTTGTGTCCTTCCCCCTCCCCTTCTGAAAATAAGTTTTCCCACTAGTGGACAAATTCCTGCCGATGCCCACGTGGAATGGTAGAAACAACGAGATGGAAATCTTTGAGTAACTGGAATAATCTAAATCAGTGGAAATTAAGTTTAGACCAGGAAATTGGAGTTGTTTCCAGACAGGACCATCTGTAACCTTAAGTTAACAGGGGTGCTGAATTACTGTACCTCTTTCTTTGCACACAATGGGCTAAATGGACAAGTCACAAGAACCCGAGGGTTGTTTTATTTTACCTCTGAGCGGCATTTTTTTGCACACCATGGGCTAAATGGCCAGGTCACATGGACCCCGATGGCTCAGAGAAGGTTGGGGGGAGGGGACCCACGGGAACAGCTGTTGGGAGACAGATGGTAGCCTCCCGTCAAGGCCATCCAGCGTGTTCTTTAACGTGCACAGGGTATGGCTCTCCCGCACACGGAGCCGCGGCTTAACGTACCATCCGACGGACGGCGGCCTTTCCAAGCCCATCGGTGTCCCCTACTGACCGTGGGCAGGGTGGGGAATTTTGCGGAGATAAATCTCAACGCTGACCCAGCTGGGACTCGAACCTGGGAACTACAGATTACGAGCCTGGCGCGCTACCGACTGAGCCACCCCCGCTCAGAACCCGAGGGTTCAGAGGAGTTTGGGGGAAGAGGACCCACTGGATAGCTGTTAGAACGCAGATGGAAGCTACCCATCAGGGTCATCCAAGGTATTTTTTTAAAGTGCAACAGGGTATAGCTCTTCCTCACAAGGAGCCACGGCTTTACGCCCCATCTGACGAATCGCCATCCCTTCCAAGCCCATCGGTGTCCCCTACTGACCATGGGCAGAGTGGGCAGTTTTGCGGAGAC
Organism: Ryuthela nishihirai; assembly: GCA_038380435.1. Lineage (NCBI taxonomy): Eukaryota > Metazoa > Arthropoda > Arachnida > Araneae > Heptathelidae > Ryuthela > Ryuthela nishihirai. The sequence continues at coordinate 122,122,148 of JAWZYU010000001.1, read as the reverse complement.
AAATTTCAATGCTGACCCAGCTAGGACTCGAACCTGGTAACTACAGATTACAAGCCTGTCGTGCTAACGACTAAGGCAACCCCCGCCCTACTTAGTGAACAGCCACTAGGAAAACGCTGTGTTCCAAACAGAGGCAGAAAAATTTCTGTACTTGAAAACATACATTTCTAATGGGTAAGGAATTGGGGAAAAAACTACATTGTTAAGGAATCAAGGAAGCATCTTCATTGAAAACCAAAAACATACATATTTTAATGAGTACTATGAATTGGCAAAATGGTTTAGTTATGCCCTTAAAAATGTTGTCAACAAATTGGAAGAAATTAACCACATTCAGTATCATCATATTATATATAACGGGGATAATTCCGGGAGGGTGGACATTGAGGACGTCATCGGTGGTTGAAATTTTCGGTTTCCCTGTGGTTCCTCGGCTACCTGAGCGATCGGACCAAATTTGGTGGGATGATCGCACCTAGTTCTAACTCTGTTGGGGTAACAGATCGGGTTCCTAGGTGCCCTGGGTCGGTGGTGATCCTCGAAAAGTGTCCGAAATTTCCGGTGGCGCTGCAGTGGCCTACCTTGTAAATGGAGTAGTACGTGTCCAGAGCTGGGAATAAAGTTATGAATGTGCATATGTTTGGCGCCAAACTTTGGGTGGGATTTAATTGTGACTGGAATGGTGGAAAGCCGTCCCGTGACCGAGTGGTTAGCGCGCTTGGCTACTGATCTAAGGGACCTGGGTTCGAGCCCCGGATAAGGCATGGACGTTTGTGTTGTCTTTCTGCCGAGGTCTTACCATCCTCTAAGACCTTCTACTATGATATATAAACTGACAGGCTCCTGTCAGACCTTGTGGCAAGCAGCTGCTTGAAGGGATATTTATTTAATGCCGTCCCATGGCTGAGTGGTTAGAACGCATGGCTACTAATCTAAGGGGCCTGGGTTCGAGCCCCGTGTTATGCATGGATGTGCGTGTTGTTTTTCTGCTGAGGTCCTGCCATCCTCACAGACCTTCTACTATGGCATATATATATATTTATAGGATGTCTCAAAAATACAGGTACAAACTTTTAGGGGAGGTAGATAACATCTAAAGGAATGAGAATTGCATAGGAACCCATAACCGGAAACGTCACCATAAGTCAATAGGCGGCGCTGTTCATCAGTGCGCTAGAGGGGAAATTTCGGATTTCCTCATTCGAGCGGTAGTCGGCTGACGAAGAGCATGCAAAGGTATTCGAACAGGGAGCTGGCAGACATGCACTTAGTGTATGGAATAGCTGAGGGCAACGGACGAGCCGCTCAACGAATGTATCAAGAACGCTTCTCACACAGACATGTATCGGGCCACCGTTTGTTTGCGCGTGCGCATCAAAATTTGTGCGATTATGGGTCATTAAGGAGTAGCAGAAGTGAGGGCAGGCCACGATCGACGCTTACTTCCGCCATGGAAGAAAGTGTGTTGGATGCCGTGGAGACTAATCCTAGTACCAGCACACGTGCCGTTGTCTCTGCCTGAGGAGTGTTTTGTTGCAGTGTACAGCGTGTTTTGCACGGAGAGTCCTTACACCTCTTTCATCTCCAAAGAGTTCAGTTACTTCTCCCCGCAGATCATCCTGCACGTGTGCGTTTTGTGCAGTGGTATCTCCAAGAAAGTGCCCAAGATGTGAATTTCCCAGCTTATGTTTTGTTTACTGATGAGGCCAGTTTCACTGGGGATGGCGTATTCAATCAGCACAATGCGCATTTGTGGGTTCATGAGAACCTCCACGGTGTGCGCACCCATGTGGCACAACATCGTTTCGCAGTAAATGTATGGGCAGATTTGGTCGGCGACTGCTTAGTCGGGCCATACCTTTTACCATCCTGCATGACCTCCGCGAAGTATCTGATCTTTCTGGAACAGGTTTTACCAGGCTTACTTGCCTGAGACGCAACATGTGGTTCAACATGATAGGGCGCCTCCCTATTATGGAAGGTGTGTTCGTGCGCATTTGAACATGTCTTTTGGGCAACGATGGATTGGGCGTGCTGGACCAGTTGCCTGGCTCCCACGCTCACCTGATTTAACGAGCGTTGATTTCTCTCTGTGGGGGCTCCTCAAAGCTACCGCGTATGAATCGCCTGTGGAGTCTGACATGGATCTCGTGGCAAGACTCGTATGCGCTGCTGCTACTATCAAAGAAACTCCAGGTGTGTTCGACCGTATCCGGCAATCAATGTTCCGTTGGTGTCAGGCATGCATCGCGTATCATGGTGGAAACATCGAGCATCTGCTGTAACATTATGAAATATATCATCTAGTACGCCATTTGTAATAATTATGTCCAATAAATGTTTTCCCATTAATCACTGTCTTGTGTCCTTTCAGATCTTGTACCTCTGCTACCACTTTCCCATGACGTTTCTGGTTATGGGTTCCTATGCAATTCTCATTCCTTTAGATGTTATCTACCTCCCCTAAAAGTTTGTTCCTATATTTTTGAGACACCCTGTATATATTCTACTATGGCATAATAAATAAATAAATAAATACCCCCTCAAGCAGCTGCTTGCGACAGGCTCCTGTCAGACCTCTGTGGCAAGCAGCTGCTTGAGGGGGTATTTATTTATTTATTATTATGGTGGAAAGCTATGAATGAAATTATTGATGGGGAGAGTTATCGATCAGTTTCGCGCCAAACGCTCTGCATGAGTATTACTAACATTGATGATTTTGTTGTATGAGCTATTAGCTCTGTTACAATGAGGCCCACCCGAAGTGGGACCCCCCGAAGTGGGACCACCTTGTTGTGGTGGTGGTGGGGGGGTGCCTCTGAGAAGTTGGGTTCAGCTCGCTGGTTCTCCGGGGTTCACGAGATCTTGTAACCTCTGGTGGAGAGGGCTTGTTGAGGGCCTGCGGACTGGTTCTAGGGGGGGGGGCGGTCCAGTGGGCTTATTGACTTGTCCCGTAGATCGTAGATCGGTCATTCATTTTTTAGGGTACCAGGTACATGGGTACCCATAACCTCTTCCATCTGAATATGTGCCTGGTTGGCATCAGTGTAAACACATCTTTGTAAAATAAACCACCAATGGTGGGTCCCGAAGGACAATTGACTTGTCCCCTGAGAAGCTCCGGTTTGTAGCCCCGGTTGAGGGGCCGTACTTGAGGGTCTGCGGACTGGGCTTGGAGAACCCGGTCCAGTGGGCTCATCGATGCAATCTCAGTGATATCGTGGGTCGGAAGACTATTCACTGGGGGGCTTTGGCCCGCTCACAATGGAGAGGACGAAGTTGAAGGCTCGCGACCGGGAGTGACTAACCTGGTTGACGGGCTTATCGATGGAAAAGCCAAACTAAAAGTCCCCAGCAACTCTTTTCGGCTGCCAAGATTAGGATTATTGAATGACATGGTGGAGAATCTGAAGGTGCCTCTGTGAAACTGGGTGCCGGCTCGTCGGTGTTTCTGGCGCGCCTTGCGGCCTCGATGGAGGGGCTGGCTGGGGTCCGCGACTGGGAGGGCTGATAAGTCCACCTAACTGGGCCGATAAGAAGTCCTAGGTCGTCTTGGTGCCCCGATGGAGAGGCTTTCCTGAGGGCCTGCCGACTGGAATGGATCCCCAGTCGAGTGGGCTCCTATATTGCCCCTGCGAAGTCTGGGGTGTCATGGAGTCGGGATGGAGTGGCCTTGTGGGGGTCTGCAGACTGGGATTGGAGTCCCCGGTCATGGGGTTCATCATCTCGGCCGCAGTGAAGTCCGGGCACGAAGTATTGCTGGGAAGACCGCCAGTTGGTGTCCCGGCGGAGAAGACAAAGTCGAAGGTCATGCCGAACGGGAGTGCGGCCCTATTAAGTGTGACTTGTCGATGGGAGAGCTTGGGGACTCTCCATCATGATAACTTTCCTGTGCAAAAAGTTAGGATTACTTAAAAAGTTTGGCATCTAAATTCAAAAATTATCATCTTATCTGTATTGAAAATTGATGTGGTCTAAATCCAGTGAGTTATTTGGCTCTATTAGGCAATGATCAAAATTCGAAAAGCCCACTCACTGCACCTCAATGATTATCTCAACAGACTTGTTTCTGAAAGTAAGGTCTCTCTCTTCACCAGGTCTTCTCCCGATGCGAATGGCAGGATCCAAAAGAATGTTCTCTGGCCGAGGCGTCTGTGGATTGTGGTTTCATGGCAACTCCCTCAAGGTGGTGTGCTATCCTGTATAGCGGTACACCGGGATTGCCATACTATATTACTTTGTTACAATGAGGGACCGGTTGGACGGGCTTAATATAGAGTTATCCATTCTTAGATAGGGACGTGGGAAACAAAATCAAGTGATCAGTGAAACCCAGCAGAGTGTTGCCAGTGATCGTGGAAGTTCCAGAAACAGAAAAGAGAAATATTGAAATTTACTAAAGAAAAGTGATATAAAATTATTGTGTGTGTGTGTGGTGGTGGTGGGGGGGGTATAAGTCCTGTAGACATGGAACTCATGGAATGATGAGCTGAAAAAATTTGGTTTTGCCATGAGTGGGATTCGAACTCACGTCTCCAGGAAACATTCCTGTTATGCCAGTCAGCTCATCATTTCATGAATTCCATGTCTACAGGACTTATCTTGTGATTCTTTACTACATAGATATAGTTTAAAGCAGACGTCGGCATCCTTTTTTGGCTGCGGGTCAAAATCAACCAAAATGTGACTATTAAGAAGATAGTTCGGGTCAATGGGTATTTTCATTTTAAAACAGTCCGTTAGTGAATAATAAAATAAATTTTATTGAGAAAACTATTACAATATGCTTTTAAAACTCAAAACATAAAAAAAATTATAATTATAATAATTATAAAAACAAATATATTTGTCAAGTTTTAGTTCATTAATAATTTATGAACTTTATTTATAAGTGTTCTCTTCGTTATCAATGGCTCCCCTGATGCTGAATTTGTGACGTCAATTTAATCGTCTGGTTCATACTTAGTCACCTTAAGACGAATACAAGCGTCTGAATTTTCGGTAGTTAATCTGCTGCTGTTCTTACTTAAAATCAGTTTCGTATGTGAAAATATTTGTTCCCATTTATAAGTAGAACCGAACGCGGACAAAATGGCAAAGCCAATTTTTTTCAAAGATGAAAACTTCATAGGAAGTGATGCCCAACACGATGATATCAGGAGAAGATGATTATCTTCCGTGTTTTCTAAATCTTTCCGCAAAGTCTTGAATTTGTCCGTCCACAACGTTGAACTTTTAAAATCAATCATTTCTAAACTTAAATTGTCAATTTTAAGATATTCAAAATACTGCAAATCTGAAACATTTTCCTCTATTTCGTCGGGCTTTATTATAAATGTAAACATTTCGCCGTGCTTCTTAAAACTTTGAAATCTACTTTCAAATTCACTTTTAATCTTCAAAATACAACTCTCCAACATATTTAGATTGCTTTCATCGATATTTTCTTTCTCATGTTGGGTTTTTAGTAAGGGAAAGAAAAGAAATACTTTAGTTTTTATGTCAGTTTCAAATAATATTAATTTCGAACAAAAACTCTTCCATTCCTCGTACATTTTCAAAATTGCGTGGTTATTTCCTTGGAGTCGTACGTTGAAATCATTATAATGGTTCATTATGTCTGTTAAGAACAAAAATCTTAAAAACCATTGTTTATCATTGAGCTCGAGATCATTTTCACCGATTTCGTAAAGAAATATTTGTATATCATCAAAGCACTCTACAAATCTATTAAGAACTTTGCCTCGACTTAACCATCGTACTTCAGCACGTAACAGTAAATCTCCCTATTTCGATTAAATTTCCTCCAAAAAAGCTTTGAAGCGCCTGTGTGTTAATGCAGATCGTGCTACTATTATGTTTACGATCTTAACAACCTTTTCCATTACATTCTTAAGTTGTTGCGTAGATGCCTTTGCAAATAAAATTTCTTCATTCTTCTTCATCTATGATACAATGGAACGATAAAAGTGGGCGGCCAAGTTCATTTCACATTAGTTTCACAAATCCAACATTTTTTCCTCTCATAGCTGGAGCACATTCAGTTGTTATGGAAAACAATTTACTTTTTAAATCCAATATTTTCCCATTTTTGAAATTTGTAAACTCTTGCACTTGACGGAAAATATCAATGCCTTTGGTCGTGTCATTCATTGAAGCCAGAACGCATAGTTCTTCATTGACGTTCGAACTATTTATTGATGCAAATCTAATAATAATTGCCAGCCTAGCCATACTATTTACATCGGTACTTGCATCGAGTGCAGTGATAATTACGTCACTAGATAACAAATCATTTTTGACCTGTGCGTCAATATTTTTTGCCATATCTTCAATGCGACGCTGAACTGTTCTGGCCGACAATGGCATTTCTTTAATTCTCTCAATTATTTGTTTTTTTATTTGCGAAGTCATTGAATAAGTGTTAGGAACAATATATGAATGCGTTTTTCAAAAATTCACCGTCTGTAAACGGTTTTCCGTTGGTACCAATGCTAAGAGCTACAATAAAGCTGGCAGATGTAGCGTAATTGTGGCTGGTAACAAATCTCTTCAAAAATTTATTTTGTTTACCATAATTTAATACACGTTTAGCAATGTATTCATATTTTTCATATTTTGGCATTTCACTCACATCGTTATGTTTTGAAGAAAAGTGTCGCTCAATATTGTAAATCCTGGCGGTAATTATATCTGTACATAAAGTACATATCAATTTGTCACCATTTCCCATACATCCATACTTTTCAGTCCACACATCTTGAAATAATCTCTTTTTTGCTTTTTGTTTGTCCATGGTAATTAAAATAATAATTATTTCGCTTAGGTAACTGTTCTCGCGCTTCTGAACTACTGTTTATTCACGTTAAAGACGAAGTAAACCAAGACAGGAGTAGATGCGTGATCATCAGGTGGGCAGGGCTCCTATTCGTCGGCTGCAGGTGGCACGCAGTCAGAGAGCCCAGCCGACGAATAGGAGCCCTGATCACGTGCTGATCATGTGCTGATCACACATCTACACTTGTTTACATCTACTTCGTCTTTAACGTGAATAAACAAACGACACGCTCGTCGGGTAATGATGAGATTCGTTCGGACAATGTCTCTGTATTCCGCCTATGTTCATTTCTGCGACTTTGTAATCAAACCAAAATTTTAATCTTATTATTTTTACTTTCTCAAAGTGTTTGTTTCATGTTTATGTTTTATAATTTATTTTTATATATTATACTTTATTTGCGGAACTCAAGTGGGTCACTGGAAATTTTCAAATGGGTCACTTGGTGACCCGCGGGTCATAGGTTACCGACGCCTGGTTTAAAGCATCATCGGATACTTAATACATTTAATTTCATCGGATACTTAATTATATGAAATTTCAGTGGAAGCTCCATTGTGGTGGTTAAAAATTTTATGTTGATTTTAGTGCCTAGAAGAAAATTTTTTTTTTTCTAGGCAATTTTTTTTTCATATTGATTTTTATGCCTAGAAGAAAATTTTTAGTCTTATTTTTGATTTCTTTAAAAGCCATGTACAACTCGAAACGAATAACAATGGGAAATATACAAGTGCATCTAATACAGGCAGTGGTGTGTTAGAGCTTGATCAGCAATGACAAGGTTGGGTTGTTGGGTTGTTTTACCTCTGAGCGGCACTTTTTTGCACACCATGGGCTAAATGGCCAGGTCACATGGACCCCGAAGGCTCAGAGAAGGTTGGGGGAGGGGACCCACTGGAACAGCTGTTGGGAGACAGATGGTAGCCTCCCGTCAAGGCCATCCATCATGTTCTTTAACGTGCACAGGGTATGGCTCTCCTGCACATAGGGCCACGGCTTAACGTCCCATCCGACGGACGGCGGCCTTTCCAAGCCCATCGGTGTCCCCTACTGACCGTGGGCAGGGCGGGGAATTTTGCGGAGATAAATCTGAACGCTGACCCAGCTGGGACTCGAACCTGGGAACTACAGATTACGAGCCTGGCGCGCTACCGACTGAGCCACCCCCGCCCCAGCAATGACAGAGTACCCAGAATATAGGCCATGGAGGTAGGAAGAGGGGGCTATCTCTTAGCAGGGGTCACTAGTGTAGACGCGGAAAACGCAGTAGCCATGTTGTCCCCTACTCAGAAAGCCGCACGCTGCACGTCAGTTGCAATACATCTGAATGTTTTATATGATACTTCTCAATAAAATCGCAATTGTTTCATGTGCGAAAAAGATTCTTATTCAGCATTTAAAGTTTTTATATATTCCTTTTGTAGTAATAGTGATTGAAACCCTTTGATTAAATTAGCAGACTTTTTCGACAATTATTGCTAAATAAAATCGTTTTTTTTGTTGGGAGGTCAATAGTTTATTTTTAATAAAAAAACTGCTTTTTTAGGCTTCGGATTTGCATTCACGTTTGTTTTTAAACACAGTTTTTTAACCCCACTTAAGGTTAGTCAACAAATCAGACATCAAATGAAAGCTACGCAGCATCTTTTTCGTAAAATAGGGATTGATTAGGTAACGATTAATAGGTAAACGAAAAACTTCATAATCTTCGACATAATTCCCCGCCCTGCCCACGGTCACTAGACACCGATTGGCTTGGAAAGGCCGCCGTCCGTCGGATAGGACATTAAGCCGTGGCCCCGTGTGCGGGAGAGACATACCCTGTGCACGTTAAAGAACACGCTGGATGGCCTTGACGGGGAGCTACCATCTGTCTCCCAACAGCTGTTCCAGTGGGTCCCCTCCCCCAACCTTCTCTGAGCCTTCGGGGTCCATGTGACCTGGCCATTTAGCCCATGGTGTGCAAAAAAGTGCCGCTCGTAGGTAAAACAACCCAACCCAACCCATAATCTTCGAAAACATGATTCCCATATGGGCAAGAGGAGATATGTCTTTTTCTAGTTAGGCATAATCCGACCAAAAAGAGTGGAGATCTTACACCAATTTCTGCTGTTTTGATTTCTATCCTTTTCTTATTATTTATTTATGTGACAGCGATTGTTCATGTTTCAAATTTTAATCGTTATTGATGTCATATTTAGGGTTAGCATTTTCAAAGTCTAAGGCTCTAATTTATTTCTCATTTCTTGAAGATGAATATGTGTGCTTTTCGTTCTTCTTGAAACTGAAAGTGTTTTTTTCAATCCAAATGAAGCGGTTCGAAGTTGTTTCTTTAGACTACAGTAAACCTTCATGTAAATGCTTCCTTTTCGAATTACACTGTGCTTTTAATCGCTTGCTTTTAATGAGCTTAGAAAACACACACACAGAAAAGATAAGAAGCTTTTGAAGTAATAAACTGATTTAGTTTAAAAAGAATGAAGAAATCTTATTTAGGGATTCTTCTAAGCGTTGTATTTTGCACCTTCAACCAATCAAGACCGTGGAATAAATTAACACGAAAAGGAAAGGTATTTAGTTTGCTCTAGTTGAGTAAATGGATTAAGTTCATTTATTACTGTTAATCCGATAAATGCAAAGAATTTTTTCTTTTGATAGTTTAGCAAAGCTAAATTAGATAAAAGGGAACTAATCTCATATCTCTATTGGTTAAAGATACTTTTAAAGAGGAAGCAAAGATTGAATACAACAACCCATTATGGTGAATATTTTATTAGGATGAAAATTAGCATATTTTATGTTCCATTTGTGTTTAAATATATGCATTACTTTTTCCTTTTTGAAAATATGCTTGCAATTATTTTTACAATTATTTTATTTATCTCCGAAAAATTCCCCGCCCTGCCCACGGTTAGTAGGGGACACCGATGGGCCTGGAAGGGCCGTCGTCCGTCGCATGGGAAGTTAAGCCGTGGCTCCCTGTGCGAGAGAGCCATACCTTGTGCACGTTAAAGAACATACTGGATGGCCTTGACGGGAGGCTACCATCTGTCTCCCAACAGCTGTTCCAGTGGGTCCCCTCCCCCAACCTTCTCTGAGCCTTCGGGGTCCATATGACCTGGCCATTTAGCCCATGGTGTGCAAAAAAGTGCCGCTCAGAGGTAAAACAACCGAACCCTCCCCCTCCCCCAACCTTCTCTGAGCCTTCGGGGTCCATGTGACCTGGCCATTTTTAACCCATGGTGTGCAAAAAAGTGCCGCTCAGAGGTAAAACAACCGAACCCAACCCCTCCCCCAACCTTCTCTGAGCCTTCGGGGTCCATGTGACTTGGCCATTTAACCCATGGTGTGCAAAAAAAGTGCCGCTCAGAGGTAAAACAACCGAACCCAACCCCTCCCCCAACCTTCTCTGAGCCTTCGGGGTCCATGTGACTTGGCCATTTAACCCGTGGTGTGCAAAAAAGTGCCGCTCAGAGGTAAAACAACCCAACTCTGCACCTACACAATGTAACTCTGGGGCTGATGATATATCAGGCTAGAGATATATCAGCTCAAGACTGTGATAGCAATCAAATTGTCGCTGGCTCCTATCGAAATCATGTCACTACCTTAAAAGCATTCATCCACTTGCCACCTTATAGCTCTGAAAGGTTTGGCGATAAAATTACTTTCCTGTTCAAAGTGCTTTCCATCAATGCGTAAATATAGGAAAATATGTACAGGCATCACAGAGCAGTCGCCATGACTTCAGATATTGAAGATTCAGCTCCACCACAGGACAAAATAGTAGAATTTGAAAAAGGATAGTTGTCAAGAGTTTCATAATTGTTCATTTCTTTACTCTGGGATTAACTACGTAATTTAAATCAACTATTTCGTTATAGACAGAATAATTGATTGTCCAGAATTTTTGATTTTATTTTTTTATGAGTTTTTTAAGTTAAAAATTTTTCATACCTTTCTTTTCGGATAAAATATTTTTATTATTAATTGTGATGAAAGTGAAGGGAGAGGATTGAGGGGGAGGGAGGCATGACCAACTTTCTCCTCCCTCCCCAGATCCGACCCTTCTCTGTCCTACGGGGCGGGGGTGGCTCAGTCGGTAGCGCGCCAGGCTCGTAATCTGTAGTTCCCAGGTTCGAGTCCCAGCTGGGTCAGCGTTGAGATTTATCTCCGCAAAATTCCTCGCCCTGCCCACGGTCAGTAGGGGACACCGATGGGCTTGGAAAGGCCGCCGTCCGTCGGATGGGACGTTAAGCCGTGGCCCCGTGTGTGGGAGATCCATACCCTGTGCACGTTAAAGAACACGCTGGATGGCTTTGACGGGAGGCTACCATCTGTCTCCTAACAGCTGTTCCCCTCCCCCAACCTTCTCTGAGCCTTCGGTGTCCATGTGACCTGGCCATTTAGCCCATGGTGTGCAAAAAAGTGCCGCTCAGAGGTAAATACAACCCAACAACAACCCTCTCTGACCTACATGTTATAAAGCAAAATCCCTGCCATTTTGTTGGCGTGTTCAAGATTTTTGCTGCTATTCCTTTCGAACGTCATCTCCCCTCGCTATTTTCTCGGTTCACTTTTTTTTCGGTCTCCGTTTCTTCAGTGACCATTTTTCTTCCTTGTAACCCAAGAGAAGTTAAATATTTAACTGATTCTCCAGTTATTTGCTATTAATGACGACCAAGAGTCGACGACCTCACGATCTAATGATGGCATTAGCCATCGCAGTTTCAGCTTCCTAAGCACTTAATGATGCATTTTCCTTCCTTAAAGCCCCGTCTGTTGATTCTGCATCCGAAAGACTGTCTCAGCGCAACCAGACCTTGTCTTCTGTAATAAATTCAATGCAGCAAAGCCATCACAGGTGAAAGTTCACGAAAAGGACTTAACGCACTTTCATTCGGCGGTATCGCTGCTGTATTGGAGCAACAACATTCCTAAAGCTATAACTTCCTCATGGTAATTTGTCTCTCTGTCAATAGCAGATTGTTCCAAATGTCGTTAACCACTTCGATCAAACTCTAAAGACAAGGTTTGTAATTACTTTTGTAAACATGCGGTCATTAAACTCCACTTCAACCATCCAGCTCTCAGGGAATGATTTGTTTCACCCTGTCAGACATAAATGCAATTAAGCCCCCCCAAATGGTTTATGTTGTAGTTGCTGATAACTCTTTATGTAAAATATATTTCCGTTCGCGTTTTAATTGGATATCTCTGTCGTCTGTACAGGGAGAAGTAGACTGCGTTCTTACGATATTTGTTGCTAAAGGTTTGCTGTCTGTATGTAGTCCAAAAGAAGCGCGAAGAGTTCCAGGGTCCTGGGCAGAGATATTCAGTAGTCCCAAATATTAGATTAACTGCTTAGATTAGATAGAACTGCTTTGTGCCACGGGGGAATTTCAAATCGTTCGCTGGGGCGGGGGTGGCTCAGTCGGTAGCGCGCCAGGCTCGTAGTCTGTAGTTCCCAGGTTCGAGTCCCAGCTGGGTTAGCGTTGAGATTTATCTCCGCAAAATTTCCCCGCCCTGCCCACGGTCACTAGAGGACACCGATTGGCTTGAAAAGGCCGCCGTCCGTCGGATAGGACGTTAAGCCGTGGCCCCGTGTGCGGGAGAGACATACCCTGTGCACGTTAAAGAACACGCTGGATGGCCTTGACGGGGAGCTACCATCTGTCTCCCAACAGCTGTTCCAGTGGGTCCCCTCCCCCAACCTTCTCTGAGCCTTCGGGGTCCATGTAACCTGGCCATTTAGCCCATGGTGGGCAAAAAAGTGCCGCTCAGAGGTAAAACAACCCAACCAACTGATGTGACGGAGGTTCTCTTTCCTCCTGTAGTTGATATATGCGATAAAAATTAAAAACATTACGAAAATATTAGATAAAATAGTCACGCTTTTATTAGAGGCGGGGGTTGATTCTAGGGTTACAGCAACAGGCTCTCAATCTACAGGTCCCAAGTCCCAGTCCTACTTGTGCCAGCGTTAGGATTTATCACCGCTAACCCTTACTTTGCATTCGGTGATAAATGAGACTCCAAATGGCTTGGAAAGGCCGCTATTCATCGGATGGAGTTTTAAGCCGTGGCACCGTGCGAAAGACAAAAAATCCTACCCTATGCACTTTGAAGAACATGTTGGATGGGCTTGACGGAATGCTTCCATCTGTCTCCTAACAGCTGTTCAGTGGATCCCCTTCCCCCCAAAGTCTCTGAACCCTAGGATCCTTGGGGCGAGGGTGGCTCAGTCGGTAGCGCGCCAGGCTCGTAATCTGTAATTCCCAGGTTCGAGTCCCAGCTGGGTCAGCGTTGAGATTTATCTCCGCAAATTTCCCCGCCCTGCCCACGGTCAGTAGGGCACACCGATGGGCTTGGTAAAGGCCGCCGTCCGTCGGATGGACGTTAAGCTGTGACCCCGTGTGTGGGAGAGCCATACCCTGTGCACGTTAACACTCTGGATGGCTTGACGGGAGGCTATCATCTGTCTCCCAACAGCTGTTCCAGTGGGTCCCCTCCCCCAACCTTCTCTGAGCCTTCGGGGTTCATGTGACCTGGCCATTTAGCCCATGGTGTGCAAAAAGTGCCGCTCAGAGGTAAAACAACCCAACGTTAAAGAACACGCTGGATGGCCTTGACGGGACTGTCTCCCAACAGCTGTTCCAGTGGGTCCCCTCCCCCAACCTTCTCTGAGCCTTCGGGGTCCATGTGACCTGGCCATTTAGCCCATGGTGTGCAAAAAAGTGCCGCTCAGAGGTAAAACAACCCAACGTTAAAGAACACGCTGGATGGCCTTGACGGGAGGCTACCATCTGTCTCCCAACAGCTGTACCAGTGGGTCCCCTCCCCCAACCTTCTCTGAGCCTTCGGGGTCCATGTGACCTGGCCATTTAGCAATATGTATATTGGAAAGTCCTTTTTGTATGTTATGAAGTTCCCCAGGAAATCGCTGCAGTTGAAGTGCAAATAAATGTTTCCTGGTGTAAAAAAATAAATTGCAATTTAATAATATTTCCCAGCTGAGTAATCGCAATGCCGCTCAAAGCTTTTTTTATTCGTATAATAATTTAATGAACTATTATGTACTTACAACTTAGAAGCAAATTACTTGCAAGGATTAATTTCTTGAGACCCACATTGGGAAATTCTAGGTCAGAGGTGGAAGTTTGTCAAGTGAATTTTTTATGATAAAGCTTTAGAAGCTTTCTTTGTTCAGTACTTAATCACGTGTTTGATCACTGAAAAGATTTTTGAACGAAAAAAAAAAGATTAAATTTAATTTCGAAAGAACACTTGTTAAACAAAAAGCTAACATTAAAGTCCTTTTAGGGATTTTATTTCCTCAACAAAGGGGGATTTGTTAAGCTTTATCATAAAAAGCACTTAGGTTGGGTTGTTTTACCTCTGAGCGGCACTTTTTTGCACACCATGGGCTAAATGGCCAGGTCACATGGACCCCGAAGGCTCAGAGAAGATTGGGGGAGGGGACCCACTGGAACAGCTGTTGGGAGACAGATGGTAGCCTCCCGTCAAGGCCATCCAGCGTGTTCTTTAACGTGCACAGGGTATGGCTCTCCCGCACACGGGGCCACGGCTTAACGTCCCATCCGACGGACGGCTACCTTTCCAAGCCCATCGGTGTCCCCTACTGACCGTGGGCAGGGCGAGGAATTTTGCGGAGATAAATCTCAACCCTGACCCAGCTGGGACTCGAACCTGGGAACTACAGATTACGAGCCTGGCGCGCTACCGACTGAGCCACTCCCGCCCCTAAAAAGCACTTAACAAGTTAGGTAATGTGTGAATGGATATTGTTAAAAATTGCAGTAGAAGTGACCCTATAATGACCCCGAAGTGACCAAAGGAGGTATTTTGGGCTAAAAGAGGTTGGATTATTTTACCTCTGAATAGCCCTTTTTTTACACACAATGAACTAAAGGGTCAGGTCACAAAGACCCAGACAGACTCTAACGCGAAGTGTGTACAGAAGATTTTTAATTTTGCATTAAAAATATTAAATGTTTTGCTTTTACAACCACCTAAGAAGAAAATAAAGTAATCGAAATGGATATGGGAATTTTATTAAGTAATAAAGTTTTGTTCATAAATAGCTAAATTAATGTAACAAATTAATATTTTACATAGCATATAACTTGAAATATTCAATTCGCAGTAGAATTTAAATAGCAAATTATTCATTTGAATTTAAAAGTCTTCCTTCGTCGCTTTTTTTCTTTGCTTTGGGAATAAGCAAATCACTCGAAATTATCAAAAGCATCATTTTTATGTTTGTGCGAATGGGACTCTCCGTGTCAAATATTTCAACCCCGATAACTCTTTAAATATCAAACGTACATTTACTAAAATCGAAATTCGGAAAAATTTCATTGAATTTACAGTTTTTCTTTAGCTTATTTAAATAAAAACTATGGGAAATTCGGGCTTGCAAAGACCCCAAGGTTCAGAGAAGATTAGGAGAAGGGGACCCATTGGAACAGCTGTTAAGAGACAGAGGGAAGATTCTCGTAAGGCCATTCAATGCGTTCATTAACGTGCACAGGATATGGTTCTCTCGAACACGGGTTGGGTTGGGTTGTTTTACCTCTGAGCGGCACTTTTTTTGCACAACATGGGCTAAATGTCCAGGTCACAAGGACCCCGAAGGCTCAGAGAAGGTTGGAGGAGGGGACCCACTGGAACAGCTGTTGGGAGACAGATAGTAGCCGCCCGTCAAGGCCATCCAGCGTGTTCTTTAACGTGCACAGGGTATGGCTCTCCCACACACGAGGCCACGGCTTAACGTCCCATCCGACGGACGGCGGTCTTTCCAAGCCCATCGGTGTCCCCTACTGACCGTGGGCAGGGTTGGGTTGTTTTACCTCTGAGCGGCACTTTTTTTTGCACAACATGGGCTAAATGTCCAGGTCACAAGGACCCCGAAGGCTCAGAGAAGGTTGGGGGAGGGGACCCACTGGAACAGCTGTTGGGAGACAGATAGTAGCCGCCCGTCAAGGCCATCCAGCGTGTTCTTTAACGTGCACAGGGTATGGCGCTCCCACACACGGGGCCACGGCTTAACGTCCCATCCGACGGACGGCGGTCTTTCCAAGCCAATCGGTGTCCCCTACTGACCGTAGGCAGGTCGGGGAGTTTTGCGGAGATAAATCTCAACGCTGACCCAGCTGGTACTCGAACCCTCGGACACGGGACGACGGCTTAAAGTCGTACCCGAGAGAAAGTGTAAGACTTTATTTCTCCACAGAGATAATCTGAGGATGTATTCTCATTTTCTTCCAGTGTTCAATTTAATCCCAGGTGAGATTACGATTTTGGCGCCCTACCGGGTGAACCAACCTCTGCCACGCTAAAAGAGGTAAATCAATCTTATGACACTAAAACATTATGTAAGATGCCCCTGATGTATTTCGTTGATATGTAGATGAAGTACAGTAAGTGTCCGAAAGGTGAAGAGGAACAATAATTATCATTTATTAAAATTATATAAATATATATCTAATCTGTTCAACTTTCTCTTGGGGCGGGGGTGGCTCAGTCGGTAGCGCGCCAGGCTCGTAATCTGTAGTTCCCCGGTTCGAGTCCCAGCTGGGTCAGCGTTGAGATTTATTTCCGCAAAATTCCCCGCCCTGCGCACGGTCAGTAGGGGACACCGATGGGCTTGGAAAGGCCGCCGTCCGTCGGATGGGACGTTAAGCCGTGGCTCCGTATGCGTGAGAGCCATACTCTGTGCACGTTAAAGAACAAGCTGGATGGCCTTGACGGGAGGCTACCATCTGTCTCCCAACAGCTGTTCCAGTGGGTCCCCTCCCCCAACCTTCTCTGAGCCTTCGGGGTCCATGTGACCTGGCCATTTAGCCCATGGTGTGCAAAAAAGTGCCGCTCAGAGGTGAAACAACCCAACTTTCTCTTGGGATTATATTCGAGAGTTATCCTACAGATTACATCTTTCTTTCTTATCAGATCTTTTTTCAAAGATCAGATCATTTATGCCTTGTTTTTTTGAGACGAGTTGCTCAGTCAGTAGCGTGCCAGGCTTGTAACGTGCAGTTCCAGTTCGAGTCCCATCTGTGCCAGCGATGTGATTTATCTTTGTTGAACCTCCCATACTGCTGTCGGTGCGAAAGGGGACACCGATGAACTTAAAAAGGCCGCCGTCCATCGAATGGGAACTAAAGCCGTGGCGCAGTGGGAAGAAGAGTCCTACTATATACACGTTAAAGAAAAAAACTGGATGGCCTTGATGGGAGCGTCCATCTATGTCGTAACAGCTGATCTGTGGATCCCCTTCCCCCAAACTTTTCTGAGCCTTTAGGGATTCTTGTAACCTGACTACTTAGCCCATTGTGGCAAAAAATGCCATTCAGAGGTAAAACTAACAACGTATTTTCTTAAAATTTTACTAATACCTATCAGCTAGGTAGTGAGTTAAATACTTTATTCACTACTTGTTTTACGTTTAGTTTACTTATAATAAAAACCACCTTATATACAACCTTGTAGAAAAAATCTTTTTTCTATAAGTACCTAGTTTACTTATAGAAAAAAATCCTCCTACTGAAAAACTGACTCTGTGCACGTTAAAGAACACACTGGATTGCCTTGATGGGAGACTCCCATCTGCCTCCCAACAGCTGTTCCAGGGGGTCCCCTCCCCCAACCTTCTCTGAGCCTTCGGGATTCTTGTGACCTGGCAATTTAGCCCATGGTGTGCAAAAAAGTGCCGCTCAGAGGCAAAACAACCCAACCCAACTGAAAAACTGGTGATGACTGACATAATATGAATTTGAGGTGTAATGAAAAAATTTCGTGGATATCATGTAACACCAATCTTTTTACCTAACAAAATATAAACGTCACACTTCACAAACAGCTTCACCAAGAGATCTCGATTACTTCAGGAGTTATTATCATGTCCCTTCGTCAGAGAAATAATTGAACCTCTGTCATCTTGTCGGTTTTCTCAGTTCTCTATTTGGAGCAAAACTCATTTTCTTTCCGGCCATCTATAAAACTGAAAGAAATTCGTGACTTCCTTTCCTCCATTGCGCTAACATCTGTATAAGTGTGGGGGATATTTGCTAACGGAGCGAGTGTTTCTTGTTTCCCACTCAATTGGAAACGGCTACCACTAATGGTTTCGCGGAGAATGTGAAATAAGAATTGCGAAGAGGTGAAAAGCTTTTAATCTTAGACGAAGTCATCCCGTGTAATGCTGTATGACGGAAAATAATAATTATATTTTTACGAGATGATGAAAAATTGAGCAGTTACCGTTGCAATTAATCTGAAAGGGAACTGGAAGAATAATAAATATATCGCTTCTGGCGAATATGAGATGGTCGTTTTCCAAGAGAATAAGTTTCGCATTTTCTATATTTAGTATCCTCTTATAGTGGAAATTCGAATTAAATATATGATTGAGAAAGAGTCATATAGTAATATTTTATTAGTTTCTATAAAATGCAAAAATAATTTTTAATTTTCCTATTAAAACAAAAATATATTTGTTTTTTTGCCCTTGAGGGAAAGAGGACAAATCATAGTTGTCAATGCCTCGTGAGAGTTGGCGGCGGCTTAATCGGTAGCGCACCAGGCTCGTAATCTTCAGTTCCTAGGTTCGAGTCCCAATTGGGCCAGACTTCAAATTTTACTCCGCAAGATTCCTGTCCTCGGTCAGCAGGTGACAACGATAGGTTTGGAAAGGCCGCCGTCCGTAGGCTGGGACGTTATAGGCCGAGGCTTCGTGTGCAGGAGAGACATACCCTGTACAAGTTAGAGAACATTCTGGATCGCCTTCACAGGAGATAACCACTGTCTCGTAACAACTATCCAGTGTGTTCCCTTCCCCCAACCTTCTCTGATACCTAGGAGTCCTTGTGACCTGGCAGGGGCGTGGGTGGCTCAGTCGGTAGCGCGCCAGGCTCGTAATTTGTAGTTCCCAGGTTCGAGTCCCAGCTGGGTCAGCGTTGAGATTTTTCTCCGCAAAACTCCCCACCCTGCACACGGTCAGTAGGGGACACCGATGGGCTTGGAAAGGCCGCCGTCCGTCGGATGAGACGTTAAGCCGTGGCCCCGTGTGCGGGAGAGCCATACCCTGTGCACGTTAAAGAACACGCTGGATGGCCTTGACGGGAAGCTATTATCTGTCTCCCAACAGCTGTTCCAGTGGGTCTCCTCCCCCAACCTTCTCTGAGCCTTCGGGGTCCATGTGACCTGGCCATTTAGCCCATGGTGTGCAAAAAGTGCCGCTCAGAGGAAAAACAACCCAACCCAAAATCTGAATCACACCGGAAGAAGTTAGAACTTTGTCCCATGTTACGGAACCTTGCCGCAAATTTGCCAGTAAGCTAACCACAGCTACTATAAAGCTGACCGAGAAAATGCTCCGGGTGGTAAAATAGCTATTGTGGAGCCTGAGTGGGTCAACTATTGTCGATAGTGTGCATTCACTATCGTCGATCATTAATTAGCCCACCGAACTCCCATCCACTGGAGAGCATGAAACTCTACAACCTGCTCTCCCTTCAATTGACGAAGCCAGCTCGAGCCGATAAATGAGACTTGGGCAGGTTGTTCCCTTGGGATCATGAGAGTTATTGTTAAAATATCTGGAGCGTGTACAGCAACTGTACACGCTCCAGTTACCGTTCACAGCAAACTGGAGCGTGTGCAGTTACTGCACACGCTCCAGTTTGCACGCTCCAGTTACGCTCCAGTCACAGCAACGCTCCACTGCACACGCTCCAGTTACAGCACACGCTCCAGTCACAGCAAACTGGAGCGTGTGCAGTTACTGCACACGCTCCAGTTTGCTGTGAACGGTAACTACACACCCTCAATATTTCCATGAGTGAGCCCACACGATCTAGTATCAAAATAATATGACCACCTACAGTCGCTCAAAAAAGTATCCGAACGCTATGGTTGATTACAGAATTCAGAAAAAATATCTGGCAACGATTTTTAGAGGTAGGTAGATTGTGGCCGAGTGGTTAGCGCGCTTGGCTACTGATCTACGGTACCTGGTTCGAGCCCGGGTAAGGCATGGCTGTTTGTGTCGTTTTTCTGCTGAGGTCCTGCCATCCTCTCAGACCTTCTACTGTGGCATATAAACTGACAGGCTCCTGTCAGACCTCTGTGGCAAGCAGCTGCTTGAGGGTTTTTTTTATTTATTATTTATTTAGATTCCCAGATGGCATTTCTCTGCTTGCTAAGCCAAGTCCAAATTCCTTCAGTAGCACAGCCTGCACCATCCTTCTTTTGTTGAAGGGAGTGGTCATTGCCCTTCTATCACCGCTTTTGACGCGCGAACAGCTGTAAAAGGAAAGGCCATTTGCAAAATTATAGATTAGGGGTGACCGATGACTCTGAGCGCTCTAAAACATGGCTCTTGAAGGTTTTTAGTTTAGCATTCAACCTTAAAAATATTTTAAGGATTTTTCAGTAAAAAGAGCATTGGAGGAGGTTGGTAGAAGATAATGGGAAAGTACTCATGCAATTCAAATGCTCCAAATACATTGAAAATTTCATTAAGTTGATCGAGATGACTCAAACTCGAAAGTCACCCTGATGAATAGTTGAATTTTAATAATTCTTTTCAATAATTTTATTGTATACGCTAGAATAAACGTATTTTAAAATAATAAGCTATGGCTTTATTTTCGTTAATTAAATAACATGCGATTTATTTTTTCTGGTTATGGCTCTTGACCCAAAGAGATTGCAATTTGTGGCTCTCAAAATTTATTGGTTTGCATTTGACTTAAAAAAAAGGTACCCGATTCGTGCTCTAGATAATGTATTAGCTGCAAAAGAACATCATAGTGAACTAAAATATGAAGTTCATGAAGAATGTTGGACTTCAGTTCACGGTACATCGACTCTTTCTAGTTCTTGTATCTTTAACAATGTATCTGACAGGATATAGGTAAATGTTGGGTTGTTTTACCTCTGAGCGGCACTTTTTTGCACACCATGGGCTAAATGGCCAGGTCACATGGACCCCGAAGTCTCAGAGAAGGTAGGGGGAGGGGACCCACTGGAACAGCTGTTGGGAGACAGATGGTAGCCTCCCGTCAAGGCCATCCAGCGTGTTCTTTAACGTGTACAGGGTATGGCTCTCCCGCACACGGGACCACGGCTTAACGTCCTATCTGACGGACGGCGGCCTTTCCAAGCCCATCGGTGTCCCCTACTGACCGTGGGCAGGACGGGGAATTTTGCGGAGATAAATCTCAACGCTGACCCAGCTGGGACTCGAACCTGGGAACTACAGATTACGAGCCTGGCGCGCTACCGACTGAGCCACCCCCGCCCCATAGGTAAATGTAATGACTCAGTTTCTTTTAATGAAAACAAAATCAGATATAGATTTAAGAAAAATATGTAAAATTTTCAACTCATAGTTTATTCATAACAAGAATTTTTTTCTGACCAATCCCTATTTTTTCCATAAGTTGTTGGTCTGGATTTCGCTCACTAATTATGATAAAAATCCTGTCTTCATCGATATCTTTGTTTGATATTTTCCGATATTTTTGGGTATATATAATGTTTTTGATCATCAGATTCCAAACAGTGTTTCGTAATTGGATTGGGCTCTTTCACTTCTGAAAGGGCTTTTTGTGAAAAAAAAAATAAAACCATATACATAATAATTTTCGAAAGGGAGTAACTTTTTATCTTTGCCCACAAACTCCTATTACATTTCTAGATAAATCTATTAACAAGTCTTCAAATGTTAATTTCACCTCCACATTTTAGAAGTGAAGAACAGGCATAATGACCTTAACTAAAATAATATACAGGTTCATTGGTTCCTGAATTAGAGAACATTGGCGACCATTGAACAAAAAAATACAGTAACATTCGGCAAATTTCCGGAAAACTCATATGAAGAATAGGGTTGGGTTGTGTTACCTCTGAGCGGCACTTTTTTGCACACCATGGGCTAAATGGCCAGGTCACATGGACCCCGAAGGCTCAGAGAAGGTTGGGGACCCACTGGAACAGCTGTTGGGAGAGAGATGGTAGCCTCCCGTCAAGGCCATCCAGCGTGTTCTTTAACGTGCACAGGGTATGTCTCTCCCGCACACGGGGCCACGGCTTAACGTCCCATCCGACGGACGGCGGCCTTTTCAAGCCCATCGGTGTCCCCTACTGACCGTGGGCAAGGCGGGGAAATTTTGCGGAGATAAATCTCAACGCTGACCCAGCTGGGACTCGAACCTGGGAACTACAGATTACGAGCCTGGCGCGCTACCGACTGAGCCACCCCCGCTCCATGAAAAATAGGATTTCAAAAATGTGTCAAAAGAAAATCGAAGAGAATAATTTCAACATCAGTGTGAAGCAACTACACGTTTTGGTAATAACCACAGAGTTGAGTTGTTTTATCTCTGAGCGGCATATTTTTGCATACTGCGCTAAATGGCCAGGTTACAAGGACCGATTGGTTCAGAGAAGTTTGGAGAGGGGGGACCCCTGGACACCTATTAGGAGACAGATGGAATCTTCCAGGGACCATCCAGGGTGTTTTTAAGGTTCCAATACATTAATATTGATATGTGAGATGTAATGTGCTCTCCAAAAACGTCAATATTCAAGGCGGAGCAACTGCGGAAGTTTTTTGCAATATTTTTGTGCCGGTTGGTCCTTTGATTTCTTGTCGAATTTAATTTTGTAAATTTTTTTCTTAGTTCTGTAATGTAATAGTGCTTTGAACGTCTCCAGACATTTTGACGTTTAAAATCCGTTAAGTAATGTTCTGTGATTCTGTTATAGCAGTAATTCAAATCACTATGTTTTGCTTGTATTGGACTCTAATTTTCGCACTAAAGAATAGAAAAAATTCTGTGTCTCTTAGTTAAGTTTCATTTACAAATTTATAGATCAGGGGTGACCGATGACTTTGAGCGCTCTAAACATGGCTCTTAAAGTTTTTGGGTCCCTTCAACTCTAAAAAATGTTTTAGGGTTTAAATTTTATTTTTGGTGAAACAGACTGCTAATAACTGCTGTGTGAATACAATTTGCAACGTACAAAAATACATATGGATTTCAGAAGAGTAGAGATGATTTTAAAACTTGCTCTGATAGTTCGTTTCGAGAATAAATTGTTTTCACTAACTTTGTTAAGAAGATTTTCCTGTCTTACACAAGTTCCGCTCTCCAAACTTGACTAAGAAAAACACTTTAGTTACTGCGGAAACGATCATCTTATTCGAAAGAGTGAAGACACATCCAAGGCAACAAAGATGTTGTGAGGATTAATAGCAACATCTTCCGCTGTGGGCAGGAGATGGCAACATCAATGGGATGGGCCACTTCAATAGCGCAGATAATCAATGCGAAACAGGCTGGACTTACTCTCATTATGGTGCTGAAATAAGATGGCAGGAATGTGCCATTGGAGGTTGTTGGCACCGTCTGATAACATTCATCATTTCTTATCTGAGCTAGTTCACTGTTGAGCTTTATAGGAAGAAACGTCAAAACTAAGTTCGAGGAAGTCATCAAAGCGTTTAGGGTGGCAGGAAGGATTCAGAACCAAGTTTGTGAATCCAATGCAATGAATTTCATCTCAGTCTAAGGAAGCTAAAAATAATGCTATTCAATGTTTTGCAATTGAAAAGAACGAAATACAATAGTTTCTGTTAATTAAGGAACAACCTAAAAACCTGGTTTTTAAAGAAAACTCTTTGGATCTGTTGCATGTGAATCGGAAGATACAGGTATATGTACAGTGTGCTTAAGATGAGCAGTTTTAATTCCCAAAATTATATACGAATGCAGACACATGGTTGGATTGTTTTACCTCTGAGTGGCGTTTTTGCACACAATGAGCTAAATGGTCAGGTCACAAGGATCCCTAGGTATCAGAGAAAATTGGAGAAGTGGATCCACTGGACATTTGTTAGGAGACAGATGGAATTCCTGCAGTGGCCTCTGCAGTGGCCATCTACAGTGTTTCTTTAATCTGTACAGGGTATGGCTGTCCCGTACACGGAGCCACAGAGTAACGTCTCATCCTACGGACGGTGGCTTTTCCAAGCCCATCGTTCTCTCCCACTGACCGAGGGCAGGAATCTTGCGGATGAAATTTGAACTCTGGCCCAATTGGAACTCGAACCTGGAAACTGCAGATTACGAGCCTGGTGTACTACCGACCTTATTAAATAGATGAAATATATCTCTGATACAAAGTGGTAACTTAGATATAAGAGCTCAGATTATGGTCCTGACTCGCTACTGACTGAGCCATAGTGGATTCTAAGAAAGTGAATGACGATAATAGAGAAAATGAAGAGGATTTTTGGAAATGCAGTTATTATACCCACATGCGATCCAGGAAAAAAAAATCTATACACGATGTTAACATTCTTGCTAGGTCGTTAAAAAATTAAATAACAAAGTGGACCGGAATTAACGGTAGAAAAATAATTAGCCGCAGAGAACTTTGAAGAAATTCTTTAAGCTATTAAACGACACGGGCCTAGATTAACATGACCTTAAGAATTAATAAAAAAATAGAGATGCAGAGTGCTTTATCTTGGGAAAATTGCAATTAACTTCGAGAGTAATTAAGCTGTTATAACGCAAAGTTGGGAAAGGTGTTCTTGAAGAAAAGGAAAGTCCGAAGAATTATGATGTAAAAAAAAGTACAGTTTGATGAATTATTCCCGTAAGATGAGGAAGGATTACTGTAGTTTTAATATGAGAAGAAAGGTGACAATGTAATAAGGTTTTAATAAAGCCAATCTGTAGTAATGAGACAGAAGGAAAATAGGAGGAAGTGACCTTAGTTAATAAAAAGCGGAAAATGATTTAAGAGACAAACAAATGTATAAAAAAACTCTTCGAAACTTATGAGCTGCAAGCTGTGAGAAATTTATATAGAGAGTTGGGTTGGGTTGTTTTACCTCTGAGCGGCACTTTTTTGTACACAATGGGCTAAATGGCCAGGTCACATGGACCCCGAAGGCTCAGAGAAGATTGGAGGAGGGGACCCACTGGAATAGCTGTTGGGAGACAGATGGTAGCCTCCCGTCAAGGCCATACAGCGTTCTTTAACGTGCATAGGGTATGGCTCTCCCGCACACGGGGCCACGGCTTAACGTCCCATCCGACGGACAGCGGCCTTTCCAAGCCCATCGGTGTCCCCTATTGACCGTGGGCAGGGCGGGGAATAGTGCGGAGATAAATCTCAACGCTGACCCAGCTGGGACTCGAACCTGGGAACTACAGATTACGAGTCTGGCGCGCTACCGACTGAGCCACCCCCGCCCCCTTATGTAGAGAGGAAGTGGCATGCCCGGAACTAGAAAAATATAAAGGGGAGTGGTGGGCATGGGCAGGGCTGCACTTTGGCGTTCTGAAGCCCTAGCTATGACATGTTTTAGAGACCCTGAGACAGAGGTCGCCAAACAGTCGATTGCATTCACACCTGTTTAGTCAATTGCGTAGTTGCCAGTTTTAGGTGGTTTTAGGTGAAAAAGAATGTTTTTTTGCGTACTTTTAGGTGGAAAAGATTGTATTTTGATTAATGTAACAATGCCACGTTAAAATGTTTGATGCTAAATTATTATTTTATGCTTAGCTGGTCAAGCAGTGTTAAATCATTATTATGACTTATGTACAATGGGCAATCGCGAAAGATTTTCTGTCTTAAGTAGATCGCAGAGTCTAAAAGTTTGCCCCTCCCTGGTCTAAGGTATGGTAAGTTTAAGAGGCCCCAAAAATTTCGGAAGGAAAAATATATATTTATTACTATTAATACCCACGCCAAACGCTTGGTACAGTCTCTCAAAAAAGTATCCAAACACTATGGTTGATTAGAGAATTCAGAAAAAATATGACACGTGACACGAAGGTTGCCAGATCACTAATTTCTAAAAAAATCGTTGCCAGATATTTTTTCTGAATTCTCTAATCAACCATAGGGTTCGGATATTTTTTTGAGCGACTGTAGGTGGTCATATTATTTTGATACTAGATCGTGTGGGCTCACTCACGGAAATATTGAGCGTGTGCAGTTACCGTTCACAGCAAACTGGAGCGTGTGCAGTAACTGCACACGCTCCAGTTTGCTGTAAACGGTAACTGGAGCGTGTACAGTTGCTGTACACGCTCCAAATATTTTTCCTGAATTCTGTAATCACGTGACACGAAGGTTGCCAGATCACTAATTTCTAAAAAAATCGTTGCCAGATATTTTTTCTGAATTCTGTAATCAACCATAACGTTCGGATACTTTTTTGAGCGACTGTACGAAACTCTTCGATCAGTTCATCCCCACCAAACGTACGTCAATCGACTATGTTCGCATACAGATCGACAGAACTAAGCGGGACCAGCCCACTAAATTCGGGATCGATCGCTTAAGTCAGGGGTGGAACCACGGGGAAACTGCCAATTGCTACCACCGAAGACGTCATAAGTGTCCTCCCGTCCGTTTGTCCTTTCGAAATTACGGCTTAATATAAATATGATGATCATTCTGATTGAAGGGAACATTAAAAACTAAACACGAAATTTATGTGGTGGAAACATTGGTATACAATGATAACTGTGTAAAACTTAGAAAAACAATATTTACACAACATGTTAAATACAAAAAATCGTCCAGAGAAATTCACACTCAATTTTTTTGAGGCCCCTCATATTGTGAGGCCGTAACTGCAGCCTAGTTAGCTTATGCGTAAGTCTGGCCCTGGGTATATCTAAGATTGGGACGAAACGATGTTCAGGTAAAATATAGTTCCTCATGTATTCCAGTGGCTCTCAACCTTTTATGCTTCACGTATCCCCTGGAAATGTGTATGTAACTGGTAACCTTTGTATAAATAGATAAGACTATAGTTATCGTATAACAATGGGAATGAAATAAAACGTACATAAATATACACATTAAATTTTGCATTCATAAATTACATACATCGATAAATACAAAAAATGTCATTTTTACACAGCAGTGTTGCCAACTTAGCGACTTTGTTACTAGATCTAGCGACTTTTGAGCTCTCACGGCCCAGAATTTTTTACCGCGTACCCCACATTAAGAACCCTTGGTGTAGAGGATGATTGAAAAATCAGCAGACCGAAAGTTGAAGTTTATGTAAATTGTTTCGAAAGAGTTGTAATTCTTCTCCCTACCACTAGATGACGCCATAAGACTATTTAAACCAATCGGAGACGCTGACTGCAGTGTGACAGATACAGGATGTCGTCAGTCTAGCGTTGTTCACAGGGGAACTGAAATGCTTTTTTTTCTAGGTACAGTCGCTCAAAAAAGTATCCGAACACTATGGTTGATTAGAGAATTCAGAAAAAATATCTGGCAAAGATTTTTTTAGAAATTATTTTAGAATCTGGCAACCTTCGTGTCACGTGATTACAGAATTCAGGAAAAATATCTGGAGCGTGTACAGTTGCTGTACACGCTCCAGTTACCGTTCACAGCAAACTGGAGCGTGTGCAGTTACTGCACACGTTCCAGTTTGCTGTGAACGGTAATTGCACACGCTCAATATTTCCGTGAGTCCACGCGATCTAGTATCAAATAATATGATCACCTATAGTCGCTCAAAAAAGTATCCGAACACTACGGTTGATTAGAGAATTCAGAAAAATATCTGGCAACGATTTTTTTAGAAATTAGTGATCTGGCAACCTTCGTGTCACGTGACACGAAGGTTGCCAGATCACTAATTTCTAAAAAAATCGTTGCCAGATATTTTTTCTGAATTCTCTAATTAACCATAGTGTTTGGATACTTTTTTGAGCGACTGTACAACGAGTTTTAATTCTTTTGGAATATTATTTTTGTAGTCATTCGTATGCATGTATTGCCGAGGAGTTTCATAAGAATGCAGTCCCTCAGAAATTAATGATAACCCGATTAATGTAACGTTTCCGGGAAACACGATCTGTTGTCTTGAGCGTCGCTGTCGAACAGGAATTACGTTTGAACACGCTTCAAGGGACGCCGCTGTTACTCAAACAAAACCTTAAAGGAGAGGGTTCAATTCTATGTGAGAATCAAGATTCTTGGTGAATCAAATACAGTTCTGTGGAACTGAAGTGAGTTCTTAGTGAACCACGTTGTAGGCAAAGGTTGGATATCCTTTCGCTGAGTTTGGAGTCCGTAAAGGAAGTTGAGGTCCGTAAAGCGAGAATCTGCAAAGTGCGGTTCTCCACCTCATGGGGCGGGGGTGGCTCAGTCGGCAGCTCGCCAGGCTCGTAATCTGTAGTTCCCAGGTTCGAGTCCCAGCTGGGTCAGCGTTGAGATTTATCTCCGCAAAATTCCCCGCTCTGCCCACGGTCTGTAGGGGACACCGATGGGCTTGGAAAGGCCGCCGTCCGTCGGATGGGACGTTAAGCCGTGGCCCCGTGTGCGGGAGAGACATACCCTGTGCACGTTAAAGAACACGCTGGATGGCCTTGACGGGAAGCTACTATCTGTCTCCCAACAGCTGTTCCAGTGGGTCCCCTCCCCCAACCTTCTCTGAGCCTTCGGGGTCCTTGTGACCTGGCCATTTAGCCCATGGTGTGCAAAAAAGTGCCGCTCAGAGGTAAAACACCCCAACCCAACTCCACCTCATTGCATAATTGTTCGCAGCAGCAAAGGCCTATGGAGTCGACAGCATCCCCAGCACGCGATTGCATATAACCTTGAATAAACTGTGTCGTTCCTATACAACTCTCGTGCGTGAGTTGTTGGACATATTTCTGTACAACACTTGGCGCAACAAATCTGAGGCATATAATTCGGTACGGGTGTAACAACCCACGAACCTGTTATTTCACCGAAATAAGGATGAAGGTAATCAAGGGACAAATTCATCATACCCTACTGGCGTGTAGTTAATCATTGGACATGCCACTGACGGCCACGACATTTGGCGCAGGCCATCACAGATCCCCTCTTGAAGTATGTCGTGGCCACCTGGGAGGCCATATGGTCCACGTTGAGAACCACTGGTATTGTGAGCCTCTGGCGATTGTGCTGAAAAGATTTTGCAAATATCCCAAAGCTATTCAAGTGCATTGCGATTTTCAACCAATTAATTCAACCATTCGGCTTCTAGAAGTGGACAACCCACTTTCCCTGCCTTTATTTACACATATTCGAGCATTAGTAACATCAAATGATGTTATTCACTCTTGAGCTCTTCCTTCTATAGGAGTAAAAATTGATGCTTTACCAGGACGATTAAACCAAACCACAATCTTTACTAATCGTCCTGGTACGTTTTCAGGACAATGTTCTGAAATCTGTGGAGCCAATCATAGATTTATACCTATCTCAGTTGAAGTCTCTCTTCGATCATCTTTCATTTCATGATTATCCACTTCTTCAGATAGCCAATGCAGGAAAACTTCAGGTTGGGTTGTTTTACCTCTGAGCGGCACTTTTTGGCACACCATGGGCTAAATGGCCAGGTCACATGGACCCCGAAGGCTCAGAGAAGGTTGGGGGAGGGGACCCACTGGAACAGCTGTTGGGAGACAGATGGTAGCCTCCCGTCAAGGCCATCCAGCGTGTTCTTTAACGTGCACAGGGTATGTCTCTCCCGCACACGGAGCCACGGCTTAACGTCCCATCCGACGGACGGCGGCCTTTCGATGTCCCCTACTGACCGTGGGCAGGGCGGGGAATTTTGCGGAGATAAATCTCAACGCTGACCCAGCTGGGACTCGAACCTGGGAACTACAGATTACGAGCCTGGCGCGCTACCGACTGAGCCACCCCCGCCCCTCTATACAGAGTAGTTCACAATTCTGAATCAGCCAGGACCGTGTTTGAACAACTAAGAAAGTTGCAATAGAAAGATAATAATCGTTGGATAGCATTGCTCCTATTCAGCCGGTATTGACGCAACGTCCCGAAGGGTTTATGAGAAGTCTTCGTAAACAACTGCACTTAGAGGAATCATCAAAATACTCATCATAATAAGGATTGTTATTGAAAAAGTGAGATTATTTCCAAGCAAAATTCAAACGCAGTAATCCCTTTGCCGCTTCGGTAAAGAGAAGAAAGTTAATTTTTGCGCCTTCTTTCTGAAGACGTCTTTCAAGGGAATTCCTGCAGTTCTGAAGAACTGACGAGCACTTTACTGACGAAGACCAATTCAATTCGAATGGCTGCGTAACAAAGCAAAAAAAGTTTGAGAGCGTGAATTATTAGAAAGCAGAATATGTGTAGATCTATAAAAATTCGTGTACAGGTATTTCTTTCCGTAGGGTGTTCAAAAAAGAAACGTATGGAAAACGCATATATTATTTTCAACATATTGCTTTTTTTCTTCTGTTTTATGATCGTTAAATACAAGAATGGTATGCCCAATCCAAGAAAGGATATTCATTGTGTAAAGCTACATGAGGTCGTAGGCTTTTATTTAACCTCCAAGTGGCCCTTTTTCGCACACAATGAATCAAATGGCCAGATTACAAGGATCATAAAAGGTTCAGAGAAGGTTGGGGACCCACGAGACAGCTGCTAGGAGACAGATGGTAGTCTCTCGTCAAGGTATGGTACCGTTCAGAAGGAATGGTTCTCTCGCAGTGGGATATCGGCTGCCTTTTCAAGGTCATCGGTGTCTCCTACTGACCGAGGGCAGGGAGTTTTGCGGAGATAAATTTAAGAGCTGGAGTCTGCAGATTAAGCCTTGCGCGCTGCCAATTGAGCCACACCTGCGTCCCATCTTCATCAGAAATCGAAGTTATAAAATCGTGTATTCAAGTCACCTGATACATTGAAAGAGTTTCGAGTAAACATTCAGGGTACAGTCACTCAAAAAAGTATCCGAATACTATGGTTGATTACAGAATTCAGAAAAAATATCTGGCAACGATTTTTTTTAGAAATTAGTGATCTGGCAACCTTCGTGTCACGTGATTAGAGAATTCAGGAAAAATATCTGGAGCGTGTACAGCAACTGTACACGCTCCAGTTACCGTTCACAGCAAACTGGAGCGTGTGCAAACTGGAGCGTGTGCAGTTACTGCACACGCTCCAGTTTGCTGTGAACGGTAACTGCACACGCTCAATATTTCCGTGAGTGAGCCCACACGATCTAGTATCAAAATAATATGACCACCTACAGTCGCTCAAAAAAGTGTTCGAACGCTATGGTTGATTTACAGAATTCAGAAAAAATAACTGCCAACGATTTTCTTTTTAGAAATTAGTGATCTGGCAACCTTTGTGTCATGTGACACGAAGGTTGCCAGATCACTAGTTTCTAAAAAAAATCGTTGTAAGATATTTTTTCTGAATTCTGTGATAACCATAGCGTTCGGATACTTTTTTGAGCGACTGTACAGTAGACGGCATGTAAAATGAATCATTTGAATAAGTTTTCGATAACTTGATTCGTCGTGAATATTTGTGGGTTGGGTTGTTTTACCTCTGAGCGGCACTTTTTTTGCAAACAATGGGCTAAATGGCCAGGTCACAAGGATCCCGAAGGCTCAGAGAAGGTTGGGGGTGGAGACCCACTGCAACAGCTGTTGTGAGACAGATGGTAGCTTACCGTCAAGGCCATTCAGTGTGTTCTTTAAGATGCACAGGGTATGGCTCACCCACATACGGAGCCACAGCTTAACGTACAATCCGACGGACGGCGGCCTTTCCAAGCCCATCGGTGTCTACTACTGACAATGGGCAGGGCGTTTTGTGGAGATAAATCTCAACGCTGAACCATCTGGGACTGGGGGCGGGAATGGCTTAGTCGGTAGCGCGCCAGGCTCGTAATCTGTAGTTCTCAGGTTCGAGTCCCAGCTGGGTCAGCGTTGAGATTTATCTCCGCAAAAATTCCCCGCCCTGCCCACGGTCAGTAGGGGACACCGATGGGCTTGGACAGGCCGCCGTCCGTCGGATGGGACGTTAAGCTGTGGCCCCGTGTGCGGGAGAGCCATACTCTGTGCACGTTAAAGAACACGCTGGATGGCCTTGACGGGAGACTACCATCTGTCTCCCAACAGCTGTTCCAGTGGGTCCCCTCCCCCAACCTTCTCTGAGCCTTCGGGGTCCATGTGACCTGGCCATTTAGCCCATGGTGTGCGAAAAAGTGCCGCTCAGAGGTAAAACAACCCAACCCATCTGGGACTCGAACCTGAGAACTGCACATTACGAGCCTGGCGCGCTACCGACTGAGCCCCCTGTATACTTGTGTGCACACATAATATCCAATACATTCAACAATTTTTGCAGTTGCCTACTAAATATGCATTCTCCATGGATTGCGTTTCTTTATGAACACTTAGTGGCATAATTGGACCAATTTTGTTTCGAAGATACTGCGAATGGTGTTCTACCTAACACATAAATTGTTTAAGAGAAATATCCATTAGCTGGCACAACATTATGACGCAAGTTATCAAAGTTAATTTTTCTATCAAAATAATTTGTTTCAAGCTCCCAGGCAGTCAAAATCAAGGAAACAAAAATTCGCTAAATTCGTGTCCGAATAAAAAAAAATCACTTGTGCGTTCAGATTTGTTTTCGAACGTTGCAGATTAGAGAATGTGGATCTTTTAAACATTCTTGTGTGCAAAAAAATGCCACTCAGAGGTAAAACAACCAACCCAAAAAATGTCAAACTTTTAAACAGTTTAAAAGCAATAATATAATATCAGAAAAATACTTTAGTATTGCACAAACTTATATGCATGTCAGTAAGTTACAAACATTCGCTGAAATATCCTATTTAACAATGTCACATGAAGATGGCAGCATCATATTTGTAATTTACTGGTATTTTGTTATTGTATTTTTTGGTTGGTTAGAGCTGAGCGGCACTTTTTTTGCACACAATGGGCTAAATGGCCAGGTCACAAAGACCCCGAAGGCTCAGAGAAGGTTGGGGGAGGGGACCCACTGGAACGGCTGTTGGGAGACAGATGGTAGCATCCTGTCAAGGCCATCCAGCGTGTGCTCCGACAAGGCGGCTGTTTATTCGTTGATAATCGTAAATTGATTTCATTCTTACGCCATGAAAAGAGTGTTTGGTTATTATTGTGTTAACAATGTAATTCGAATATCTCTGAAAGCAAATTTTTTTCTTTAAAAATAAACATTAAGAGTTGGGTTGTTTTACCTCTGAGCGGCACTTTTTTGCACATCATGGGCTAAATGGCCAGATCACATGGACCCCGAAGGCTCAGAGAAGGTTGGGGGAGGGGACATACTGGAACAGCTGTTGGGAGACAGATGGTAGCCTCCCGTCAAGGCCATCCAGCGTGTTCTTTAACGTGCACAGGGTATGGCTCTCCCGCACACGGGGCCACGGCTTAACGTCCCATCCGACGGACGGCGGCCTTTCCAAGCCCATCGATGTCCCCTACTGACCGTGGGCAGGGCGGGGAATTTTGCGGAGATAAATGTCTACGCTGACCCAGCTGGGACTCGAACCTGGGAACTACAGATTACGAGCCTGGCGCGCTACCGACTGAGCCACCCCCGCCCCAAACATTAAGAGAAAATGTTACTGTAGATTAATAAAGAGAAAAAAAAATAGTTTTTAACTGATGCCTCAGTAGGGTACACCGATGGGATTGGAAAGGCCTCCGTCCGTCGGATGGGACGTTAATCCGTGGAACCCGTTTGCGGGAGAGCCATACCCTGTGCACGTTAAAGAACATGCTGGATGGCCTTGACGGGAGAGTACCATCTGTATCCCAACAACTGTCCAGTGGTTCCCCTCCTCCAACTTTCTCTGAGCTTTCTATGTCCTTGTGACCTGGCCATTTAGCTCATGGTGTGCAAAAAAGTGCCGCTCAGAGGTAAAACAACAACAACAACTGATGCCTCATCCACATTTGGTATGTACCAGTTGGCTATATCTATTCTGTAAGATTAACGTCGAGCACTTCGCATGGCGGCATTGCTGTTTATCATTGCCTGTAGCAATCTTTCAAGGAAATGCGTATTTATTCAGCGCCATTGCCAGTAATGGTGTTTACCATTCCTCTAATGTCATTTTTATCCAGCACATAAACTCCGACTACTCTACAAAAACAAATATTTCGCTATTGACACAACAGTATCAAAGTTTATTTTTTTCTATGAAGCATTTGTTCACAGAGTCATGACAACGTAAAAACAATGAAACGAATATTCGTTAAATTCGTGTCCGAATGAGGAAACCAATTGAGACTTGTTCGTGATGTTCCTTTCATTTTCAAAGTAATTTAATTACTTCAGTAAGTATGAGAAGAAACGAATTATTTTCTTTCCTGTATAAACATCGATATTTACTGCAGCAGTTGGCTCAGAAGCAAATCAATGTCTTGTGTTTTTTGAATGAGCAGGTTCAAGATAATAATTAATTCTTTGTTGTAGAGTGAATCTCTGTTAATTATCAATCACTCAAATTATTGCCCTTTAATACGTCAGTGATAGAAATGGGTTTTAAGAACCAGTTACACGCCTGGAGGAAGTGGAATCAAGTCAAAAGTTCAGAAATTGTTTTTCCTTATTAGATTCGAAAGGGGGTGTGGCTCAGTCGGAAGCGCACCAGGCTCATAATCTGTAGTTCCCAGGTTCGAGTCCCAGCAGGGTCAGCGTTGAGATTTATCTCCGCAAAATTCCCCACCCTGTAATTGTGGTAGGGCGGCTAAATGTCCAGGTCACATGGATCCCGAAGGCTCAGAGAAGATTGGAGGAGGGGACCCACTGGAACAGCTCCAAATAATGTACCGTTTAGCCGCCCTGCCCCGTCCTGCTCACGGTCAGTAGGGGACACCGATGGGTTTGGAAAGGCCGCCGTCCTTCGGATGGGACGTTAAGCCGTGGCCCCGTGTGCGGGAGAGCCATATCCTTTGCACGTTAAAGAACACGCTGGATGGTCTTGACGGGAGGCTACCATCTGTCTTCCAATAGCTGTTTCAGTGGGTTCCCTCCTCCAACCTTCTCTGAGCCTTCGGGATCCATGTGATCTGGCCATTTAGCCCATGATGTGCAAAAAAGTGCCGCTCAGAGGTAAAACAACCCAAACAACTAGATTCGAAAGGAAATCACATTAAATATCTAAAAAAATTGTTAAATCAATTATATTAATTTCTAACAGTTACAAAAGACAAAAATAATTATTTTTACTTGAAATTCTGCTGAGTACTTTTGGGCAGAGAATGTTGCCATTACCTGAAAGGTGCATTCACTGAGCGATCAATTCACTGGACGACCCCTCAAACAGCTGTTTACAACTGAAGTGCGACTGGAGCCTGTCAGTTTAATGCGCTATTAAAAAACAAATCAGCAATTAAGGCAACGCTTCAACAAAAGAACAACGGAAGAAAGAAAACATCCATGCGAAGTCCATGACTCGAACCAGAACGCAGGTCTCTTTGATCATATCAACCACTCGACCACGGGACACAACCTGGTAAAAAATAATTACATCTTAGAATATTCTACTTTTATTTCCATTTCCATCTAAAATTAAGGCAATAAATATTCACCGCTATATAGAAAGCTTCGAAATGTACAGTCGCTCAAAAAAGTATCCGAACACCATGGTTGATTACAGAATTCAGAAAAAATATCTGGCCACGATTTTTTTTTTGAAATTGGTGATCTGGCAACCTTCGTGTCACGTGACACAAAGGTTGCCATATCACTAATTTCTAAAAAAAATAGTGGCCAGATATTTTTTCTGAATTCTGTAATCAACCATGGTGTTCGGATATTTTTTTGAGCGACTGTACTTATTTTCGAACGGTCTCAACGAAGGAAGTGAGAAGGAATTTATAATTTAAGGAAATGAATCATACCATGATTTTTTAAATATTTTTTTAGCCATTTAGCCCATGGTGTGCAAAAAAGTGCCGCTCACAGGTAAAACAACCAACCAACCAACCAGCCCTCCCCCCGCCTTTTACATTTATCCGGCTCGATTGAGTTTTTTGCCACATCCCTTCCCTCACCTCGATTTTTTTCTAAATCGATTGCTGCACAAGTGTAATCATTTTTAATTACCATTACTGGTATTCTCAAAGTGGGTAACATAGCCCCCTTACACCCCCCCCCCCTCCGACCCTGAATTCGCCTTAAAATCTGTATCAGAACAGATACAATGAACTTCATACCAGTTTTAAAATCGTATACATAATGAAAACCTTTAAAATATATATTCTTTGTGTCACAATAAATTAACTAAAATTATTGCCCCGTGTGCGGGAGAGCCATACCCTGTGCATGTTAAGGAACACACTGGATGGCCTTGATGGGAGACTACCATCTGTTTCCAACAGCTGTTGCAGTGGGTCCCCTCCCCCAACCTTCTCTGAACCTTCGGGATCCATGTGGCCTGGCCATTTAGCCCATGGTGTGCAAAAAAGTGCCGCTCAGAGGTAAAACAACCCAACTGAAATGATTCTGTAAAAAAAAAAAGCTATATTGTCATTAATCTTTCCAGGATGTGGAAAAAACTTTAAAGACTCTGTTTTGAGTCGTTGAAGGATTATGATCTGTTTTCTATTTGGATCATTAAAGACTGATAAGTTCGTCTTTTCTGAGAAACAAATGCAGTGCCATCTGCTAAATGCAAAGCCATCAAAAGCCAAGCCATCAGAAGCAGTGCCTTAACTGCTAAGTTGCAGTAACACAGGGTTACGAAACGAAAATATTATTGGACGACCGAAATCAGCTTTTTGTGAATTGCATAAATTGTAAATTATATATTGAAGCTAAATATCCAGTGCATCTGAAATTTCAAATTTTATTACGCTTAATTGACTGAAACTTCTTTTTATCCTTGATTTGCAATTGAAATTTTTATTTTTTAATCTCAAAACAGTGTATTTTTAAAATCAATTTTAATCTTTGTTTACATGCCTGTATAACTGCTCTAAAACAATTTTGAATGCATTTTTATTCTCTTTGCACGGTACAAAGCGGAGAAGCAAACGCATTTTTAGAGTGAAGAAATTTTGGGCATGTTTTAGTGACGTCATGAAAACAGATACCCTATCTTAAAAAGTGAAGAAAAAACTCCTGGCCACAAAAAACTTCCCTGGGCCACATTGAGTGAAGATTTGACTTCCCTGGGCCATATTGAGTGAAGTTTTGACTTCCCTGTGCCACATTGAGTGAAGATTTGACTTCCCTGGGCCACATTGAGTGAA
Source organism: Ryuthela nishihirai (assembly GCA_038380435.1). Lineage (NCBI taxonomy): Eukaryota > Metazoa > Arthropoda > Arachnida > Araneae > Heptathelidae > Ryuthela > Ryuthela nishihirai. The sequence continues at coordinate 122,085,170 of JAWZYU010000001.1, read as the reverse complement.
GATTTGACTTCCCTGTGCCACATTGAGTGAAGATTTGACTTCCCTGGGCCACATTGAGTGAAGATTTGACTTCTCTGGGCCACATTGAGTGAAGTTTTGACTTCCCTGGGCCACAATGAGATAAGTTTTGACTTCCCTGGGCCACATTGAGTGAAGTTTTGACTACCCTGGGCCACATTGAGTGAAGTTTTGACTTCCCTGGGCCACATTGAGTGAAGATTTGACTTCCTGGGCCACATTGAGTGAAGTTTTGAATTCCCTGGGCCATATTGAGTGAAGTTTTGACTTCCCTGGGCCACAGTGAGTGAAGATTTGACTTCCCTGGGCCACATTGAGTGAAGTTTTGACTACCCTGGGCCACATTGAGTGAAGTTTTGACTACCCTGGGCCACATTGAGTGAAGTTTTGACTTCCCTGTGCCACATTGAGTGAAGATTTGACTTCGCTGGGCCATATTGAGTGAAGATTTAACTTCCCTGGGCCACATTGAGTGAAGATTTGACTTCCCTGGACCGCATTGAGTGAAGATGAATTGTTTTTGGCCGATCATAAAATATATAATTTAGTTAATGTATATGAATAATAAATCTTCATTTATTTTCTTCTGTTTTCTATTATAAAATTAAAAAAAGGGCAACATAAAACTAGTGGCATATTAAAAACTCACTGAAAATCACAAATCGATTAAGTTACATGTTGCAACACGTAAACTTTACGATTTTGTGGGCCGCATTACTAGCTGTCCAGGGCCGCGGGTTGGACACGCCTGTTTTATACTGAACTTTCGTTTGTTATATTTCACTATAATCCTCGAAAGAATTCTTTTTCATGTAGTTCTCATAATCAGACATTACTCTTCCTTTCTACAAAAACACTCTTCTTTCTCTTCAAGAATTCATTTTTCCTTCCGCCATAAACTCATCGAAGAGTCAACATTTTCCTGATCCCTTCCATAAAGATTCCATTGCCGAACTTCGACGAAGTCAACATCTCCCATCTCTAAGCAGAAAGTAAAAAGCCTCAGTTCTCTCTCGAAGATTCTGTTCTTCATTAAACGCTGCAGATGTCATCAATTGGCTTCTTGATAAAATAAATCATCCTCCAAGAATTCGTTCTTCGCTGTAAACTTTCTTCTTCGATTTGTTACATTTTTTTTTTCATTTCTTCTGTCTGAACTCCAAAGCAATATTTGTTTCACCTCAAATTCTTCCTGTTTGTTCTTTTTTTTTCATTCCTTCTAAGAAGCGGGCTACTTTATTGTCATTTCTGGTTCACTCTAAACACATTTATTGTTTGGCTGGTTTCATTTATTTCGTTGCAAAATTTCTACGAATTAGACAAACAATTTAATACGTAGAATATACTACGTACTATGTTCATACTATGTCAATTAGAATTTGTTCATACACTGGTATGTCCAGGGTTGGGTTGTTTTACCTCTGAGCGGCACTTTTTAGCACACCATGGTCTAAATAGCCAGGTCACATGGACCCCGTAGACTCAGAGATGGTTGGGGGAGGGGACCCACTGGAACAGCTGTTGGGAGACAGATCGTAGCCTCCCGTCAAGGCCATCCAGCGTGTTCTTTAACGTGCACAGGGTATGGCTCTCCCGTACACGGGCCACGGCTTAACGTCCCATCCGACGGACGGCGGCCTTTCTAAGCCCATCGGTGTCCCCTACTGACCGTGGGCAGGGCGGGGAATATTGTGGACATAAATCTCAACGCTTACCCAGCTGGGATTCGAACCTGGGAACTACAGATTACGAGCCTGGCGCGCTACCGACTGAGCCACTTCCGCCATTTAGGCACATCAGAGATAAAGATGTGGAACGAAGTCGGCTCAAATATAGCGCCCTGAGGGACTCCTGCATGAATAAATTTTTTTTAAATCAGAAATAGAGTTTTGAACTTTGACTTGAAATGTTCTATGTGAGAGATAACTGGCAATAATTTGAATCAATGCAGGTGGGAAGTTGAACTTAATATGTTTAAAAATCAACCCATTTGTCAAGACTTTGTCAAACGCCTTATCGATATCAATATAGACTGCGACTGTCGATTCTTTTTTATTGCAAGCTTCAGCAATGGACTCTACCACTCTGAGAATTTGATGCACTGTAGAATGATGTTGTCTAAAACCAAATTGCTCAGGAGGTAGGTCATTTAGCCCATTGTGTAAAAGAAGTGGTGCTCAGAGGTAAACCCAAGCCTTTTCTGAGCTTTTGGTGTCCTTGTGGCCTATTTAGCCTGTATGCAAAAACAGTGCCGTTTAGAGGAAAAACAAACCCTAGAAAAATTAAAGAAAAATAAATACCCCCTCAAGCAGCTGCTTGTCCCAGAGAGCTGACACTTTATATGCCATAGTAGAAGGTCTGTGGGTTGGGATGGGTTGTTTTACCTCTGAGCGGCAGTTTTTTGCACACCATGGGCTAAATGGCCAGGTCACATGGACCCCGAAGGCTCAGAGAAGGTTGGGGGAGGGGACCCACTGGAACAGCTGTTGGGAGGCAGATGGTAGCCTCTCGTCAAGGCCATCAAGCGTGTTCTTTAACGTGCACAGGGTATGGCTCTCCCGCACACGGGGCCACGGCTTAACGTCCCATCCGACGGACGGCGGCTTTTCCTAGCCCATCGGTGTCCCCTACTGACCGTTGCGTTGGGTTGGGTTGTTTTACCTCTGAGCGGTACTTTTTTGAACACCATGGGCTAAATGGCCAGGTCACATGGACCCCGAAGGCTCAGAGAAGGTTGGGGGAGGGGACCCACTGGAACAGCTGTTGGGAGGCAGATGGTAGCCTCTCGTCAAGGCCATCCAGCGTGTTCTTTAACATGCACAGGGTATGGCTCTCCCGCACACGTGGCCAGGGCTTAACGTCCCATCTGACGGACGGCGGCCATTCCAAGCCCATCGGTGTCCCCTACTGACTGTGGGCAGGGAATTTTGCGGAGATAAATCTCAGCGCTGACCCAGCTGGGACTCGAACCTTGGAACTACAGATTACGAGCCTGGCGCTCTACCGACTGAGCCACCCCTGCCCCGAAGGTCTGTGAGGATGGCAGGACCTCAGCAGCAAAACAACACAAACGTGAAAGATTGTGGGGTCTATATTGATTGTCGAAACCATATTGAGAAGTTGTAATGAAGATTTTCGCCTTGCGAGTATTAATTTTTCAAAAAGCTTGCCTAAACACGGAAGTAGGTTAATTGGATGATAGTTAGTTGGGAAAAGGTGATCTTTATCAGGTTTTGAAAGCATGATCACTATAGCATTTTTCCAGTTATGTGCGAAGTATTTGAGACGAAGGCAGCTATTGAATATGTTTAATAGTGCTATTTTGCATTTTTTTGGAAGTTGTTTGATGATTAGATTATTAATGTAATCATCACCAGCCGCTTTTTTGGCTTTAAGAGTTTTAATATTTTCAACAAGTTCTTGATATGTAATGAAGGCAGCTGATCAGTTTTTAATTTATTGAGAAATTTATTTACAGTCCTGTCTACCTCATCAATTAGGTCATCATTCACATATTCAGGGGTGGGGATGGCTCAGTCGGTAGCGCGCCAGGCTCGTAATCTGTAGTTCCCAGGTTCGAGTCCCAGCTGGGTCAGCGTTGAGATTTATCTTCGCAAAATTCCCCGCCCTGCCCACGATCAGTAGCGGACACCGGTGGGCTTGGAAAGGCTGCCGTCCGTCGGATGGGACGTTAAGCCCTGGCCCAGCTTAACCTGGCCCAGCCTTATATGGTGTGCGGGAGAGCCATACCCTGTGCACGTTAAAGAACACGCTGGATGGCCTTGACGGGAGGCTACCATCTGTCTCCCAACAGCTGTTCCCGTGGGTCCCCTCCCCCAACCTTCTCTGAGCCTTCGGGTCCATGTGACCTGGCCATTTAGCCCATGGTGTGCAAAAAAGTGCCGCTCAGAAGGGTAAAACAACCCAACCCACATGCCACGGCATTACGTCCCATCCGAAGGACGGCGGCCTTTCTCACCAAGGGCAAATGAGGGTTTAGCGGATAAAAATCTCGTCCATCGCCCTCTCTGAGAGATTAATAGAGCAATATGTAGTTATTTGGAATTTCTTTCATATTTTGACTTTGAAATCATTCATTAAGCGTGGATTAAATGATATATTAATTATATAATGGAAAGTTCTCAAAAAGTTATGGATATGCTATTGGAATGATGTCTGCCGGATGGTTTAGTGAAAAGCTCTGACGCCACGTCAAGGCACCATCCATGTCAGAGTGTTTTGCTCTAACCTGGAGAAAACCCCTCCACACTTAGGCAGCTAATGTGGAAGGGAAAAGAGGGTTCCGGATGCTAAAGAGCATCAATCAGAATTTATATTCAGTTGAGCGAATTTAATAAAAATATTTTCTGAAAGATTAAATTAAAAAAAATATTAGAACTTGCTCTCCTCGGTACAAGACCAGCTATAAAACATCTTTATTTATCTACTACCAACTCTCCTGTAGGACCTTCGTGTAATTTTGTTACAAGTAAACTGCATTGTCCACCTCTTTATTTCCGTTAACCCAATTTTGCCGCCCTATGTCTCCCGTGATATTCGTCTGTACGGTCCAAATATCCTGCACAGCGTCCCCTGTTTGCCAGAGTGATTGGTTTAAAAATCAGGTTCCCACTTGGCCCGTGGCTTCGTCTCTACACAAATTGTGACAGCTAGTGTATCACTTTTAATCTGTATATTCTGTTGTTCCCTGCACTAATGGTTAGTTTTGTGTATTCTTCCGTCCCTCCGACATTTTACACAGTTTGAACACGAAGAATTTAATGGTGATGCAAAGGTCATTGCTCATTCGGCGCTCTCTCTCAGAGGCCGTATCAAACGATCGAGTATTTATTTCGTCAGATTTTGACATTCTGTTATTCCTGATGTATTTTACCGAAAGGTCCCAAATTTCGTTAGCGGATTCCCCCTATCTGACCCCATGTTGGGTTAGGAAATCAAGTCCATAACTGCAATGGAACGCCTAAATATATAATATCTTTGGAAATGTGGGAAATCTGGCAACGGCAGCAGATTTAAATGCTATTTTACTTTGAAAGTTAGGGAGCAGTAAATGGCAACAATAGATTTGAGGAGCGATTATCGTTTCCCGTAGTAATAGCATGGTACATATTTTTGTCACTAGCAAGCCCCCCTTTTGGACGTTCGACTTGATATTTGGCATTGCAATTCGGACCACAACCAGAAACATTCTCTGAAAATTTGCAGCCTCTATGTTGAATTCCCGACGAGTTATGGCTGCCACAGACACCGTCTTTTGTTATATAGTTTAAAATAGGCAAATAAAATTGGGAATTTTTTTAAAATCCACGACTTTCCTATATAACAGACTTTTATTTGGTACGTAGCATGTTGCTAGTGGTCAGCATCTTAGAAGAACTATTTTGACAAACAATAGAATTGAAAAACCAACAAATGATGAAAGAAAACGGAAGAAAAAAATGTGAAAGATATTATCAAAAACTACCACTATATTTATAATACAAAATAATATAAATATATTCATTTCGTTCTATGCCTATTGTGTAAATCACTCATATAAGTAGTAGATCACGGATATATCTTTATGATATATCTAAAATTTAAAAAAAAAAAATAGATTTTATTCCGAGTGTATCAATCGTACATTTCCTAGTGACTAATAGCTTTCATTTCTTTATTCAAGTTTCACTAATTTACTCTTTAAAGTTTCATCTTATATGGTAGTACGGCCGAATGATTATGTTTTTGTCCACTAAGACTTTTCGTAAAATAACAATTGTTCGATTTGAAATCGAAATAGGTTTCAAATGTGATCGTTTTAGTCGCACTCACAGACTATATGTATTATAATTTTATACAAAACTAGTGGTTTAAAAAGGGCTATTAGGCATTTCCTGCAGTTATGAAAGGTGAAACTTCGATCAACCAGTCTAAAATTGTAAATGGAAATTTCATTAACAGAAGAAAATCTGGTAGCAAGAAATAGCTAAAAACTACAGTTATAAGCATACCCCGTTTACCAAAGATCACCGCAGATCCGTTGAGCAAATGGAGGGAAACATGCATAAAAATGGAAGCAACTAAATTTGGCTAATATTTAATTGAATTCCATTTATTTTTATACTGTATAATGTGAAATAATTTATTTATTGCGGCGAAATTACATTTAAATTTTTATGATTACTTCAAATTCGTTATTGTTGTTATTACTATTATGTATAATTTATTATTATTACGTCAAGGCATCATCCAGGTCAGAGTGTTTTGATCTAACCTAGAGAAAACCCCTCCACACCTAGGCAGCTAGTGTGAAAGAAAAAAGAGGGGCTCAAGATGCCACCAAACATCCATTAAAGCCTCAAACAGAATTTATTTTTTGTTGAGCGAATTTAATAGAAATGTTTTGTGGAATCTAGCGTTAATCATCGTTATAAACCCCGCGATAAAACATCATCTTTTCTCTCTAACCAACCCTACCGTAGGACCTTCGCGTAATTTTGTTACAAGTAAACTGCATTGTCATCTTCTGCCAACATCTCCGTGCATCAGACCAACGTTTGAAGTCATCCTCGTTGTGGACATATCCGGAATCTTGCAACTGGACTCTAAGAGGTACGTATGGGAGACAATGTTATATCTGGAAAAGTTCCTATGGGAAAACAATTCACAGAATACACATGCACATATCTAATTCTAAAGAAGACATGATCAACGAAAGACCAAAGCAGACTTGTTTTTCATTTAGATAAACATGTCTATCTAAGTAAAAACTATTGCACTTTGGCACCGCAACCGTCCTTTCTACGAAGGTTCTTCTTCACACTTTCCACCCAACTCTAGGATTATCCCTGCTCCTCCAATTATCTGAAAATAACTTATTCCTTAATCTAATTTTATGGACAGATATAAGCCATCCAGGGGATGCTCTCCTATAAATGTGCTTAAAATGGGTCCAATAATTGAAAATTATTTACAGACGTACCTTAATTGTCAGCCATATTCATGTTATTCCCTTCACGGGGCACTTATGGGTCTTGATGACTCCTACCGGAACTTGCGGAGAATATTGCCATCTGAACGGAAATAACGCGCACAAAACATTAAAGGAATAGCTGATTTACTTGACATATTTCAGAACATTAACAAAACTAGGATTTCCATTTTTTTAACAAAAAACCTTAAAAATATACACGCTTTATGTAAATGATTTTATTGTTCGAAAATTAAGAAAATGAGAAGTTCTTATTAATAAGTAGAGCAAAGCGATTTAAGCATTAGAAAAATATGGTTAACTATTATTTATTATTTTTAATTGGCACTAGATATCAACCAAATAAATGGAGAAAGAACAGCCAACGAAAAGTTTCCCAAAGAGATTTTACACTTATAATGATGAGAGATGAAAAAATATATTTAATTTAAAAAGGTGACGGTAATTATGAATCGTTAATGGAAACTATATTTTAAAGTATCAACAGTTGTTAAATCTGTTCAAAGTTAGATACATTCCCCAAAATTTAAAGAGAACATTTCTTTACGTTCGAGTAAATTTTCCAACATTGAGCTAAATGGCAGCTGGGTTGTTTTACCTTCAAGCGTCATTTTTTGCCATAATTAGCTAAATTGCCAGGTCATAAGGACCCCGAAGATTCAGAGAAGGTTAATATGTTAGTTGAACATCTGTTAGAAGACAGTTGATAACCTCCCATCAAGGTCATCCAGTGTGTTCTTTAAAGTGCAGAGGGTATGGCTCTGCTGCACACTGAGCCACGGCTTTATGTTTCGTCCGACGGACGGCGACATTTCCAAGACCATTGGTGTCCCCCTACTGAACGACGGAAGGGCGGGAGTTTTGCGGAGGTAAACCTCAACCCTGGCAGAGCTGGGACCCGAATCCGGGATTGAAGATTACGAGCCTGACGCGGTTTCACCTGAACCACCCCTGCTCAGTAAATAGCAGTAGCTAGGGACGGATTAACGTAATGCTCGTATAATTGCTCCTATAATAGCATATTCAATTCGTACAATCACTTAACCACAGCAACATAATAACCACTTTCTCAAGGAGGGCCGGGGACGGGAGTGGCTCAGTCGGTAGAGCGCCAGGCTAGTAATCTGTAGTTCCCAGGTTCGAGTCCCAGCTGGGTCAGCGTTGAGATTTATCTCCGCAAAATTCCCCGCCCTGCCCACGGTCAGTAGGGGACACCAATGGGCTTGGAAAGGCCGCCGTCCGTCGGATGGGACGTTAAGCCGTGGCCCCGTGTGCGGGAAAGCCATACCTTGTGCACGTTAAAGAACACGCTGGATGGCCTTGACGGGAGGCTACCATCTGTCTCCCAACAGCTGTTCCAGTGGGTCCCCTACCCCAACCTTCTCTGAGCTTTCGGGGTGCATGTGACCTGGACATTTAGCCCATGGTGTGCAAAAAAGTGCCGCTCATCTGAGCGGCAACCCAACCCAACAACTCAAGGAGGGCCTCACTTTTAAGTGGAAAAATACCTAAAAATTATTTGAAATGTTCGAATGGAAGAGAGAAAAAGGCAGAAAGATGAAAGAATAATATAACGACATATTAATAAAAGAACAATGTTTTTGGAATCCGGCAACAAAACCGAGGCATTATTCCGCGAACAGTGGTATACGAATGCAATATTCCGCGAAAAGTGGTATGACATTGCAGCATTTTTTGCAAAGGAGATTGCTAGCATTGATAAAAGCAATGAAATTTACATTCAAAGCCAATTTATACAACGGTGAGTTACACTTTTAACCGCTTAAATATTTAGAAATGAGACTGATTTACATATTTGAAATTTATTATTCTCATACGCTACGAAATATAAAACAATTATATGTATTTCTCTCGCAACATATATCTTCTATAAATTATTTTACCATATGAATATAGTTTTGTATTACCGTATTATTACCGTATGAGAATACTTTTGACGACAATTATATTTTTGATTTCATTAACAGTTCTATTCTGTGGCAAACAGCTGCTTGAGGCGGTACTTATTGATTATTCTGTAATACAGTAAAGTGTGAATCTGTAGGTGTTGAATTCGGCACTTCAAATGTAATGCCAAACTTGAGGTCTGTGTTATCGGGGAGTTTCCGAAGGACTAAAGGACAATCCACAACTTCCCCTACCATCTAAGTCAAACGGAAAAATGATTGATTAGGTATAAAATTGAGTAAATTCAAGTCAGAGAAAGAATTGATTTCGTACCTTGTTGCCGAAGAACAGAGTATGTTGCTGTTGAGGTAAAGTCCAGCACGATCCTTCCTAAATGACATGGCTGAGGTGAAAGATGACCTTTCGATGGAAAGGTGTTAGAAGAGGATGTCGCCTTGCACTGAAAGGAAACTAGCACCGGATAATCTAAACAATTCATATTTTTAGCCCAATGAACCAAATTGACAATGAATTCTGTTTCGTGTTGATCGAATTCTTTCGAAACAATCGAACGCTAGATATGAATTTGTGAGAATATTTGTGACGTATTACACGAGAATTTCTAATATTTTTCGTTACCTCTTAAAGTCATTCCTAATCTTGCTACAAAAAATAAAAATTAATTTGAGATGATTAATTTCAAAGTTATGCTTTTTACTTATGATTTCTAGTGTTGATTGGTATAACCCACTGTTACTAAAATTAGAAATAGATTCTTCTTCATCAAACAACACTGCAATTTTAGTCTTTATCTAAAAATATATTAAAGATATTTTACTTTGAAATATTTATTTAAAAAATGAAAAAGAGCACGGCACATTTATTTTTTCGATAGGCGACTTAAAAATATTCGAAGACGGATCCAGGAATAATGGCACTCAAATCCAAAAAACTGCCCAAACTTGAACCAGAAGTAGAAATTCTCTTTGAGCGTAGTAACGCATGCTTGAAGAAATTGTCAAGATTTGTCCGATCAGACTCTGTAACTGCTTTTATTACTTATCTTCCTCTTGCTCTTTTAGGATCGGGGGTGGCTCAGTCGGTAGCGCGCCAGGCTCGTAATCTGTAGTTCCCAGGTTCGAGTCCCAGCTGGGTCAGCGTTGAGATTTATCTCCGCAAAATTCCTCGCCCTGCCCACGGTCAGCAGGGGACACCGATAGGCTTGGAAAGATATAGCTTGGAAACGTGGCCACGGCGTAACGTCCCACCGTCCGTCGGATGGGACGTTACGCCGTGGCCACGTGTGCGGGAGAGTCATACCCTGTGCACTTTAAAGAACACACTGGATGGCCTTGACGGGAGGCTACCATCTGTCTCCCAACAGCTGTTCCAGTGGGTCCCCTCCCCCAACCTTCTCTGAGCCTTCGGGGTCCTTGTGACCTGGCCATTTAGCCCATGGTGTGCAAAAAAGGGCAGCTCAGAGGTAAAACAACAACCCAACAACCGTGAGAAAGGTAACATTGCTTTGAAAAATACAATTGTTCGTCGGATGGGACTCTGCGTTGGAGAAGTGTGCGAAAGAGCCATACTTTCTTAGCGTCAAAAAACACTTTGAACGACTTTGACACGAGTTTTCAATTTCTCTCCTAACATCGGTCTAGTATCCTTTCTCCATCCAATTATGAACCCTTTGTTTCCCCCTCGATAGGGAACCACCTTGTCGGGGTGAGGGGACTTGAGCGCCTAAATGAAGTCGAAGGCTATGCTGGCTGTAGCTGCTCCAGTCAGCATAGGCCAAGATGGCGAAGACTAAGGCCAAGATGGAAGATTGCCGGACATAGTTCCCGTCATGGGAGCCGAGGTAACTTGGATCTTTATATCCTTGTTTGTCAGATTAAACTCCAGGTTTTGCAGCAGGTTATGCCGTGGGTTGAGCTTTACTCCTATATTACTGTTCATCCTAGATTGTCGTGGGCTGTGCTTTACTTATATGGTACTGTATGCCCCCGACCCCCCCCCCCCCCCTCGACAGGGGACCACCTTGACGTTGTGGGGGCTCCTGGCCCAGCACCGGTCGAAGGTTCTGCTGACCGGTTTGGGCCCAGTTGAACGGAGTTAAGACCACCCTGAGGTTGAAGGCATTGCTGACCGGTTTAGTGGCCTTGTTGGACAGTGCTGAGACCTCAATCAGGTGCTCAGTGGAGCAAGTTCGGGGCCCTGCTGAAAGAAATTGCTCCTGTAGTACTCTAGGGCCCTTTTCAAAGTCTGTGTCGAACTAAGAGTCTCCACCCCGGGAGCCACCTCAACCTGGATCTTTATGTACTTGTTATGGCTAACCGGATACAGATTAAATTTAGGTTTTGACCGATGGATGAGCTTTCCTTCTATAAATAATACTGCTCGCCATAGGGTTGGGTTGTTTTATCTCTGAGCGGCACTTTTTTGCACACTATGGGCTAAATGGCCAGGTCACATGGACCCCTAAGGCTCAGAGAAGGTTGGGGCAGGGGACCCACTGGAACAGCTGTTGGGAGACAGATGGCAGCCTCCCGTCAAGGCCATCCATCTTTATGTACTTGTTATGGCTAACCGGAGAACAGATAAAATTTAGGTTTTGACCGATGGATGAGCTTTCCTTCTATAAATAATACTGCTCGCCATAGGGTTGGGTTGTTTTATCTCTGAGCGGCACATTTTTGCACACTATTGGCTAAATGGCCAGGTCACATGGACCCCTAAGGCTCAGAGAAGGTTGGGGCAGGGGACCCACTGGAACAGCTGTTGGGAGACAGATGGTAGCCTCCCGTCAAGGCCATCCAGCGTGTTCTTTAACGTGCACAGGGTGTGGCTCTCCCGCACACGGGGCCACGGCTTAACGTCCCATCCGACGGACGGCGGCCGTCGGATGGCCCCGCCCTGCCTACTGACCGTGGGCAGGGCGGGGAATTTTGCGGAGATAAATCTCAAAGCTGACCCAGCTGGGACTCGAACCTGGGAACTACAGATTACGAGCCTGGCGCGCTACCGACTGAGCCAAACCCGCCCCAAACATTAAGAAGAGAAAATGTTACTGTAGATTAATAAAAAGAAAAACAGATAGTTTTTAACTGATGCCTCAGTAGGGTACACCGATGGGATTGGAAAGGCCGACGTCCGTCGGATGGGACGTTAATCCGTGGCCCCCGTTTGCGGGAGAGCCATACCCTGTGCACGTTAAAGAACATGCTGGATGGCCTTGACGGGAGACTACCATCTGTATCCCAACAACTGTCCAGTGGTTCCCCTCCTCCAACTTTCTCTGAGATTTCTGGGTCCTTGTGACCTGGCCATTTAGCTCATGGTGTGCAAAAAAGTGCCGCTCAGAGGTAAAACAACAACAACTGATGCCTCATCATAAATAGATCATGAATAGATCTAGCCCTTGGTGTCTACCAGTTGGCTAGATCTATTCTGTAAGATTAACGTCGAGTACTTCGCGTGGCGGCATTGCTGTTTATCATTGCCTGTAGCAATCTTTCAAGGAAATGCGTATTTATTCAGTGCCATTGCTAGTAATGGTGTTTACCATTCCTCTAATGTCATTTTTATCCAGCACATAAACTCCTACTACTCTACAAAAACGAATATTTACCTATTGACACAACAGTATCAAAGTTTATTTTTCTCTATGAAGCATTTGTTCACAGAGTCATGACAACGTAAAAACAATGAAACGAATATTCGTTAAATTCGTGTCCGAATGAGGAAACCAATTGAGACTTGTTCGTGATGTTCCTTTCATCTTCAAAGTAATTCAATTACTTCAGTAAGTATGAGAAGAAACGAATTATTTTCTTTCCTGTATAAACATCGATATTTACTGCAGCAGTTGGCTCAGAAGCAAATCAATGTCTTGTGTTTTTTGAATGAGCAGGTTCAAGATAATAATTAATTCTTTGTTGTAGAGTGAATCTCTGTTAATTATCAATCACTCAAATTATTGCCCTTTAATACGTCAGTGATAGAAATGGGTTTTAAGAACCAGTTACACGCCTGGAGGAAGTGGAATCAAGTCAAAAGTTCAGAAATTGTTTTTCCTTATTAGATTCGAAAGGGGGTGTGGCTCAGTCGGAAGCGCACCAGGCTCATAATCTGTAGTTCCCAGGTTCGAGTCCCAGCAGGGTCAGCGTTGAGATTTATCTCCGCAAAATTCCCCACCCTGTAATTGTGGTAGGGCGGCTAAATGTCCAGGTCACATGGATCCCGAAGGCTCAGAGAAGATTGGAGGAGGGGACCCACTGGAACAGCTCCAAATAATGTACCGTTTAGCCGCCCTGCCCCGTCCTGCTCACGGTCAGTAGGGGACACCGATGGGTTTGGAAAGGCCGCCGTCCTTCGGATGGGACGTTAAGCCGTGGCCCCGTGTGCGGGAGAGCCATCTCCTTTGCACGTTAAAGAACACGCTGGATGGTCTTGACGGGAGGCTACCATCTGTCTTCCAATAGCTGTTCCAGTGGGTCCCCTCCTCCAACCTTCTCTGAGCCTTCTTCGGGATCCATGTGATCTGGCCATTTAGCCCATAGTGTGCAAATTCGAGAGGAAATCACATTAAATATCTAAAAAAATTGTTAAATCAATTATATTAATTTCTAACAGTTACAAAAGACAAAAATAATTTTTTTTACTTGAAATTCTGCTGAGTACTTTTGGGCAGAGAATGTTGCCATTACCTGAAAGGTGCATTCACTGGGCGATTATCAATTCACTGGACGACCCCTCAAACAGCTGTTTACAACTGAAGTGCGACTGGAGCCTGTCAGTTTAATGCGCTATTGAAAAACAAATCAGCAATTAAGGCAACGCTTCAACAAAAGAACAACGGAAGAAAGAAAACATCCATGCGATGTCCATGACTCGAACCAGAACTCAGGTCTCTTTGATCATATCAACCACTCGACCACGGGACACAACCAGGTAAAAAATAATTACATCTTAGAATATGCTGCTTTTATTTCCATTTCCATCTAAAATTAAGGCAATATATATTCATCGCTATATAGAAAGCTTCGAAATATGCAGTCGCTCAAAAAAGTATCCGAACACCATGGTTGATTACAGAATTCAGAAAAAATATCTGGCCACGATTTTTTTTTTGAAATTAGTGATCTGGCAACCTTCGTGTCACGTGACACAAAGGTTGCCAGATCACTAATTTCTAAAAAAAATAGTGGTCAAATATTTTTTCTGAATTCTGTAATCAACCATGGTGTTCGGATATTTTTTTGAGCGACTGTACTTATTTTCGAACGGTCTCAACGAAGGAACTGAGAAGGAATTTATAATTTAAGGAAATGAATCATACCATGATTTTTTATATTTTATTTAGCCATTTAGCCCATGGTGTGCAAAAAAGTGCTGCTGAGAGGTAAAACAATCAACCAACCAACCAGCCTTCCCCCCGCATTTTATATTTCTCCTGCTCGATTGAGTTTTTTGCCACATCCTTTCCCTCACCTCGATTTTTTTCTAGATCGATTCCTGCACAAGTTTAATCATTTTTAATCACCCTTACTGGTATTCTCAACGTGGGTAACATAGCCCCCTAACCCCCCCCCCCCCCTCCGACCCTGAATTCGCCTTAAAATCTGTATCAGAACAGATATAATGAACTTCATACCAGTTTTAAAATCGTGTACATAATGAAAACCTTTAAAATATATATTCTTTGTGTCACAATAAATTAACTAAAATTATTGCCCCGTGTGCGGGAGAGCCATATCCTGTGCATGTTAAGGAACACACTGGATGGCCTTGATGGGAGACTACCATCTGTCTCCAACAGCTGTTCCAGTGGGTCCCCTCCCCCAACCTTCTCTGAACCTTCGGGATCCATGTGACCTGTCCATTTAGCCCATGGTGTGCACAAAAGTGCCGCTCAGAGGTAAAACAACCCAACTGAAATGATTCTGTAAAAAAACAAAAGCTATATTGTCATTAATCTTTCCAGGATGTGGGTATCTTTAAAGACTCTGTTTTGAGTCGTTGAAGGATTATGATCTGTTTTCTATTTGGGTCATTAAAGACTGATAAGTTCGTCTTTTCTGAGAAACAAATGCAGTGCCATTTGCTAAATGCAAAGCCATCAAAAGCCAAGCCATCAGAAGCAGTGCCTAATCTGCTACGTTGCAGTAACACAAGGTTACGAAACGAAAATATTATTGGACGACCGAAATCAGCTTTTTGTGAAGTGCATAAATTGTAAATTATATATTGAAGCTAAATATCCAGTGCATCTGAAATTTCAAATTTTATTACGCTTAACTGACTGAAACTTCTTTTTATCCTTGATTTGCAATTGAAATTTTTATTGTTTAATCTCAAAACAGTGTATTTTTAAGATCAATTTTAATCTTTGTTTACATGCCTGTATAACTGCTCTAAAACAATTTTGAATGCATTTTTATACTCTCTGCACGGTACAAAGCGGAGAAGCAAACGCATTTTTAGAGTGAGGAAATTTTGGGCATGTTTTAGTGATGTAATGAAAACAGATACCCTATCTTAAAAAGTGAAGAAAAAAGTCCTGGCCACAAAAAACTTCCCTGGGTCACATTGAGTGAAGATTTGACTTCCCTGGGCCACATTGAGTGAAGTTTTGACTTCCCTGGGCCACATTGAGTGAAGATTTGACTTCCCTGGGCCACATCGAGTGAAGTTTTGACTTCCCTGGGCCATATTGAGTGAAGTTTTGACTTCCCTGGGCCACACCGAGTGAAGATTAAACTTCCCTGGGCCACATTGAGTGAAGATTTGACTTCCCTGGGCCACATTGAATGAAGATTTGACTTCCCTGGGCCACATTGAGTGAAGTTTTGACTTCCCTGGGCCACATTGAGTGAAGATTTGACTTCCCTGGGCCACATCGAGTGAAGTTTTGACTTCCCTGGGCCATATTGAGTGAAGTTTTGACTTCCCTGGGCCACACTGAGTGAAGATTAAACTTCCCTGGGCCACATTGAGTGAAGATTTGACTTCCCTGGGCCACATTGAGTGAAGATTTGACTTCCCTGGGCCACATTGAGTGAAGTTTTGACTTCCCTGGGCCACATTGAGTGAAGATTTGACTTCCCTGGGCCATATTGAGTGAAGATTTAACTTCCCTGGGCCACATTGAGTGAAGATTTGACTTCCCTGGGCCACATTGAGTGAAGATTTGACTTCTCTGGGCCGCATTGAGTGAAGATGAATTATTTTGGGCCGATCATAAAATATATAATTTAGTTAATGTATATGAATAATAAATCTTCATTTATTTTCTTCTGTTTTCTATTATAAAATTAAAAAAAGGGAAACATAAAACTAGTGGCATATTAAAAACTCACTGAAAATCACAAATCGATTAAGTTACGTGTTGCAACACGTAAACTTTACGATTTTGTGGGTCGCATTACTAGTTGTCCAGGGCCGCGGGTTGGACACGCCTGTTTTATACTGAACTTTCGTTTGTTATATTTCACTATAATCCTCGAAAGAATTCTTTTTCATGTAGTTCTCATAATCAGACATTACTCTTCGTTTCTACAAAAACACTCTTCTTTCTCTTCAAGAATTCATTTTTCCTTCCGCCATAAACTCATCGAAGAGTCAATCATTTTCCTGATCCCTTCCATAAAGATTCCATTGCCGAACTTCGACGAAGTCAACATCTGCCATCTCTAAGCAGAAAGTAAAAAGCCTCAGTTCTCTCTCGAAGATTCTGTTCTTCATTAAACGCTGCAGATGTCATCAATTGGCTTCTTGATAAAATAAATCATCCTCCAAGAATTCGTTCTTCGCTGTAAACTTTCTTCTTCGATTTGTTACATTTTTTTTTTCATTTCTTCTGTCTCAACTCCAAAACAATTTTTGTTTCACTTGAAATTCTTCCTGTTTGTTCTTTTTTTTCCATTCCTTCTAAGAAGCTGGCTACTTTATGTCATTTCTGGTTCACTCTAAACACATTTATTGTTTGGCTGGTTTCATTTATTTCGTTGCAAAATTTCTACGAATTAGAGAAACAATTTAATACGTAGAATATACTACGTACTATGTTCATACTATGTCAATTAGAATTTGTTCATATACTGGTATGTCCAGGGTTGGGTTGGGTTGTTTTACCTCTGAGCGGCACTTTTTTGCACACCATGGGCTAAATGGCCAGGTCACATGGACCCCGTAGGCTCAGAGAAGGTTGGGGGAGAGGACCCACTGGAACAGCTGTTGGGAGACAGATGGTAGCCTCCCGTCAAGGCCATCCAGCGTGTTCTTTAACGTGCACAGGGTATGGCTGTCCCACACATGGGGCCACGGCTTAACGTCCCATCTGACGGACGGCGGCCTTTCCAAGCCCATCGGTGTCCCCTACTGACCGTGGGAAGGGCAGGGAATTTTGCGGAGATAAATTTCAACGCTGACCCAGCTGGGACTCGAACCTTGGAACTACAGATTACGAGCCTGGCGCGCTACCGACTGAGCCACCCCCACCCCGGTATGTCCAGGGAGGGGCAAAGGGGCCATATAAGACTAATAAAGACAAAAAATTATTAATTTATTTATTTTTCACATTTTTCAAGAAATTTTAAATACCAGTAAAACGGTGAGGGAAAATATTATATTGCATTTTAAATCCAGTCTTTTGCCCCACCCCACCCCCCTTACATTTTTCCTGCTCGATTGTGTTTCCTGACCGCCCCTCGATTATTTTTCCTCGCAAGTAGTAACAGAATTCTAGTCTGTCGTTTTCTCGTCGCTTTGGAAAAGTGTTCGTTTTTGGATGTGTCACTTTTTGCAGGTGATAGCTGATCTGTTATATATTTATATTTATATATTTATTATATGATCTGATATCTGCACCTAACGGGGGGGTGGCGGGAGGGGGCTCAGTCGGTAGCGCGCCAGGCTCGTAATCTGTAGTTCCCGGGTTCGAGTTCCAGCTGGGTCAACGTTGAGATTTATCTCCGCAAAACTCCCCGCCCTGCCCACGGTCAGTAGGGGACACCGATGGGCTTGGAAAGGCCGCCGTCCGTCGGATGGGACGTTAAGCCGTGGCCCCGTGTGCGAGAGAGCCATACCCTGTGCACGTTAAAGAACACGCTGGATGGCCTTGACGGGAGGCTACCATCTGTCTCCCAACAGCTGTTCCAGTGGGTCCCTTCCCTCAACCTTCTCTGAGCCGTCGGGGTCCATGTGACCTAGCCATTTAGCCCATGGTCTGCAAAAAAGTGCCGCTCAGAGGTACTTTTTTGCTTCTTCACTGTGGTGACTAAATCATAAAGGCGTACATTAACTACATCACTGATTTACTTCATAATTAACAATGGTATTGTTTGAGAGTGATACAATAACTCCCATAGCAAATTAAAGATTGTGACTTGGAAATTGACATAGGTCGTATATAAAACGTTCCCTCTACTTTTTAGTTGGTTGATTTACGTCTGAGCGACACTTTTTTGCACACAATGGGCTAAATGGCCAGGTCACATGGATCCCGAAGGCTCAGAGAAGTTTGGGGGAGGGGATCCACTGGAACAGCTGTTAGGAGACAGATGGTAGCCTCCCGTCAAGGCTATCCAGCGTGTTCTTTAACGTGCACAGGGTATGGCTCTCCCACACACGGGGCCACGGCTTAACGCCCCATCCGACGGGCGGCGGCCTTTCCTAGCCCATAGGTGTCCCGTACTGACCGTGGGCAGGGTGGGAGAATTTTGCGGAGATAAATCTCAACGCTGACTCAGCTGGGACTCGAACCTGGGAACTATAGATCACGAGCCTGTCGCGGGGGGAGGGGCAAGAGACTGAATTTCAAATGCAGTATAACATTTCCTCTTACGTTTTACGTCTTTAAAAATTTCTTGAAAAATCCATGAAATATAAAGAAGTCTAATAATTTTTTCCTCTATACTTTTATTAACATTCTGAAGGGGGGGCATTGACCCCCCCTTCAGAAATGACCCCCCCCCCTTCAGTGTGAAATATTTACAAGGTCAATGTGGCCCATTTACCTTGTAAATATTTCACGCATTTTTTATGACATTTTTTTAAAAACATTGAAACGAAGGAGAAAATGTTACACTGCAATGGAAATCCATTTCCTTGACCCCCCCCCCCCGCATGTAACTTTATTTCATTATATTGCATCGTCTGCCCTTCCTTCCACTCTTTTTTTTAGATCCGGGCCTGGATGTATCTAATTAATAGGATAACATATGAAATGAATTACTGAATATTCCAAAAATAATAATTTATTTCCATAGTTTTCAAAGTATGTCAGAACATAATTTCTTTAAATAGAAATAAAAAATTGAAGGGAAAATTGAAAAAAAATTATTAATATAATGTGTAATACCAAGGAGAATTATAAAACCAAACTCAGTAATAAGATAAATAAGATTCTGCAGTTTTTTGCCATTCTATTTACTTCCATTCTTCTACCTATTTTTGTTTCTGCTAATCACATATTTTTTTCCGCAAAGTGAATGCTCACACTTTCAATTTCGTAGTTTAAATTAGAGGTTTATTAACTTCCATTGCCAACGTCCCCTGGATGTTAAGAACTTTTTTCTCCATTAGTAAATTCTTTCATTTAGTTTTTTTCCTCCTATTCGATTAAGAGAGATTCTCACTCTTTCAACGTAATTTCATTTCCTTTTCCTGATAGGTGAAGTCTCCATTATTGTATTATTTTTTGCACCATCCCTCGCTTTCATTTAAGATGCTAAATGTGTTTTCTAGTCCTGTTTGAAGTGTTTTTTTCCTTGCTTTGGTCCTATCATTTGAATTAGCTTCAGAAGGGAGATCCAAGAGGAAAATAATTATTCGTCAGTAATGTTCTCTAAAGTCAACATCTTTCGGAGGTCGAAGAAGAAATCAAGCAGACAAGGAAAGAAATAAAGATGAGTTAAATTAACGGAGAAAATTAATCTGCTTCTAGGTGTTTTGCTAAATTCCTTTAAGAACATACACAAAAGCGGGAAATAGAGAATGCCTCCTGTTTACAATTAGTTTGATTTTTCCGAATCTGCGAATCTTCGTACCAGATGAACATTGGACAGAAACTAATTGAGCTATAGAAATCTAGGAAAATTAAGTGTGATTTTTCCAAAAATATTTTGCATTTTTAGTGATGTATTTGTAACAGATTTCAATTGTCGTAACTGCGGGAGGTCTATTCATCTGAAATTTGTAGCATGAGAACTATGGCAGCGCTTTTGATCCCAAGTTTCTAGTCCCGCAACAGTGGGAGCGCTATTCATGGCAAGTTCCTAGCCTGGGAACTGTGGCAGCACTATTTATCACAAGTTTCTAATTTGGGAACAGTAGGAGCGCTATTCATCCCAAGTTTCTAGTCTGGGAACAGGAGAGCGCTGTTCATCCCAAGTTTCTAGCCTCGGAACAGTGGGAGCGCTATTCACGACAAGTTCCTAGCCTAGGAACTGTGGCAGCACTATTTATCCCACGTTTCTAGTCTGGAAACAGGGGAGCGCTATTGATCCAAAGTTTCTAGTCTGGGAACAGTGGGAGCGCTATTCATCCCAAGTTTCTAGTCTGCAAACAGTGGGAACGCTGTTGATCTCAAGTTTCTAGTCTGGGAACAGTGGGAGCACAATTAATCCCGAGTTTCTAGTCTGGGAACAGTGGGAGCACAATTCATCCCAAGTTTCTAGTCTGGGAACAGTGGGAACGCTATTGATCCCAAGTTTCTAGTCTGGGAACAGTGGGAGCACAAATCATTCCAAGTTTCTAGTCTGGGAACAGTGGGAGCACAAATCATTCCAAGTTTCTAGTCTGGGAACAGTGGGAGCACAAATCATTCCAAGTTTCTAGTCTGGGAACAGTGGGAGCACAAATCATCCCAAGTTTCTAGTCTGGGAACAGTGGGATCACAAATCATTCCAAGTTTCTAGTCTGGGAACAGTGGGAGCACAAATCATTCCAAGTTTCTAGTCTGGGAACAGTGGGAGCACAATTCATCCCAAGTTTCTAGTCTGGGAACAGTGGGATCACAAATCATTCCAAGTTTCTAGTCTGGGAACAGTGGGAGCACAAATCATTCCAAGTTTCTAGTCTGGGAACAGTGGGAGCACAATTCATCCCAAGTTTCTAGTCTGGGAACAGTGGGATCACAAATCATTCCAAGTTTCTAGTCTGGGAACAGTGGGAGCACAAATCATTCCAAGTTTCTAGTCTGGGAACAGTGGGAGCACAAATCATCCCAAGTTTCTAGTCTGGGAACAGTGGGAGCACAAATCATCCCAAGTTTCTAGTCTGGGAACAGTGGGATCACAAATCATCCCAAGTTTCTAGTCTGGGAACAGTGGGATCACAAATCATCCCAAGTTTCTAGTCTGGGAACAGTGGGAGCACAATTTCATCGAGGAGAGCAATTCATCTCATGCCAATTTATCGCGGTCAACTGATCGCAGCGTCCAGTTAAGGAATCTGGATTATTTAACAATAAACTTTCTTTCATAAAAGTCATTCATAATTGCTTAAAATTGTAAAATTATTACAGAAACTTGTAAAACGCATATTTTACTAAATAGTTCGAAACAATACTTGTTATTTAAGTTTCAATTAATTTCTCAGAGAAATTCTTATGACTGATGGAACCGATCTAGAAAAAAATCGAGGTGAAGGAAGGGGTGGGGCAAAAAACTCAATCAAGATTAGGCACTGCTTATCGAGAGAAAATTAAATAATTATCTGTAGACAATTCATTTGAGCACAGTTGTAGAAAGTGAATAAAATTCTCTCTCTATTACTGCGATGAAATGCTACGATAAATTGACGTCGCGATGAATTGACGTATCATCCGCATTTTTCAGCCTGGGAACAGTTGGGTTGGGTTGTTTTACCTCTAAGCGGCACTTTTTTTTGCACACCATGGGCTAAATGGCCAGGTCACATGGACCCCGAAGGCTCAGAGAAGGTTGGGGGAGGGGACCCACTGGAACAGCTGTTGGGAGACAGATGGTAGCCTCCCGTCAAGGCCATCCAGCGTGTTCTTTAACGTGCACAGGGTATGGCTCTCCCTCACACGGGGCCACGGCTTAACGTCCCATCCGACGGACGGCGGCTTTTCCAAACCCATCGGTGTCCCCTACTAACCGTGGGCAGGGCGGGGAATTTTTTGCGGAGATAAATCTCAACGCTGACCCAGCCGGGACCTGAACCTGGGAACTACAGATTACGAGCCTGGCGCGCTACCGACTGAGCCACCCCCGCCACCAGAGGTAAAGGAACAACAATCCAAAACTTTTTGTCAGACCTCTGTGGCAAGCAGCTGCTTGAGGGATAATTCATCTTTGTTTTATCATGAATATTTTTAATTGTCAACTAATCATCAACTTGGGAATAATTGTATTGCACAAACTAATTATTTTCCGCATTCACATTAATGTACAAAAAGTCAGAGATTTTTAGTTTGTGGCATTTATTTTATATTTCTCATTACTACCATGTATATTACACGTAAAGCTCTATCTTGATTCTCAAAAACAGTGGCCCCATCGCTTTATGAAAGAAATCACTTATTCATTGACAAAGAAAAACAAAAATAAATGGAAGGAGTAGAATTTTTTTGCACAAAAAACAATGGCTGCTTCATTTATAATATCTTATTTCACTTTCAGCAGCTATCATCCAAATAATAATAATAATAAAATTCTTCCAATTTCTATTCTCCTTAGTATGTCATTAAGTGAATTTAAAACAATAACTGCAAATCCAGATAATCTCATCTGAAATTTATTGTCCACAATCTACCTATTTTTTCAGCGTTTCTAAGCCTAAAGTAACAATTAAATTTCTAAATTGATTCAGTGCCTTTAACGAGCAGTCAGTGCTTATAATAATTTGTAAAATAAACTTGGGCTTTAAGTAACAAAAAATATACGTTGTTATGTTGTTTGCAGAGATTAATCTAAGAAACCTTTTATTTCCGAATCTGCATGTTAAAGTTCTTTTGTTTGCAGAACACAGAATGATCTATCTGGAGGCAACTGAATCGCGTGTCATTGTTTGAATATCTGTTTATGAGGCTCACTTTAACAAATGTACTTTTTTCTTACACAAAAGTGCGTTTTTAGTCTGAAAATTAACCAAAGTTCCTGAGAAAAGAAATAACAAGTTGATTAATAGATAACAAGTTGATAGAGTACAGTCGCTCAAAAAAGTATCCGAACACTACGGTTGATTGCAAAATTCAGAAGAAAATATCTGGCAACGATTTTTTAGAAATTAGTGATCTGGCAACCTTCGTGTCACGTGATTACAGAATTCAGGAAAAATATCTGGAGCGTGTACAGCAACTGTACACGCTCCAGTTACCGTTCACAGCAAACTGGAGCGTGTGCAGTTACTGCACACGCTCCAGTTTGCTGTGAACGGTAACTGCACACGCTCAATATTTCCGTGAGTGAGCCCACACGATCCAGGTCTTTGTGAGCTCACACGATCCAGGTCTTTGTGAGCTCACACGATCCAATGTGCTGTGAACATTAACCGCAAACGCTCCAGTTTGCTGTGAACGGTAACTGCACACGCTCAATATTTCCGTGAGTGAGCCCACACGATCCAGGTCTTTGTGAGCTCACACGATCCAATTAGTGATCTGGCAACCTTCGTGTCACGTGACACGAAGGTTGCCAGATCACTAATTTCTAAACAAATCGTTGCCAGATATTTTTTCTGAATTTTTTAATCAACCGTAGTGTTCGGATACTTTTTTGAGCGACAGTACACGTACCAAACTGTTAACAGACATTATTTTTCAAGAAATATTTCTTTCCCTATTTGATGACGATTAAAAAAGCTCATTATGTAGCAGAATGAAGATGGGTGTAGAGAAAAAATAGTCTCGAGGTGGGTGGGATCTGAACCCACGATCTCCTGATGATATATCAGGTACTCTGACCGATGAGCTACGGGCTGCTGATCAATCCTTACTCTTCTGCAGCGTGGATGGTCGTATGAACATGCCTAGGGTATAGTTGGTCAAGGTTCACACATGACTCGACTACAAATTGTGAAGTTGCCGCAATAATGATAAATAATAATTACTGAAGAGCCAAAATATTATGACTAGCGCGTCTTTATGCAAATCGAAGCAACTGCAGGTAAACGATGGCTCATGTCAAGTTCATGAAACGATATAAATAACATCTGATACTGAGCTCTGTTAATCATTTGGTTTGGGTTTTTTACCTCTGAGCGGCACTTTTTTGCACACCATGGGCTAAATGGCCAGGTCACATGGACCCCGAAGGCTCAGAGAAGGTTGGGGGAGGGGACCCACTGGAACAGCTGTTGGGAGACAGATGGTAGCCTCCCATCAAGGCCATCCAGCGTGTTCTTTAACGTGCACAGGTATATCTCTCTCGCACACGGGGCCACGGCTTAAACGTTCCATCTGACGGACGACTGCTTTCCAAGGCCATCGGTATCCTCTACTGACCGTGGGCAGGGCTGGGAATTTTGCGGAGATAAATCTCAAAGCTGACCCAGCTGGGACTCGAACCTAGGAACTACAGATTACGAGCCTGGCGCGCTACCGACTGAGCCACTGTTAATCAGTGCTATTCTTGTTCTTCAGATGGGAAAGACAGCGGACTTAAGTGAGTTTGACAAAGGCCAAATTGTAATGGCCAGACGACCGAGTCAGAGAATTTCTGAGACGGAAAGGCTTGTGGGGTGCTCACGGTCAGCCGTGGTTAGTACCTTCAAAAAGTGGTCTGAAGAGAGAAAAACCATGAACCGTACTCAATGTGTGGGAAGACTATAGCTCATCAATGCCAGAGATGAGCGAAGGCTATCCTGTATGGTATGAGCCAACTGAAGGGATACAATGGCCCGTAATTTGAATGCTGGTGATGACAGTAATGTGTCACAACACACAGTACATCGAACCCTGCTGAAAACGGGGCTGAGTAGCCGCAGGCCACTCCAAGTGCCAATGCTAACCTCAGTTCACCATCGAAAGTGCCTGCATTGAGTACGCCAGCATCAAAAATGGACCTTGATTGATTGAAAAAAAGGTCATCTGGTCTGATGAATCTCGTTTCCTGTTGCACCATGTGGATGGCAGGGTACGTATGCGTCGTTTACCTGGAGAAGTGTTGGCACCGGGATGCACTGTGATACGAAAACAAGTCGGCAGAGGAAGTGTAATGCTTTGGGCAAAGTTCTGCTGGGAAACCCTGGGTCCAGTTATTCATGTGCAGGAAAGCATGACGTCTATCACTTACCTAAACATCATTGTAGACTAAGTGCATTCTTTCGTGGCAACGGTATATCCCTCTAGTAGTGCCTTCTTTCAGCAGGATAATACGCCATGCCACACTGCCCGGATTGTTTGAGAATGATTCACGGAACATGAAGAAGACTTCCGGGTATTGCCCTGGCCTCCAAATTCCCCAGACATCAATCTAATTGAGCATCTGTGGTTTGTGTTGGAACAGCATATCCGATCTGTGATGACTCAACCACGTAACTTACAAGAGTTAAAGGATGTGATGGTAACGTGTTGGTACCAGATACCACAAGACACCTTTAGAAATCTTTTACCGTCTATGCCTCGCCGGGTAAGAGCTGTTTAGGCGTCACATGGAGGGCCAACATCATATTAGGCAGGTGGTCATAACGTTTTGGCATTTCGGTGTATTTCACTTATTACAACGCCATCACTATGCTATTAATTATTAAGGGTAAGCAATTTATTATAACAG
Source organism: Ryuthela nishihirai (assembly GCA_038380435.1). NCBI lineage: Eukaryota > Metazoa > Arthropoda > Arachnida > Araneae > Heptathelidae > Ryuthela > Ryuthela nishihirai. Next base: position 122,059,511 of record JAWZYU010000001.1, on the reverse strand, counting down.
TTATTTCAGCAGGATATCCTGCTGAAAAAGCGTGCTTGTGTCCAACCCACTCCAAACGTTTTGCACTAAACGTATTGATAACTATTCCGATCGATAAGTTCATTCACAACTTTCCATCTCTCCAGACTCAATTGTATCCCGCCAAAACTTTTGCGCCAAACTTATGTCCATTGGGTTGGGTTGTTTTACCTCTGAGCGGCACTTTTTTGCACACCATGGGTTAAATGGCCAAGTCACATGGACCCCGAAGGCTCAGAGAAGGTTGGGGGAGGGGTTGGGTTCGGTTGTTTTACCTCTGAGCTGCACTTTTTTGCACACCATGGGTTAAATGGCCAGGTCACATGGACCCCGAAGGCTCAGAGAAGGTTGGGGGAGGGGACCCACTGGAATTTTAAGAATTTGGAATTGGTTGGGAGACAGATGGTAGCCTCCCGTCAAGGCCATCCAGCGTGTTCTTTAACTTGCATAGGTTATGGCTCTCCCGCACAAGGGGGGGGGGGGCTCAGCCGGTAGCGCGGTCAGGCTCGTAATCTGTAGTTCCCAGGTTCGAGTCCCAGCTGGGTCAGCGTTGAGATTTATCTCGTGTAACGTGACAACCTCGTGTCACGTGACACGAAGGTTGCCAGATCACTAATTTCTAAAAAAAATCGTTGCCAAATATTTTTTCTGAATTCTGTAATCAACCATAGTGTTCGGATACTTTTTGAGCGACTGTACAAGTTGGTCAAATCCTTTCGCATATTTTGTAATGCATTATATATATTATAATACCTATAAGATTATATTCAATCGATCATTTTAATTTTGCTAAAGTATTTTTTTTTCTCATTCATGCAGAAAGTATTCAAACAAAAAGTCTTATTTTATTTTCTTAGTAATTGCAGCAGGCGTTAAATGCAGTTTAAATTAAATAATTATTTAAGTAACCTTTCGGTTTCTATTACATTAATAAAACTCACTTTTTTTTTAAATATTGTAGCGAATTAATCTTTAATTTGTTTAGAATGGCATATCACTGTTTTCAAGGAGAGTATTGATAAGTTCCAATTATGGTAAACAGGTGCATTTCAGAGAAACAAATGGATGGGTGTAAAATGTAAAAATTGAAACTTTCAAAATAAAATGTAACAAGAAAACTATCAGCTTATTGTAGAATGCTGTATGTAATTAATTAATGTAATTAATATGTAAATTTGTTCCTCTCGCAGATTATGTTAAATAGCAAAAAACACTACCTAAACAATGTTCGTGCCAAGAATAGCTTTTTATATGTTCACTAAAACGCAATTTATTTTCAAAAGTTAAATTTCCCATAAAGCCTGTTTTTAAAATCACTATTTATAACTCTGAAGGACACACTTTGGGAGAAAAGAAGGGTGCATTTGCCTCATGAAGGATTCACAGATTATTCGTTCATTAAGCTTTGAAAATCCTTTGCTTTGGTAATCCTAATAGCTTCAAGGTAACGGATTAGAGACAGTAAAATACGAAACCATAAATGTTGTTTAAACTGAAATGTTTTAAGACGATTACAAATTAAGACCGTTTTATCATCTTAAATAAATAATCAGAATTTTAATAAATAACTGGAAGAAAAAAATAAACTTGCATAAACACGAAGAAAGGATTTACTACGTATAACATGATAAAAATGAAAATGTCGAAAACATCAGATTAATTAATTATTAATGGCCCTTACTTTCTTTGAAAATTCAATATAATTTATGTCTCTGGTTTCTAAACATACGGAGCTTGCCTTTAGAATGCAAGGCTCATAATCTGTAGTTCCCAGGTTCGAGTCCCAGCTGCGTCAGCGTTGAGATTTATATCCGCAAAATTCCCGGCCGTGCCCTCGGTCAGTAGGGGACACCGATGGGCTTGGAAAGGCCGCCGTCCGTCGAATGGGATGTTAAGCCGTGGCTCCGTGTGCGGGAGAGTCATACCCTGTGCACGTTAAAGAACATGCTGGATGGCCTTGATGGGAGGCTACCATCTGTCTCCCAACAGCTGTTCTAGCGGGTCCCCTCCCCCAACCTACTCTGAGCCTTCGGGGTCCATGTGACCTGACCATTTCGCCCATGGTGTGCAAAAAAGTGCCGCTCAGAGGTAAAAAACAACCAACCAACCCTAATAAACCCTAATAATAAAGTGAGAGCACAGAGGAATGCTCTCACTTTTCCTCTGTGCCTCAGAGTAGGTTAGGGAATGGGATCCACTGCACAGTTTCTAGGCGATAGATGGCTGCCTCCCGTCAAGGTCATCAAGGGTGCTCTTTAACACACTTTTTCCACAGCACTGGGTATCACTCATCCGACAACGGTGACCTTTCCAAGCCCAACGAATATACAGTTCAATTTAAAATTTAAAAAATATTTAAAATCGAATTTCGGGGGCATTTATTCGTCGGGGACAAAACCTTTAATCCAGGGACTGTCCCTGGAAAACGGAGACTCTGGTCACCCTAGTTCTCTGTCCGCTGTCCAATGAATCATCCCCTTCCCAAGCCTTCTGAAAATACTTAGGATCGTAGTGACCTTCACACATAGCTCGATTTTTGCAGAAAAGTGACTTTGAGTGGTAAAACAAGCTAACTTTTCATCAAAATAATAAGTGGTAAACTATTTCTCAGAAATAGGTTTTATATATTAAACCGATTTAAAACAGTTGAACTGTTTGGATAAAACACTTCAGTTATTTTAAGTGAATAAATTGTACACTCTCAGTTCATGTAAAGTCTTTTTGCACACTGAATTTAACGTTAAATTAATATGAAAAACCTTTTCAATTTACAAATTTGCTTTTCCTAGCAAAATATTTAGAGAAACGCATCCTTTTCGTAAATCGACGATTTGGTGTAATATAAATGCAATGTAGCCTCAGCTGCGCCATTTAACATTAAAAGAGCAATCAAATCTTACACCTACAAGAGAAAAACCCATTGATGGTTATTTCCCATGATTATTCCCATAACTGATTTCCCATTTTATAATCCCATGATTGATTTCGTTAAAAACAGAAGCGTACATAATATGAGAGCATTCATTTCCTTGTTTGTTCATTCATTTTGATCCCAAAGATATACAGCGATATTAAGGTCAGTAACAATACTTTCGCGGGGTAAAAATTTCGAAAACGCCTGATTCAGGGGTACGTAATACCCATCAAAAATGGACTGAGGCATCCTCAAAAAAAAAAAAAAAAAAAAAAATTGTGCATGATACCCAACATTTAGACTATAAGTGTTTGTGTTGTTTTTACCTCTGAGCGGCTATTTTTTGGAAACAATTTTCTAAATGGCCAGGTATGTCTCTCCCTCAGGAGACCAAGAAAATGGCCAGGTATGTGTCTTGCCCAGGGTATGTCTCTCCTGAACACGGGGCCACAGCTTAAAGCCCTATCACACGGACAGCGGACTTTCCAAGGCTCGGTGTGGACTAGCAGAGATAAACCTCAACGCTGATGCAGTTGGGTTGGGTTGGGGTTGGGTTGTTTTACCTCTGAACGGCACTTTTTTGCACACCATGGGCTAAATGGCCAGGTCACATGGACCCCGAAGGCTCAGAGAAGGTTGGGGGAGGGGACCCACTGGAACAGCTGTTGGGAGACAGATGGTAGCCTCTCGTCAAGGCCATCCAGCGTGTTCTTTAACGTGCACAGGGTATGGCTCTCCCGCACACGGGAGCACGGCTTAACGTCCCATCCGACGGACGGCGGCCTTTCCAAGCCCATCGGTGTCCCCTACTGACCGTGGGCAGGGCGGGGAATTTTTTGCGGAGATAAATCTCAACGCTGACCCAGCTGGGACTGGAACCTGGGAACTACAGATTACGAGCCTGGCGCGCTACCGACTGAGCCACCCTCGCCCCGGTGCAGTTGGGACTCGAACCTGAGAGCTGCAGATTATGTGCCTGGGGCGCTACCAACTGAGACAACCTCTGGCCTGGACTGCATGTGAAAAACTGGATATATTAAAACAGAAAACTGAATGTGATCCAGAAGACGCTCAGAAACAATGACCTGCCGTATAAGCCATAGCAATTTAATGCAGCTGAAAAAATCGAGGATTAGAATGGATTTAACAAAGGAGACGCGAGTAACAAGTCGTCAGCCCCATTACCTTTAGGAACGTACCATGGCCAAACCTGGTAATAAGCTATTTTGCTGTAAGATATTCTCTTTGTTTCTCCGTTTCTTTTCCCATGGTTACTCTATTCTTAGGCACCGGTTTATGTAACCCTAAACCCTGGGTGTTTCCGCTGCACGAACTCATGCGTCTAAACCTTTCCGAACTGTTCCACATGACGGAAACTGTTCCGAAGGACGTGCTGTCGATCGCTTCACTCCGAACTATGATTTTCGCTTCTCCGTTGCAGTTAGTTGTTGCTATGGTAACCGAGTCTTAGAGTTCCATCTCTTGTCGCTCCTTTGCTTGAAGCTGAGATGTACGTAATCCTTTTATCTCTTTCCGAAGCGTCCGCACAGCCCATTTGTGCAGAAAGAAGGCATTCGGCGCCATTTTTCCGTCTTAACGTCTAAACTGCACATATAGTGTAGTTATCTATGCGTAAAAAAACTGAGATACTTATAAACGAACTGCTTTTGTTGAAGAAAATGGCTTTTCTTTAACGTTAAATCAAAGTACAGTAATCCATCGATACGCGAACAATTGGTTTAGGAGTTTTCGCTTTGTACAGTCACTCAAAAAAGTATCCAAACACCATGGTTGATTACAGAATTCAGAAAAAGTATCTGGCAACGATTTTTTTTTAGAAATTAGCGATCTGGCAACTTTCGTGTCACGTGACACGAAGGTTGCCAGATCTATAATTTTGCCAGGTCTTTGCCAGATCTTTTTTCTGAATTCTGTAATCAACCATGGTGTTTGGATACTTTTTTGAGCGACTGTACGAGATGTACAATTTAATGCCTGATTTAGAGCCAATTTTCGCTTATACGAGCCTCTCGAAAACTATCTGTTTTCGAGAAGAAAGAGTTATTATAAGCTAAAGTTTAGTTTTGCTTGGAAAAAAAATGACCTACAATGCGCGAATTTACTTTTTTAATATTGATATGAATTCAAAGAGATGAAAGCTTAGCGTGAGTTCATAAATAGCATATATGTATACGACTAAAGTACGAATGATGTAATTTATTACAATGACACAGAATTGTTACAAATTAATCAATTTTATCTAAACTAAATGTAACTGTTTCAATTCCTCTTAGCCTAAAGACAAATCAATTTGTATTGAATTTCATTTGTGACAATAAATAACCTTAACATTACTTTATACATTATACACGTGAAACGTTTAACATTGATCTCCCTCGATAGAGGACCCGCCAAATTCCCCGCCCCGCCCGCGGTCAGTAGGGGACACCGATGGGCTTGGAAAGGCCGCTGTCCGTCGGATGGGACGTTAAGCCGTGGGCCCCGTGTGCGGGAGATCCATACACTGTGCACGTTAAAGAACACACTGGATGGCTTTGACAGGAGGCTACCATCTGTCTCCCAACAGCTATTCCAGTGGGTCATCTCCCCCAACCTTCTCTGAACCTTCGGGGTCCATGTGACCTGGTCATTTAGCCCATGGTGTGCAAAAAAGTGCCGCTCAGAGTAAAACAACCCAACCCAACCCCTGATAGAGGACTCAAAACAAACTCTTTTCTCCCCCGGAACTAGGCTTTATCTTAAATCAAAAAAGAGCAGTCTTTTTACATAGCATTACACAACACTATATCCTTCTTCCTTTTATTGCTCCACTACATCTTTTTGCTTCCTTTCGCAATTCTTACTATTTCAAAGCATTCTCGTTCTAAACAGCTAATAACGTAAATCGTCACGCTAAGCATAGGCGAGCGTTCATGATACACCTGTCACAAGCCATTGTTGCATGTTCATCTGTCGTAACACTATGTAATGAGCATTTGTGTCACATTTATATTTACCGTAAGGATGGTAACAACGTTTATGCATTTTACATTCGACTCTAATAATGTAACTATTATTTATGTATGGGTCGAGCCCCGGGTAAGGCATGGCTGTTTGTGTCGTTTTTCTGCTGAGGTCCTGCCATCCTCACAGACCTTCTACTATGGCATATAAACTGACAGGCTCCTGTCAGACCTCTGTGGCAAACAGCTGCTTGAGGGGGTATTTATTTAATTTAATTTTAATGACTAAGAATATTATTCAACCATAGAAATTGATCATTAACACCTTTCTTTCATACTTCCGTTCTGTTTTGTTTCAAGGTGAACTTTGTATGTTTTTTGGAGAAATTTTTAACCTCTAGAACCAATTCAAATTTACAACATGGGAAGTAACGGGAAATTAATTTTCGTCTTAACAGCAGTTTTTAGAGGAACGAATTTAACTAAACCAAGGGATCATTGTATACGATTTAAGCAAAGGCATTTGTTTCACTAAAAGAAAATGTTTTCGCTTGCCTTTGTTTCACCTCTGAGCGACACTTTTGTCCAAAGGGCTGAATGGCCAGGTCATAATAAACCCAATGGCTCAGAGTTGTGTCCCCGAAGGGAAACAACTGCACAACTGCGAGGACATAGAAACCTCCTGTCAAGGTCATCCGTTATGTTTTTTAACTGAAAAGGGTGCTGCCATTTTTCTGCACATGCCCACGGCTTAATGACCCATCTGAAGGGACGGAGGCCTTTCCAAGCCCATCGGCGTACCTTTCTCAATGGGGAGTTTCATGGACTTATATGTTTGACCATTCAAATGCTTAACCGACTTCTAATATATAAAGAAGAAAGTTTGTTTGTTTGTGTGTCTGTCGCTTATGCACTCAGCCATCAGAAGAGCTAGAGACACAAAACTTTGCACGAACGTTCCCTTCACCCAGGGGAAGAATATAGGCTACTAATAGATTTACTCGGCGTCGCTTGGGTCTGAAACTTTCTAAAATGTAGAGTAGATGGCACTCCCCACGTCGCAAGCTTTCATTTGGCATAAATATCAATATCAATAATACTCGATCTCCTTTCCCTCAGGGGAGGAGATGAGAGATCAGCGTTTTGAGCGAGGAAATTCCGGTTTTTGGTTTAGAAACTTCTGACGTGGGTAGGATAATAGGTACAGTCGCTCAAAAAAGTATCCGAAAGCTACAGTTCATTACAGAATTCAGAAAAAAATATCTGGCAAAGTTTTTTTTAGAAATTAGTGATCTGGCAACCTTCGTGTCACGTGACACGAAGGTTGCCAGATCACTGATTTCTAAAAAAATCGTTGCCAGATATTTTTTCTGAATTCTGTAATCAACTATAGCGTTCGGATACTTTTTTGAGCGACTGTATTATGAACTATGTCTATTTCTTATAACCTCTAAAAAAGAGGGAGAAAGTTTTAAGCAGAGGTGTTCGGTTGGGTTGTTTTACCTCTGAGCGACCCTTTTTTGCACACAATGGGCTAAATGACAAAGGTCACAATGGAACCCAAAGTCAGAGAAGGTTGGAGGAGGGGAACTCACTGGAATAGCTGTTGGGAGACAGATTGTAGGCTCCTGTCAAGGCCAATCCAGTGTGTTCTTCAACGTGCACAAGGTGTAGCTCTCCCGCAAACTGTGCAACGGCTTAACGTCCCACCCAACGGACGGCGGCCTATCCAATCCCATCGGTGTCCCCTACTCAAAATGGGCAGGCGGAGAGTTTTGCGGAGGTAAATCTCAACGCGGACCCAACTGGGACTCGAATCTGGGAACTGAAGATTACGTGTCTGTCCGCTACCGATTGAACCATCCCGCCTCCCGGAAGAGCAGGAGATCGAATGTTACTGATATTTATGCCAAATGAAAGCTTGCGACGTGGGGAGTGCCATCTACTCTGGGGCGGGGGTGGCTCAGTCGGTAGCGCGCCAGGCTCGTAATCTGTAGTTCCCAGATTCGAGTCCCAGCTGGGTCAGCGTTGAGATTTATCTCCGCAAAATTCCCCGCCCTGCCCACGGTCAGTAGGGGACACCGATGGGCTTGGAAAGGCCGCCGTCCGTCGGATGGGACGTTAAGCCGTGGTCCCGTGTGCGGGAGAGACATACCCTGTGCACGTTAATGTTCCAGAACACGCTGGATGGCCTTGACGGGAGGCTACCATCTGTCTCCCAACAGCTGTTCCAGTGGGTCCCCTTCCCCAACCTTCTCTGAGCCTTCGGGGTCCATGTGATCTGGCCATTTAGCCCATGGTGTGCAAAAAAGTGCCGCTCAGAGGTAAAACAACCCAACCCAGCCATCTACTCTACATTTTAGAAAGTTTCAGACCCGAGCAACGCCGTGTAAATCTGTTAACTGACAATATTTATGATTATCAACGATAATGGAGTTATAATGCTCATTAATTCAGGTAAGCATATTTTGAAAAATGTTTCATAGCATAAAGCGAATAAAATGGATATGGCGATATTTGTCTGTTCTGTAATTGAGTTAAACTTGAACAAAATATTTATACAAGGTGAGCTATAAAACTGTCATTGTTATGGAAAATAAAAGTTTTTTGCACCTGGTAGTTTTCAAATAGGAATATTATTCGGAAACTAGAGGTTTTGACTGTCGCATCCCCTCTCACTCTCTGTGGTCAATAGACGTCGCACTTCGCTGGACTTCAGTGGCAAGGGTAGAGGACGTTAACATTTTAAATTTATAATGAGGTTCGAGGATTAATTAATCCAGTACGAATGTCTTAGAGGGTTTATCCTGTCAATAATTCAGCCGGATGCTATGCAACCTTTGAAAGGAATTAATATCCCACCGCTGTATAGTCACTTTTGATCGATGAATAATCAGAAGATAATTATTGCAAACTTAGCACGAGCTTTATTTATATCCTTCTCATCAGTGTTGACTTTCGGTTGCTGGGATACGTCTTAGGAGGTTGTCTGTTACTTCTTAGGGATATCTTCCGTTCTCTGTAGTCACGCAGACTAATTAGGATTAGTTACACAGACCTCTGAGACATCTATATGTGGTCACACAGACCTCTGATGTATATATGAGCTCTATATCCTATGATGTATATATGACCTCTGATGTAAACAGAGGTCACACAGACCGCTGTTTGCTAATAGTCACACACACTATTCTTAGGGTTGAATTCTATCAAACCCTACCCAAAGACCTTTCTTTAGAATCTTAGTTCTCGAGAACTCTCCATCGTTAAAGTATTATTCCATTCACAACTCTCTGTAGACAACGTATTACTCCATTCACAACTCTCTATAGACAACGTATTATTCCATTCACAACTCTCTATAGACAACGTATTACTCTATTCACAACTCTCTATAGACAACGTATTACTCCATTCACAACTCTCTATAGACAACCTATTATTCAATTCACAACTCTCTATAGACAACGTATTACTCCATTCACAACTCTCTATAGACAACGTATTACTCCATTCACAACTCTCTATAGACAGCGTATTACTCCATTCACAACTCTCTATAGACAACGTATTACTCCATTCACAACTCTCTATAGACAACGTATTACTCCATTCACAACTCTCTATAGACAACGTATTACTCCATTCACAACTCTCTATAGACAACGTATTACTCCATTCACAACTCTCTATAGACAACGTATTACTCCATTCACAACTCTCTATAGACAACGTATTACTCCATTCACAACTCTCTATAGACAACGTATTACTCCATTCACAACTCTCTATAGACAACGTATTATTCCATTCACAACTCTCTATAGACAACGTATTACTCCATTCACAACTCTCTATAGACAACGTATTACTCTATTCATAACTGTATCGAAAACGTACTACTCCTTTCACAAGGTAGGTGACGGCAGTTCTACCATAAATTTCGGCACTTGCAGAGAGATTAGTGCAGGCCCACGGCAGCTAGGAACTCGATCTTTTAACCCAATACATCTAGAACTAAGCGGGAGCATCAAACCAAATTTGGGACCGATCGTTCAAATATCTGCGTGACCACAGGCAACCGAAAATTTGCACCACCGATGACGTCTCACTGCGGACGTACAAGAAAGCTTGTCTGTCAGCTTGTTCTTCCGTTCGATCATACATACATACATACATACAAAATCCTCATGCAGCCATGGGCTACGGGAGCTCGAACCAGATTGTGTAATTCTCCTCTCCAGACGTGTCTCTTTTGAGCTACAGCTCACCCGGCCGGAATTACGGATATTATGCAATATGATAGTTTTTTTTTTCTAAGTCAGATTTGTGCGAAACGTGATCACTGGTCAAAATGGAACGTATACTCCAGAAGCCAACATTTTAATTGCTCATTAGTTTTGGATACGTTCCATTTTCTAATAAGGAAATCGGATCATTTTGATCTGGGCGGGGGTGGCTCAGTCGGTAGCGCGCCAGGCTCGTAAACTGTAGTTCCCAGGTTCGAGTCCTAGCTGGGTCAGCGTTGAGATTTATCTCCGAAAAAATTCCCCGTCCCTCCCACGGTCAGTAGGGGACACCGATGGGCTTGGAAAGGCCGCCGTCCGTCGGATGTGACGTTAAGCAGTGGCCCCGTGTGCGGGAGAGCCATACCCTGTGCACGTTAAAGAACACGCTGGATGGCCTTGACGAGAGGCTACCATCTGTCTCCCAACAGCTGTTCCAGTGGGTCCCCTCCCCCAACCTTCTCTAAGCCTTCGGGGTCCATGTGACCTGACCATTTAGCCCATGGTGTGCAAAAAAGTGCCGCTCAGAGGTAAAACAACGCAACCCAACTCATTTTGATCTTCCTCTTCTTGAACTTTGTTCAACAGAACAACGAAACGCATTTGTTTGAAACGCAAAAGTTGTTGAACAACGAAACGCATCACATCTCTGTGATCATATCAGTGGATCTGTCTTTTGTGACCGCAAATGTTCGTTGTAATGGACACAATTAAGAGTAAACGAGCACCTGATTTTGCGAGCTTTAATGATGGAGTCTCCGAGAGCCAATTCCCTAGAGGAGTATTAGTTTACTGAGCTGAAGGTAAGTTTTCCTGGAAAATTGGCAGTTCTTGTTTTCATTCTTGTAATGAAGATGGCCATCATTTCGATGTTTCGTAAATCAGGCGTTTTTCCCTGAATAACTAGAATTGAGCAATTATCGTCTATAAGCGGCAGACAGCGTTTCACCTCATAAAGGTCGTCTAAGAAATATTTTTCGCCGACGATCAAACAAACTTTAAACTTTCCTGAAATCTGTACTGTGCATGATGAAGCTATTTTCATCCATAAACACACATTCTCATAGAGCCAGATAATTGGGTCATGCTAAAACAGATTGGTAGAACTGATCCAATGAAAGAGTACGAGAATCGATCTGGGGTCGAAAAATTAATTTCGGAAATAAAAAAAAAAGTGGTTTCATGTTTATGCAGACTATTATGGAATAAAGATGAAAAGAAAACGAGGAAAACTGTAAATTTTTAAAATGGGAATTACACTACCCTACCAAAAATATTAGAGAATTTCCATATTATGTCGATGAGATCTAACTTCCAAGCTATATAACTACTAAAATATGCATTTAATAGAAAGATGTGACTGAAGATAAATTAAAGATCACAATCAAATCTATTTAAATCCAGATTTTCAACGATACTCGTTCAGTATTTAAAGAGTTATGGAAGTTGGGATATTTCACAACAGTAATGACTGATAAGAATTTAACTCGTAAATTAATTGAAACCTAAATGAGAAGTATTGTTTCAAACAATTTAATAAATTGAAGTTTATTTAATAATAATTTCTAAAATAAACATTTTAGAAATTTGCATAATGATTATTTTAATATTAGACAATTCCTAATAATTTTTGTGAAACAAGATAATTTTTTGTTAAACATTCCAGCTTCTAAAACTCGCCAGGATATTGTTGAAAATCGAGATTTGAATAGATTTGATTCTGATATTTAATTTATTTACAGTTATATTTTCCCGTTAGATGTTATAGAGCTTCAGAAGTTAGATTCCCATTACATAACATGGAAATTCTCTTAACATTTTCGTAGGGCAGTGTTCAATTGAATCCTGTTTTCCTATAAGTGACTTGAAAGAGTTCAAATATGAAAAACCAAAAATGGCAATAAATGAAATCGTTTTACTGAATTCGAATGAACTTCGAAGGAAGATGATTCGATATCGCATATCTTCCTTTGAAGTTAAATGTGATTAATATGTGAGTCGATGAAAGGGGGAAATGAATTTCGGAAATGAGAAAGGTTAATGTTTCAGATTTATGAGCACGAGACACAAAATAACGGTGAAAATTACCAGAAGAAATGTAAACGCTTAAGATTTGAATTAATTGGTATATATTTTTTTATTTTTAAAGCATTATAGGAAGATAGAATTCTTTTTAATTTTCTAAGTCAGTGTTTTTCAATCTTTTTTTCCTTGACCACACACTTCAGAAATAGTCCATTTACCGCGATACAGTTCTGAAAGAGTCCGTTTACCCCGACACACTTCTGAAATATTCCATTTACCACGACACACTTCTGAAATACTCCATTTACCGCGACACACTTCTGAGAGAGTCCGTTTACCCTGACACACTTCTGAAATACTCCATTTACCGCGACACACTTCTGAAATACTCCATTTACCGCGACACACTTCTGAAAGAGTCCGTTTACCCTGAACACTTCTGAAATATTCCATTTACCACGACACACTTCTGAAATACTCCATTTACCGCGACACACTTCTGAGAGAGTCCGTTTACCCTGACACACTTCTGAAATACTCCATTTACCGCGACACACTTCTGAAATACTCCATTTACCGCGACACACTTCTGAAAGAGTCCGTTTACCCTGAACACTTCTGAAATACTCCATGTACCGCTACACACTTCTGAAATACTCCATTTACCGCGACACACTTCTGAAATAGTTCATTTGCTACGACACTTTTCTGAAATACTCCATTTACCGCGACACACTTCTGAAATACTCCATTTACCGCGACACACTTCTGAAATACTCCATTTACCGCGACACACTTCTGAAATACTCCATTTACCGCGACACACTTCTGAAAGAGTCCGTTTACCCTGAACACTTCTGAAATACTCCATGTACCGCTACACCCTTCTGAAATACTCCATTTACCGCGACACACTTCTGAAATACTCCATTTACCGCGACACACTTCTGAAATACTCCATTTACCGCGACACACTTCTGAAAGAGTCCGTTTACCCTGAACACTTCTGAAATACTCCATGTACCGCTACACCCTTCTGAAATACTCCATTTACCGCGACACACTTCTGAAATACTCCATTTACCGCGACACACTTCTGAAAGAGTCCGTTTACCCTGAACACTTCTGAAATACTCCATTTACCGCTACACACTTCTGAAATATTCCATTTACCGCGACACACTTCTGAAATAGTTCATTTGCTACGACACTTTTCTGAAATACTCCATTTACTCCGACACACCTGTGTTAAATATGTAAATTTTTTATATTATTATATACCTTAACTTCAGTTTGTTTAAACAAAGACGCATATTAATTTCAACATTAAAAAAAGTCATAAAAATTATAAAAAAGAATACGAAGATGCAAATTATTATGTAGCATTACCGTTTTTCTTAAAATTTCTCGACCTCGAACGCGATACAATAGTTAGGAACCAGTCTTCTAACTTATATATTCCGCATTTAGCTTTCTTCCGTTTAGACTAACGTCAACTAACAGTTGTAAAGATTCTAATTAAAAATAAAAACGTAAATACTAGGGTAATTTTCTAATATATTTTCTAATGTTCTTTCACTGGTTGCGTGAAAATTTTATTTCATGAATTTACACAAAAATTGGATATGAAAACAATTGACTTGTTATCTAGTTTCTTCGCATTCGCATGGGATAGAGTCACTCGGTAGCGCGCCAGCCTCGTAAGGCGCAGTTCCCAGATTCGAGTCCCAACTGTGCCAGCTTTGGAAATTTACTTTCGCTAACTTCCACCATGTCCTTGGCGAGATTGGAAACACTGATCGGGTTGGAAATGGCGCCACCAGCCGTATGCGAACTTAAGCTGTGGTTCATGTGCGGGAGAGAGGCATACCCTATGCACATTAAAGAACACTCTGGATGGCCTTGATGGGAGGCTACATCTGTCTCCCAACAGTTGTGTCGGGATCCCCTTCCACAATCTTCTGCGAGCCTTTCGGTTCCTTGTGACCTAGCTCTATGTATGCAACAAAAGTACCTTTCAGAACTAAAACGAACTTCGTATCGTCATTGCTTTAAATATCCGTATCTTCTAAAATCCGTATTTGGTCATAGCGTTACTGGCTTTGGTTCAGTGGAAACGAAATGTAGGAGTGACATGCCGGAGCTCATTTATTTTGGTTGTTTTACCTCTGCGAGGCACATTTTTCGGACACAAAGGCAAGGTCACAAGGACCCTAAGGTCTCAGAGCAAATTGGGAAAGAGGATCCACCTTGCAGCTTTTAAGAAACAGATGAAGGTCTCTCATCGAGGCCAACCAGCCTCGATGGGAGGCTTTCATCATTGGCCATGGCGTTACTGGCTTTGGTTCATCATTGGCGTGTTCTTTAATGTGCGCAGAGATATCTTGCACACGGGAACAAAGCTTAATGTCTCATCCGAAGGACGGTGGCTTTCACAAGCCCATCGTGTATCCTGCCTAACCGATGGCAGAGTAGAGGTTAGTAGAGGAAATGATCAACGCAGGCACAGTTGGTCGGTTGGTTGTTTTACCTCTGAGCGGCACTTTTTTTGCACACAATGGGATAAATGGCCAGGTCACAAGGACCCCGAAAGCTCAGAGAAGGTTGGGGGAGGGGACCCACTGGAACAGCTGTTGGGAGACAGATCCCGTCAAGGCCATTCTGCGTGTTCAGGCTACCAACTGTCTCCCAACAGCTGTTCCAGTCTGTCCCCTCCCCCAACATTCTCTGAGCCTTCGGGGTCCATGTGACCTGTCCATTTAGCTCATGGTGTGCAAAAAAGTGCCGCTCAGAGGTAAAACAACCCAACAACCCAATCGTTAGATGCGTTATTAAAGATCTAAAAACGATACTCGAAAAATGCAAATCGTGATATTTCTTCGCAGTCTATCCAACTGAAAAAGAATTCTTAATATGCTTTTAAAACCAAATGAAAAGATAGCTCGACTTTTTGAAAATGAGGAAATGAATAATGAACTTTAAAAGTTTCATTACATTACAAAAATGAAAGAAAATAAAGCGAAATCCACCTCAAGCAGCTGCTTGCCACAGAGGTATGAGAGAAACTTGTCAGTTTAATTATACCACGTAGAAGACTGGTGAGGAAGGTTTCATTAGAAAACCAGCATAAAAAGAAAATATCCATACTCCTGGTGTGTGAGTGGTTAACACCCAAGTGTGTTGAATTGTACAACACACATAAGCCACGACAATATATTAAGTCCAAGTAACGTCAGCTGCTTGTGAAGCTGCCGAAGTGAACATCGTTTGTTTTCAGGATGACTACTCCAAAGTTTGATGCTCAAACAAATCCCCGTGATGCCATCATCTTCAAGGATTATAATCTGCTGATTTCTCCACAGAATGCTAAAGAGAACTCAATTACTTGCAGCAGTCGTGGCCGAGTGGTGAAGCTAAATAAAAAGCATTGTTTATAAGAGTATTTTATATTATACAATAAATACTCAGAGAAATAATCCACAGTGAACAGCTATCTAAGAGAGTTAACATGATTTTAACTCTGTTAAGTAAGACCATAGAAGGCAATATAATAAAGTACACTATTATTTTTGCACAATCGAATGTTCTCATTTCAAAAACCCATGACTTCATGCTGTAAAAATGCCCTCGTAGTTTTTCCCTCCGAGATGAAAGCGCTTTAAATTAATGCATTAGGATGCAATTATTGGAGTTAAGGGGAGAGGAGAAAACAAAATTCTGGAGAAATGATATTTAGAATTCTGTTGAAAAACAACATGCTAAAATTGGGAAATTTAGTAACCAAATCTTCGGATTTTTTTCCTTATAGGTTTGCGACACTGTAAGCGAGAGGGGCTAGTGTTGACTCAGTCGGTAGCGCAACAGACTCGCAATCTGTAGTCTCAGGTTCGAGCTTTAAATCCGCCAAACCCATACCCTGTCCTCGACCAGAAAGAGGGACAACGATTGGCTTGGAAAGGCCGCCATCCGTCGAATTTTTAAGGTTAAGCCGTTGCACTGTGAGCAGAAGATCCATAACATGTTCATGTTAAAGAACATGCTGGATGGCCTTGACTGGAGGCTTCTTCTGTCTCTTAACAGCTCTCCAGTTGGATCCCCTTTTCCAACCTTCTCTGCGCCATTAGGATTCTTGTGACCTGGCAATTTAGCCAAATGTGTGCACAAAAATCCCCTCAGAAGTAAAACAATCCAAGCATATCTGGGAAACTTTCGGTGGTAAAGCGATTTTTGGTTGGTCAAAGCGAAGTCGGATTATCGAGGGTGGGGTTGAAGTTTAACTGTAGCAGGTGAAACGAAAATAACCTAGGCAACCTTTCAAGAGTTATTATTCAACAAATAAAAGTTAAAGCAGAAAGGTCGGAATAGAATCTGAGCTCTGAGAAGTAAATTAGGTGTAGGCAGGAGAGCAATGCGACTCGCAAAGTAGTTCTGCGGTTGTAGCAAATGTAATAAAACAATAAAATCTTATTACACGTATTGCCTTAACAGATGCAGACGGTG
This sequence comes from Ryuthela nishihirai, assembly GCA_038380435.1. Lineage (NCBI taxonomy): Eukaryota > Metazoa > Arthropoda > Arachnida > Araneae > Heptathelidae > Ryuthela > Ryuthela nishihirai. The sequence continues at coordinate 122,042,805 of JAWZYU010000001.1, read as the reverse complement.
AACAAAGAATTCACAGAATCTCAGAACAGTTACAGAATCTTAGAACTCGGCCTTTTGATTTTATATGACACGCGAAAGTGGCAGAATAAAACGCCTAGTGACAAAGGCTAAAAGAGAGTTTTACTTTGTATTATCCATTTATCCGACTGGAAATAGCTAAGAGCATAACGTGTCATATTTATTTTTTAAGGTGCCGAAACAACAACAAAAAAAGAAAGATGACTGTTGTCAATGAGAAAGAAAAGCAAGCGAAGTTATTAAACGAACTCATTGATGAATCATCAGCAGCACTTCAACTTTTTTTGCACACATTAGGCTAAAAGGGCCAGGAGCTCAGAGCTGGAGATATTTGGGACTGGGGTAGTTCAATCGGTAGTGTTCTAGACTCGTAATATGTAGTACTCAGGTTCGAGTCCCACCTAGGTCAGTGTTGAAATTTAACTCAGCGAAACTTCCTGCCCTCGGTCAGTAGGGGACACCGAAGGGCTTGGAAAGGCTGAAGTCCACCGGATGGGATGTTAAAACATGGTTCCCGTGTACGGAAGAGCCACACCCTGTGCACATTAAAGAACAAGCTGTATGACCTTGATGGGAAGATTTCTATCTTCTAACAGCTGCCCAGTGGGTGGGGTCCTTGTGACCTGGCCATTTGGCCGATTGTGTGCAAAAAAAAGAGCCGCTCAGAGGTAAAACGATCCAACACATCCATCAGCGTGGATAAAGCAAAAATTTGGTTTTAATCTATTATATTTTATAAAAAATCTGTCGGAGCTTTTTCGTTGGTCTCTGAAAATTTTTTACACTTTTTCCAGCATTTGCTTGTTAAATTTTCATTTAGAGCATAAAACTGTCCCATTTTACGTGAATCTTTCGTATGTTCGTTTAATAACTGATATTTGCTGTCAGGAATCTGCATGTCTTCTTTAAGAAATGTTAAATATTTTGATTAAATTATAAAAATCTGTCTGGACGAAAAATATTAGTTTATCTCGGTTCGATTCTCTGGTTAAACAAAAGTTTTAAGAAATTTCAACTTTAGGAGGTATTTTTGAAACCTACGATTTCAACTAATCCCAGGTGCGCAAACTTATAATAGTTCTGAAATGTTGACATCAGTAGAAATTCATTCAAAATCAAAGGAATTTGCTTATTACGATTTTTGTTAATTACTTTAAACTCAAAATTTACTCTTATTACATAAAAAAATATCAAAGTAAGTTTTAATATTAATTTATTAATAATTAAATTTTTGTGTTGGATTATAAAAACCCGTTTTCATCTAATAGTTCATTTTGTATAAATTACCCATTGAGATATCAAGATGATATTTTAATAAAAGTTACTTTTTTTTTTGATCACTTAGACTGTTATCTTTGCAAGTTTCTTTATAATTCTGGAACATTCCTGTGCCTTCTGATGCAGGAATCAGATGTTAAAATCAGGGATCTGAAACTTAAAATATATGTAGCCACATGCAATCATTCCAAAAGAACTTGCAGCTCAGAAAACAGATAATCAATATAATGAATCTGACTCATTTTTTGACTGATTTTTAGGTGCATAAATTAAACACTTTTGCCAGTTCATATTACACATTAAAAATATATATATATTTTTTATTTTTCAAAATATTTTCTTGATTCTTTAAAAATTGAGATTATTATTCAAATTCATTACTCATTTGAAATGTGTTTTGATTTTTAAGTAGAGATTTTTTCCTGCGGCTTTTTAAGATTATAGTTTTTCTTTCCTGTAATGGCTCTTCACTAAGTTTGGGTTCGACGGGAATAGTGCCCAAATTAGTACTTCTCAATATACCGCGGGCAGTATTTAATATTATAGGCAAATATAATCAATTATAGCCGTTCCATGGCCGAGTGGTTAGCGCGCTTGGCTAGAGATCTAAGGGACCTGGGTTCGAGTCCTGGGTAAGGCATGGATGTACGTGTCGTTTTTCTGCTGAGGTCCCGCTATCCTCACCGTCATCCTTACAGACCTTCTACTATGGCGTATAAACTGACAAGGCTCCTGTCAGACCTCTGTGGCAAGCAGCTGCCTGAGGGGGGTATTAATTAATCAAAATAATCAATTATATTGTGGAAATCACAGATATACACCTGTTGGTGATATGGTGAATAAATATAGAAAAAAATTGTCATTAGTCGGGTGGGATCTGAACCCATGACCTCCAAATTAACGTCAGACCGCACCTGCTAATTGCAATTTTTCTTCTATATTTATTGATCACCAGCAGCTGCATATTCGTGATTTCCTATTATTTCATCATTAATCCTTACGTTTGATAAAAGGCATGTTGGCTTAAAAAAATACCCTGCCTCTTGGTGTGGGTTGGCCATGTACAATAAATAACCTGGAAAGTGCCTTCTAGACAAGAGAGTCTATAACTTCAGTGGGGCGGGGGTGGCTCAGTCGGTAGCGCGCCAGGCTCGTAATCTGTAGTTCCCAGGTTCGAGTCCCAGCTGGGTCAGCGTTGAGATTTATCCCCGCTCTGCCCACGGTCAGTAGGGGACACCGCTGGGCTTGGAAAGGCCGCCGTCCGTCGGATGGGACGTTAAGCCATGGCCCCGTGTGTGGGAGAGAAATACCCTGTGCACGTTAAAGAACACGCTGGATGGCCTGGATGGGAGGCTACCATCTGTCTCCCAACAGCTGTTCCAGTGGGTCCCCTCCCCCAACCTTCTCTGAGCCTTCGTGGTCCATGTGACCTGGCCATTTAGCCCATGGTGTGCAAAAAAGTGCCGCTCAGAGGTAAAACAACACAACCCAACCTATAACTTCAGTCAGATATCTTTCTAATGACTAACACCTACGGCATAATTCTTAAAGCTACTGTAGCTTAATTAATTTTTAATAGACGATGATAGGCCGGTAGCTCAGCAGTCAGAGCTCCTCACATGTTATCAGGAGGAGGTTGTGGGTTCAAATTCCGCCCGGCTAATGACAATTTTTCCCTAGAGAGTTATTCAACTATATTGTTGTTTCAGTACTTAAATGTAACATATTTTTAGTACAAAAACATGAACCTAAATAATGACAACCTATTAAATAGGTTAATAAATAGATTAATAATCTGACAACCTTCGTGTCACGTGTCACGTGACACGAAGGTTGCCAGATCACTAATTTCTAAAAAAATCGTTGCCAGATATTTTTTCTGAATTCTCTAATCAACCATAGTGTTCGGATACTTTTTTGAGCGACTGTACTCTGATCGCTGAGCTAATGACTTCCGATCAGACCTAATAATTGGTTCAGATCCCATCGGGGTTAAGACAATTTCCCTCAATGCCCATGTTGACCTACAGCATAATAATGTTCAAAGTTGTTAGTATGAAGTGCTGTGATTACTAACGTAACAGATAATGCATGCTAAATATATGTATTAGAGACACCTAAGAATTGTGCAGGACAATGGAGAATAACTCATTAAAAAATTACTGGCCAGTTGTCCCATGGTGTGTTTAAATAATAAATAATTATTAATAATAATTAATTAAAATTAGTGTAATCAAAAATACAATAATATAAATGATGATCATAGCAGAAATCGTTTTACTATAATTCGCTTCGGTTGGTGATTGGGTGGATTCTTTTATAACTTACAGATTAATATTTCGTTGTGAGATGCATCATTGATGCAAGGAGTGTCTAAGGGAGAAGAGAGCTAGCTTCCATAGACGTAATGTAAACTTTTCAATTGCAGCGCCATCTAAACATGGCAAATTCGTGCATTGCAGTGAAGCATCTATCCAGGGAGAAGATCGAGTTCCCTGCATTATTTCTCCACCGCCGAGCAAAGTTTTCAATTGCTTACATCACGTAACTAATTTTACATACACTTTGACTCTGAAAAACGTTCATTTTCTTCCTGAGGTACAATCATAATTTTTTTTTCGTTTGGAGAGAAAATACAAGAAGTAATGTAATCATTTTCTTTAATAAAATTCAATTTTGTAAAACTGGTAGTAGCTATGCTAAAGAACAAAATTTTAATATTTTGAACAACCTATAGCATTTAGTATATTATAATAAATTGAGATTTATATGTCAATGCAGGATAACATGATCTATATAATTATATTTTATACAATTGCTGATTAATAAATATCATATCGAGTTTTTTACTTGTATAAGCGTTCAACAGATGGCAGCAGGCACTTCTCGTATCAACCATAAAAAAGAATTACACTGTTAGAGCAAACTGCAGAAGCCGATGTACATCGATATGCTCCAGGGATCACAAACCTGCAACATACATTGACTTATATATATTTTCAAGATGATTAAATGTATTAATTTACATATTAATTTCAAAAATTCTGCAAATTTACTCAAAATAAACATACAACGGCTTTTCCAGGTATCGTAAAATGTAATCCTGAACGGGATAAAACACTCATTGAATAACTTTAGGGTCAGCTACCACTGTGCCAAAGAGCCATGGCTGTTAGACATTTGGAAACACTGTTTAAATCGCAATATATATACCAATAGTAAGACAAACCATAGCTGCAGTCGGCTAAAACGATTGCACTGCGCATGCGCAGATCGCCCCTTACAGTGTTTTTTGTGCCTGCACATCAATTTGCCACGTTCAGCTTCGGTAAAATTCCGCAGAACGGCGCCACTTACGCTTGTGCAAAGCAGAGCCTTCTTCTCCTTAGACATCCTTTGTCTGGATCGTTACTGTACATTTTGAATGCAGGGAATAAAGTTGTAGTATTGCATGTATGTAGTTTTCGTCGTTTTATTATGAGTGAGTTTTTTTTACACATTGTGCTATCTGGTTCGCAAATTACCCAAAGTGAAACACCAGACAGCTTTTAGGAAAAGATCGAAGTCACCACTTCAGTGTATTATTTAGCGTGCAGAGAACAGCGTCATTTCCAACCCCAATGCTGTACCCTTTTCCCGCTAGCTCAGTGTGGGAGTTAGCAAGAATAATTATCACTCTATTTAGAACACAAACTTGGTGACCTACGATTGAGCCCACTATCTGCTAAAATATGACCTACCGACTGAGTCAACCCTCCTCCACACTATATACCACAATAATGACGCATTTTAAACCACAGTCTAACTACGGATGAAGTTAGGAAATTGTGGTTTAGTTAAAGTTTAAGAAATAAAATGGGGTATTTATGTTTGCGTTGCTTTGTTGTTTCATTACCTTGTTCTTCCATTACAAGTACCACGAGAAAAATAAAAAAAGAAATGAGGAAGAAAGCCGCCTCGGTAGGGAAGTGCTACCGTTTGGTTCATAGTAGCACTGCGATTGACATGGTAGGGGTTCGGGTACCGGGTTGGCATAGCTGTTTGTTTGCCATTAGCTCTGACTATGGCAGTGGTTAGCAGTGACAACTGTCTTAATATGGCATGTCCTTGTATGAGAATGCCATTACTCCTATATGTATTAAAAATTGAAATAAGAGGAATTTCTCCTCTAATTTCATTGGTGTGCTAGTAGTTAGCGTACCTGACTACTGTTCAAGCGGGCATGTCCTTAAGTGTTTCTACGTTGTATTCCTAGTGTAAGTGTTTGAATTGTGTACGAGAAACAGTCAAAAGTTTACAAGTTAATTCAGTCCAATTTCTTTTTTTTTTTTGAAAAATCTTTTTGTCATACGTTTATGAGTCGGTTGTTTTACATCTGAGTGGCCATTTTTTGCATACAATGGGCTAAATGGCCAGGTCATAAGGACCCCGAAGACTCAGAGAAGGTTGGGGGGAGGGGACCCACTGGAACAGCTGTTGGGAGACAGATGGTAGGCTCCCTCAAAGCCATACAACGTGTTCTTTAATGTGCACAAGGTGTGGCTCTCCCACACACGGAGCCACGGCTTAACGTTCCATACGACCGACGGCGGCCTTTCCAAGCCCATCAGTGTCCCGTACTGACCGTGGGCAGGGCGGGAAGTTTTGCGGAGATAAATCTCAACGCTGACCCAGCTGGAACTCGAACCTGGGAACTGCAGATTACGAGCCTGTGCGCTTCCGACTGAGCCACCCTCGCCTCATACGTTTATGAAGACGCACATTCTGAGGCTCGGTAAATTTTAAATTGAGATCTTTTGTTATTAAATTATCTAATTGTTTAACTAGTTAATTTTGTTATCTAATTGTTTAACTAGTTAATTTTGTTATCTAATTGTTTAAATTGGAAATCAGTCACCTCCGGCTATTATACATTACATTAAAAATAATACTAATACATTAAAAATTGAATTAATATTCTATTCTGTATAGTTCCCACAAAATTCGCATTTAAACAACGAAATAATGATGAATATTCATACCACGACATATTTAATATTACTATGCATTATACCTAGAGCCACTACAGTGGATTTTGATTCCGTTTTATAACTATTTTCTGCTATGAAGCAGAATATAAACCTGGAAGAATATTTAACGACGAATACATGAGCATATACTAGTGTAAAACGATCGCTTTAAGCGAATGAAAAACCATCATGAATTCAGATAGCTCGGTATTATTATAAAGTGCAATACACTGTCAATTGTTTGAATTCAAGATTCTGCTCGAAACACATCTTTGGCTTGTGTGATGTGGATTTGTTTCTTGTGAATCGATTTTTATCAATCGTGTTTGATTTAGTTGTTTTACTTCTGAACGGCACTTCCTATTTTTACACAAATTGAGTTAATAGCAAAGTCCAAAGGGCTCGGAGAAACCTGGAGCAATGGGACCAGTGTATAGCTGTTAGAATACAAAGGAAAGCATTCTGTCCAGGTCATCCAGCATGTTCTTTAACGTGAACAGCGTTTGGCTCTCCTTCATATTGTGTAACGGCGTATACAGGCCCAGTTCAAGCAAGGTATGTTTGCATTTCTCCCCTTATGTGAAGTCCCTTTTTGATGCCCCTTGTCACATATTTTACTGGCGTCATAAGAATCTACATTGACAACGATCCACACAAAGAGAATGATCGTGCCTACAGTTTCCCTGATAACCACGCAACATCCAATTATTATTTTTCTCCTCCCCCCCCCGCTCCCCAAAAAAAAAAGAGTCCCTCTAAGGACTAGCTTAAGAAAAGTCCCTTTAAGGGCAAATCATAAACATAGTGCCAAAAATACAAGCCATTATTTTTTTAACGCCACACTAATATCACAACACAAGCAGTTCCACGTCTTTGCACTCTTTTTCTGTCACTATTCTTCACTGCTTCTGAGCATTCTCTACTTCGAAACTAATAAAACTTGTCGGCTTCACCCTGCTCTTTGCTACGCATCTGACAGACAATCAAAATTACAAGACGACAGGAGTCCTAATTTCAATTTTCCAACATTGTTTCTTTATGGACTTTACACTCAGATAAATCAACTAAAAAAAAACACCATTTGGGAAGAAAAGAGTACGTTTAACATGAATCGTAGATAGATGGTTCCACAGCCCAATCAATGCTGATTTCAAGATGATAATGAAGATAAGAAGAAAGTGTTCCTGAAGGCGCCTCTTTGGAGAAAGCGCGCCGATGCGTGTTTACCTCGCTTATCGGCTTAAGCCGGCCTGCCTATCTTCTCGTCCGATGGACTTTTCCAAGCTCCTAAGTGTCCTTTTTATCAGCGAGAACAGAGTGTGTGTGTGTTGGGGGTGGGGATGATGTGGAGACAAATTTCTACACTGGCACATGTAGAACTCGAACCTGGGAAGTGCAGATTATGAGCCTGTCATGCTAGCGGCTGACCCAGCCCCCACTCAAACGTGTTTGATGTAGTTTGGATATTACTTTTCACTCTGGATATTTTACATTATATCATATATGTTGATTTTTTTGCAATAGGATTTGAGAATTGAGATCTTTGTTTCCATATTCTTTTGATCGTTGCGGTAGTGATTTTGTTATTCTTCTTAAGTAAATCGAAACCTTTAGGAAACGAATCGATGCAATCAGCAAGAAAACCAATTGGAAAAAAAATAAAGCTCTGCAATTACACTGCATGAATATCAGTGTGATTCCAGAACTAGCCATATAGTTCTTAGATATTTTCGCTTCAGAAAATTTGCATATTATTTAATTTTGCTTTTGACTGCGCCATGTAAGGCATTTCATCCTAAAAATAATACTGTGTTGTAGTATATTTATTTCCGTTCATTTGTTATGGAAATATGTATTTATCATTTCATACTTATTCTTCATATGTAAGTTCGATAAAACTCATAATCTGTTATGGTAGCACATTAACTAAAAAAAATTTAACAATTTACCAATATAAACGCAATAAAAGTATTTTTTATTTCTATATTTTGTTACTGGTACAAAAATTGCTTTAAAAATTTGGTTATAATATTTTATATGTAACTTTCATTTAAATTTTTGGTATAATAAATAAATACCCCCTCAAGCAGCTGCTTGCCACAGAGGTCTGACAGGAGCCTGTCAGTTTATATGCCATAGTAGAAGGTCTGAGAGGATGGCAGGACCTCAGCAGAAAAACGACACATACATCCACGCCTTACCCGGGTTCCTTTGTTCAGTAGCTAAGCGCGCTAACCACTCGGCCAAAGGACGGCCAATTTTTGGTATACATTAAAATAATTGCATAGATGTTCGTAATTAGAGGTTGCATGAAAGCTTTATAATTTTTTCGTTATTTTTTTTTCGTAATAACATTTAATCAAATCATAAACTGAAGAAGCTTTGTCAGTCTACATACGTACTTTTCAAAATTAAGGGAATGGAGGTTCGAACTTAATTCTGTCTATTATCTCTCCATTTTTGACGCTAACTTTGTACCTAATTAAGCACAAACATGTGCAAAGGAAGTTCTATCTATTGTTATAGCTGATTCCCGGAAATACCGGGAATAATTTCATTCTCAATTCCCCCTTTTATTATCACTTTAACTTTGGCTCTAACTTTGAACGACATAATCTTCAGAAACATGCCCAAAGGTTGATGTGTCAATCGGGACGCGTTGCAAAATAAACTCTCCATTCAGGGGGCTGGGGTTGGGCTGCGGTAGGTGTACATCATTCCAGGACACTACTACAGATTTATCTATAGTAGTATCCTGGAAAAATGGGCTGGAATACTATAAAACTTTACGTTTGGGTGGTTTGCAGCCCAGATTCCAGGATAGCTGTCCATAAATCCCCGAGAGTTATCGGTGGTGGGTTGCAGGCTCGAATGCCCGAAACCCACCATCAGCAAATCTTTGTGCCGGGTCCAAATCCAGAGAGTCAGAGTGCCATTCGAGCGATGTGAACTCACAGGAATGCTCTTCCAACCAGTCCTTTGCCAATTGGGAGCGATGAGAAGGAACTTTGTCTTCTTGAAAGAAGGCATCCTGCTGAGGGAAATGGATAGTCATGAATGGGGTAGGTGACCAGCGAGTACGTTAACATACCCTTATGAGATAATGATGGTCACAAAGGGTGCCAAATTGGACAATGTAAATACCCCCCCCCCCTAACATTACACCTCCTCCACTGGGCTATAAAAACCTCGACTTTACAAATGGGACCCATTACACCATAGAAGCAAACTCCCACTAGCGTGTTGTAGTTGGAACCTCGATTTGTCAGACCGCATTACTCGTTTCCAGTCTTCCATGGTCCATTGGAAATGTTACGTCACTCACTGCAGCTTCATAACCCAGTGACGTGCTGTTAACGAGGGTACTCAATGTGGGCATCGACTGCCATAACCCAGTCATGCTCTTATACATCAAATGATTCTTGTCAAACCTTCATAACTGTGCTGGATCACTGAATGTTGACATTATCATCTGCTCATCTCTGAGGCCCTCCACCTGACGTTGCAATACAGTTGTGCTCACTTTAAGTATCAGTGGCCTAGTTATGATCACATTTTTGCCTTCAGGTGAAGCTTTTGCCGCTTTTGATGTAGTCTTGGTATACACTTGTAACAGTCACACACAGAAATCACAGATATTCTGAAGTCCCATATATCCATCACCACATCTTCCTTGCTCCGACTATCTGCTGACGATCGACTCACTCAGATCGCCGTGTTTCCCCATCTTAACAGTTTCAGGTATGCTATGCAGGAGGTAAGTATCAGACCCATTAATTCTAGCAAGGAATTTTGGCTGTCTGAATTATTGTGGCAGAGTAGGGCAGATTTGTGCTTAGGTGCAGTGTGTATAATAAATTGTGCTTTCAGTGCATTATTTTAGGAAGCAAGAAAGAAAAAATATTAGCCATTAATGCTTAAGGATGATTGCTGAACTGCAAGGATCTGGCATTCAATCATCTGGCAACCTTCGTGTCACGTGACACGAAGGTTGCCTGATCACTAATTTCTAAAAAAAATCGTTTGCCAGATATTTTTTCTGAATTCTGTAATCAACCATAATGATCGGATACTTTTTTGTGCTACTGTACAGGTTGACTCCTGCAGCCAACAAAGGAAGCCAGACTTCCTGATGCCGAGTGTTGTGGAACCAGTTTGGAGATCCGTCAGTTACCCAGATGATTGGCTCATTACACGCATATTATCCCTCTCCCTTGACTCCCCATCCAGGTCAAGTGAACTGACTGTGGAGCACGGGAGGTTTCAAACAAAGAACAGAACTCTATAGAAGAAGATATATATCTGAAGAGCTGCTACTCTATATTGACGTGATAATGTCCCAAATTTCATAGACTGGTTCCCACTGCCTGACCCCATGTTTGGTTAGAAAATCAGCTGCCCAGCTGCAATAGAAAGCCCAAATAATGTCTTTGGAAATGTGGGGAATCTGGCAATGGCAGCAGATTTAAATGTTATTTTAACTCTTTACTTTCACAGTTAGGGAGAAGTAAATGGCAACAATAAATTTGACAGTGATTCTCGTTTCACGCAGGAATAGTATGGTAAATAAATTTACCATGCTATTCCTACGTGAAACTTCGTGATAATAAAATTCCTACGTAATAAGTTTTTGTTTCTAACAAGCCCCCCGTTTGAACGTCCGACTTGAAATGTTCCCGATGACGTATAGCTGCCACAGACAACTTCTTTTATTAAAAAGATATCGTAATTTAGTTTAACTACCACTTAATTTCTTGACAAATTTAATATATATTTTAAAACTTTTTTTTTAATCTACATGCGTTATTGGTGGGCAAATCTTTATCGAGAACGCATGAATGGTGCATCTCATAAATGATAATAATATAAATTAAAGAAAACGAAATCTCTCTTTCATTCAATTATTAGCGAAAAGCTAATAGTAAGAGCGTTTTGAAAATATTACCATGCAGTTTATATGCCGAAACTTTGTGGAATGTAAGAAATTTAAAACTATAATTGAGACAGATTATTAAGCGTTTCTGTCTCTAATGTAATATTTGAAGAATAATATACTAAAACTGTTGTAAGTAAAAAACGGGAAAAAGCATAAGCGTAACTGTCCTATCTTCCTCTTGCTTTTCAGTTATCATATGTATGCTGGTTTCTATGTTTTTCAAAAGATTATTCTCCCAAATCTTGCCAACCCTTTGACGGATATCGATGCGTTATAAGTTAACTGAAAGCTTGTCACAGAGTGTCACAGGCTTAAAAAATCGGCCCATTATTTTTCCTTCCTAAGTGTGGATTTGATTGGATATTTTTAGTTCTAAGCGGCACTTTCTGCACACAGTGGACTTAAATGATCAGGCCACGTTTAACCCAAGGGTTCAGAGAATGTGTACGAAGGGGACCCACTGCACAACTGTTGGGAGACAGTTGTTAAGAAGTTTTATTATAAGACTAGCTGAACGTACCTGGCGCTACCTGGGTATCAATTTTAACCTGTATATTCTTCTTGGTATCCCCTTTCTGACCGAGCAGAGAGTGGAGGTTTTGTGGGAATAAATCTCACTGCACCAAACGTTCCCCGACATTTTAGCACAGATTTTCAACAGGAAGAAATTTGCCCGGTGTTGACTTGAATCGTTGTCGACGTCAGCGAGCTCTCTCATAGCCCGTGGCTTAGTTTCTGCGTAAGCTATCGAGATTTTTATTTCCGTTACCACTGATTTTGCCGCCATATGGCTCCCGTGATATTCGTCCGCACAGTCGAAATTTCATGCACAGCGTCCCCTGTGTGCCCGTTGACTGGTTTAAAAATCAGGTTCTCACTTGGCCCGTGGCTTCGTTTCTACACAAATTGTGACAGCTCGTGTATCACTTTTAATCAGCATATTTTGTTGTTTCGTGCACTAATGGTTAGTTTTGTGAGTATCCCCCTCCCCGACATTTTATGACAATTTGAATACGAAGAATTTCCCGGTGTTGCAAAGGTCATTGCTGACACGGCGCGCGCTCTCAAAGCCCATGGCAAACGATCGAGATATTTATTTCGTCAGATTTCGGCATTCTGTAATTCCCGACGTACTTCACCGAAAGGTCCCAAATTTTGCAGGCGGGTTCCCCGTGCCCGCCCCCATATTTGGTTAGAAAATCAGGTCCCTAGCTGCAATGCAACGCCTAAATAATGCTTTTGGAAATTTTGGGAATCTGGCAACGGCATCAGACTTGCAGAAGAAGATTTAATGCTATTTTAACACTTTACTTTTACAGTTAGGGTTTTACCACAACTCTTTTAAATAGAAATAACTTAAAGTACTTTTAAGATGCACATCACATATCCGATATGAATGTTGCTATTACAACGGTAACATTTTGCAATGGCATAATGGAAAAGCCGCTTCTGAGTGCTATTTTTGCGAATTTCTAGGAAATTGTTCTATCTATTCTGATGTGGGAGTGAATATTTTCATTTTAAAATATTAGCTGACTCAAAGAGATAAGTTATTTTACCTCTCAGAGGCGCTTTTTTGCACACCCTGTGCTGAATGACCAGGTCACAAAGATCCCGAAAGGCTCAAAGAAGACTGGGAAAAGAGGACGCAGTAGTTGGCTGTTAGAGGGCAAGTCGTCGTGGCCATAGTGTGTTCTCTATTTGCATAGAGTATGGCTTTCCCACACACGAGACCACGGCTTTGCGTCTCATACGACGGACGGTGAATTTTCAAAATCGTGGTATCCCCTTTCTGACCGAGCAGAGAGTGGAGGTTTTGTGGGAATAAATCTCAACGCTGTCGCAAATAGGACTCGAACCTGGAAACTGCAGATACGAGCCTGGAGTGCAACCGATGGAGCAAACCTCCTCCCCTGAAATATTAGTTATAAGGTCAATACATATTCAGTTAAAGAAAAGTCTGTGCCTCCATTAATTTCATTTGTGAACGTTTAAAAGTAGTTCTTTAATTTTATTTCATATAAATCGAATTCAAGCTAGAATAGAAGATAAACAAAAATATTTTACTCAGATAAATAAGAAAGTTTTGTTCCACATGGTTTTAGTGAACGTCATACACATATCTGTTTCGAAATGTAAGGGTTTCAAGCCAAGATCTATCTTGGGCGATTTTGCTCGTAAAAATGTAATACTTCTGTAGGAAGAATGTGAAAGCAATTTGAACAAAGAAACATTTTCAAAACTGTATTGTTTGAACTTTTTACTATGTTGCTTCTTTTATTGTTAAAGCATCTGAAAATTAAACTATTCCATTTTTACACCTGGCCGACACTCCCTGCAATTTCAATGAGTTTGCGGAATATCTGTGGAGTTGGGCTGTTGGGTTTGTTTCTGAGCGGCACTTTTTTCTACACAATGAGCTAAACGGCCAGGTCACAAGGACTCCAAATCTCAGGGTAGGCTGGGGGAGGGTCCCACTGGCACAGCTGTTGGAAGACATATGATAGACTCCCGTCAAAGCCATCCACCGGTTCTTTAACGTGCATGGGATATGACTCTCTCCCGCACACGGGCCCACTGCTTATCATCCCAAACGATCGAGGCGGCCTTTCTAAGCGCATCGGTGTCTCCTACTAACAGTGGACAGGCCGGGGAGTTTTCCGGAGATAAATCTCAACGCTGTCCTGCAACGCCTCTCAACGCTGATCTCAACGTTGACGCGGCTTTCAAATGCTTCAGGTTCGATAACTCTTTAAATATCACACGAATATCTTCCAAAATCAAGAAGCAGAAAGATTTGATTGAGGTCTTCAACTTATATCTAGTGATATTTTTCCCTAAAAAGTTTATTTTCAAATATAGAGAGCTCTGAATGTTATTATTCATTTACATGGAACTTTCCAGGTCACAAGGACTCCAAACATTTTGCAATATAATGATATATATGCTGCATATGCATAGGGCATAAAAAGGAAAGAATTGATTAAATTTGAGTTACTCGAAAAGAACCTCTGAGCAAAGAATCCGAAACAATTCCAAAGTGTAAATATTATCGTAAGAATGAACACTGAAGAAAAAGTAAGCAATGATGTTTTTCCAGGAAATGGCCATCTAGTCTCAATTTTCTTCAGCACAAGTAAGACACATAAAGGTAGAGACTTTGTAATTGGAGATAAAGAAGTAAACTCACAGAATCCAGTTTTCGTTTTCACTTACTGATCTGATGGAACAGAATTGATATCATCAAAGAAAGGGATGAAGAAATAAGAACCTGAGTACACATTGTCTCTAGCGAATACAAGAATCTCGTTTTCAAAGAGAACGAAGTTTTTCATTTAACGGCTCTGCACTTTTTAAGATTTATAATTCGAAGTAATAGATGATTGAAAAATTACAAATAGCAGTTTTATTAGTTCTTAAACAACAAACAAAAGTATTTATCAGTTATTTTTCTTAAAAGGTAATAGTTGCTTTTCTCATATATCTCTTAGAAAATGGGGCAAACTCCTGTTTGTCAGTAGAATATCTCTACAGAATTTAAAACCGAAGTTTCATATTTCTAAAGATGAAAAGATCACTTGAAATGTTCTTTAAAAGTTTTGCATTTTTCAAAATTACTGCCCACTAGCGATATAAATTAAAATTAATTATACATTGCAAAAATATGAATCACAAAAATTCATTAGTACTTATCCAATTAAAAAAAAAGGATTTTTCCAATTGCATTTTACAAAACAGTTGCGTTTTACATCCTTGTTGGGTGTCCACACACACATTTTTTCCTAAACGCCATTATGTTAAGTGGCTCACACCAACCTTTCCTAATTCCCTCTAATGAGCTTATCACTGCGGACGGCGTGGCGTGTTGAGTGAAATTTGGCGTGCCGTGCCTATTGGAATTCCACCCTCTCCGCCGAAGCGGGAGTGGCACAGTCGGTAGCGCGCCAGGCTAGTAATCTGCAGTTTCCAGGTTCGAGTCCCAGTTGAGTCAGCATTGAGATTCATCTCCGCAAAATTCACCGCCCAGCCCACAGTCAGTAGGGGACACCGATGGGCTTCGAAAGGCCGCTGTCTGTCTGATGGGAGGTTAAGCCGTGGCCTCGTGTGCAGGAGAGTCAGACCCTGTGCACGATAAAGAACACGCTGGATGGCCTTGACGGGAGGCTTCCATCTGTCTCCCAACAGTATCCCAGTGGGTCCCCTCCCCCAATCTTCTCTGAGCCTTCAGGGTCCATGTGACCTGGCCATTTAGCCCATGTTGTGCAAAAAAGTGCCGCTCAGAGATAAAACAACCTAACCCAACCCACTCCTGCCAACCTTTTTTTTTGTTTGGCTTTAAACCAAAAGGAGGGGTGTTTGAGAGTTGAAGCAGAATCAGTGGTGTCTGTGCCTGATTAGCGCATGCGCAATGAGATTTTGTGGAATAGAAGCAGAAACGTCTAGCGTGGAGGCAAATCAATAAGTGTTCACACGACACTCCAATAATTAGGGTGGGAGGTGACGGTTGGCATTGGCGTCGCATCAAAGGAAAAAGTGTGTGTGTAGCTGGCTTTAAACCAAAGTCTGGTCTAGTTTAAACTGTATATATAAAAAAGTTTACATATTTTTCCTAGAGAATAAAGATTGTAAACAGTAACAATTGCCCAGTCTGCATTTCTTGCCACACGTGTAATCATAGGGTACCCGATAGATGCTCCTACTCGCAATCCCAACACGCCTTCAAAAACGATACACGGACTTTACTTATTATTTGGTGGCTTTTGACGAGTGCGAAACAAAACTTCCGTTGATCACAAAGTTATATTGTGAAAAAAGAAATAATATGGGGGAAAAAAGGAACAACGTTACGTCTTGTGTACTTTCAAAACATGTTTCTAACGTTATTAATTATCTACGACTCTTGAAATAGTCTGCAAAGCTTAACATAAAATTTTGCTCTTCCCAAAAATAGAGGGAAAAAAATCAAAAAAATAGACTGTTATTCTTAGCTTCGTTGCATTTTAATTTATATTGGCCGATTATCGGTAAATAAAATATTTTAGTATATAATTTAGTTTACCTACCATTTCGTTTGTTTGTTATATGTGGTTGTTGTAAGAAGGAAAAACGGATATTCTACGCTGGTGCTGATATCTTTTTTTTTTCTACTCTTCGGTAGTGAGTGTATTACGTGAAGGAGCGTCATTTCTTTTCTTCACCCTAGGTGTGGGTAAATTTCGAAGCTTTTCAGGTCTGTGTTTATTTTTATTTTTCCCGTCGGTGTCTATAGACTTTTTGACAGATTTTGGTGTGGAAGTTCTGCACTACGCGCAGCAGTTTCTGCGTGTACTTTAATTTTGTATTTTCAAAATGGATGATCCCTCTGGAGGGTCAAAACGTTTACGTAGTGACAACTCTGCAATGCAGCAACAGTTTCAGTCTCTATATTCCAAAACGTTTATGAATAACTCTGATCTGTTATCTTATGCTAAATCAAATGGATGCACATCTTTCTCCATTAGGATAAAAGGTATTTCGCAGCCCATATCCACGGCTAAACCTAATTTCTTGAAGCAGCAGCTGACAGCTCAACTTTCTAACCCAGAAGATATTTTAATCGTCAAACGCACTAAGGCGAACGACTTGATAATCACAACAACTTCCGTCGAATGCACCCTTGAGTTACTAAATATCACACAGATATTAAATACTCCAGTTGAGCATGAAATCTTGATAGAATCATTAACAACTAAATTTTTACTTCGCAACATTGATACTGAAATCTCTATCGATGACTTATTTACGGAACTATCAATTCAAGGTCATCATATTTATTCGATTCGTCGTTTTTTCAAACGTGATGGCAACACAATGTCTCCCTTACCAAGTGTGTTAATAACAATTGTTGATCTACAAATGCCCCACGAAATAATTCTATGGTGGGAAATACATCATCCCACCCTTTTCGTAGATAGACCACGACAGTGCGATAACTGTTGCAGATTTGGACACGGAAAGAAAACATGTCGTAGCAAACCTCGATGTTCCCGATGTGGTGAGGAACATCATGTTACCTCTTGCACATCTTCTGAACTACATTGTTGTTTATGTGGTGATTCGCATGAAGCCACCTCCTTTCAGTGTCCGAAGCGCCAACTTGAAACCACTATTCTCAACTATAAATGTACCAGACGTACTACATATGTTGCAGCTCGAGCGGCCATATTACCCTCAAGACAGACATATGCATCTACAACCCGGAAAAATCTAATGCCTCCATCGGATGTTACTACAACTCAAGAAATGTACAATGGGATGTCGCATCTTATCACATCGTTAATAGAAAAGGCTCTGTCTGCATTCGAGAAGCGATTATCAGTCATGTTTTCCTCTTTCATGCCGGAATTATCAAGACAGACTGACTCAACTACCCAAAGCAGAATTGAGATTGCACCTATTTCTAAACCACTTAATCCTCAAGACATATCTTCTGCACAAATTGCCATGGATAAGAATGCTTCTCTGAAAACGTCCTCAAGATTGAATATTCAGGAACAGAGTGCGACAATGAATATGACCATTCCTTTACTCCGACCTGCACAATTAAATTTTGCACAACCTTCTACTTCTACTATGGACCTCAATGTACCACAGGACCCTGATGATCCCATCAATAACTTTTCTGCTATGGATTTTCTTGACAGTCCTTACATAACTCATAAAGGAAAACAAAAGTCTAAGGGGAAGAAATAATTCGTTCCCTCCTCCGTTTCTCCTTTTTCTTTTTATGTGTCTTATTTTTCTTCAATGGAATGCCAGAAGCCTACGTGCTAACTCCTCTCTCCTGTTGCTTGGAATTTCTTCCTTTTCCCCGGACATCATTTTGTTACAGGAAACTTGGCTTGATTCTAATTTTCATTTTATTCTCCCTAATTATATTATTTATCGGAAAGATCGTGTTACTGGACGTGGTGGTGGCCTCATGATTGCTGTCAAAGCTTCTCTTTCCAGTCGTATCCTTGACATTCCAGATAATCCATCTTGTTGCACCGGAGAATTCATGGCGATTGAAGTATTTTTCCAACACAAATCGTTAATAATTGTTAATGTATATATCCCGGATGCCATTTATGGTCCTAATATCCTTAATTATCTGGAAACTACACTACCTCCGATTTCACTGATTGGCGGAGATTTCAATGCTCATCATCCACTGTGGGGTTCTTCTTTTTCCTCCACCCCTGGACTCCAAATTGCCTCTTGGCTTCAAAATTCTTCTATGTGTTTAATGAATGCTGGCACAACCACCAGACGAAGTTTCTTAACCTCGTCATGTATCGACTTAACCTTCTGTTCCGAAAATATCTTTTTAAATAGTTCCTGGCGTGTCATCCCATCAACTTGGGGTAGTGATCACCATCCCATTATAATACGGATTTTTCATCATAATTCTTCATTACAGCATGTAGATTCCTTCCTTTTAAACAAACAAATTGATTATAGTTCCTTTCAACGATTCTTAGAGAACACCGACCTATCTGAAATTACTTGTTATGACGATTTTGAAAAGCACATTCTTTTAGCTGCGAAAACTGCCATTATCACTCGCAGACATTTTAGAAAATCTTTGACTCCATGGTGGAATACAAAATGCCAAAAAGCATTGGCAAAAGAACATCGTAATTTCTTCATCGCACGATCATCTTTGCTCAAGTCTGATTGGATGAATTATAAACACAGTGTAGCTAAACTTAAAGTTACCATTTCACGTGCAAAACAAAGATATTGGAATCACATATCCAACATTATTCGTTCATCTACCAACGTCTTCTCACACTATCGTAGACTTCAACCTTTTTTAGGACCTCCATCTTCAACATCCACGAATCTCCTCATTCATAATTCCACCATTTGTGTCCAAGCTCAGGAACAAGCCAATTTGTTTGCCACTCAATGGGCGACTACTGATTCTGTATCACAGCATCCTGAAATCTCTCCTTCTGAATTTGATTTTTCCTCCATCCTGGATTTGCCTTTTAATATAGCAGAATTAAAACTGGCTATACAACAACAACGGAAAACATCTCCGGGTCCAGACAACATCTCGGCAACCATGATTAAAAAGATTCCTGATAACCTTTTGGGACAATTACTGATTACCTTTAATCAAATATGGTCAGTTGGCATTATTCCTCAATCCTGGACGATGTCCACTCTTATTCCCATCAAAAAACCAGGTAAAGATGGAACTGACATTCAATCATACAGACCCATCGCACTAACGTCAATCATGGTCAAAATCTTTGAACGCATAATTTGGTCACGCCTATCGTGGATTCTAATTAACACAGCATTTCTTCCACCCGAGATTCATGGCTCAGTTCCTTTTAAAGGTACAGGGCATGCATTATCTCCTTTAATCCTCAATATTAATGAAACTTTCCAACGTAAGCATGTTGCAATTATTTTGCATTTAGATATCCAACGAGCATATGATTCTGTGTCCATTCCTGCTCTTCTTCATAAGCTTCTTCAAATTGGAATTAAAGGCAATTGTCATAAATGGTTTACGAATTACCTCATGAATCGTAGATTTCGGACGCGTTGGCGTGGACACTTTTCGGATATACAGTATCCAACTATTGGCATTCCTCAAGGTAGCGTGCTCTCACCTTTCTTGTTTAATGTTTTTTTTTCTGATCTACCGAGCCGAATATCCAATAATTTCACCATATCCATATATGCTGATGACATCATCCTCTTTGGTTCGGGTGCCAATTTTCATTATCTTTTCAAAAAATGTCAGGAAAATCTTTCACTTATTGATGAGTGGTCTAAATCTTGGAGTTTGTCCTTTTCCGCTCTAAAGCGTTCGGCCATGCTTGGTAACCCGGAGAAAGAGGACAATAAAACCTCCTCTGTACCTACATAATTTACCCATCCCATGGGTGAATACAATAAAAATCCTAGGAATTCATCTTCAGAAAACAGGCTCTTTGAAGAATCATTTTTTACATCTCCGTGAATCTGGCCAAAAAATTCTCAATGTCATACGAGGTATTGCTGCTAAGAAACATAACATACCTAGTGCCACGCTCCTTACAATCGTAAACGCCACTTTACGTACAAAGTTTTTATACTGTGGTCATTTTCTATCTTCTGTTCCACGATCGAATTGGAACATCATTAATCCAATTTATCACGCTGCCTTAAGAGCAGCCACTGGACTTCCCCGAGCTACACCTCTCCCAATTCTCTATGCACTGACATCAACTATACCTTTGAATGAAGCTGCTCGCCTGATGGCAACAAAAATATATTTGAAAGAACGTTGCTCTCCGTATGCTTCATCATTTCGCAATGCATGTCAAGCGCCGCATTATCTCCAACATTATAAATGGAAAACCTCACAAAGACCATTCTTGCTTATAGCTAATGACCTAATGATGACCTCACAGATTCCTGACGACAAGCCCTCTTCCAGAAAGTTAAATCACTCTCCCTGGTCTACTCCTCAGATACAGATCACAATAAATAAGTTTCCGTTTCAACATTCTTTTGATAATCATCATTGTGATATTCTGCATGATTTCAACCTGATCCGACATAATCAATGGAATAAAAAAATAATTATTGGAACAGACGCATCAAAATCCCGTAATGGCGTTGGATTGGGCATCATATGTCCACAATTACAAGTGAATGTGGCTATCAGTCGCCATCATATTTTTTCCACTTTCAGCGCGGAAGCTGAAGCTATTAGAATTGCTTTACAACACTACACTACCGAGGCTAAAGACTACATCATTTTAACTGACAGCAAAGCGGTTCTCTCCGGTCTACTCAACATCTCCTCTCAATCTCATTCTGCAATCCTAGCTCTCCATAATCAAATTGTGGAATCATCTAGGATTGTTTCTAGTATGCAATTTATCTGGGTTCCTGGACATCATGGTATCGACATCAATGAAGAGGCGGACAGACATGCTAAGGTTGGAGCTTCTTTTCCTCAAGCAACCAGTCCCTCCCTGTTCTATTTAGAAGATGCTTTAGCTACTGCTTCCAAATCTATTCGCGAAATTCTAGACTTTGAGTGGAATTCTTCGTATTATGGCACAAGATTACCATATCTTCCGAGATTTCAACCCAAACAGACGTTCATGTATACCTCACGTTCATCAGAAATACTCATTTGCCGCCTTCGAGGTGAGGTTGCTCCTCTCAATGCTTTCCTTTTCAAGTGTAAACTTTCTGAATCACCCCTTTGTCCTTTCTGCCCAGAAGTTGAATCAACATTTCACTACATTATTCAATGCAAACATTATGAGCTGGAACGACAGAATATGTACCTTTCATATAGGAAAAATCACAATTTTTCTCTTGCTCCCTGGTCTCTTTGTGATATTCTTGCTCTTCAAAATCAGGCTCTGATTCTTGCCCTGGAAAGTTTCGTTTTTGCATCTGGTCGCTTTTCTTCTGGTTTCGTCATTAAATATCTTTAAAAATTATCTTAGTGATAAAAGGCTCCTAGGCCAAAAATCCCATTATTTGGTCCGCCTCATGTGGACACACTCACTCACTCACTCACTCACATTTCGTTTGTTAACAGATTTAATATATACATTAAAACTTTCGTTTCCTCAATGCGTATGCTTTGATAAATTGCGTTTTTATCGAGAACGCATCAATGGTGCATCTCATAAATGAAATACCAAGAAAAAGGGGAAAAATCATCATTCATATATTAACGAATAATTAATTATAAGAAGGTTTTGAAAATATTACCAAGCAGTTTATATACTGAAACTTTGTAGATATAAATGTAAGAAATTTAAATCTGTAATTCAGACAGATTATTAAGCTTTCCTGTGTCTAATGTGATATTTGAAGAACATATCTACTAAAACTATTACAAGTAAGAAACGAGAGAAAGTATAAGCGTTACTATCCTATCGTCCTATTGGTGTGGGGGTGGCTCAGTCGGTAGCGCGTCAGACTTATAATCTGTAGTTCCCAGGTTCGAGTTCCAGCTGGGTCAGCATTGAGATTTATCTCCGCAAAACTCCCCGCATGACCACGGTCAGTAGGGGACACCGATGGGCTTGGAAAGGCTGCCGCCCGTCGGATGGTACGTTAAGCCGTGACCTCGTCTGCGGGAGAGCCATACCCCGTGGAAATTATAGAACATGCTGGATGGCCTCGACGGGAGGTTACCATCTGTCTCCCAACAGCTGTTCCAGTGGATCCCCTTCCACTGCCTTCTCTGAGCCTTCAGAGTTCTTGAGACCTGGTCATTTAGCCCATTGTGTGCAAAAAGTGCCGCTCAGAGGTAAAACAACCTATCTTCCTATTGCTTTTCAGTTATCATTTTTATGTTGGCTTGTATGTTTGCCAAAAGATCATTCTCCCAAATCTTACCAACCCTTTGACGGATATCGATGAGTTATAAGTTAACAGAAATCTTATCACAGAGAGATTGTCACAGCCTTAAAAAAATTTCCCATCCCGGGGCTTTGTTCCTCCCTATGTGAGGATTTTCTTGGGTTGTTTGAGATCTAAGCGGCACCTTTCGCCCATAGGGACGAAATGGTCAGGCCACAGGGACTCCAAGTGTTCAGAGAATGTTGGAGAAGGGGAGCTACTAGACAACTGTTGGGAAACAGATGGTAATCTCCTGTTAAGTATTTTATTGTAAAATGTTATTTATTACTTGCAAAGTTGTAGCTACCACAGCTCTTTTAAACAAAAATAATTTAATTGATTTTTAACACAAACATATGTTACATATTCCACCTGTAAATAACCCAACCTGGTTGTATAAAGTAATATTGTACAAGAAATTAAAAGTCCCATATTTGCTTGTAAATTGTGTTTACGAGTATGTACTAATTCTTTGACTAAGTTTGAATTTAGTTGTGCATTGTCAAGAATCGATATTCACTATGTCAGCTACTACTAAAATTTCAAAAAAGACATCGGCCCGCTCAGAGGCACCACAATTCGAAAATTCGAACTCTGCAACGGCTCTGGGGTACGTCATTCCAGTCCTCTGAGAGAGCTCTAATTCTGTGAAAACTATGCAAAGCTTGATTGGCTTGATTGGCAAAAGAAAATTTTAAATGCACTCAATAATAACATTGAATTGCTTCCTCGAGAGCAAACTGAATAACTCAACCAGGCCATTCTTCAGGTTTTTTATTTAGAAAAAGCGGTTAAAGAGCACAACTGCTCTGAAGATTGTAACAATGATGCTACTATGCATCTCATTGCTGCCACCAATGTTGATGTTATGGAATCTTCGCCTATTGAAGATAATGACAAAAGCAAGTTAGATGAGAGTGATCAAGGTTTCGAACGGGTTAAAAAGTGATGCAAAAGTCCCTTAAATATAGATGAACTTTGCCATCACTAGTCAAAACAAATATTCCTTCTCTCTGGACAGTGTGCTTCAGAGTAAGAATATGACATAAGTGACGATGCAAGAACATCCTCAAAAACACGGAAAGTTTCCTCGCTTCAAACTGAAGTTAAGAAGGACAAAATACCACCAATAGTTTTGAGGCAACCTAAAAATTGGCTGAACGCTCATAGAAAGCTGATTACACTGGCTGTGAAAGCATTTGCAGCAAAAAAATCTGGCGAGAGCATTAGAGTCCAAACGATATGTAGCCAAGACTAGAAGTTTTATAAACTTCTTTGAGAAAGAAAAGTTTACTTTTCATACATACCAGCTGAAGTCAGAAAAGAACTTAAAAGTGATCATCACCTGTGAAAGTTGATGATCACCTTTCGATATATTCCTGATGACATGAAAAATTGACTCAGGAATTGTCCGGCATGGGCTTCATGAACCTTAAAGTTTCTCAACCTAAGAAATACAGAGACAAGACTCAATTACCAATATTTCTCATTGAATTGGCAAAAACAGATGCCAACAGACAGTTCTTCAATCTGAATAATCTTTTCCACCTAAAGATCACTGTTGAGTCCTTTCAAAGGAGGAAAGGATCAACAAAATGTCACAAATGGCAGCGTTATGGATACACTCAGGGTAACTGCTTCAACATCCCTAGATGTGTCAAATGCGCTGGCAACCATCTTACTACTACGTGTTCCAGGACACACAAGGATGGTCCACCGACCTGTGCTAACTGCGGGAAAGAACACATGACAAATTACAGAAGCTGTGAACTCTTTCCCAAACTTCCCAATAGAGGAGTACAGTCAAAAAATATCCGAACATTATGGTTGATTACAGAATTCGAAAGAAAATATCTGACAAATCTGCGACTAATATTCAAAGGAGGGGCAAAGTCAATTATAACTAATTACAGACCCATTGCTATTATTTCTTCTGTACATAAAATATTGGAAAATATGTTTACAATACTTTATATAAATTTCTAGTAAACATAACATTCTCAATGATAATCAATATGGGTTTCAAAAGGGGAAAAGTACTGTGAATTTACTAACGAAATTTACTGATTTAGCCTATATGGCACTAAATAGAGGTGACAGGGCGGTTGCAGTGTTTTTAGATTTACAGAAAGCCTTTGACTCTTTGGATCATGATATTCTTCTACAGAAATTAGAAAATTATGGAATTAGAAGACCTGCATTACACTGGTTTCAAAGCTACTTATCAAATAGATTTACGGTAACTAAAATTAATAACACCTACAGCGAAAAGTGTGAAGTTAAATTCGGTGTTCCTCAAGGATCCATTTTAGGTCCGCTTTTATTTCTGATTTACATAAACGACTTAAAATTGAAACTAAAAAATAGTACCATGTTTTTATATGCCGATGATATAATTTTAGTTAATATAAACAAATTGGAAGAAGATGCTGTTAAACACTTGCAAAAGACTTTAATATTATTAAACGATGGTTAAACTCAAATTAACTGTATCTAAATAGCAATAAAACCAAATGGATGACATTTCATTCACCTGGTTTGAAAATTAACAATAACTTAATTATTAAAATACACAAATTAAACTGCAGAAAAAAGGGAACCATTTCTGAGCTAGATAACTGTGGCTGCATAAAAATTGACAGAGTACATAAAATGTCTAGTATTACATCTCGACAGTGCCCTGTGATGGAACGTTCATACTGAGAAAATCTGCAGCACATTAAGGCTTTGTGCTTTGAAATTAAATAAATCACGATATATTATGGATACCAACACATGTATTATGTTTTATAAAACAATCTGTTAGTCCCTCTTAAATTATGCCATAACGATACATGGTACAACCAACTTAACAAATATTAGAAATATAGAACGCATTCAATCCTCACTAGCTAAAAATATTATACTAATTAAAGACCGCACACATCTAATTACAGCCCAAGATAGATTTATTTACTTGGATATCTTACTTTACCAGAGCCTATATAAATATAGCATAGTTATACGTAATTTTTTCGACAACACACATAAAAATAAAGTCCAGCATGATAAAAACAGAAGATTTAAAGAAAAAATTATTTCAACTCCCGAATTTTGCAAATAACTATGGGAAATACACAAGCGGCTACAAAATTCCATACATTTTCAATCAATTACCAAGGGAACTGCTAGCCGCAAATTCGTTCAGAGAAATAAAACACGAATTAAACAGTTTTTTTTTAAATTAGATAATTAATATTAATACCTACTGACAAATCATGTGGTGCTGAATATAAACATAAAAATCCAATTGTTACTTTAAAATATTCTAAATGAAAAAAGGTAAAAAAAATTTGTAAAGAGAGCATATTATTGAATGTCAAAATTCTAAACTGAAATAGTAAGATAGCACATAGTAAATGCAATGTGATATAAATATATTAAGATAGCAGATTACGGAAGAAAGAAGATATTATATTTTATGTCAATGTATTATTCTCTCCTGCAGATAAGCTGTTACCTTTGCGGGATATCTGTAAATGAGGAATGATTTATTTGAATTTGTCTCAATAAATAAACGATTTAAAAAAAAGTATTTTTTTAGAAATTAGTGATCTGGCAACCTTCGTGTACTGTACACGAAGGTTGCCAGATAATTAATTTATAACAAAAATCATTGCCAAATATTTTTTCTGAATTCTGTAATCAACCATAGTGTTCGGATATTTTTTTGAGCGACTGTACCTTTGGAAAAACCCATGAAGGGTAAAATAAGGTATTCCAGTATGTACAACCCAATAAGACCTATGCAGAAGTTACCAGACTTCCTGAAGACTTTCCAGGAAAATCTAACATTGCTCCACCAGTTACTAAGCCTTCAGAAAAAGGGAAGGCCACAGTGAATGTAAAAATAATACCCCCCTCAAGCAGCTGCTTGCCACAGAGGTCTGACAGGAGCCTGTCAGTTTATATGCCATAGCAGAAGGTCTGTGAGGATGGCAGGACCTCAGCAGAAAAACGACACATACATCCATGCCTTACCCGGGGCTCGAACCCAGGTCCCTTAAAAAGAGCAAAGCCAATGAGTAAAGAACGTTTGACTTTGCTAAGAAATTTAAAAATATCCTGGAATTCTTCAGGAAATTGAATTTGTGTAATATATTGCTCAAAGTTAAAACATTTTGTCTTAGATTTAAGATAGCTAAGGATTGGACTGAGAGAATCTCAGTAGGCGTCCAAGCCTTTGATTTTGTTGCATCTCTCTTGGATGGATAAGACCGAACTAAAGATCCTTGATCTATTACGATCCCTTGGTTTTTTACCAGTTCAAGCGTTCAAAGATATTGGTGTTTGATTCTCCCTTATTTTACTTTTAGTTGAGTTTTTCGCAAATTTGTTTTGCCCTTTTGGGCCTTTGGGGTTTTAGTATTTTAACTTTTGTTATTGCCAATCAGGCACTATTTTAGACTTCGAGATATAATCCCTAGGCATGGAGCTCATAAACTTAATTAAAGATATCAGGTATCATATCGCACTCCGGCAAGAAAAGTGACATAACTAAAAAAATGCGTATTTTGAGGTTATGTCAGTGATAAATAGGTATTGTGTTCCTCTACGTGAACGAAAAACGTCACATCTCTAACTCGCAAATTAACCGCCAGGGAGCGGTTGTCAGTTTTACTTTTAGGCTACTTCACATTCATCATGATTTCTTTAATTTGTTATTTCTCAAATACTGCATTTTTGAGTTATGTCACTTTTCTTGCTGGGTGCGATATATTACATGTCCGGTTGAGTGTTGACACTCCAAATTGCAAACTCGATCGTTGCTGTACATTTGGATGCGGGAATAAAATCTTAGTGTTGTACATATGTTGTGTTCGTTTTTTTTTATACGTTGTATAACATAAAATTACGCCCTTCCCAAAAATGGAGAAAAAAATATTCGAAAAATAGCCTGTTATTCTTAGTTTCGTTGCATTTTATTTCATATTGGAAGAATATCGGTAGATAAAATATTTTAGTATATAATGTTCACCTACCACTTAGTTTCTTCATAAATTTAATATATATTTAAAATTTTTGTTTAATCAAATACTGCTCTCTGGAAAGTGTAATTATATATCAAGGACGCACGATGGTGCATCTCATAAAAGAAAAAAAAGCGAAATCTCTCTTCATTCATATAAGTAACGAATAATTAATTGTAAGAGCGTTTTGTAAATATTACCAAACAGTTTATATAATGAAACTTTGTGGATATAAATGTGATATTTGAAGAGCATATCTACTAAAACTATTACAAGTAAAAAGTGAAACAAAAATTAAGCATAACTACCATAGCTGTTTCTGAGAAGCAGAGAAGCAGATGAAGACATCTTCAATGTCTTCATCTAACGATTGCCGAAGGATTCATTTATCTGTAGTCTATTTCTTACATCTGATGTTGTACATAATCATTCCATTCGTTTTCCATACCATAATGTTTCTAATGATACTCTCTTTCTTAATTCTCCCAAATATAATTAGTGTAAATAATATTTACCTTCCATTTATTGCTATTAAATTAATTAATTGTTCATAATTCATTTAATATAAATCTTAACCGTATTTTCTTTCAGGTAAGAGCCATCCGGAGTTCCAGTAATTCATTTATATCGATATAACGCTTGGCTGTTTCCGAACGAAATATGCACAATTGAGGATTATATTCTGATTACTTTAGTGTTGAAATTTTTGCTCTCTGAACAGATTTCGCCAAAGGAATTTCTCAAACGTTTCACCAGCAGATCTCAAATTTTAGGCACCACGATTCCTCTGTGATAATCCACATTCCATAAAGAAATAAACTCCAAACAAAAACAAGCCTGATTTCAAATCTCACACCACTGTTTTTCCCCTTTTTAAATATACAGTTTCGATATTTCATTTAGCACTGTTCGAAATCCTCGTCCTCCCTACTCAATAGGCGGGAGTGCTCAGTCGGTAGCGAGCCAGGCTGCCGTCTAAGAAAGATGATAAGACGCATCGATTAAGACACAGCCGTCTGAGGAAGATGATAATAACACATCGGTTTGGATATACTCTCAATATAATTGCCAGGGACATAAATTATTCCACTGTCAATATGCGAAAAATATTCTGAAGTTTCTTCTCAGAAAATGAAGTAGCACAAAATTAATGACTGTTTTTGAAACAGTCATTAATCTTACTGAGTTTTTTTAATGATAATACATGGAGTTTTTTGTGATTATTTCATACTATTAGTACTTATTAAAATTTTAAATGATAACAGTGATAACGTTAACATTTCAACTGTTTATTAAGGGGGGGGGGAAATTTTTTGTACTAGTTTAGAAAATAATTCTTTTGGAACTTGACTTAATGTCACTTTTTATAAAGAAAGTAATCTATTTCTTTTTAATTTTATATTTGTTTTTATTTAATATCTATTTCTATTGTTAACACGAATGTCGCATTAATTGTAACTTTCATTACTGAAAGTTTTTTACGTCCTTTGAATTTCGAATTAGCCAAGTTTTACTGTAACCGAATATTTGGCTTACGAGATAATTAAATGCGACTTTTCGAAAACAATAAATCAATTCATAATGAACAATATTTTGACAACATTATTTCTACCTGCTATTTTAGCGTAAGTAACCGTCCCGTGGCCGAGTGGTTAGCGCGCTTAGCTACTGATCAAAGGGAGCTGGGTTCGAGCCCCGGAGGAAACATGGATGTTTGTTGTTGTCTTTCTGCAGAGTTCCAGCCATCCTCACAGACCGTCTACTGTGACGTATCAAAACTGGCTGACTCCTGTCAGATCTCTGTGTCCAGCAGCTGTTTGAGGAAATATTTATTATTATTATTACTTATAACGTTGTTTCAACTGTCCAAAATGCATAATAAGGTGTCCAAAACGAATCGAACAGTGATTTCCCTAAAACTACTTCAACTGTTGAAGCTGTTGGCGCGACGTTGAATATTAATGGAGTTTAATGTATAATTACAGCTTCGAAAAGTTCTGTTCATTGAATTCCTCGGCGGTTAATACACGAAATGAAGGAATGACGAGTTGAAGCATGTTCTGCTCTTCTTGGACGTTATGAAGAGGTATATTTTGGAAGGACATTGTATAATTTTTCATATCTTTGCGACCACATTCCTCGCGACTATCACTTCGAGAATGTCTGGTTTAAAATGTCGCAAAATATTATGTGAAAACGTAGAATGGATTTTCCCTCTTTTTTGGCCTAACGAAAAGTTGGGGCCCCCGCAAGTCTTTATTTCCGATATGAAAGCATTGCATCATTATACTTGGCAGTACGATTATATTTACATACTTGGAAAGTTTCAGCATTCACAATATCATGCGTTTATTTACTTTTATTGGTTTCTCCTTAGTGCTGAACACAACTTCTCTGCTATACCTAAGGCTAAACCACCGCCGTACCCTCGGTCAATAGGAGACACAGATGGGCTTGGAAAGACCGCTGTCTGCCGTTAAACCTGTGATCCTGTGTGCTGACTGCCATACTAATTAGCTATACTATGTGCACGTTAAAGAACATGCTGGATGGCCTTGATTCGAGGCTATCATCTGTCTCCTAACAGCTGATGCGTCCCATTCCCCCCATCTACTTTGAGCCCTCGCGGTCTTTGTGGCCTGGCCATTTAGCTAGTTGTTTCAAATAAGTGTCACCAGATGTAAAATGACGCAACAATGAGCTAAATTTTATTCTTTAATGATAAAGAATTCCTTTTAAAGCGTTTTCTTTTGAGGTATTGGTTTTGCGGGTTTAAGCGTGAAATCAAAATTCTATATTAATCATTTCGTTTTTATTTTTGAGTCTTATAAAGACACTTATTAGTTTATGAAGTGAGAGCATTTCTCTCTGTAATGTAATGTTTAGAAAACACAGCTACACCTGCTGTTGTAAGTAAAAAGGAAATTAAAACCTTAGCGCAATTGATCAAAATAATTTCATACAAATCTTAACCATATTTCCTTTTAGACAGGCGCCGTCTGAAGTTCCAAAGCATGTCGACATAACAGTTGACATTTCCAAACGAGATATGCAAAATAAAAGTGCATTCCACTTAATTAAGTGTTTTAACTTTTGCCGTCTTTTCTCAACAGATTACGACCGAGATGATTTACAAATATTTTACCAGCTGTTCCCAAATTTTACGCACACGGATTCCTCCTGTTTCACCTACGTGTTTTGAGAAAGAAACAAATTAAATTCCATACCTATAGAAACCTCGATCACAAATCTCAAACCACTGCATTTCGATTTCTTTTAATATACCACAGGAACATATGCTGGGCAGAACCAAAGAATCCGACGACCGTCCCCCCTCCCCGCCCCATCCTGAAAATGCGGTAATCTTATACGAAATCTCAAACTTGTCTACCTGCTTTGAAATCTAAAACAGTGGTCTTTGTAAAAAAAAATTGTGCCCATTGTATATGTCCGATACTGAAAATAGATTAAAAAAGAAAAACAACTGTAAAATTTTATTCCATATAGAATATCATTTTAACCTTTCCTGTTCGGTGGAATATTTTAGTAATTGGGAAAACCTACTCAAGTCCTTTTCTCAGCTTCCCCCTCCCCATCCAAAACTAAATTCTTGAACCCTTCCCGAAATTAAATTATTCCCCCCAAACTAAATTCTCGGTCCCCCACCCCCCGAAACTAATCCTGGGTACGAACCTGATATGCCGTTTTTCCTGATATACTAAACCTGATAACGCTGTTCAAACTGCTCCCCTCTCCTTCTTGCAAAGAAAGACCTTCTCTATAACCTACCAATAACACCAACTGAAAAATTTCCTTTACAGGTTGAACCAGTGATACCTTATTCTTTCGTTATACTTATATAGTAAAACCTGGTTAATTCGAAAATACCGTGTAATTCGAATTTTCTTTTTAAGACCCTACAACCAAATTTTGTGCCGAAGTACCTAGATAATTCGCATCCTCGTTAATTCGTAATTCTACAAAAATCATCCCTGTGCTAGTAACAAAGAAGGTCTAAGGAGAAGAAGGCTAGCTTTGCAGAAGCGTAAGTGACGCCGTTCTGCGGAATTTTACCGAAGCTGAACGTGGCAAATTGATGTGCAGGCACAAAAACAACTGTAAGGGGCGATCTACGCATGCACAGTGGAATCATTTTAGTCCACTGCAGCTATGGTTTGTCTTACTATTGGTATATATTTCGATTTAACCAGTGTTTCCAAATGTCTAACAGTCATGGCTGTTTGACACAGTGGTAACTGACCTAAAGTTATTCAATGAGTGTTTTATCCCGTTCAGGAAACCGTTGTATGTTTATTTTGTGTAATTTTGCATAATTTTTAAAATTAATTTGTAAATTAATACATTTAATCATCTTGCAAATATATAAGTCAATGTATGTTGCAGGTTTGTGTTCCCTGGAGCATATCGATGTACATTGGCTTCTGCACTTTGCTCTCACAGTGTAATTCTTTCTTTATGGTTGATACGGGAAGTACCTGCTGCCATCTGTTGAATGTTTCTACAAGTAAAAACTCGATATGATATTTATTGAAAATATCAGCAATTGTATAAAATATAATTATACAGATCATGTTATCGTGCATTGACACATAAATCTCAATTTATTATAATATACTAAATGATGTAGGTTGTTCAAAATATTAAATTTTTTTCTTTAGCATAGCTTCTACCAGTTTTACAAAATTGGATTTTATTAAAGAAAATGATTTCATTACTTCTTGATATTTTCTCACTAAACGAAAAGAAATTATGAGTGTACATCATGAAGAAAATGAACATTTTTCAGAGTTAAAGTGTATGTAAAATTAATCACGTGGTGTAAGCAATTGAAAACTTTGCTCGGCGGTGGAAAAATAATGCAGGGAACTCGATCTTGTCCCTGGATAGGTGGCTTTACTGCAATGCACGAATTTGCCATGTATAGAGGGCGCTGCATTCGAAAAGTTTATATTACGTCTATGGAAGCTAACTGTCTTCTCCCTTAGACACTCCTTGATCCAGGTACAAAATCCCGTTTTCGAAATTTTATTTTTTAAAACGTGGTTTTAAAATAATTTCAAGTACTTTTTTTAAAACATTTGTGGTAGCTACTATTTTGCAACAAATGAATATCATTTTATAATAAAACTTTTAACAAGAGGCTACCATCTGTCTCCCAACAAATGCCCAGTGGGTCCCTTTCCCCAACATTCTCTGAACCTGGGAATTCCTATGGCATGACCATTTAATCCACTATGTGCAAAAGGTATCTCCTAGAGTTCAAACAACCCAACCAAATCCTCACTTAGGGAGGAACAAAGTGCAGGGGGGGGGGGATTTTTTTAAGTCTGTGAGAAGCTTTCATTTCATTTATAACTTATCGATATCCGTCAAAGGGTTGGCAAGATTTGAGAGAATGAGCTTTTGGCAAACCAACATACAAATGATAACTGAAAAAGCAATAGGAAGATATTAAAAAATTTCATTCTGGCTAGTACAGTACCATGCTATTTGACCAGGGTTGGGTTAGGTTGTTTTTCCTTTGAGCGGCACTATTTTGCACAGAAAGAGCTGAATGGCCAGGTTACAGGGACCGAGTACGTTGGGGAGAAAGGACCCGCTGAACTGCCGTTGGGGTACAGACAGTATACTCCCATCAGGGCAATCCAGCGTGTTCCTTAACGTGCACACGTTATGGCTCTAACACACACGGAGCCACGGCTTAACGTCCCAACCGATGGATGGCGGCCTTTTTGAACCAATCGTTGTCCCCAACTAACAGTGGGGACAAATGCAAACATACCTTGCTTGAACTGGGCCTGTATAAGCCGTTGCACAATATGAAGGAGAGCCAAACGCTGTTCACGTTAAAGAACATGCTGGATGACCTGGACAGAATGCTTTCCTTTGTATTCTAACAGCTATACACTGGGTCCCATTGCTCCAGGTTTCTCCGAGCCCTTTGGACTTTGCTATTAACTCATTATGTGTAAAAAAAGGAAGTGCCGTTCAGAAGTAAAACAACTAAATCAAACACGATTGATAAAAATCGATTCATAAGAAACAAATCCACATCACACAAGCCAAAGATGTGTTTCGAGCAGAATCTTGAATTCAAACAATTGACAGTGTATTGCACTTTATAACGATACCGAGCTATCTGAATTCATGATGGTTTTTCATTCGCTTTAAGCAATCATTTTACACTAGTATATGCTCATGTATTCGTCGTTAAATATTCTTCCAGGTTTATATTCTGCTTCATAGCAGAAAATAGTTATAAAACGGAATCAAAATCCACTGTAGTGGCTCCAGGTATAATGCATAGTAATATTAAATATGTCGTGCTATGAATATTCATCATTATTTCGTTTGTTTAAATGCGAATTTTGTGGTAAATTATACAGAATAGAATATTAATTCAATTTTTAATGTATTAGTATTATTTTTAATGTAATGTATAATAGCCGGAGGTGACTGATTTCCAATTTAAACAATTAGATAACAAAATTAACTAGTTAAACAATTAGACAATTTAATAACAAAAGATCTCAATTTAAAATTTACCGAGCCTCAGAATGTGCGTCTTCATAAACGTATAGGGCGGGGGTGGCTCAGTCGGAAGCGCACAGGCTCGTAATCTGCAGTTCCCAGGTTCGAGTTCCAGCTGGGTCAGCGTTGAGATTTATCTCCGCAAAACTCCCCACCCTGCCCACGGTCAGTACGGGACACTGATGGGCTTGGAAAGGTCGCCGTCGGTCGGATGAGACGTTAAGCCGTGGCTCCGTGTGTGGGAGAGCCACACCTTGTGCACATTAAAGAACACGCTGGATGGCTTTGAGGGAGGCTTCCATCTGTCTCCCAACAGCTTTTCCAGTGGGTCCCCTCCCCCCAACCTTCTCTGAGTCTTCGGGGTCCTTATGACCTGGCCATTTAGCCATTGTGTGCAAAAAAGGGCCACTCAGATGTAAAACAACCGAACGCATGAGAAAGATTTTTTCAAAAAAAAAAAAAAGAAATTGGACTGAATTAACTTGTGACTGTTTCTCGTACACAATTCAAACACTTACACTAGGAATACAACGTAGAAACACTTAAGGACATGCCCGCTGGAACAGTAGTCATGTACGCTAACTAGTAGCACACCAATGAAATTAGAGGAGAAATTCCTCTTATTTCAATTGTTAATACATATAGGAGTAGAGGCATTCTCATACAAGGACATGCTACATTAAGACAGTTGTCACTGCTAACCACTGCCATAGTCAGAGCTAATAGCAAACAAACAGCCATGCCAACCCGGTACCCGAACCCCTACCATGTCAATCGCAGTGCTACTATGAACCAAACGATAGCACTTTCCTACCGAGGCGGCTTTCTTCCTCATTTCTTTTTTTATTTTTCTCGTGGTACTTGTAATGGAAGAACAAGCTGATGAAACAACAAAGCAACGCAAACATAAATACCCCATTTTATTTCTTAAACCTTAATTAAACCACAATTTTCTAACTACATCCGTAGTTAGGCTGTGGTTTAAAACGCGTCTAATTGTTTAAAACACATTGTGGTATATAGTGTGGAGGAGAGTTGACTCAGTCGGTAGTTCATATTTTAGCAGATAGTGGGCTCAATCGTAGGTCACCAAGTTTGTGTTCTAAATAGAGTGATAATTATTCTTGTTAACTCCCACTCTGAGCTAGCGGGAAAAGGGTATACCATTGGGGTTGGAAATGACGCTGTTCTCTGCACGGTAAATAATACACTGAAATGGTGACTTACATCTTTTCCTAAAAGCTGTCTGGTGTTTCACTTTGGGTAATTTGCTAACCCGATAGCACAGTGTGTAAGAAAAACTCACTCATAGTAAAACGACGAAAACTACATACATACAATACAACAACCAAGGAGTGTCTAAGGGAGAAGAGAGCCAGCTTCCATAGGCGTAATGTAAACTTTTCAATTGCAGCGCCCTCTAAACATGGCAGATTAGTGCTTGCAGTGAAGACACCTAACCAGGGAGAGGAGCGAATTCCTGCATTATTTTTCCACCGCCGAGCAGGGTTTTCAATTGCTTACACTACGTGAGTAATTTTACATATACTTTGACTCTGAAAAATGTGCATTTCGTTCATGAGGTACAGCACAATTTTCTTACCATTTAGAAATAAGGAACCAACAAATAACCAAAGTTATTTTTTTTAATAAAATCCAATTTTGTAAAACTAGTGGGAATTATGCTGAAGAAGAAAATTTTAATATTTTGAACACTCTACAATATTTAATATATTATAATAAATTGAGATTTATAAATAAGTACACGATAACATATTCTATATTTTATAAAATTGTAGATATTTTCCATAAAAATTATATCGAGTGTTTTACTTGTATAAATGTTCAACAGATGGCAGCAGGCACTTCCCATATCAACCATAAAAACAGAATTACACTATTAGAGCAAAGTGGAGAAACCAATATACATCGATATGCTCCAGGGAACACAAATCTGCATATATTGACTTATATATATTCGCAAGATGATTAAATGTATTAATTAACATATTAATTTTAAAAATTCTGCAAAATTTCTCAAAATAAATATACAACGTTTTTCCAGGTATTGTGAAATGTACTACTGAACAGGATAAAATACTCATTGAATAACTTTAGGGTCAGCTACCACTGTGCCAAAGAGCCATGGGTGTTAGACAGGTTGAAACACTGGTTAAATCGCAATAAATATATGCATAGTAAGACAAACCATAGCTGCAGTGGGCTAAAATGATTGCACTGCGTATGCGCAGATCGCCCCTTACAATGGTTTTGTGCCTGCACATCGATTTGCCACGTTCAGCTTCGGTAAAATTCCGCAGAACGGCGCCACTTACGTTTATGCGAAGCTAGCTTTCTCCTCCTTCGCTACAACTTTATTCCCTGCATCCAAAATGTACAGGAACGATCCAAATACATAATCCCGTTTTCGAAATTTTATTGTTTAAAATGTGCTTTTAAAACAATTTAATGTACTTTTTTTAAAACATTTGTGGTAGCTACTATTTTGCAAGCATTAAATATCATTTTATAATAAAACTTTTAACAAGAGGCTACCATCTGTCTCCCAACAGTTGTCCAGTGGGTCCCTTTCCCCAACATTCTCTGAACCTTGGAATTCCTGTGGCATGACCATTTAATCCACTATGTGCAAAAGGTATCTCCTAGAGTTCAAACAACCCAACCAAATCCTCAGTTAGGGAGGAACAAAGTGCAGAGTGGGGGAATTTTTTTAAGTCTGTGACACTCTCTCTGGGTTGGGTTGTTTTACCTCTGAGGGGCACCTTTTTGCACACCATGGGCTAAATGGCCAGGTCACATGGACCCCGAAGGCTCAGAGAAGGTTGGGGAAGGGGACCCACTGGATGCCGAAGGAGCCCGGGCTAAATGGCCAGCCATAATAATGGCCACCCATACCATATAGATATAAATGGCCACCATGGGCTAAATGGCTAGATCACATGGACCCCGAAGGATACCATGTTTATACATATAGATATAAATGGCCACCATGGGCTAAATGGCCAGGTCACATGGACCCCGAAGGCTCAGAGAAGGTTGGGGAAGGGGATCCACTGGAGCCCGAAGGCTCAGAGAAGGTTGGGGAAGGGGACCCACTGGAGCCCGAAGGCTCAGAGAAGGTTGGGGAAGGGGACCCACTGTCTGTTGGGAGACAGATGGTAGCCTCCCGTCAAGGCCATCCAGCGTGTTCTTTAACGCGCACAGGGTATGGCTCTCCCGCACACGGGTCCACGGCTTAACGTCCCATCCGACGGACGGCGGCCTTTCCAAGCCCATCGGTGTCCCCTACTAACCGTGGGCAGGGCGGGAAATTTTTGCGGAGATAAATCTCAACGCTGACCCAGCTGGGACACTCTCTCTGTGACAAGATTTCCTTTCATTTATAACTTATCGATATCCGTCAAAGGGTTCGCAAGATTTGAGAGAATGATCTTTTGGCAAACCAACATACAAATGATAACTGAAAAAGCAATAGGAAGATATTCAAAAATTTCATCCTGGCTAGTACAGTACCATGCTATTT
The DNA here is from genome assembly GCA_038380435.1 of Ryuthela nishihirai. NCBI lineage: Eukaryota > Metazoa > Arthropoda > Arachnida > Araneae > Heptathelidae > Ryuthela > Ryuthela nishihirai. Next base: position 122,005,059 of record JAWZYU010000001.1, on the reverse strand, counting down.
GACCAGGATTGGGTTAGGTTGTTTTTCCTTTGAGCGGCACTATTTTGCACAGAAAGAGCTGAATGGCCAGGTTACAGGGACCGAGTACGTTGGGGAGAAAGGACCCGCTGAACTGCCGTTGGGGTACAGACAGTATACTCCCATCAGGGCAATCCAACGAGTTCCTTAACGTGCACACGTTATGGCTCTAACACACACGGAGCCACGGCTTAACGTCCCAGCCGATGGATGGCGGTCCTTTAAAGCCCATCGTTGTCCCCAACTGACAGTGAGGACAACGATGGTCGGGGGTTATCTGGAATTTCAATATTTTGCAGTTGTTCAAAATTTTGTCTAAGATTATATTTTCATTGGTCTTGGTTTTCATTCTTGATACACTTTAAAAAAAAATCGAATTTCTTTTAATGCTGAGTGGAGATGTGGCAGCTTCAGCAAGGGTGGGAAGGGTGGCCGTGTTTTCCCATTCCTGGAAAAACGCCTATGCTCATTTTTCCAGTGATGAGAGGACAGATTTTTAGTGCAAATGTAAACTTCATATAATCATGATAATCGCACTCCACCAATAAATCACCAGATTTATAACATAAATCTTTCTTTTGCGATATTCGTTCAAAATTTTCCGTCACTAGAAGGCGCAATTTAAACTTTTGGGAGGTTCCAATAAGGTGAATGATAATGTTTCATCAATATCTATCCGATTCAAGAAGAACACTAATTTATTCCTAACACACATGATTTTTTAAAAAGAAGAATTTGCATTTTTTTCACCCACTCCGAAGGGAACTCACCGTTCCAACGCATATCTCACGACTTTCACATTCCACCACCAAAATTACAAATTTCTAGCATAAATACCTAGTTTGCAACAATAGTTGAAAGTGTTGCAATTTTTTACTTTATCCACATTAGAGAGCATAATTTAAACCATTGTAAATTGTTGAAAGCACCAATCGTAATGTTTCGTCAATTTTCGTATATCCCAATAAGAATCTTTTTCTCCAAAAGCAAAAAGGTTAAATGCCACTAACAACAAACACACAAAAGAATGGACAAACGAGAAACTGAAAACATTAGCGCATTTTTTCTGAAAACGAACAAAAAATTGGGAAAAACACTGGTATAAGATTCATATTGGGGTTATTATAGATATGGACTATGGACTAGATTTTTTTATGAGGATGTGAAGGGGCACAGAGTAATCCAGTGCGTAAAATTTGGCAGCTGATGATAAAAGACTTATTTTTTACCTTGTCTTCAGAGAAAACAGGAAAAACTTCAACATTCAGTTAAGCAGGGGGCGGGGGTGGCTCAGTCGGTAGCGCGCCAGGCTCGTAATCTGTAGTTCCCAGGTTCGAATCCCAGTTGGGTCAGCGTTGAGATTTATTTCCGCAAAAATTCCCCGCCCTGCCCACGGTCAGTAGGGGACACCGATGGGCTTGGAAAGGCCGCCGTCCGTCGGATGGGACGTTAAGTCGTGGCCCCGTGTGAGGGAGAGACATACCCTGTGCACGTTAAAGAACACGCTGGATGGCCTTGACGGGAGGCTACCATCTGTCTCCCAACAGCTCTTCCAGTGGGTCCCCTCCCTAAACCTTCTTTGAGAATTCGGGGTCCTTGTGACCTGACCATTTAGCTCATGGTGTGCAAAAAAGTGCCGCTCAGAGGTAAAACAACCCAACCCAGTTAAGCAGAAAGTGCCTTTATTTTGCATATCTCGTTAGTAAACTGCCAAGCATTATGTCGACATGCATTGGAGATCCCGACTGCCCATGCCGAAAAGGAAATAGAGACAATATTTATATTAAATTATTATTGAGCAGTTTGGTTAAAGTTTTCATTCGCTTTTTATTTACAACGATTAGTGTAGATTTCTTTCCTGAGTATCATAATAGAGAGCGAAAAATGCTTTCTGCTTGAAATGTAAATTTGGATTTTTTACCTTTAGTTCTACAATGTATCAGCATATAAATATCTGGGCAATGTTTTGAAAATGATCCCGTAATTCGGCGCAGTTCCGATTAACGCGATCGATGCGTTTTTAAAAAAATTTAAGGTGAAAATCAATAATAAACTCACATATTACCTGTTATAATTCAAGAAACAATTTTGCGGAAAAAACGAGTTCGAACCGACTTCTCCTAATTATATGCCAGACGCTCTAATCACTAAGCTATCATCAGTTCTGCCATTTATTTACTTAGTTTCGACTTTTTAATCTCACTCACTTTGTCGTCCATGGCGCTATCTATGATCAAGAAAGCCAACGTATCCAATATTGCTCAGTCACTAACGCTAAAGCATTGTTAATGCAAGAATCAGTCAATAAAAAAATTTCAGGCTGCTTGTTGCGGTATAACTCAAGAACATGTTATTCAGATATGAATTTCTTGTAAGAACTAATGTAAATAGCGGGGGTCCTAACTGGACTGACATACGTATTTTGAAATTCTTTATTATGATTACATTATTATGATTATATTTTGGTTAATGTTTTGGGATCGAAACAAAAAGCTTCTAAATACAGATTTATTTTAATACATGCTATGTACAGATGATTAATGAATGATGAAATGAATCCAATGAGAATGAATTTGCATATGCTTATATTACCAGCGGCAATTAAAATTCTTTTACTCTTTACAAATGCAGTAAACTCCCGGTTATCCGTTACTGAAGGATCTAGAATGCTCATGTAAACAGCATAAATATTAAATTGAACATTTGAACTGGGTAAGACAAATTTCATTGCCCGTGATAGTTTTCCCGGATGTCACTGGCGCAGGCATCATCTTTCACGCCATGAAAGTATAAAAAGCAGTTATATTTTAGATATTTGCATATGCATTAAGGATATTATGCTTTATTTTCATTATTATTGTTTTAAACTGTATTTTTATTTCAACTTTGGCTTGAATAAAAGTTTCTATGAAAAAGTTCCTCATGTAATATCTTCAATTCATCTAATCGAGAGCCCCCATTCCCTATAAATGCCGGATAACCAAGAGTTTATATTACTTTTTTTTTTAATTTGTTTAGGTAAATGAGAAAAATCTTTTCGCAAGTGCTAAAATTATGAATAAGGATACGTGGACAAGGAAAGTTTTCAAGGTGTACAGGGTAAATGCAATAACATAAAACGATTATAGGAGAAATTGTGTAAGAATAATTCGCGTTATTTGGAGTCTGGGTGTATTCGTTAAGAAATTAGAAGTTGCTTTCTACATTTTGGTATGAGATGCACCAATTGATGCGTCCTCGATAAAAGAAATTCAGAGCGTCCTGCTTCTACTTTTAAACGAAATATTTATAATATATTATATATCTCAATAATCATAGTGGAAGTTAACCTATTTTATTCGGCCGATAGCCTATGTTGAAAAAGTGTCCGGACACTTCGATTTATGTAAATGAAATGTCTCTTTCAAAGTTCCCCAATATTGACAATAAACGTTTTAAGCAAAAAACTGTTATTGGTTTTAAATTGGTGATGTCACTCAAACCACTCTAACTATATTTCCCGCAATATTCGTTTAGTATTTAAAGAATGAATGGAAGCTGAAATATTTATTTTCAACTTTTGATACTTGTGAAAAAAACACTTTAATAGATAAAACACAACTCTTTTAACAATTTTTTCACTAAGATAAAAAGTGACTTCCCATTTACATAACATGAAAGTGTCGGACACTTTTTTTAACCTAGTGTAGATAGTTATTAAAAGGAATACACAGAATATCTTTCCTAACGTCCACTCTGGATAACGACTGTGAAACAAGAATTGCAAGCGGATGACAGAATGCAAATGAAAATATGTTACTCTAAAAGTTTTGAAACGCTCATAACGGAATGTTTTTTTTTTCAAAATTTTCATAACTTGAGATGTTTACCTCTGAGCGGCACTTTTTTGCACACCATGAGCTAAATAGCCAGGTCACAAGAGCGCAGATAAGGTTGGGGAAAGGGATCCATTGAACAACTGTTGGGGGTCACATGGAAGCTTTCCATGAAGGCCATCTAGCATGTTATTTAACATACACGGAGTATGGCACACGCATAGATAGCCAAAGTTTAGCGTCCCATCTGACGGACGGTTGCCTTTCCAATCTTGCAAGTCTATTAGCGTCTCCTTTCTCCCCGATCTAAAGAAAAAATCGAGGGGACGGGCAAGAAACCTAAGGGGGAGTGGCAAAAGACTGGATTTCCAATGCAGCATAACATTTCCCTTTTCATTTTACAGGTCTTTAAAAATTTATTGAAAAGTGCAAGAAATATAAAGAAATCTAATAATTTACTAGTACTAGTTACCCTTACTAGCATTTTGAAACATTCCCTCCCCTCGCCTAGATCCGTCCTGAGTATAACCATAGTGAAGTATTGACCCTTTTGAAAGTAAACGTTAAATCTCTCATGAATGTATATTCTGTTCTTAGCCAACATTAGCGTTCAACTAAATGGGGTGGTCCGGATCCGCCCCCCCCCCTCCTGAAAACTCGATCGTCTTATACAAAATCTCAAACTTTTCTACCTGCTTTGAAAGCAGTTGAATTTGTATAAAACGAAGTTGAATTTGTTTTATACCCCTTGTATATGTCCGATACCAAAAATTGATTTGAAATAAGAACTATAAAATTTTATTCCATATCGACAATCTATTTTAACCTTTCCTATCTGATAGAATATTTTAGTAATTGGGAAACTCGACAGAAGTCTTATTCTCAGAATTTTTTCGGAAGCTAAATCCTGTGTTCTGATATGGAGAATTCTGTTTACTCGTTTTCCTCTGGTAGGGCTCGTAAGGGGATCACGAGTTAGGTGCAGTGACGACCCCAGAATTTTCAATGGGAAGAGTTCCGACATGTTGGAATTTAATGGGAAGGATTTCGATGTGCCTCAATCCTGATATTTCGGGGACGACCATAAAAAAATTCGTTATTCGGACCCTCAAAGAAGTATTATGACGACCTTGGGTGTTACTGCTCAGATGCATTCTTTCCCTATTATTTTTGGTTCGCGAATATTAGGGTTGGGTTGGATTATTTTACCTTTGAGGGACACTTTGAATACAAGAGACTAAATGACCAGATCACAAGGACACCAATAGGCTCAAAGAAAGATAAAGAAGGGGTTTCGATCACGGTTAATATTGTTTTAAATATTTCATTCCGGCTTTGTTTCGAAGAAATATAAAATTTTTTATTTCCATTCGGTTCCGGTTGAAGTTAATTGAATTTCGATTTCGGAAGTGTTTTGAAACCTACAGCTTCGAATAATCCCAGGTTCGTAAATATCTAATAGCTCTGTCATATCCACATCAGTTGAAATGTTTTCGAAATTAAGCGAATATCTTTATTACGTTTTTTGACAATTACTTAAGTTTTAAAATATTTTTGCTAATTTATAATATTTTTTATGTAAGTTCTTACCCTAAGTTTACTTTTAAATTTTATTGAAATACAAATTCTATTTTTATGTAATAACCGAATTTGGATAAAGGTAAAACTACCGTTCTTGATTTCCTATATATTGTATTTTAAACCATACGAATATAAGGAGGTAATTCAAAAAGAAGACTGATTTTCAAAAATCTTGTATGTTCTTGTGCTTTATGGTGCAGGAATGACGGACGGACGGACGGACACCTTCCCTCGAAATTGAATATTCAAGAAACTACAAAAAAGAAAGTTCTAACTCATTCAGAAAACAAATAAGTTAAAAAAAATTGTAATATGTTTTATGACATGAGAAAAGAAAGAAATTTGTAGGATTTAAATGAGTTGATGAGTGTGTAATCTTCATGTTGTCTGTGAAAATGTTTTTTTTTGTTATTTCGTCTTCATGTTGTTTGTATGATTGAAATTCATGTTTTTAGAAAGTATAGTCTTCATGTTGTTGGTGTTTATTTCTAAATAGAATCTATTAAATTATAGCTACGAGAGAAGGAAATAGTTTGTATAATACTAACGTAATTTTGTAATTATCATGATATAAAATACTTTTAAAATTATAATTGTATATATCATATTTGTTTAGTTTTTGCGTTGTGAGTCAAAGAGCTTACATTTAAAAATAATATGTGAAAGTGTTTGGGATTATTCACAAGTGGTACAATTAGGGGAGGCTTTTCGTTTAAACAAAAATAATGTTGAATTTGTAAAAGCTCTGCTGTTTTTAGTTTAGAGATTAGATTAATGTCTTTTTTGCAAAAGCCAAAAGTTCTGAATTTTTGCATTTTGTTGGATATAGAGTATCTGTGTGTTTTTATTGCATTGTTTTCATAAAATGTTTGAATATCACTATGAAGCAATTTTTTATTGTTTTGCTTATGTAAGTAAGAACAAATAGGGGTAGGTGTTGGATTCTGATCTGTTAAAGCTAATTTGGCAAGTTTATCCACTTTTTCGTTGCCATTGATCCCCACATGTGAGGGGTATCCATTGAATTTGTATGTAAATATTATGTGAAATATGTTTGAATATTAAAATGAAGATGTCATTAATAAATATAGGAAAGTTGGATTTATGTGGATTTTTTTAAAGATGTTCTATGGCAAATTTACAGTCTGAAAAAATTACTAGATAAAATTTTTTTAAAAATTTAGGGCCCAGTTGATGGCTAAGATTATTGCTGTTGTTTCAGCTATTGTGATGGGGGTAGGGGTGTTGAATTTAAAGGAGTAGGAAACATTTTTTTCTGGGCAAAGAAATGCTCCAGATGAGTGTTTAAGATCAGAGCTTACAGAGCCATCAGTGTATATTTTAATGTACTCTTTATACTTTGAGTTTATATGTAGATTTGTAAGTATATTAAGAGAAGTAGGGTTCTGTTGTTTTTTGGTATAAATACCTGGGATGTTAGTATTTAGGATTGGAGGGTTGCTGATCCCACTAGGAAAATTTGCAGGTAAGTCTCCACTTAGGTATTGACAGATAATATTAATTATTATTTGATTTTCATTAATATCTTTTAGGGATGGAGTATCAAAATTGGTGAGAAATTTATCAATCAATGGATGAGTATGGTTTTTTTAAGACAATTATATAAATTAGATTTGAGAATAAATGTTTTTTTTTAGATTTATAGGGGGAATTGCAGTTTTTGCATATAGATCTAAATCGTTGCTTCCTGGAGGTAATCCTAGAATGTATCTAATAATTTTGGTTTGTAGTTGTTCTAATTGTTTTTCTTTATAGTTAGGTAAGTCTAACATGAGCTCTATACCACATTGATATTTGGGTGCAATAATATTGTTGTAAATGAGGAGCATGTATTGTAAATTACAGCCCCATTTGGCATCGCCTAGGTATTTAAGAAAATTAAATAGTTTATTGCCAGTGGAAAGTGCCTTATTTATGTGGTTTTTCCAGGTAAGTTTTTGATCTAAGATAAGGCCTAAAATTATTTTTTCTCTGACAGTTGTGAGTGTATGATTATTTAATAAAATATTGTATAGGTATACTCTTGGATTTATAAAAAGGGATAAAACAAGTTTTTTCAGAGGAAATTGTGAGATTCCATTGTTTACAATAGGAATTTAGGTTATTAATATTATGTTGAAGAAAGTGTTGAATGACGTAAGGGTTTTCATGGTAGGATCACAAAATTATATCATCGGCGTACACTCCATATTAAATTTTAGATGTAAATGATTCAGAAATATCTGATAGGTTGATATTAAATAATGTGGGAGATAATATATTTCCTTGCATAACCCCCACAGAGCATGAATAGGTATTTGAGAATGTTTTGTTTAATTTAACCTTAAAATGCTTTTTAGTGATAGAGAATAAAGATTTGTAAAGATTTCCTGTAATACCAATTTCTTTAATTTTATGTAAAAGGGCAGAGTGATTTACAGAATCAAAAGCATTCTGTAAATCTATTATGATAGCTACTAAGTAATAATTATTTGTAAAGGCAAATTCGATATCTGTAATTAAATGTAGAAGTAAGTCTTTGGTAGATTTCCCTACTCTGTATCCACATATGTGTTTAATTAAAATATTTTTGTGTTTCAAGGAACCAGTTCAGTCGACCAAAATTGGTGATTTACCAAACGTTCATATAATATAAATATATTTGATGAAAGACATATGGGGCAGAAGGAGATAAAATTGTATATATATATATGTCTTTTTCACTTTTATGTATAAAAATTAAGTGGTTTTCAAGCCATTGGTGCGGGATATTTCCCGATTTCCAAATTTTATTAAAAATTTTTAATAAAGTTATTTGCCAGTTATATGGATTTTTTTAATGATTTGTTAGAAATTTTATCTGGTCCAGCTGCAGTTTTTGGTTTAAGGTTTTTATTGGATTTTTCAGTTAAAAATATGTAAAGGGAAAATTTATGAAATCGTTTGAGCTATCGTAAAATTGGTAGTCTTTCACTTTGCTGGAGTGAAAATTGGCAAATTTTTCAGCAGTTACAGATAAGTCTTCATTACTATGAAGGGCTAAAGAAAGTAAAGGTTGAGAAAGAGCTGGAGGGTTTAGGTTGTTGTGTAATTTTTTGTAAATGTTCCAGATATTAGTTGTAGAGGAGTTACGAGATAGGGTTTCAGTAAAGGTGTGCCAATTGGCCTTTTGAATAGTTTTGTTCTCTTTGGAAATAGCTGTTGAGAGTCTGTTGTAGTTTTCATAGTCTCTGAAAGATTTATTTCTGTTCATCGTTCTTTCCCTATTAAGACAATAAGTTTGTTAATAAAAATAATATGGGAGTTATTATATGGAATTTTTTTAGAAACTATTTTTGTGTTATTATCTTGTATTGAAGTGAGGACATCTATATATGTATCATATTCCATAAGGGAATCTGAATTATTTTCTTTCAATAATTGATTATGAAAGCTGGACCAGTTTGCTAAAGAAATGTGAGGTTTGCATTTTTTGTAGGTTGAAATGTAAATAAATATTGGGTAATGATCACTATTTAAGGTGTCATATGAGATTTTCCACTGAAATTCCTTTGCTAAGGTTAATGATATCAGGGTTAGGTCAATAATAGAATGTGCATTTTGTCTATTTTTGAATAGTTTTATTTTTATCATTAAGTGTAACTAAATTATGTATTTCACTGACTTTAAGAAGTTGGACGCCTTTATTATCTGTTTTGTAAGAATTCCAAAATATATGGGGGGAGTTAAAGTCCCCACTTAATAAAATATCATCTTGGCAAAAATCAAGGATAGCAGAGTAGTTAAGTTCAGGTATATAATCTCCTGAATTATAACAATTTATTAAAAATATTTGCTTTTATTTAAGTTTATCTTTAGTTTAATACATTCCAGTGCATGATGTGTATATTAACGCTGATATGTGGAATATTTTTTTTACTGTATGTAGCTATGCCACGTGGGTTATTAGAATTTTTTTGAAAATGTGTTATATAGTTAGGAAGATTGGGAATATTATCAGTAATTAATTCTTGTAAGTTTAAAATTAAAATGTTGTGAACTTTTATCAAATGTTTTAGAAAATGGAGTTTTGTAGAAATACCTCGTAGGTTCCAGTGAAAAATTACTTCCTTGTCACTCATACAGCACAATTGATTAAAGATAGTAGGACATCGTTAATGAGGTTGAGATGGGGACTGCTGGGCAGAATGAGGTTAAGCAACTTCAAAATGAGACTTAAAATCTGCCCTTTAGAGCCAAGATTGAAAGCAGTCCCTTCCTATGGCATAAGTTGTGGACATTTACTTGAGGATGCGTTGATAGAGTCAGCAGAACCAGATGGAGCACTTTCAGTCGATTTGCTCCCTGTGTGGTGCTTTTTGACTGTATTGGCATAAGTTGTTGCATCAGTAAGTGGAGAGTTTTTTGTTTCCTCTAGAGAGTTCTTATTGTTGCAAGAAGAGGCATTTTCTTCAATAAGAGGAAATGAGTTAGAGTCCGTATGATTTATAGGCATCTTGTTGACAATAGTAGTTGAAGGTTTGTTGTTAGTATCTAGAAATCTCAATGTAGATAGTTCATTCTTAGAAAGAGATCCTTCATCAGCATGAAGTTTCTTTCCCATCTGGAAGGCTTGATTCCAATATAAGTTGTTTTCATATTGAAGAGCTTTGGCTCGACACGCAATAAGCTTAACAGGGCACCTCGACCAAGTCGCTGTATGTCCTCCAGCACAGTTAGGACATTTTAATGTTTTACTCTTGCAGTCGCTATGATGATGTGAGCCACTGCAACTTTTACATGTCAGTCGTCCGCTGCAACGAGTGACAGTGTGACCAAAAAGGTAGCACTTCAAACAAAGATTTGGAGGATAATTATATGTGCGTACACCATGTCTATTAAAGCCAACAAAAACAAATTGTGGCAAAGTATCAGCATTGAATTCAAGGATAACTTTATTAGTAGGGTTACAAACGATGTCGTCTTTAGCTCTATCTAAAATTGGATCAAAATGAACATTCTTCTAATACTGATGACGTTCTGATCACTGAGTAAGTCTAAAATAGTGTCATTATCTATGGCAAAGCTTACACCGGCAATTCAACCAAGAATATATTTTTTTCCTTTAGGAATTTCTACTGTTACCTCTATATTTAATACTTTCTTTAGATCTAAAAGTTTATCTCTCTGATCTTTGGTATACGGAGAGAGTTTGAGCTTGTCACCATTAAAAAATCTTCCCGGAATGTGGTCATTTAAGTGTTTCGTAAAAAAAAAGACGTTATTCTTTTCATGCTAATAGATCCCAAACTTCATTTGGTTCCAGAGACCACCACTACTTCCAGTTTTTCGTTCTCTGAAGAGGCACTTTCATTAGGAATAATAGGCTTTGTTCAGTCATTGACAGGTTTATTAGTTATAGTCTTAGTAGTTGCGATATTTTCTAAGTTAAGATTTAAACTACTGTTTTGAATGTTAATAACATTTTGTTCCGAAGTATTCTTTCCACAGTTAGAAAAATTGTCGTCATTTGACTTGGTGGGGGATACATCTGATTCTGAAGATATTTTGAGATCGTCTAATAAGACCAATTTATTAGGATTTAAATCAGAAACGGTTAAAAGTTCAGTGTTAAGTTTCTTATGATCTTGTAGTATATTTTTCTTTACTTTTACCTCAAGGGAACGGGGGTGGCTCAGTCGGTAGCGCACCAGGCTCGTAATCTGTAGTTCCCAGGTTCGAGTCCCAGCTGTGTCAGCGTTGAGATTTATCTCCGCAAAATTCCCCGCCCTGCCCACGGTCAGTAGGGGACACCGATGGGCTTGGAAAGGCCGCCGTCCGTCGGATGGGACATTAAGCAGTGACCCCGTGTACGGGAGAGACATACCCTGTGCACGTTAAAGAACACGCTGGATGGCCTTGACGGGAGGCTACCATATGTCTCCCAACAGCTCTTCCAGTGGGTCCCCCCCCCGAACCTTCTCTGAGCCTTCGGGGTCCATGTGACCTGGCCATTTAGCCCATGGCTCCACTAAGACGGAAGTCACGGCTCAAAAAAAAGCCGCTCAGAGGTAAAACAACCCAACCCAACTTTTACCTTAAAGTAGTTTTCACTCAAAGTAGTCTTCTTTTCCAGTTTCCGAAAGCAGGCATTTTATCCAGCAGAAGAGGTAATCCTTAGGACAGAAGCAAACACTGTAATCCAAGTTCAGCCAGAAAGGCAACTCGCAAAAGACACTGATAAAGATTTATAACCGCACACAAATAATCCAGATATGACGTCACATCGGTAAACTTGACTACCAGAACAGCAAAACACGTCAACACCCTGCGGCGACACTCGCCAAACTCTCGCAGGAATGAAATAAATTATCTAAGAGGAGGGGTGCACAAACGTTTTTGGTATCGGATTGAAGAGAAAAATATTATGTTTGCTACGGGTCCAATAGTTTGGAGAAGAGTGCACTGAATGAAACAGTATGTGGAAGATGGGACTGGATCCCAGAAACTGGCTGCTGACCACTCGGCTTCAATGACGTTATAATAAAAATAATACCCCCCTCAAGCAGCTGCTTGCCACAGAGGTCTGACAGGAGCCTGTCAGTTTATATGCCATAGTAGAAGGTCTGTGAGGATGGCAGGAAAAAGTGAGGATGGCAGCAGAAAAACAACACAATGACCATGCCTTATCCGGGTCTCGAACCCAGGTCCCTTAGATTAGCTACTTGTAAAATTTCATTCAAATTTCCGTCTTTCGTCTTATTAAAATAACAATTTCTTTAGAAGAATACAATTTTTAAAAAATATATATTTTATATTTTCCAATTTTCTAACGGATTGGATAAAATTGATATAGAGTAAGAATGATAAGATAATACGGCCCCCTATATTTTTTTCCTGTAAATTGCAGATTTGAAAGGTCCGTGTGCAGATTAACAAAAGAGTTGCCTGCTATCCTCTCACGTATGTGAAAATTATCAACTCTATTTCATAAGATACACCCTTAAATGGCATAATGGTTAGGGAGCTAGCCACTATTTCATGTTATGATAACTGTAATTGAGACAGTGGTGAGCCGTGACTTCCGTCTTAGTGGAGCCATGTCCTTGTATGAGAAAATCTGGAAAAAAGAGGGTAGCTTCTAGGATTCTTCTCTGTCCTATAAGTCCAAATGTGAAGAAAAAAGAATGATAAATAAATACACATTGCCAAAAACCTAAATGTAAAATGAAATCGTTAAATCACTCTACATTTCAAGCCACTTGTACGTTTAAATTAATATCCAAAATTACCTTTATCTTGGCTCTACTATAGCCCGCTGCATGAAAAAAATTATTATTATATTGTTATTAAAACGTCGATCGCAAGTTACAAGCTAATCTCTGCGTACTCTTTGGTCGATGGTGCCTTCAGTGCAGAATTGTCTTACCCCACTCTGTTTCGTCAGCTGTAATCCTCAATTAAATTTCGACACGATCATGTATGCATCAGTGTGTTATAGGTATGTAGCGACGTGTTATGTTTGACGTCACGGGGATTTGGGGGTTTGTGTAATTTTACCACTGAGCTGCACTTGTTTTTGCCCACAGTGGGCTAAATTGCCATGTCACAAGGTCCCCGAGGACTCAGAGAAGTTTCGGGGGGGCACACTGGGCAGCTGTTGGAAGACAGATGGTAGTCTCCCGTCAAGATCATCCAGTGTGTCTTTAAGGTGTACAGGGTATGGCTCTCCAGCACACGGTGCCACGTCTCAACATCCCATCCGACGGACGGTGGCCTTTCCAAACCCATCGGTGTCTTCTACTGACTGAGGGCAATCGTGGAGTTTTGCGAAGATAAATCTCAACGCTGGTGAAGGCGAAACTCGAACTTGGGAACTGCAGATGCCGACTGAGAAACCCTGGGGGTGGGGGTGGGGAAGAACGTCGACTAATCATAAGAGAGTGGTGGAATGCACAACGTTTTCTGACATGATAGTTAGCAATAAAATCTAAATTTAGAAATATAACGATGATTTGATGATGAACATTGATGCCTTACGAGCAATTGCATCAATGCTTGAGGCTGGCACTTTCGACGTACACCCCTAAACATGAAACAACAGTCGTGTATTGTCAAGTATCACATTGATATGTTTATTCAGTGTTTTTTTTTCTTTAATGTTTTTTTCACATTTCATTTTTACTGTAGCTAGGTTTTTTCTGCTGTAATATTTAATTTTTGAATAAATTTTTAGCTGTATCCTGAGCATAACTGTGCTTTTTTTTAAAAGAATATTATAAAAAACCACATCTTTTTATAATGATTACAAAGTGGAATATTTTGAAATAAATTTTACTTGATAATAAATTCAAGTATTTGTCGTGATTACGACGATCATAAAACCGGTAATTCTCTATGCTTCACCCATATGGGCGAATCTACACCCATCAATATTCGTAAGATTCAGGTCTTACAGAATAAGATTTTGAGAACTGCGGTCGATGCCCTTTGGTTTGTGACTAACAAGACAACTCCACAAAGAACTGGGCATCGACCATATATATATATACACATATATAATGCACATCAGAAAGATTTTTTGAGGCTGTAAGCAATAATCCCAATGAGATTATTTCTTCTCTGATTCTTTACGATCATACTGTTTTGAACAAGTACAAGAGGCCTAAAACGGTAGCGTTCTCTGATGAGAACTACCCGTTTTAGGTTTCTTGTGCAATTTTACCGCTATTTTTAGGATTTCTTATTATTGCTCTTAGGGGCCCACCTAAAGGCAGTTTACTTATATATTTTGTTCTTACTGATGCCAAATAGGCATATCTTATGATGGAGATGGTTAGGGGTAAAATTATTACCCGGTACATCGAATATAATTATACGATCTACGTCTTGATTACGATATAAAAGGTAGCTCACCTTTCTTAAAAGTAGTTGACCACTACTGCTGCATAATGATGATTGAGCTATATTATTCAAGAAGTTATTTTTTTAAAAACTTTTTGAACTGTAATATAGATTTCGAAAAATATGAAATTCCAACATATGTTATCAAATCAGATAGAGATTAGGAGATAAGAAGGAGAAACAGATCCGTAGACGTTAAAAAGTATAAATCATTCGTTACTGACATTTGCAACATCGCACGTTGATTGATGGTCACAAAAACTTTGGTTGCATATATAATTCAAAGTAGAAAGAGGTTATCAGAACGTTGGTAACCTTCGAAAATTTTGGTAATTGGGAACCCCTACTCCAGTCTTATTCTCAGTCCCTATTCCCTCGGAAGTAAATTCTCGAACCCTCCCCGATACTAAATCCTGGGACCCCCATAAACTAAATTCTCATCCCCCCTTCTTCACCCTCGGAATTAAAACCTGGGTATTTGCCTGTTGTACACGTATTTATGTAACATAGAGATCTTTATAGAATTTCATATAAAATAGAAACTTGAAAAGTAACATACCGCCTCTGACGAATAGGGAATGATTGTTTACAAAATAATGAAGTTTGTTGTTTTACGGCTTTTTCAGCCTCTACCGGAGAAAATTTAAATTATCGTTGTTCAGAAAATGGTAACAATATTTTTCCAATTCATATCTATTTCAAACAGAATTTTTGTTTATCTCTTAACGAAGTCCCCGTGGCTTGAGTCAAATCACTGGTATTAATGTTAAAACTCTTTGACCACCTCATTTATCCTATTATGTACATTGATTCTTAGTACGAACGTACATGAACTTTACAGATATTTGAACTATTAACAAAAAACATTTTCTGCATATTCTTGAAATATTATAATTTATAAATATTTTGCGAAGTAAACTGACGGTAATTAATGGTATATAAAATAAACCACCGCAAAGAAACAGAATTCGGCATCCAGTTGAAATTAGAAATAGATTCTGGACACATATTATAAATACATAAGAGTAATAGGAAGCAATTAAAAATTAAAATAACTGGAAAATTTTTAATCTGGAAATAATCAAGTCCGTCCAACCCAAATTTAGTGAAGAGCCATTTGGAAAAAAACGATATTCTGAAAGAGTAACAGGTAAAGCCTTAACTGGCATAGTTGTTAGGCAGCTAACGACTGTTCCAGCAAGACAAACTGTGCGTGCTGTGTTAGCTCTAACTGAGACAATGGTCATCAGTGACTTAGGTCTTAATAGGGCATTTCCTGAGAATCATTGCTGAATATTTTATTGTGCAAATTCCTATTCCCGCATCGATATACGTGCAGCAATTTCCAGACATATAAGGATAAACTTAACGAAATGTTGAAAACACAGAGGTAATAACTAAATTATACTAAAAATATATTCTAATAAGGTTAACGGTAATATAAAAGTTCACAAAAATTACCAACGAGAATGCCTCTAAAATTACGAGTAGCTTCTAGGATTTTTCTCTGTCCTATATGTATCAAAAAAAAAAATTCTCTACATTTCTAATCGGTAACGATTTAAGAAAAAAAACTATATCTGTAAGAAATCTAGAAGAATTTTGATCAATAAACAAAAGCATACCGTTTTATTGAGTACTAAGAATTGGAAATATCGTTTAATTAGGTACCTAAAAACCTTATGAAAATGGAATGAGACAGATTCAGTATATTGATTATTTGTTCTATTTATCGCTTGTTGCAGGCCTGCTTTACATCATTCTTGCCTATTTGATTTGTATCTCAAAACTTATCTTTTGAGACACATTTGTGGTTTTCTGTAGTTTTTTATGACTAGCGTGGACCTTTGAGCGGCTTCACGGACATTGGGCTGAGAATCATTGCTAAATATTTACTGTAAAAATTCTTATTCCCGCATCGAAACGTGCAGGAATATTCCAGATATACAGAAAGATGGTACTTCACCAAATATTCAACACAACGAACGTAATAACTAAATTATACTAAAAATATATTCTAGTAATGTTAACGGTATAATATAAAAGTTCAAAAGATTACGCAAAGAATAGTACAGATTATATCATAATTATAAAAAAATAAACAGATATATAAGAAGTTCCACAGTTTTGCAGCAATTCAGTTCAAAATTGGAGAATCTGGAAATTTGAACATTAAAAATTTACTTATGATGGAATTGAATGTAGAATGTGAAAAACTGAAAATTTAAAATGAAAATGACAGAATTGTGAACTTCTGAACCTTAGCCTTACTGGAAGTAGTAGGTAGCCTAAAACATTTCTCATATTGGGTTCTTCAGACTCTTTTTAACCACGACATGGCTATAGTAAAAGACAAAATATAGCAGACTAGCAGAATTGCCCGCAGTTCTTCGGCTCTTAATCTCTATTAAATGAATAGTATACTATGAGGCGTAATCCGAACGAGTTGGCTTCTCTGACATTTGTTTACATCCGGGGTGACGTTACTACTAGTGAATGATTTCGGCTTCCCTCAATTCGGCAGATACTTCACCGATCGCTCCCAATTTGTGTAGTGATTCCACTTGTGCCTTTCTGTCCAGGGTTTATAGATCGGGTTCCTAGCTGCGGTGGGTCGGGATCAAACACGTTGTAATTCCGAAAGCTCAGGGGACGCTATCGTTGCCTACCTTATGAATGGAGAGTTGAAAGTTAGAAATGGAATACTATGTTAATCGACAGGAAGCATTATCGGAGGAAAAAGATTTCGTGGTTAAATTTTTTTTTGGGGGAGGGTCGAATTTTATGTCTTTGAACCCCTTGCAGGGCACAAAGTTAATTTCAGATGAAGTTGTAGACAAAATGTATTGAGGTGGGTTGTTTTTTCTCTGAGCGGCACTTTTTTGCACACCATGGGCTAAATGGCCAGGTCACATGGAACCCGAAGGCTCAGAGAAGGTTGGGGGAGGGGACCCAGTGGAAGAGCTGTTGGGAGACAGATGGTAGCCTCCTGTCAAGGCCATCCAGCGTGTTCTTTAACGTGCACAGGGTATGGCTCTCCCACACACGGGCCACGACTTAACGTCCAATCCGACGGACGGCAGCCTTTCCAAGCCCATCGGTGTCCCCTACTGACCGTGGGCAGGGCGGGGAATTTGCGGAGATAAATCTCAACGCTGACCCAGCTGGGACTCGAACCTGGTAACTAGAGATTGCGAGCCTGGCGCGCTACCGACTGAGCCACCCCCGCCCCATCGACATTCGGCAAATATTATATTGTAAAAAGAAACCATAAGTAAAGATTACTTTTTAAAGTTTTATTTTCCAGCTTCACGAAAAGTAGAATTTGTGTTATTTGCAGAATATTTTATAGGCCGATGACAATGTATTTATTAATAACATTAGTACTATATTTTGTAACTGTTCAAAACAGGAAATGCAGTCGACAATGAAATTTTCCTTTGTACTCGGCTAAGTCCTCGAAATAATAGTAATGTCCGTTAGTTATCCATTACTAATTATCTGGCATTATTTTCTTCTCACTTCATAAACTAATAAGTGTCTTTATAAGACTCAAAAATAAAAACGAAATGGTTAATATAGAATTTTGATTTCACGCTTAAACCCGCAAAACCAATACCTCAAAAGAAAACGCTTTAAAAGGAATTTTTATCATTAAAGAATAAAATTTCGCTCATTGTGGGGTCATTTTACCTCTGGTGACACTTATTTGAACACAACGAGCTAAATGTCGAGGCCACAAGGACCCCGAGGTCTCAAAGTAGATGGTGGGAATGGGACACATCAGCTATTAGGAGACAATGATAGCCTCGAATCAAGGTCATCCAGCATGTTCTTTAACGTGCACATAGTATAGCTAATTAGTATGGCAGTCAGCACACAGGATCACAGGTTTATCGGCAGACAGCGGTCTTTCCAAGCCCATCTGTGTCTCCTATTGACCTGGGGGCGGGGTTGGCTCAGTCGGTAGCGCGCCAGGCTCGTAATCTGTAGTTCCCAGGTTCGAGTCCCAGCTGGGTCAGCGTTGAGATTTATCTCCGCAAAATTCCCCGCTCTGCCCACGGTCAGTAGGGGATACCGATGGGCTTGGAAAGGCCGCCGTCCGTCGGATGAGACGTTAAGACCCTGTGCAAGTTAAAGAACACGCTGGATGGCCTTGACGGGAGGCTACCATCTGTCTCCCAACAGCTGTTCCAGTGGGTCCCCTCCCCCAACCTTCTCTGAGCCTTCGGGGTCCATGTGACCTGGCCATTTAGCCCATGGTGTGCAAAAAAGTGCCGCTCAGAGGTAAAACAACCCAACCCATTTTTGATGGGTATTACGTACCC
Organism: Ryuthela nishihirai; assembly: GCA_038380435.1. NCBI lineage: Eukaryota > Metazoa > Arthropoda > Arachnida > Araneae > Heptathelidae > Ryuthela > Ryuthela nishihirai. Next base: position 121,986,434 of record JAWZYU010000001.1, on the reverse strand, counting down.
CTGAACCAGGCGTTTCCGAAATTTTTATCCCGCGAAAGTATTGTTACTGACCTCACCAGTATATGACTCACCAGTACACGGGCCACGACTTAACGTCCCATCCGACGGACGGCGGCCTTTCCAAGCTCATCGGTGTCCCCTACTGACCGTGGGCAGGGCGGGGAATTTTGCGGAGATAAATCTCAACGCTGACCCAGCTGGGACACGAACTTGGGAACTACAGATTACGAGCCTGGCGCGCTACCGACTGAGCCACCCCCGCCCCGTAATTATATATTAAACTCCATTAATACTGAACGTCGCGCCAACAGCTTCAACAGTTGAAGTAGTTTTAGGGAAATCACTGTTCGATTCGTTTTGAACACCTTATTATGCATTTTGGACAGTTGAAACAACGTTATAAGTAATAATAATAATAAATAATTCCTCAAGCAGCTGCTTGACACAGAGATCTGACAGGAGTCTGCCAGTTTTGATTGGTCACAGTAGAAGGTCTTATGAGGATGGCTCTAACTCTGCAGAAAGACAACACAAACATCCACGTTTCCTCCGGGGCTCGAACCCAGCTCCCTTTCATCAGTAGCTAAGCGCGCTAACCACTCGGCCACGGAACTGTTACTTAGCTAAAATAGCAGGTAGAAATAATGTTGTCAAAATATTGTTCATTATGAATTGATTTATTGTTTTCGAAAAGTCGCATTTAATTATCTCGTAAACCAAATATTCGGTTACAGTAAAACTTGGCTAATTCGAAATTCAAAGGACGTAAAAAATTTTCGAGAAATGAAAGTCACAATTAATGCGACAATCGTGTTAACAAAAGAAATAGATGTTAAATAAAAACAAATATAAGATTTAAAAGAAATTGATTACTTTCTTTATAAAAAGTGACATTAAAGTCAAGTTCCAAAAGAATTATTTTCTAAACCAGAACAAAAAATTTTCCCCCTTAATGAACAGTTGAAATGTTAACGTTATCACTGTTATCATTTAAATTTTTAATAAGTACTAATTGTATGAAATAATCGCAAAAATCTCCATGTATTATCATTAAAAAAACTCATCAAAATTAATGACTGTTTCAAAAACAGTCATTAATTTTGTGCTACTTCATTTTCTGAGAAGAAACTTCAGAATATTTTTCGCATATTAACAGTGGAATAATTTATGTCCCTGGCAATTATATTGAGAGTATATCCAAACCGATGTGTTATTATCATCTTCCTCAGACGGCAGTGTCTTAATCGATGTGTGTTATCATCTTCCTCAGACGGCTGTGTCTTAATCGATGTGTCTTATCATCTTTCTTAGACGGCAGCCTGGCTCGCAGGACGGGGATGTCGAACAGTGCTAAATGAAATATCGAAACTGTATATTTAAAAAGGGGAAAGACAGTGGTGTGAGATTTGAAATCAGGCTTGTTTTTGTTTGGTGCTTATTTCTTTATGGAATGTGGATTATCACAGAGGAATCGTGGTGACTAAAATTTGAGATCTTCTGGTGAAACGTTTGTGAAATTCCTTGGCGAAATCTGTTAAGAGAGCAAAAATTTCAACACTAAAGTAATCAGAATATAATCCTCAATTGCGCATATTTCGTTCGGAAACAGCCAAGCGTTATATCGATATGAATGAATTACTGGAGCTCCGGATGGCGCTTACCTGAAAGAAAATACGGTTTAGATTTATTAAATGAATTATGAACAATTAATTAATTTAATAGCAATAAATGGAAGGTAAATATTATTTACACTAATTATATTTGGGAGAATTAAGAAAGAGAGTATCATTAGAAACATTAAACGAATGGAATGATTATGTACAACATCAGATGCAAGAGATAGACTACAGATAAATGAATTCTTCGGCAATCGTTAGATGAAGACATTGAAGATATAACACTGAGAGCATTTCTGCTTCTCAGAAACAGCTATGATAGTTATGCTTAATTTTTGTTTCACTTTTTACTTGTAACAGTTTTAGTAGATATGCTCTTCAAATATCACATTTATATCCACAAAGTTTCATTACATAAACTGTTTGGTAATATTTACAAAACGCTCTTGCAATTAATTATTCGTTAATTATATGAATGAAGAGATTTTTCGCTTTCTTTTTGATTTCTTTTATGAGATGCACCATCGTGCGTCCTTGATACATATCGCAATGATGGATCAAGAAATTCTTCATTAAACGGAAATTTTGAAATATATATTAAATTTCTGAAGAAACTAAGTGGTAGGTAAACATTATATATTAAAATATTTTATCTACCGATATTCTGCCAATATGAAATAAAATGCAACGAAACTAAGAATAACAGGCTATCTTTCGAATATTTTTTTCTCCATTTTTGGGAAAGGCGTAATTTTATGTTATACAACGTATAAAAAAAAACGAACACAACATACGTGCACAGGTAATTTTATGTTATACAACGTATCCAACATACACAGTAATTTATGTTATACAACGTATAAAAAAAAACGGAGTACAACACTAAGATTTTATTTCCGCATTCAAATGTACAGCAACGATCGAGTTTGCAATTAGGAGTGGCAACACTCCACCGGACATGTAATATATGATACCTGATATCTTTAATTAAGTTTATGAGCTCCATGCCTAGGGATTATATCTCGAAGTCTGAAATAGTGTCTGCTTGGCAATAACAAAAGTTAAAATACTAAAATCCCAAAGGGCCAGAACAGCAAAACAAATTTGCGAAAAACACAACTAAAAGTAAAACAAGGGAGAGTCAAACACCAATATCTTTGAACGCTTGAACTGGTAAAAAAAAAGGGGGGCGGGGGTGGCTCAGTCGGTAGCGCGCCAGGCTCGTAATCCGTAGTTCCTAGGTTCGAGTCCCAGCTGGGTCAGCGTTGAGATTTATCTCCGTAAAAATTCCCCGCCTTGCCCACGGTCAGTAGGGGACACCGATGGGCTTGGAAAGGGCGTCGGATTGGACGTTTAGCCATGGCCCCGTGTGCGGGAGAGCCATACCCTGTGCACGTTAAAGAACACGCTGGATGGCCTTGACGGGAGACTACCATCTGCCTTCCAACAGCTGTTCCAGTGGGTCCCCTCCCCCAACCTTCTCTGAGCCTTCGGGGTCCTTGTGCTGGCTATTTAGCCCATGGTGTGCAAAAAAGTGCCGCTCAGAGGTAAAACAACCCAACCCAACTGGTAAAAAACCAAGGGATCGTAATAGATCAAGGATCTTTAGTCCGGTCACTTATCCATCCAAGAGAGATGCAACAAAATCAAAGGCTTTGGACGCCTACTGAGATTCTCTCAGTCCAATCCTTACCTATCTTAAATCTAAGACAAAATGTTTTAACTTTGAGCAATATATTACACAAATTCAATTTCCTGAAGAATTTCAGGATATTTTTAAATTTCTTAGCAAAGTCAAACGTTTTTTACTCATTTGCTTTGCTCTTTTTAAGGGACCTGGGTTCGAGCCCCGGGTTAGGTATGGATGTATGTGTCGTTTTTCTGCTGAGGTCCTGCCATCCTCACAGACTTTCTGCTATGGCATATAAACTGACAGGCTCCTGTCAGACCTCTGTGGCAAGCAGCTGCTTGAGGGGGTATTATTTTTACATTCACTGTGGCCTTCTCTTTTTCTGAAGGCTTAGGAACTGGTGGAGCAATGTTAGATTTTCCTGGAAAGTCTTCAGGAAGTCTGGTAGCTTCTGCGTAGGTCTTATTGGGTTGTACATACTGGGATACTTTATTTTACCCTTCATGGGTTTTTCCAAAGGTACAGTCGCTCAAAAAAATATCCGAACACTATGGTTGATTACAGAATTCAGAAAAAATATCTGGCAATGATTTTTGTTATAAATTAATTATCTGGCAACCTTCGTGTATTGTACACGAAGGTTGCCAGATCACTAATTTCTAAAAAAATACTTTTTTTAAAAATCATTCATTTATTGAGACAAATTCAAATAAATCATTCCTTATTTACAGATGTCCCGCAAAGGTAACAGCTTATCTGCAGGAGAGAATAATACATTGACAGAAAATATAATATCTTCTTTCTTCCTTAATCTGCTAATCTTAATATATTTATATCACATTGCATTTATTATGTGCTATCTTACTATTTCAGTTTAGAATTTCGACATTCAATAATATGCTCTCTTTACAAATTTTTTTTAACGTTTTTTCATTTAGAATATTTTAAAATAACAATTGGATTTTTATGTTTATATTCAGCACCACATAATTTGTCAGTAGGTATTAATATTAATTATCTAATTTAAAAAAAAACTGTTTAGTTCGTGTTTTATTTCTCTGAATGAATTTACGGCTATCAGTTCCCTTGGTAATTGATTAAAAATGTATGGAATTTTGTAACCGCTTGTGCATTTCCCATAGTTATTTGCAAAATTCGGTAATTGAAAATAATTTTTTTCATTAAATCTTGTGTTTTTATCATGCTGGACTTTATTTCTATGTGTGTTGTCGAAAAAAATTAGGTATAACTATGCTATATTTACATAGGCTCTGGTAAGGTAAGATATTCAAGTAAATAAATCTATCTTGGGCTGTAATTAAATGTGTGCGGTCTTTAATTGGTATAATATTTTTAGCTATTGAGGATTGAATGCGTTCTATTTTTCTAATATTTGTTAAGTTGGATGTACCATGTATCGTTATGGCATAACTTAAGAGGGACTCACAGATTGTTTTATAAAACATAATACATGTGTTGGAATCCCTAATATATCTTAATTAATTTAATTTCAAAGCACAAAGCCTTAATGTGCTTCAGATTTTCTCAGTATGAACGTTCCCATCAGAGGGCACTGTCGAGATGAAATCCTAGATATTTTATTGTACGTACTCTGTCAATTTTTATGCAGCCACAGTTATCTAGCTCAGAAATGGTTCCCTTTTTTCTGCAGTTTAATTTGTGTATTTTAATAATTAAGTTATTTTTAATTTTGAAACTAGGTGAATGAAAAGTCATCCATTTGGTTTTATTGCTATTTAGATACAGTTTATTTGAGTTTAACCATCGTTTAATAATATTAAAGTCTTTTGCAAGTGTTTAACAGCAACTTCTTCCAATTTGTTTATATTAACTAAAACTATATCATCGGCATTTAAAAACATGGTACTGTTTTTAGCTTCAATTTTGTTAAGTCGTTTACGTAAATCAGAAATAAAAGCGGGCCTAAAATGGATCCTTGAGGAACACCGAATTTAACTTCACACTTTTCGCTGTAGGTGTTGTTAATTTTAGTTACCGTAAATCTATTTGATAGGTAGCTTTGAAACCAGTGTAATGCAGGTCCTCTAATTCCATACTTTTCTAATTTCTGTAGAAGAATATCATGATCCAAAGAGTCAAAGGCTTTCTGTAAATCTAAAAACACTGCAACCGCCCTGTAACCTCTATTCAGTGCCATGTAGGCTAAATCAGTAAATTTCGTTAGTAAGTTCACAGTTTCCAATGTTTTATGTAAAATTACAATATTAGAAGATAAAATAGCAATGGGTCTGTAATTAGTTATAATTGACTTTGTCCCTCCTTTGAATATTGGTCGCAGATTTGTCAGATATTTTCTTTTGAATTCTGTAATGAACCATAGTGTTCGGATATTTTTTGAGCGACTGTACTCCTCTATTGGGAAGTTTGGGAAAGAGTTCACAGCCTCTGTAATTAGCCATGTGTTCTTTCCCGCAGTTAGCACAGGTCGGTGGACCATCCTTGTGTGTCCTGGAAAACGTAGTAGTAAGATGGTTGCCAGCGCATTTGACACATCTAGGGGTGTTAAAGCAGTTACCCTGAGTGTACCCATAACGCATTTGTTGATCGTTTCCTCCTTTGAAAGGACTCAACAGTGATCTTTAGGTGGAAAAGATTAGTCAGATTGAAGATCTGTCTGTTGGCATCTGTTTTTGCCAATTCAATGAGAAATATAGGTAATTGAGTCTTGTCTCTATATTTCTTAGGTTGAGAAACTTTAAGGTTCATGAAGCCCATGCCGGACAATTCCTGAGTCAATTTTTCACAGGTGATGTCATCAGGAATATATCGAAAGGTGATCATCAACTTTCACAGGTGATGATCACTTTTAAGTTCTTTTCTGACTTCAGCTGGTATGTATGAAAAGTAAACTTTTCTTTCTCAAAGAAGTTTATAAAACTTCTAGTCTTGGCTACATTTCGTTTGGACTCTAATGGTCTCGCCAGATTTTTTTGCTGCAAATGCTTTCACAGCCAGTGTAATCAGCTTTTTATGAGCGTTCAGCCAATTTTTAGGTTGCCTCAAAACTATTGGTGGTATTTTGTCCCTCTTAACTTCAGTTTGAGGCGAGGAAACTTTCTGTGTTTGTGAGGATGTTCCTGCATCGTCACTTATGTCATATTTTTACTCCGAAGCACACTGTCCAGAGAGTAAGGAATATTTGTTTTGACTAGTGATGGCAAGGTTCATCTATATTTAAGGGACTTTTGCATCACTTTTTAACCCGTTCGAAACCTTGATCACTCTCATCTAACTTGCTTTTGTCATTATCTTCAATAGGCGAAGATTCCATAATATTAACATTGGTGGCAGCAATGAGATGCATAGTAGCATCACTGTTACAATCTTCAGAGCAGTTGTGCTCTTTAACTGCTTTTTCTAAATAAAAAGCTGAAGAATATCCTGGTTGAGTTCTTCAGTTTGCTCTCGAGGAAGCAATTCAATCTTCTTATTGAGTGCATTTAAAATTTTTCTTTTGCCAATCAAGCAGTTGAGAGCTTTGCATAGTTTTCACACAATTAGAGCTCTCTGAGAGGACCGGAATGACCTACCCCAGAGCCATTGCAGAGTTCGAATTTTCGAATTGTGGTGCCTCTGAGTGGGCCGATGTCTTTTTTGAAATTTTAGTAGTAGCTGACTTAGTGAATATCGATTTCTTACAAAGCACAACTAAATTCAAACTTAAATTTAGTGAAAGAAGTAGTACATACCCGTAAACAAGGAGTGTCTAAGGGAGAAGAGAGCTAGCTATCATAGGCTTAATGTAAACTTTTCGATTGCAGCGCCCTCTAAATATGGCAAATTCGTGCATTGCAGTGGAGCCACCTAGCCAGGGAGAGGAGCCAGTTCCTTGCGTTATTTTTCCACCGCCCAGCAAGGTTTTCAATGGCTTACACCACGTCACTAATTTTACATTCACTTTAGCTCTGTTCAAAGTGTTCATTTCTTAAATTTTACCATCATAATTTTCTTTTCACAAGGAGTAGTTAAAATTATTTTCTTTAATAAAATCCCATTTTGTAAAACAGATAGTAGCTATACTCAAGAAAAGAATTTTAATATTTTGAATATTCTACAATATTTAATATATTATAATAAATTAAAATTTATGGCTCTATGCGAGATAACATGTTTTGTTTAATTATATTTTATAGAATTTTAGACATTTTCAATAAAAGTCATATCGAGTTTCTTAGTTGTATAAATTGCCAATACATGGCAGCAGGCACTTCTCGTATCAACCATAAAAAAATTTACTATTAGAACAAACTGCAGACACCTATATTCATCGATATGCTCCAGAGAACACAAAACTGCAACATACATTGACTTACATGTTCGCAAGATGATTAAATGTATTATTTTACATATTGATTTTAAAAATTCTGCAAATTTACTCAAAATAAACATACAACGGTTTTTCCAGGTATCGTAAAATGTACTCCTGAACGAGATAAAACACTCATTGAATAACTTTAGGGTCAGCTACCACTGTGCCAAACAGCCATGGCTGTTAGACATTTGGAAACACTGGTTAAATCGCAAAATACATACCAATAGTAAGACAAACCATAGCTGCATTCGGCTAAAATGATTGCACTGCGTATGCGCAGATCGCCCCTTACAGTTGTTTTTGTGCCTGCACATCAATTTTCCACGTTCAGCTTCGGTAAAATTCCGCAGAACGGCGCCACTTACGCTTGTGCGAAGCTAACCTTCTTCTCCTTAGACCTTCTTTGGTAGAACTGTTATTGTGATAAAATGTGATGGGAAGATTAGAAACCCTTCAACAATGGGCTCCCTGCTATCCCAAAAAATTGTTATTAAACTCTTCAATTTATATATAGAGTAAGAATTTGAAATTTTAGTGGTAGTGTTTTAAAAGATATTCCACTGAGCAATAATCTACCCATTTTTGTGAGAGAGCTGCGGAAAATGCAACTTTTTAAATTTCAAAATTAAAAGACGAATACTTTTATGTTGTATAATTAATATAATATTCTATTTACATTTACCCATCATCCGCTAGCTCAAATTAAAACTGTTAAGGAGGGAAAGAGCAGGCAAAGGAAAAACTTCATTCTCTTTGAAAACGAGATTTTCATATGCGCTAGAAGCGATATGCGTGCTTCCAGTTTAAGAACGTAGAGCGGCAGGTCTTCTTACACAGGGACGTACCAGAGGGGGGAGGAGTCCGGAATATCATAATCCCCTTCCGGAAATCTTGTTGCCTTATATTAAATCTCAAAATTAAAATTGTCTACTTGCTTTGAAATCCAAAACAATTTGTCTTTGTATAATTATGTAATTTCACTTTAGTCCCACATTTTATATCCGACACAGAAATTACATAAAAAAAAACTATAAAATCTCTCTACAAAAAATTAGATTAGAAAAAAAAAACAACTATAAAATCTCATTCCGTATAGAATATTATTTTAACCTTTCCTTTTCGGTGGAATATTTTAGTAACTGGAAAACCCTACTCGTCTTATTTTCAGATGCCCCTTCTTCCGAAGCAAAATTCTCGGACCTCCCCAAAACAAAATTCTCCCCTCCCCTCGAAACTAAATCCTGAGCACGTGCCTGCTCTCACAGGTCCAGAGACGCGTAGGTCATTTTCAACTTTTGACACCGCTAGCCAAAATAAAAATCAAGTCATTATTATTATTTAAAATATTTGTAATTAAAATTTGAATGTTTTCTCAGGGATCCCTGGGACATGGTACTCTGACTTCATACAGTCAGGACGTGTTTTTATTTAGCTCCTGGATTATTGTGTTAGATATTATTTTACTTAACTTACCTAGCAACCTTGGGCGAGATCAGGATTAATTCCTGGTGTAGCCCTTGGTAGGTAGACTTAGTGAGTTTAGAATAATAATTTACTTAAACTTTGAGACTTTCTTAGTTAGTTTTTCAGACTAATTTTCACTCCAGGATTACTTTACTTACTATCTGGATTCTACTGCCGGATATACACTTATCATTTACATCAGTACAGACCAGTAGCCGACCTTAATTGGCCGATATTAGTAACAGAAGAGTACACTACCAATAGCTGACTTAAAGTCAGCCGTTATTGGTAGTGGAATAGTACTTGCTAATAGCCGATTCTGAGTTGGCCGCTGCTGGTCTGGAACCTTACTTCCAGTCCTCAACGTGAGTTCCTAAAATCCTCTGTTGAGGTATTCTCAATTTGCCATTTTTTTTACCAAGCCCTAGTGTTAACTTTAGTTTCTATCGCTTCTGTTATTTTTGTGATTTTTGTATTTATTCGTTCCTCCGTTAGATATTGTATCTAGCGCTTTATTCTATTATTAATTTCACTCAGTTTTGAGTTTTTATTACTTTTAGACAGATTTCTGATAGTTTTCGGGAATCTGTTCTTTTTAACTTGTTCTGTTCGATTTTGACAGTTGTAGCTCTTGGCAGTTACAACTGTCGTTTTACATTCTAAACTTTTAAAATTTTCACAAAAATTTTGTGAAATTATTTTTATTTGATATTCTTATTCTTATATTTACTTATTTTTATTACTTTTATATTCATTTTTGCTCTTTTTTTGCAAATATTGTAATCTTTTTTTACTGTTGCATTATGGCTGAATCTAATGCTATGGATTCACAATCGGCTCCCGTCCTGACAGAGAGCTTCTGCTTCAGTGACGTCACATCGAACGTCATTGAGACCGCCGTGGATCAAGTCTCACAGGATCCAAATCAAATCAGTTATAGTGCACAAATTTGTGCTTTTATTTCAGATAAAAACATGAAATTGTTCGAATTGAACAATCAAATTGGAAAGATGCCTTCTATGAAGGAATTACATGGACTCCTTCCAGACGATTGAGCCTCATTTAACGATGTCATTTTAAATCGTTTCTACTTGGAAAAGGAAATCAATGAGCACATTTGCACTGAGCAATGCTCAAGCCAGATTATTGTTCTGGATTCAATCCAAAAACTAAATTCCATTCCAAAACACGGAATGGATATTTACACAGACGAAATAAACTCCTCTATCAAATCAAAAAAGAGGGATGTAGGAAAGAATTCCAAAAAAGGGAAAGCTCTTAAAAGAACACTTTCACCTAACCCAGAATCCAGTTTTGCCTCCAAGACCAGTTTTTCGGCCTTGGAAGAGGAATTCCTAGATTCTCCAGCTGCAGAAATGGAAGCTGTCGATTCAACTGACATTCCTAAAGTAAATGCCAACAAATCGGGCAAAATTCCACCAATTATATTAAGATCTCCTAAAAACTGGATAAATATTAGCAAAGACCTAGTTAAGATAGCTGTTGAATCATTCACAGCCAAATCATCTGGAGATACTGTACGTCTCCAGACGAAATGCACAGACGACTACAGGTTATTTGTGCAATACTGCGAAAAAACCAAACTCCAGTTCAACACATATAAACTGAAGGAAGAAAAGAATCTGAGGGTTGTTCTAAAGAACCTCCCCTCAGATATCAACTCTGATGAAGTTCGCGAAGCCTTGATTGGTCAAGGCCTCACAATTATCAAGATCTCTCAATTACGAAGAGGCAAAGACAGATCATTTATTCCTATATTTCTGGCTGAGTTGCCAAAAGACGCAGCAAATAAAAAGATCTGAACATTACTGATTTGTTCCATCTCAAAGTACACGTGGAAAGCTATAAAGCTAAGAAAAGCCCCACTCAGTGCCATCAGTGCCAAAGGTACGGCCACGCCCAGAGTGGGTGTTACAATTTACCTAGATGTGTAAAATGCGCAGGAGGGCATTTCACCAAAGACTGTATCCGCAAAAAAGATTATAGCCCCCCCAAATGTGCAAACTGCGGAATGGGACACACCGCAAACTACAAAGGGTGTGTCCACTTCCCAAAAAAGGATGCAAATTCTGATACAGTGGTACAACCAGTGGCTGCCACCACCAAAAATGCTACCTGTCCTATGGTAAAACCTGGTGTGTCTTATGCAGCCGTAGCTGCACCCAAAAAGGCTGACACAACAAAACCCAAGAACAAAACTAGACCTGCTGCAAGCACAGCTAAAACATCAGATTCAAGTACACCTACAGGTGATGTATTTGATGCCAATATCCTAAATGATCTTAAAGACATCTTTTTGCTTTTCAAAAGCTTCAATGTATCAAAGATACTTTCAATCGTCAAAGTCCTAATGTCAGAATACCAAAAGGCCAATGGACTGATGGCCAAATTAACAGTTGGCCTTAAAGCCTTCGATGTACTCATCTCTACCTTTACATAGATGGCTGTTAGATGTATGAAAGAACACCTGCAGATCTTCTTTTGGAACTGTCACGGAATTTATACTGACCTGCCTGAATTCCGCTCCTTCTTGACGGATTCTCAGGCAAATGTCGTTCTACTAGGAGAAACACATCTGAGAGCTTCAGATGTTCTCAAGATCCCAAATTATGAGGTTTACCGCAGTGATCGTCTTCACAACAGTGGTGGAGGCACTGCCATCTTGATTAAAAGATGCATTAAACATCATTTATTTCCTGCCCTAAACCTCGTCACCTTGGAAGCCACTGCTGTGGCTGTTCAGGATACCAACCTAGGAACTTTACAACTGGTTGCAACATATAAGCCACCAAATTCTAAGCTTATGACAACTGATCTGGATTCCTTTTTCGATTCTAATTTGCCTACTGTTGTTGCAGGTGACCTTAATGCCAAAAACACTGCTTGGCATTCAAGGAACTGTAATGCCAGCGGAAAAATTTTACTTGAAAATGCTACGAATAAAGGTTTGATCACTGATGCTCCTAGTGAGCCTACTTTTTATTCTTTTAACACCTTACATGCTCCTGATGTGCTGGACATGGCCATTTTTGGCAACTTTTTGCCATCTTATGACTTGAATGTCATTAACCAGCTCAACTCTGATCATCTGCCGGTCTGCCTGACTCTGCGCCTTTCTACTCCTGTTGTAACTGGTAAGCTCAGCCGGACAGACTGGTAACTCTATAAGATTCTTGTCAGTGATAAGATCCTTGGTACCTGTCAACCACTCAACGACAGAACCATTGATAAAGTCATTGAAGACTTCACCAACCTGCTACTGTCCTCCAAGAACGAGGCCAGTGAGGATTTCATTCCTAAACCCAATTTCTGCGTCCTGCCACAGCGCATCACTCGCCTCATCAAGGAGAAGAACAGGGCAAGGCATCTGTGGCAGAGACTCAGAATCAATTCTGATAAAATGATCTATAATCATTTAAAACTTCAAGTGAGAGATCGACTTAAAGACTTTCAAAGGGAACAATGGAACAAAAAAGTTCAGTCACTATCAACAACGGATTGTTCCATTTGGAAGATGTCCAAAGTTTTAAAGAATACTATGACTTGTTTCCCACCCATACATGGGGAAAATGGTATTAAATATACTGATGAGGATAAAGCAGAGGCTTTTGCCGACTCTTTTGAACTGCAATTTACCGAAAATCACGAATTATCTGATTTCTCCATATGCGATACAGTGGAGCAGACTATTCGTAAATTTGATCAAACTGACCTTTCCAAGGTGACTTTTACTTTACCTTTGGAAATCAAGGAAGCCATTAAACGCCTTAAACCAAATAAGGCCCCCGGTCAAGATGGAATCACGAACAAGATGCTGAAACATCTACCTGCTAAAGCCATAAAGCATCTCTGTTCCATCTTTAACTATTTACTTCGACATCATTTTTTCCCAACAGTCTGGAAAAATGCTATTGTAAAAGTTTTGCATAAACCGGGAAAGGATTCCACTTTTCCTACCAGCTATCGGCCCATCCGCCTGCTATCATCTCTCAGCAAGCTTTTTGAGAGGATTATCATCATCCGGCTGGACGACTTCCTCTTCTGCCACCCAGTCTTACCTGAAGCCCAATTTGGCTTCAGACGAAAAAGATCCACAGAACATCAGATCCTCAGAGTGGTGGAGATAGTCGCCGAATCCCTCAATAAGAAGGAATGCGTTGCGGCCGTCTTTCTGGACGTGGCCAAAGCCTTTGACCGCGTCTGGTTGGACGGTCTGATTTACAAACTCATTGATGCGGCCGTTCCATCGGGTCTGATTAGCATCATTCGGTCCTATCTTTACAATAGGACCTTTCAAATACAGATTAAGTCTGTAACTTCTACCAGAAGAATTGTGTCTGCTGGAGTGCCACAGGGATCCCTTTTGGGCCCGACACTCTTCTCCCTCTACCTACATGATCTGCCTTCTTTCGAGCGTATTCATCTTGCACTCTACGCAGATGACCTTGCGATCTTGTCTCCCTCCCTGAGTCCAGCCATTGCTGTCAGAAGAATGCAAAGCTGCCTGACCCAGATGGGACTGGTATGACACCTGGAAGGTTAAGATCAACTCAGAAAAGAGCTCTGCCATCCTTTTTACTGGCAAGCGGACTCCAAAACCCACTTGCCTTCATCTTCATGACAATCCCATTGACTGGGAAGAGTCAGTCAAATACCTAGGTGTACATCTGCACTGTAGGCTGAAATGGGATTCTCATATCAATCATATTATCTCCAAGGTCAACATGCTCAGAGGTCAGCTAGGTCCTCTGCTGCGGAGAAACTCCATCCTTCTTCTGGATCATAAACTTTTACTTTATGATGCCATTATTAGACCAGTTATTTTATATGCATCGCCAATCTGGGCGAACACTACCAATAACAATATTTGTAAGATCCAGGTCTTACAAAACAAAATCTTAAGAGCTGCGGTCGATGCCCCATGGTTTGTTACTAACAGACGACTTCATACTGATTTGGGCATCGACCATATTTACACTCATATTAAACGCACCTCGGAAAAGTTTTTCGAGGGTGTGTCTAACAATCCGAATAAGATAATATCTAATCTTATTCTTTATGACCATTCTGTATTGAATAGATTCAAAAGGCCCAAGACGATGGCCTTCTCCGATTTGAACTTTACACTTTAGTTCTTTTTGCTTATATTTTGCTTTTTGCTCTCTTTTTGTCACTTGCCCTTCGGGGCCCACCCACGGGTGGTTTATCTTTTGTTTCTACTCATGCCATTTGGGCACACTTTTCGATGGAGATGGTTATGGGCACTTTATTGCCTGGTACATCGAATATCATTGTACGATCTACGATCTACGTAATTAAAATTTAGTAAAATCTGCATAAATGTTTTTAGCCCTCAAGCAGCTCCAAAAGGTGCTTGTTATTGTAATGTGCAGTAAAAGGGTATGTAAGTATAAGGAGAGATCTCAGCAGAAAGACACCAGAAAAGAAACATCCGTGCCTTATCCGAGGTTCGTCAATTAAAAAAAAAATGTATTCTTTTACATCTTTTACTGTTGAATCAAATATCGAAAAATTAACAAGCATAAAAATTTAAGGTCCCTTTGAGTTTGAGGCTCAGATGACCATTTATACCCCCTCCCCCAGGATTTAGTTTTAAGGAGGTTCGAGAATTTAGTTTCGGGGAGGTTTCGATTATATAGTCCCGGGGGTGGGATGCGGAGAAGAAAGGTTTCTCAATTTCTAAAATATTCCACCGAACAGGAAAGGTTAAATGGATATTCTGTATGGAATGAAATGAAATAATGTAGTTGTTTTTTAAATCTAATTTTAATGTCGGTTGTATACTATGGGGCTAATTGTTTGGGATTTCAAAGCAGGCAGACAAGTTTGAGATTTCGTACAAGATGACCTGATTTTCGGGGAGGAGAGGTCCAGGACCCCCCCCCCCCCTCCTCTTCTCTCTTCTAAAAGGTCCTAGCGATCGGATCTGCCGTTGCTACATCGTAGGTTGGGTTGAGTTGTTTTACCTCTGAGCGGTACTTTCTTTGCACACAAATGGGCTAAATGGCCAGGTCACAAGGACCCCGAAGGCTCAGAGAAGATTGGGGGATGGGACACAATGAAACAGCTGTTAGGAGATAGATGTTAGCCTCCCGTCAACGCCAACCAGCGTGTTCTTTAACGTGCACAGGGTATGGTTGTCCCGCACACGGGGCCACGGCTTAACGTCCCATCCGACGGACGACGACCTTTCCAAGCCCAGCGGTATCACTACTGACCGTAGACAAGGCGGTGAGTTTTGCGGAGATAAATCTCAATGCTGACCCAGCTGGGCTCGAACCTGGGAGCTACAGATTACGAGCCTGGTGCGCTACCCACTGAGCCACCCCCGCTCCCCTACATCGTAGGAATGACTTGACCCATGATATACGGATCCCTTGCTAAATACAGGGTACATCGATGGGTTTGGACAGGTCGCCGTCCGTCGGATGTGACTGTAACCGTGCCTCGTGTGCGGGAGAGCCATATCCTGTGAACTTTAAAGATCAGTTGGATGGGCTTGACGGGAGACTACCATCTGTCTCCTAACAGCTGTCGAGTCCATCCCCTTTTATCAATGCTTCCCTAAACTCTCGGGATTCTTGTGGCCTGGCCATTTAGCCCATTTGTATGCAAAGGAAGTACCGCTCAGAGGTAACACAACTCAACCTTGCTAAACCGTCCCTTCGGCTCTGTAAGATCAGATGTTCCCACTTTAGTATAATTTTCTTCTTTATATTAATCACCCGATAGTGGTTGGGTGTTCTGTGTAAGCGGGGGGGGGATGATGGTTTTCGTGTTACTACATTAAGGTAACCTTGCGGTTAAACTATTAATTAAGATTCTGTTAATTTACATTCAGTTTATAGTCGTTTGTTAAAATTGTTAAGGCTTGAAGTGATTAATTTAGTGTTAGAACAGGTGATGGATAAGACCGTGTTTCGTCGCGTTTATCGTGTTATTTTGCGATTGATTATGTTCCGGGGAAAGTTTTAGAAAGGAGAGATTGGGATCCTCGATGCAGTATTCATCAGATTAGAGTAGAATTCGTCAACTTGCAATGCACTAAATAAAACTGAAAATGCCTTTCTATGGTCACTACAACGTTGTTGTTTTTTTCTTGCAAAAAAAAAACAATTAAATTTAATCTGGATTTGTTACTTAAGTTGGCATTAGTGAAGATATTACGTCTATGCTACAAGTTTAAAATAAAAATAAATAGAATCTACGTGGTTTTTTCAAAGAGTTCTTCAGTGAGAAATTTTGAAGATCACTGATCCAGAAATCTAAAAGTATTCCATTTAAATTATGCTAACGTTTGTTTCATTTGGAAAGTGACGTTTGGAGATGAACTTTACCATTAAAGTCGTTGATGAGTTTCATGGTACAACAGGCTTTGATGATCAAGTATGTACAACAGGCATTGATGATCAAATATTTGCAACAGGCTGTGATGCTCAAATATGTACAACAGGCTCTGATGATCAAGTATGTACAACAGGCTTTGATGATCAAGTATGTACAACAGGCTTTGATGATCAAGTATGTGCAACAGGCTTTGATGATCAAGTATGTGCAACAGGCTTTGATGATCAAGTATGTGCAACAGGCTTTGATGATCAAGTATATACAACTGGCTTTGATGATCAAGTATGTACAACAGGCTTTGATGATCAAGTATGTACAACAGACTTTGATGATCAAGTATGTGCAACAGGCTTTGATGATCAAGTATGTACAACAGGCTTTGATGATCAAGTATATACAACAGGCTTTGATGATCAAGTATGTACAGCAGGCTTTGATGATCAAGTATCTATAACAGGCTTTGATGATCAAGTATGTACAATAGGCTTTGATGATCAAGTATGTACAACAGGCTTTGATGATCAAGTATGTACAACAGGCTTTGATGATCAAGTATGTACAACAGGCTTTGATGATCAAGTATGTACAACAGGCTTTGATGATCAAGTATGTACAACAGGCTTTGATGATCAATTATGTACAACAGGCTTTGATGATCAAGTATGTGCAACAGGCTTTGATGATCAAGTATGTGCAACAGGCTTTGATGATCAAGTATGTGCAACAGGCTTTGATGATCAAGTATGTACAACAGGCTTTGATGATCAAGTATATACAACAGGATTTGATGATCAAGTATGTACAACAGACTTTGATGATCAAGTATGTACAACAGGCTTTGATGATCAAATATGTACAACAGGCTTTGATGATCAAGTATGTACAACAGGCTTTGATGATCAAGTATCTATAACAGGCTTTGATGATCAAGTATGTACAACAGGCTTTGATGATCAAGTATGTACAACAGGCTTTGATGATCAAGTATGTATAACAGGCTTTGATGATCAAGTATGTACAACAGGCTTTGATGATCAAGTATGTAAAACAGGCTTTGATGATCAAGTATGTATAACAGGCTTTGATGATCAAGTATGTACAACAGGCTTTGATGATGAAGTATGTACAACAGGCTTTGGTGATCAAGTATGTACAACAGGCTTTGATGATCAAGTATGTAAAACAGGCTTTGATGATCAAGTATGTATAACAGGCTTTGATGATCAAGTATGTACAACAGACTTTGATGATCAAGTATTTACAACAGGCTTTGATGATCAAGTATGTACAACAGGCTTTGATGATCAAGTATGTATAACAGGCTTTGATGATCAAGTATGTATAACAGGCTTTGATGATCAAGTATGTACAACGGGCTTTGATGATCAAGTATGTACAACAGGCTTTGATGATCAAGTATGTAAAACAGGCTTTGATGATCAAGTATGTATAACAGGCTTTGATGATCAAGTATGTACAACAGGCTTTGATGATCAAGTATGTACAACAGGCTTTGATGATCAAGTATGTACAACAGGCTTTGATGATCAAGTATGTATAACAGGCTTTGATGATCAAGTATGTATAACAGGCTTTGATGATCAAGTATGTACAACAGGCTTTGATGATCAAGTATGTACAACAGGCTTTGATGATCAAGTATGTAAAACAGGCTTTGATGATCAAGTATGTATAACAGGCTTTGATGATCAAGTATGTATAACAGGCTTTGATGATCAAGTATGTACAACAGGCTTGCAGATTAATTCCGAGCGAACTAAGATGTTGAAACCGATCCATTTCGTTAATTGTTTGGGTTGTTAGTAGTAGTTTGTACTTGTAGTAGTTTAGTAAAGTTAGCAAGAATTACATTTTGAAACTAGATGATGTGGAACCTTTTTCTTTTTGCATTAAACTTCTAGGCATAGTTTTTTTTTTGCACTTTTTGGATTACTAGAAATTTTATTCGCATTTTTATTTTGTTCCTGATTTATTTTTTTGTGTGTGTTTTCTTCAGTCTCACATCTGATGTTGACAATTTAAATTGTTTCTCTATGAAGATCTCACGAACGGATCTACTCTTTTGAGATGCCAAAATCTGTTTTTATCATCATCATCATCCTCAAGCAGCCATGGGCAACGGAAGTCCAACCAAACCGTCAATTTAGTTCTCCAAGCATATCTGTCTTGAGTTAACGTCTGCTGCATCTGGCCACTGCACACCAATTCTAATAAGGTTCTGTTTGACATTGTCTGCCCACCGCATCCTAGGCTTCCCCTCTCTTTCTGAGGCCTTTAGACACACTGTTCATAACCCTATTCAGTGTTCTATAATTATCCTTACGGGCAACATGACCAAACCAACGGAGTCTTTCTCTGCCCAATATCCTATTTAAAGGAGAATATCGACTCCTTTTCCTAACCTTAGCATTACTTACAAAGTTGAACCACCTAATGCCCAAAATACTGCGTAAGCATCTAGAATCAAAAGCATCAAGTTTCCTCCTTTTATACTATTAACAATTATAGAAAATAAAAATACTACTACTACTAAATTAATTAAATTCCTAAAGTTGAATACATAATTTTTAGAAAATATGTTATGCAAAATTCTTATAAAAATGTATAACTTGTCTATTCAATGGGAATAAATGTCTAATGTCTACTACCAGAATGAATGTTACAAATAACAGTGTAATGTAATAACAGTTACAATAAGAGTGCTCTGCTTACTATCATACAGATACTATCTTCTTCCTCTGATTTTTCGGGGCAGGGGTGGCTCAGTTGGTAGCGCGCCAGGCTCGTAATCTGTAGTTCCCAGGTTCGAGTCCCAGCTGGGTCAGCGTTGAGATTTATCTCCGCAAAAATTCCCCGCTCTGCCCACGGTCAGTAGGGGACACCGATGGGCTTGGAAAGGCCGCCGTCCGTCGGATGGGACGTTAAGCCGTGGCCCCGTGTGCGGGAGAGCTGTGCACGTTAAAGAGCACGCTGGATGGCCTTGACCATCAGCGTGTTCACGATGGTAGCCTCCATCTGTCTCCCAACGGCTGTTCCAGTGGGTCCCCAACCTTCTCTGAGCCTTCGGGGTCCATGTGACCTGGCCATTTAGCCCATGATGTGCAAAAAAGTGCCGCTCAGAGGTAAAACAACCCAACTCTGATTTTCGAATGACTTACATCAGCAATAAAACAATTTACTTTTTGAACCTCGCTGTGTTTGCCCTCTCAAACAAATCCTTATACCAACTTTGAGAAGGCATTGTTAACACCGCTTCATTTTTAGCCCGCAAGAGAGAAAAATCGATACAGTTCACATTGTTGCATGGTTATGTAAAGATCGGTTGCGTCAAAAGTCAATTCCTGCATTGTTACGCAAAGCTACTTCCTGCCTTTAACCATCGGAACGGACATTTGACTCCAAGCCTCGGCTTGTTCCAGCATCGTCCAGAAAGTGGTGTGATTCAGCTGTTTCAACAGGTAAGTAAACAAACCATTGCTGATCCCATAAGGATCTCTTTAAAATCAATATTAGTTTATTTTACTTTTCACCAGTGGCGGCTCGTAGCTAAAATTAGTGGGGGTGCTGCTCCAGAAAATTTTTAGCCTTTGTTTTAAAATTGTGTTAACTGACATTAAGCTTAAGGACTGTATATTGTACAAGTATAAAGAAAGAATTAAAGAAAAAAAGGACTCATTATATTAAATGTTATCGATAATATCAAGTTGAAATTGGGGGTGCTGCAGTTCACAGTACCTATACGCGAGCCGCCACTGCTTTTCACGCAAGGAAACAGAATACTTGGTCCGGTGAAATTCACTTGTTCCCAAACAGGCAGGATTACTTTTCTAATAACTTTCTTCCCACTTTGGACACAAAACTACTTAATTAATATTCAAATATCATTCTGCTTTTCATTCTCAAGAATTGTCCTTAGAAATAGAATTCATTGCTGAAGAGAATTTTTCTAAAAAATATTCACTTTTTTTTCTTACATTTAAGAGTTTTGCTTGGGTGGGTTGTTTTACCTATGTGCACTTTTTTTGCCCACAATGGGC
Source organism: Ryuthela nishihirai (assembly GCA_038380435.1). Lineage (NCBI taxonomy): Eukaryota > Metazoa > Arthropoda > Arachnida > Araneae > Heptathelidae > Ryuthela > Ryuthela nishihirai. The sequence continues at coordinate 121,965,923 of JAWZYU010000001.1, read as the reverse complement.
TAAATGACAAATTACAAGGACCCCCAAAAGCTCAGGGAAGGTTTAGGAAAGAGGACCCACTGCACGGCCGTTAGGAGACAGGCCACCTAAAGTGCTCTTTATCGTGCACAGACTCTCTCCTAGATAAGGGGCTACAGTTTAACGTCCCATCAGACGGACGGTGGCCTTTTCAACCATCAGAATCGCCTTTCTCACAAACGAAAGGTTTAGAAAAGAAAATATTTAACGCTGCAACTCGAATAAGAGCGCAACCGACTGAGCCAACTTTCGCCTTAGTTATTCCTTTTCACAAACCATCTAACCATTTAAGCATTGACAGCGAATTAACTTTTACAAAATATATCATGAAGGTTTGAACACATTTAGTTAACCAATTTCATAAGAGTTAAAAAAATATTCGAAAATGTAAATGTTTTCGAAAGATTTTCGAAAATGTAACTGTCACTTTCATTAAGTTAAAATGCTCTCTTTCAGCTTACTTATTTACTTGGTTACTTATTTATTATTCATTTCTAGTACCTTTTGGGTTATTTTACCTCAGAGGAAACGTTTTCGCATATAATGTGTTAAATGGGCAGGTTACAAGGACTCCGAGGGCTCAGAGAAGATTGGGGGAGGAACAGCTATTAGGAGACATATTGCAGCATCCCGTCTAGGCTATCCAGCCTGTTCTTTAACGTCCATGTGCGAGAGCCTGGCCCATGTCTCCCGCACATGGGCCAGGCTCGTAATCTGCAGTTCCCAGGTTCGAGTCCCAGTTGGGTCAGCGTTGATTTATCTCCGCAAAACTCACCGCCCTACCCTCGGTCAGTAGGGGACACCGATGGGCTTGGAAAGGCCGTCGACCGTCGGATGGGACATTAAGCCGTGGTCTGTCTGAGGGAGAGCCATACCATGTCCACGTTAAAGAACACCCTGGATGGCCTTGACGGGAGGCTACCATCTGTCTCCCAACAGCAGTTCCAGTGGATCCCCTCCCCCAACCTTCTCTGAACCTTCGGGGTCCTTGTGACCTGGCCATTTAGCATATGGTGTGCAAAAAAGTGCCGCTCAGAGGTAAAACAACCCAACCCAAATTCCGCACAAGGAGCCACGACTTAACGTCCCATCCGACGGACGGTAGCCTTTCCAAGCCCATCGGTGCGGAGATAGATCTCAACGCTGGCCCAGTTGGGACTTGAACCTGGGAACTGCAGATTGAGAAACCTGGTACGCTGCAGATTAACGCTCTCCCTACTTTTGATATCATTAGAGATCCAAAAGTTCCTAAGTACCCCAACTCTGAAGACCAGATAACCATAATCTCGCTCTTTGGACGACTAACCACACACTATGTCGATCAAGCGGCAACAAACGCTTAAAATATGTAAAGCCATACTTTGAAACTGTAAACATTTTTCTATAAATTGTTTCAGTAAAACAACTGTTTAACTGGTTTTTGCACAAAAGAGGAAAACAATTTTTCGGGAACAGAATGCAGACTAATACCGTAGTAATCATAATAAGAACAAAGATAACATTTTCTGATTGAAAATGGGAATAATTATAAATCAAATAAAATCATTTAAAACGATACCTTTATTACAGAAAATATTCAATATTTCATTCATACGACCACCGACTCCTTCCAGTTTTCAGCAGTTCATCTGTATCTGGTGATTTTTTGTAACCTTAATTTTGAGACTGCTGAAGCAACTATGAAAGACGTACTAGCAGTCTTTATTATAGAGCCATTATTAATGCTAGTTAAGTTTGCATATCTTTTGTCAGGGCTTCAAATAATAATTCGGAACAAATCACATTATTGAAAACATCTCCGAGTTGGTCAATATCTTTCCTCTGATAAAATTCTTATTTTCATTGATGCCGGGATTGGTGCCAAAAATTCCATCATCTTAACCTGCTATCGTTAAACTACAAATTATAACGATCAACAGAGTCAAAAGTCTTACTAAAATTTAAACTTGTGGCTGATCGTGAACAGTTCCAGAACAACCATTCTATTTCCAAATAATATCTATTTTTCTTTAACTTTAGATATATCATAATGATATATCTGTTATGGATATTATCGATAACTTTGAAGACACACTGATGGTAGAACGAAATGAATTTATTTATATTAAAATGTATTATAAATCGGGTGGTAGTTTTCGATAAAACTTTCATATTTTAATTTTTTTACGTTTTTCGTTCATCATTTCTTGGTTTTTCAGTTCTACATGTTTGTCAAAATGGTTCTTTTAAGATGTTTACCACTAGCAACATGCTACGTACCATATAAAAGCCTGTTATATAGGAGGGTCGTGGATTTTAAAAATTTGCCCAATTTTATTTGCCCATTTAAATCTATATAAAAAAAGAAGGTGTCTGTTGTGTCTGTGGCAGCTATTACTCATTGGGAATTCAACGTGGAGGCTGCAAATTTTCAGATAATGTTGATGGTTGTGGTCCTGATAGCAATGCCAAATATCAAGTCAAACATCCAAAAGGGGGGCTTTCTAGAGGCAAAGTTATGTACCGTGCTATTATTACGGGAAACGATAATCGCTGTCAAATCTATTGTTCCCATTTATTGCTTCCTAACTGTGAAAGTAAAGAGTTAAAATAACATTTAAATCTGCTGACGTTGCCAGATTCCCAACATTTCCAAAAGCATTATTTAGGCGTTCCATTGCAGTTAGGGACTTGATTTTCTAACCAAACATGGGGTCAGGTAGGGAGAATACGCCTACGAAATTGGGGACTTTTCGGTAAAGTACATCGGGAATAACAGAATGCCAAATTCTGATGAAATAAATATCTCGATCGTTTGCCACGGGCTCTGAGAGAGAGCGCCGAGTGAGCAATGACCTTTGCATCACCATTACATTTTTCGTGTTCAAACTGTGTAAAATGTCGGAGGGACGGAAGAATACACAAAAGTGACCATTAGTGCAGGAAAGAACAGAATATGAGGATTAAAACTGAGACACGAGCTGTCACAATTTGTGTAGAAACGAAGACACAGGCCAAGTGGGATCCTGATTTTTAAACCAATCACTGTGGCAAACAGGGGACGCTCTGCAGGAAATTTGGATCGTGCGGACGAATATCACGGGAGCCGTAGGGCGGCAAAATCTGTGTTAAGGGAAATAAAGAATATGACAATGCAGTTTCCTTGTAACAAAATTACACGAAGGTTCTACAGGAGAGTTGGTAGTAGATAAATAAAGGTGTTTAATTGCTGGTCTTGTACCGATGAGAGCAAGTTCTAATATTTTTTTTAATTAAATCTTTCGGAAAATATTTCCATTAAATTCGTTCAAGAGAAAATGAATTCTGATTCATGCTTTAATGGATGCTTTTTAGCATCTTGTCCCTCTTTTTCCTTCCACACTTGCTGCCTATGTGTGAAGGGGTTTTCTCCAGGTTAGAGCAAAACACTCTGACATGGATGGTGCCTTGACGTGGCGTCAGAGCTTTTCACTAAACCATCCGGCAGACATCATTCCCATGTCATAGCATATTTATTAATTTTTGAGAACTTTCTATTATATAGTTAATATATCATTTACCCACTCTTAATTAATGATTTCAAAGTCAAAATATGACACACAATACACACACAATTCAATTTGTTGACGATAACAATTTCCAAATACAGTAAACCCTCGTAAGCCTGGTTACAGATAATCCGTATGTCTTCTAATCCCGATTGGTGGACAGATATTATTGCTCACCACGCTCAACAAACGTGTTCGTTTCGATCGTTCAGGTTGCTTTAACTATCGTAGCAAACTGAAAGTGAGAGAACTTGGAAGAAAATTAAATAAATTAAGAAATACCCATCTTCCTGTAATGCCCTAAAAATAGAAAACAAAATTCAAGCTTGTCGATGGTGCAATCAGTCACTGAATTCGTATTCACTGCAAAGGAAGATAGGGCACTGGCAATCTTGTTGAATTGGTGTCCTATATTCCTTTGAAGCGAATACGAAACTCAGTGACTGATTCCATCATCGACATGATGTAGATTTATTTCCTACTATTTGGAGCACATACCAAAAGATATCAATTATTTTTTAAATTTTTTATTATATTTATATATACTGGTTTTCATAAATTAAAGGAAACTCAGAAAAATTATGATAAACAAAAAACTATATAATGATTTTAATGAAATTTGATAAAAACATGGTTAACAATGATAGTTTCAGAATTGCATAAAATATTTCACAAGAAATATTTTTCGTCAAAAAATAACTTTTACAGAACCTTGTCCAAAAATGAGGTGTTAGAATGCAATGGGCAAAGTTGTTTAATAAGGAGTGTGTGTATTCCTTACAGCAATGTAGGCACGACAGCGATGTTCCATGTTGTTTATGATGTTGTGAATCAGCTCAGTAGGGAGTAACAACCATTGTTCCTTTAAAGTAGTAATAAGCTCCCCCTTTGTTTCAATGGCGGGTTGAGGACAGCAACACGTCTCCACTCGGAACATCCCACACATGCTCAATTGGATTTTGGTCTGGAGATCGAGCTGGCCACTCCATGTGCATAATGGTCTCCTCTTGAAAGTATTGTTCCACTAGTCGAGCTCTGTGTGGACGAGCGCTATCGTTTTGTAAGATGAATGTTTCACCTATTGCTCCTGCGTGAGGACGTATAGGATGTCATCTCTATACCTTTGAGCATTGAGGTTCCTACTCGTGAACACATAGAGGTCTGTGCGTCCACCTAAGGAATTACCACTCCAAACACACACGCTACCTCCGCCGAAACTGTCTCTTTGACGGATGTTACTGGGATGATGGCTGTACCTCGTTCTCTCCATGTCAAATAATGTCTGGAATCACTCTGCAAGCAATATCTGGACTCATCTGTGAAGAGTATGGACCTCCATTGCTCTTCTGTCCAATTAACATGCATACATGCCCAATTCAACCTATCTCTCCTGTGACGATGTGAGGGGTATATAGATTTCTGGCCTTCTAGCGTACAGAACTCCCTCACGGACCTCCATTGCTCTTCTGTCCAGTTAATATGCATGCATGCCCAATTCAACTTCTCTCTCCTGTGATGTGACGTGAGAGGTATTTAAATTATTGGTCTGCTAGCTTACAGACCTCCCATATGAAGCCTTCTGCGCACAGAAGACGCTAATACAACTCTCCCAGTGGCTGCTGCAAGAGAGGTTTGTAACTGACAGGGAGTAGATGTCCTGCTCCTTCGTGCTATTAATCGCAAATATCGGTCTTTTACTGCAGTCGTAACTCTGGCTCTTCCACGGCTAAACCTCTGAGACGTGGAATCTGTGCTAAGAAATTCATTTCACAGTCTATGGACCACAGAAGGACTCACATTCAGCCATCGTGCCACGTCTGATTGATTTTAGCCCGCTTCGAGCCGGCCAATAACTCTCCACTGCAGTGCACTTGGCAAATGATGTTTCGAGGTCATTCCTACAAAATGGCTATTTCGAATTTCTTTACTTACATTTACCACACAAAATAACAATCCACTCGGAAACACCCGTTTTTATGCCGCTATCCGATTACTCAAATTCCCACAACTTATACTAATTTGCATACAATATGTTCACTCAGCATTACTTTGCTGGTTACATGAACAAGTTTGGTGAGGATCACACAATATTTTGGCGAATTATCGGGATTTTTCCCATTTTTCTTTAATTTATGGAAACCAGTGTATATATATATATATATTGTTACTATGCACAGTCGTATCAGAATAACATGACCACCTACATAATAATGGGAATAACCACCTTTGGCCCGGATGACAGTGTCGAGATGGCGTGGCATGGACGCAATGAGGCCCTGGAAGGTTGCCAGAGGCACATGTGCCCATTCAGATTCCAGCAGAGCACAGTGGTTCGGGAAATGACGTGGTTGTGGGTCCGCATGCCGAACCTGTCGATCCAAATGGTCCCACAAGTGCTCTATGGGATTGAGGTCTGGCGATTTTGCCAGCCAAGGGAGAATACATCGCTGTCGTGTTCCTGGAACCAGTCACGCACCACCTTAGCGACATAGCAGCGTGCATTGTCCTGTTGGTAAATACCATCACCACCAAGGTAAACCTCCAACATGAAGGGACGCATGTGGTCAGCGTGGATGGACAGGTAGCCATTGGCGTTCAGGGACCCATCCAATGGTACCAGCGGTCCCAGGTCATAACAGGAAAACATCCCCCATACATCCACACTGCCACTGGCGACCTGTACGTAAACAAGAAGCGTGTCCGGGTGTTGGTTCTCGTGTTTCTGACGTCGTATCCGCCACCGCCTGTCATTACTGTGGAGTAGAAACCTCGATTTGCCAGAGAAGGCAACCTTTTTCCACTCTTCCACTGTCCAATGACGGTAGTCCCGTGCGAACTGCTGGAGTCATTGCTGATGGACCTTGGTTAACATGGGTGCCTTTATGCAGCGTTGATTCCGGAGACCCATGCGTAACAGGGTTCACTCTACTGTTATCGGGGATGCGTACCTGGGTGCCCCAGCGTTCATTTGAGTAGTCAATTGCTGCACTGTTGCGCGTTGATTGCCATTGTCGACGGAGGTGACGTTCTCCTCTTTGATCAATGGCTTTTGAGGCTCCACAGTTTTGACGTCTGGAGGAACACGGTATGCCAGCGGTCCATTCTTGGTACACCCTTACTACAGCACCTTGCGATCAGCCCACGAAGTCTGCTGTTTCCGAGATGCTTCCACCCTTGGCGCAGTAGCCGATGATCATTCCTTCTTGAACGTCCGTCAAATTAATACCTCTGCCATTGTGCTCACGTTACACACTATGGCTCATGTGTCCTGGCCGGCCACTTATATCTCCGTGTGGTTGACCTTGTCATGTGCGCTCTGTGACGCGCCTGGGCGAGTACACTGTGATTCCGTGGGTGGTCATATTATTGTGATACGACTGTGCATATTTTGAAACTTTCATTTGAGGGTGGAGTTCAAACTATTACTCTATGTGCAGAACCACATAATTAGATGCATGATGAAACTGAGAAAATTTGAAAGCGTTGAAATGTATATAATGAATTTGGTATTTTACAAATAAGGAATTTATATCTATTTCAAGAACTGAAATATATAAGGAAGAATTTTAATGTTGAAATCTTGCGGACATTAGAAAGGAAGGGAATAAGGAGTGATAACATTTCCTTTAAGGATTTAAGAAAATGGATTGAAAGTGCAGAAAAAATTGAGACTATGTTTTAGAAAAAAAGGAAGAAAATGAAATGTATTATAAATTCATTAGCAGCAAAGTTGCTATTAAAGTGCTCAATAATGGATCTTGACCATCTATTAATATACAAAATCAATATAATATTTTATTTTTATTTTTGTTTTCTACTTGTTTTCTGCTGAGGTCCTGCCATCCTCACAGACCTTCTACTATGACATATAAATTGACAGGCTCCTGTCAGACCTCTGTGGCAAGCAGCTGCTTGAGGGGGTATTTTTAAAAAAAAACTAAATAAAGTTTTTCTTTTCATTTATTCTTAACTGCAGTTTTTGAACTTTCAAATTGGTTAATATTTATTTTATGATTTTTATCTGAAGCTAGGAAAATAAGACAAATATGTGAAACGGAATAATGTTGCCTTTTCATTAAAACATAACTATTAATTTTTTTTCCACAAGCGAGTTTTTTACTCTCGTTAAAGATTCAACATTTTTTCTCAGATTTATACTGAAAAATGTAAAATTATAAAACATTAATAAAATATAATATTAGATGTTTATATATATATTGGTGCGAATGAAAATATGATTTTTAGTGAAGAAACGATGTAAAGAAGAATATACATATATAAAAAAAAGTAATGTTTTAAAATTTTGTATATAGGATATGCAAGATTGTATATATTTCGTTGTAATTGTAAGGTAAAAATATGTAAACGTAAATGTAATGTTTTTACAGATTCTGAGAATAAATCCGTCAATCTACCTATGTATGACTCATAAACATTGACCATATTTTTCCTCTCCATGTTTTTTGAGTCGTGTTTGAAGTAGGCCAGGACATTGAGGACCTCACAAGCTTTAATTTAAATGTAACACGATGGCGATGTAACGCATGGCGAAGATCCTCTCCCCATGCTCTTATCAAAGGGTGGGTGAGGATGGTGGGGTCAAAATTTCAAGTAGTTTACGACGTTCATTATATGAGCTTTCATCTGACAACTGGTAACTCTAGGCCGTTGCGTTCAGTAGATATTAAGTAGAATAGCAGCAGATAGATATAGTAGAAGCACTGGAACAGAGTGAAAGAGAGAACGAAATAAAGAAAACTTATTGCGTAGTTTTTATTTTGTGGATTTCAGTGCACAAAATGTGTATCTATAGTACATTTTCAAAGTTAAAACTACTTCAAAAAATGTGGCCATAAAAGCGGCATCTTTGTTTATAAATGTAAATTCTAGGAATTATTTCTTGAATAGGAATATTTTTTCAGAATTAAATTCTAATGGAGATTTTTAAAAAGGCGCCGTTTGAACCGTGATATATCAAAATAAATCGTGTAAAAAGAGAATTGGAATTTTTTTCCAAACCGTGTTAAATAAAAATCGTGTACAGATCACTAAATATGGAAACGGTAGAACCAAGGAGTGTCTAAGGGAGAAGAGAGCTAGCTTTCATAGGCTTAATGTAAACTTTTCGATTGCAGCGCCCTCTAAATATGGCAAATTCGTGCATTGCAGTGAAGCCACCTAGCCAGAGAGAGGAGCCAGTTCCTTGCGTTATTTTTCCACCGCCCAACAAGGTTCTCAATGGCTTACACCACGTCAGTGATTTTACATTCACTTTAGCTCTGTTCAAAGTGTTCATTTCTTAAATTTTATCATAATTTTCTTTTCCCAAGGATAAGTTAAAATTATTTTCTTTAATAAAATCCCATTTTGTAAAACAGATAGTAGCTATACTCAATAAAATAATTTTAATATTTTGAATATTCTACAATATTTAATATATTATAATAATTTAAAATTTATGGCTCTATGCGAGATAACATGTTTTGTTTAATTATATTTTATAGAATTTTAGACATTTTCAATAAAAGTCATATCGAGTTTCTTAGTTGTATAAATTGTCAATAGATGGCAGCAGGCACTTCTCATATCAACCATAAAAAAAATACTATTAGAACAAACTGCAGACACCTATATACATCGATATGCTCCAGAGAACACAAAACTGCAACATACATTGACTTACATGTTCGCAAGATGATTAAATGTATTAATTTACATATTAATTTTAAAAATTCTGCAAATTTACTCAAAATAAACATACAACGGTTTTTCCAGGTATCGTAAAATGTATTCCTGAACGAGATAAAACACTCATTGAATAACTTTAGGGTCAGCTACCACTGTGCCAAACAGTCATGGCTGTTAGACATTTGGAAACACTGGTTAAATCGCAAAATACATACCAATAGTAAGACAAACCATAGCTGCAATGGGCTAAAATGATTGCACTGCGTATGCGCAGATCGCCCCTTACAGTTGTTTTTGTGCCTGCACATCAATTTGCCACGTTCAGCTTCGGTAAAATTCCGCAGAGCGGCGCCACTTACGCTTTGTGCGAAGCTAGCCTTCTTCTCCTTAGACCTTCTTTGCCCGTAAACACAATTTACAAGCAAATACGGGACTTGTAATTTCTTCTACAATATTACTTTATACAACCAAGGTGGGCTTCATACAAGTAGACTATGTAAATATGTTTTTCTGTTAAAAATCAATGAAATTATTTTTGTTTAAAAGAGCTGTGGTAGCTACAACTTTGCAAGTAATAAATGACATTTTACAATAAAAGTACTTAACAGGAGACTACCATCTGTTTCCCAACAGTTGTCTAGTAGCTCCCCTGCTCCAAAATTCTCTGAACACTTGGAATCCCTGTGGCCTGACCATTTAGTCAATATAGGCGAAAGGTGCCGCTTAGAGCTCAAACAATCCAAGAAAATCCACACTTAGGGAGGAACAAAGCCCCGGGATGGGAAATATTTTTAAGGCTGTGATATTTTAATAAGACAGACGGCGGCCTTTTTAAGCCCATCGATGTCCCCAACTGACCGTGGGCTGGGCGGTGAATTTTGCGGAGATAAATCTCAATGCTGACCCAGCTGTAACTCGAACCTGGGAACTACAGATTATATGTCTGACGCGCTACCGACTGAGCCACCCCCACACCAATAGGAAAATAGGATAGTAAGGCTTATACTTTCTCTCGTTTTTTACTTGTAACAGTTTTAGTAGATATGTTCTTCAAATATCACATTAGAGACAGGAAAGCTTAATAATCTGCTTGAATTATAGCTTTAAATTTCTTACATTTATATCTACAACGTTTCAGAATATAAACTGCTTGGTAACGTTTTCAAAACTCTCTTATAATTAATTATTCGTTAATATATGAATGATTAAAAACAATCCCTTTTTCTTCGTATTTCATTTGTGAGAGGCACCATTGATGCGTTCTCAATAGAAACAATAAAATTACAGTTTATCAAAGCTTACATATTAACGAAACGGAAGTTTTAACATATATATTAAATTTGTTAACAAACGAAGTGGTAGGTAAACTAAATTTTATACTAAAATTTTCTATTTACCGATAATCGGCCAATGTAAAATAAAATGCAACGAAGCTAAGAATAACAGTCTAGTTTTCAATTTTTTTCTTCCATTTTTGGGAAGAGCAAAATTTTATGTTAAGCTTTGCAGACTATTTCAAGAGTCGTAGATGATAGTGTAATAATTAATAACATTAGAAACGTGTTTTGAAAGTACACAAAACGTAACGTCGTTCTTTTTCCCCCATATTATTTCTTTTTTCACAATATAACTTTGTGATCAACGGAAGTTTTGTTTCGCACTCGTCAAAAGCCACCAAATAATAAGTCCGTGTATCGTTTTTGAAAGCGTGTTGGGATTGCGAGTAGGAGCATCTATCGGGTACCCTATAATTACACGTGTGGCAAGAAATGCACACTGGGCAATTGCCACTGTTTACAATCTTTATTCTCTAGGAAAAATATGTAAACTTTTTATATATGCAGTTTAAACTAGAGCAGACTTTGGTTTAAAACCAGCTACACACACACTTTTTCCTTTGATGCGACGCAAATGCCAACCGTCACCTCTCACCCTAATTATTGGAGTGTCGTGTGAACACTTATTGATTTGCCTCCACACTGGACGTTTCTGCTTCTATTCCACAAAAACTCATTGCGCATGCGCTAATCAGGCACAGACACCACATGATTCTGCTTGTTTAAAGCCAAACAAAAAAAAAAAACAAAAGGTCGGGAGGAGTGGGTTGGGTTAGGTTGTTTTATCTCTGAGAGGAACTTTTTTGTACACCATGGGCTAAATGGCCAGAAGGAGCCCATGGTGTGCTACTGGCCATTTAGCACACCATGGGCTAAATGGCCATGGGCTTCATGGACCCTGAAGGCTCAGAGAAGGTTGGGCGACGGGACCCACTGGGATAGCTGTTGGGAGACAGATGGAAGCCCCCCGTCAAAGCCCTCCAGCGTGTTCTTTATCGTGCACAGAGGGTCTGACTCTCCTGCACACGAGACCACGGCTTAACGTCCCATCCGACAGACGGCGGCCTTTCGAAGCCCATCGGTGTCCCCAACTGACCGTGGGCTGGGCGGTGAATTTTGCGGAGATAAATCTCAATGCTGACTCAGCTGGGACTCGAACCTGGAAACTGCAGATTACTAGCCTGGCGCGCTACCGACTGTGCCACTCCCGCTCCGGCGGAGTGGGTGGAATTCCATTAGGCACGGCGCCAAATTTCACTCAACACGCCACTCCGTCCGCAGTGATAAGCTCATTAGAGGGAATTCGGAACGGTTGTTGTGAGCCACTTACGGAATGACGTTTCGAAAAAGTGTGTATGTGGACACCCAACATGATGTAAAATGCAACTGTTTTGTAAAAGGCAATTGGAAAATCCGTTTTTTCAGTTGTACAAGTACAAATGAAAAGTTACGATTCATATTTTTCCAATTAATAAGTAATTTTAATTTATATCGCTAGTGAACACTAATTTTGAGAAATGCGAAACTTTTAAAGAACATTTCAAGTGATCTTTTCATCTTAGAAATATGAAACTTCGGTTTTTACTTCTGAAGAGACATTCTACTTACTGACAAGCAAGAGTGTGCACCTTTTTCTCAGAGATGTATGAGAAAAGCAACTATTACCTTTTAAGAATTAAATGATAGATACTTTTGTTTGCTGTTTAAGTACTAATAATACTACAATTTGTAAGTTTTCAATCATTTGTTACTTCGAATTAAAATCTTAAAAAGTGCAGAGCCGTTAAATGAAAAACTTCGTTCTCTTTGAAAACTCGATTCGTTTATTCGCTAGAGGCGATATGTACTTATTTGTTTATCCCTTTCTTTGGTGATATCAATTTTGTTCCATCAGATAAGTAAGTGAAAACGAAAACTGGATTCTGTGAGTTTACTTCTGTATCTCCAATTACAATATCTTTAGCTTTCTGTGTCTTATTTGTGCTGAAGATAATTGAGACCGGATGGCCATTTCCTGAAAAAACATCATTGCTTACATCATTGCTTCAGTGTTAATTCTTACGATAACATTAACACTTTGGAATTATTTTGGATTTTTCTTACCTCAGAAGTTTTTTTCGAGTTACTTAAATTTAAGCAATTCTTTCCCTTTCATGCCCTATATATATGCAGCATATATGTATTACATTACAAAACGTTCCGGGAAAGTTCCATGTAAATGAATAATAACATTCAGAGCTCTGTATCTTTGAAAAGAAACGTTTCAGGGAAATATATCATTGGAGATATCTTGAAGATCTCAATTAAAACTTTTTGCTTCTTGATTTTGGAAGATATTCGTGTGATATTTAAAGAGTTATCAAACCTGAAGCATTTAAAAGCAACGTCACCGATTTTAAGTTTATTTCAAAAGCCCACTGAAACACAAATTGCAATTGCTACAACAAACTGTTTAATAAAATAAGAGCAAATTCAGAAGTTGGTGTAATGATTATATTAATTCCGCAATTCTTTTGATCGGATATAACAGCAGCTCTGCTACTAATTGTTCGCGAACAAATAACTGTGTAAATATTAAAATAATATTGTTGAAAACATAGAATTAAAAGAGATTTGAATGACATCTTCAGTTTGTCTACAGTGACATTTTTCTCCGTAAAATGTTTATTTTCAAAGTTAGGGAACTCTGAATGTGACTTTTAGTTCACATAGACGAAAAAGTTCGGAAACCTTTCGTAACGTACTGCAGAGCTAGTGTAAGAAATATTTTTCTTCAACGTTCAAACAAATTTTACTCTTTACAGAAACTTCTACGCTGTACGACGTTAACGTTTTCATTCAAAAACACAAAAATTCTTAATTTTTTTAAAGATCTGCAGAATATTACCTGTGTGAGTTATTGTTGTTTAGAAGGAATATTGCTTCGTGTTCTACAATGCATATTCTCCTAAGAATAAAATATCAATCGCTGTGCTCTGTACTACTATGAAGTATATAACGGTTGAGATCTACGTAGGAGATTTTGTCGGTTTGTGATTTTGGCGAGTTATGAGATTTCACTCTACACCAGTTGTCTTATACCCAGAGATATGGGGGGCGGGGGTGGCTCAGTCGGTAGCGCGCCAGGCTCGTAATCTGTGGTTCCCAGGTTCGAGTCCCAGCTGGGTGAGCGTTGAGATTTATCTCCGCAAAATTCCCCGCCCTTCCCACGGTCAGTAGGGGACACCGATGGGCTTGAAAGGCCGCCGTCCGTCGGATGGGACGTTAAGCCGTGGCCCCGTGTGCGGGAGAGCCATACCCTGTGCACGCTAAAGAACACGCTGGATGGCCTTGACGGGAGGCTACCATCTGTCTCCCAACAGCTGTTCCAGTGGGTCCCCTCCCCCAACCTTCTCTGAGCCTTCGGGGTCCATGTGACCTGGCCATTTAGCCCATAGTGTGCAAAAAGCGCGGCTCAGAGGTAAAACAACCCAACCCACAGTTATGGGGGGGGGGGGGGGGCTCAGTCGGTAGGGCACCAGTCGCGTAATGCGCAGTTCCTAGGTTCGAGTGCAAGCTAGGTCAGCGTTAAGATTTATCTCTGGAAAACTCCCCGGCCTGTCCACGATCAGTAGAGGACAGCGATGCGTTTGGAAAAGCCGCCTTGATCGGATGGGATGATGAGCCGCGGGCCCCTGAGCGGGAGAGAGTTATATCCTATGCACGTTAAAGAACCGCTGGATGGCCTTGTTGGGAGTCTATCATATGTCTCCCAACATCTGCTCCAGTGAGTCCGCTCTCCCAACCTTCTCTGAGACTTTGGGGTCCTTGTGACCTGCCCATTTATCTCAATGTGTACAAAAAAAGTGCCGCTCAGAGGTAAAACAAACCCAACAGTCCAACTCCACAGATATTCGGCAAACTCATTGAAATTACAGCAAGTGTCGGCCAGGCGCAAAAATGGAATAGTTTAATTTGCAGACGATTTAATAATAAAAGAAACAACATAGCAAAAATTTCAAACAAGCGAAACAACATAGCAAAAATGTTGCTTTGTTCAAATTGCTTTCACCTTCTTCCTACAGAAGTATTACACTTTTATGAGCAAAATCGCCCAAGATAGATCTTGGCTTGAAACCCTTACATTTCGAAACAGATATGTATATGACGTTCACTAAAACCATGTGGAACAAAACTTTCTTATATATCTTAGTAAAATATTTTTGTTTAGCTTCTACTGTAGCATGAATTCGATTTGTATGAAATAAAATTAAAGAACTACTTTTAAACGTTCAGAAGTAAAATTAATGAAGCCACAGACTTTTCTTTGACTGAATATGTATTGACCTTATAACAAATATTTCAAGGGAGGGGGTTTGCTCCATCTTTTGCACTCCAGGATCGTATCTGCAGTTCCCAGATTCGAGTCCTAATTGCGGCAGCGTTGAGATTTATCCCCACAAAACCTCCACTCTGTGCTCGGTCAGAAAGGGGATATCGATGACGTTGGAAATGCCACCATCCGTCGTATGAGACAACGAAATAATGAGTGGCAATCCCGGTGTTCCGCTATACTGAGACAGCACTACACCTTGAGGGAGTTGCCACGAAACCACAATCCACTAGCCAGAGAACATTCATAGATCTTGCCTTACTGCGGGGGAAGACCTGTGGAAGAGAGAGACACTTTTAGAAACAAGTCTGTCTGATGAAATAATCACTGAGGTGCAGTGAGTGGGTTTTTTGAATTTAGAAACTTGCCTAGGAAAAAACCAAAATCACTCACTGATTTTTGTCCAAATACTTTGTCAAAATCATATCAGATGGTATCTTTTGAATTTAGAAGCCAAACTTTTGAAGAAATCCTATCTTTTTGAGTCCTTGCAGTAGAGACTCTCAGGCGGCCCCGTCGATGAGCCACGCTTAATCGGTGCCAGCCAGCCTTTCAGCATGATCCTCAACATCGTCCCCTCCACAGTACCGATTGGAGGCCCCCAGCGAAGCGGATGCCACCCACTTCGGGGCTGCAACCGAGCCCTTCGCAGATGCAGGATGTCTGCCTAATCGGGTTGTCCAAGTCCTTTCAACAGACCCTCCCGTTCTAGGCATCTCCGGGAGGGTGCCGGCTAAGGGGACGCTAGAGGACCCACAGCCCACACTGCTTCGGAGCACCTAAGCCCCTCCACTACGAAAGCTATGTCTGCCAAAAGATCTCATGTGGAGACTCTTAGTTTGGCTTTTCCATCGATAAGCCCGTCAATCAGGTTAGCCACTCCCGGTCGCGAGCCTTCAACTTCGTCCTCTCCATTGTGAGCGGCCGATGCCCCCCAGTGAACAGTCTTCCGACCCACGATATCACTTAGACCGCATCGATGAGCCCACTGGACCGGGTTTTCCAAGCCCAGACCGCAGATCCTCAAGTACTGCCCCCTCAAGTGGGGCTGCAACCCGGAGCTTCTCAGAGGACAAGTCAATAAGCCCACTGGACCGGCCCCCCTCTAAAACCAGTCCGCAGACCCTAAACAGGCCCCCTCCACCGGGAGCCACAAGATATCGTGAACTACAGAGTGCCAGCGATCGCAAAGCTGTGGTCTCGTGTGTGGGAAAGTCATACTGTGTGCAAATATAGAACTCACTACGGCCATGAAGACTTGTCTTCTAACAGCCAACTAATGCTTCCTGTTTTCCCAATCTTCTTTGAACTTTTTGGGGGTCTTTGTGACCTGATCATTTAACGCAGCGTGTGCAAAAAAGCGCCCCTGAGAGGTAAAATAACTTATCTCTATGAGTCAGCTAATATTTTAAAATGAACTGTTACTTATAAGCTCAGAATAGATACAGCAATTTCCTAGAAATTTGCAAAAATAGCAATCTGAAGCGTCTTTCCCATTATAAATAGAAATTAAATACCCCCTCAAGCAGCTGCTTGCCACAGATGCCATTGCAAAATGTTATCTTTGTAATAGCAACATTCATATCGGACATGCTATGTGTAGTTTAAAAATATTTTAAGTTATTTCTGTTTAAAAGAGTTGTGGTAGCTACAAATTTGCAAGAAATAAATGTCATCTACATAATAAAAGAAGGTGTCTGTCTCTGTCTGTCTGTGTGTTTGTCTGTGGCAGCTATAACTGATCGGAAAATCAATGTACACGTTACAAAATTTCAGGGAACGTTTCTGGTTGTGGTCTGGATTGCAGTGCCAAATTTCAGGTCGAAAGTCCAAAAAGGGGGGCTTGCTAGAACCAAAAATATTTACCATACTATTCCTACGGGAAACGAGAATCGCTGTCAAATTTTCTGTTGCCATTTATTGCTCCCTAACAGTAAAAGTAAAGTGTTAAAATAGCATTTAAATCCTCTGCTGAAAGTCTGATGCCGTTGCCAGAATCCACACATTTCCAAAAGCATTATTTAGACGTTGCATTGCAGCTAGGGACCTGATTTTCTAACCAAAAATGTGGTCGGGCACGGGAAACTCGTCTGCGAAATGTGGGACCTTTCGGTGAAGTGCGTAGAGAATTACAGAATGCCAAAATCTGACGAAATAAAAATATTTCGATCGTTTGCCACGGGCTCTGAGAACGCGCGCCGAGTCAGCAATGACATTTATAACACCGGGAAATTCCTTCGTGTTCAAATTATCATAAAATGTCGGGGTGGGGGGGGGGGATGAGAGATACTTACAAAACTAACCATTAGTGCACGAAACAACAAAATATGCAGATTAAAAGTGATACACGAGCTGTAACAATTTGTGCAGAAACGAAGCTTCGACCGTGCGGACGAATATATCACGGGAGCCATATGGCGGCAAAGTCTGTGGTAACGGAAAAAAAATCTTGATAGCTTACGCAGAAACTAAGCCACGGCCTATGAGAGAGCTTGCTGACGTCGAGATCGATCCGATTAAACACCGGACAAACTTCTTCCTGTTGAAAATCTTAGAAATTATCGGGGGGGGGGGGTTCTTACAAAATTTTCCTTTAGTGCAGTGAAAAGTAGAATATACAAGTTAAAATTGATACCCGGGCAGCGCCAGGTACGTTCAGCTAGTCTTATAATAAAACTTCTTAACAACTGTCTCCCAACAGTTGTGCAGTGGGTCACCTTCCTACACATTCTCTGAAGCCTTGGGGGTACCTGTGGCCTGACCATTTAAGTCCACTGTGTGCCGAAAGTGCCGCTTAGAGCTAAAAATATCCAACCGAATCCACATTTAGGGAGGAAAAATGCCCCGGGATGGGCCGATTATTTTAGTCTGTGACACTCTGTGGAAGCTTTTAGTTAACTTATAACTCATCGATATCCGTCAAAGGGTTGGCAAGATTATAAAAATAAAAAATAAATACCCCCTCAAGCAGCTGCTTGCCATAGGGAGAATAATCTTTTGAAAAACATAGAAACCAGCATACAAATGATAACGGAAAAGCAAGAGGGAGATAGGACTGTTACGCTTATGCTTTCTTTCGTTTTTTACTTACAACAGTTTTAGTACATTGTTCTTCAAATATCACATTAGAGACAGAAACGTTTAATAATCTGTCTCAATTATAGTTTTAAATTTCTTACATTCCACAAAGTTTCGGCATATAAACTGCATGGTAATATTTTCAAAACGCTCTTATAATTAATTATTCGCTAATAATTGATGAGAGTTTTCTTTTATTGGTATTATCATTTATGAGATGCACCATTGATGCGTTCTCGATAAAGATTTATTATATCCTAATTATATCGGACATTAAACGAAAATGTTATAATATGTATTAAATTTGTTGAGAAATAAAGTGGTAGTTAAACTAAATTACGATATCTTTTTAATAAAAGAAGTTGTCTCTGGCAGCTATAAGTCATCGAAAATTTAACGTAGAGGCCGCACATTTTCGGAGATTGTTGTTCGTTGTGGCCCGGATTGCAGTGCCAAATTTCAAGTCGAACGTCCAAACGGGGGGCTTGCTAAAAGCAAAAATATTTACCATGCTATTCCTACGGAAAACGAGAATCGACGTCAAATTTATTGTTGCCATTTACCTCTCCTTAACTGTGAAAGTAAAGAGTTAAAATAGCATTTAAATCTGCTGCCATTGCCAGATCCCCACGTTTCAAAAGACATTATTTAGGCTTTCTATTGCAGCTGGGCAGCTGATTTTCTAACCAAACATGGGGTCGGTCAGTGGGAACCCGTCTATGAAATTTGGGACCTTCTCACGTCAATATAGAGTAGCAGCTCTTCAGACATATATCTTCTTCTATAGAGTTCTGTTCTTTGTTTGAAACCTCCCGTGCTCCACAGTCAGTTCACTTGACCTAGATGGGGAGTCAAGGGAAAGGGAAAATATGCGTGTAATGAGCCAATCATCTGGGTAGCTGACGGATCTCCAAACTGGTTCCACAACACTCGGCATCAGGAAGTCTGGCTTCTTTTGTTGGTTGCAGGAGTCAACCTGTACCATGGCAGTACAGCCCTCAGGTGAATTTCAGATACTTGCAGTTCAGCAATCATCCTTAAGCATTAATGGCTAATGTTTTTTCTTTTTTGCTTCCTAAAATAATGCACTGAAAGCACAATTTATTACACACACTGCACCCAAGCACAAACTTTCCCTACTCTGCCACAATAATTCAGACAGCCAAAATTCCTTGTTAGAATTAATGGGTCTGATACTTACCTCCTGCATAGTATACCTGAAACTAAGATGGGGAAACACGGCGATCTGAGTAGGTCGATCGTCAGCAGATAGTCGGAGCAAGGAAGATGTGGTGATGGATATATGAGACTTCAAAATATCTGTGATTTCTGTGTGTGACTGTTACAAGTGTATACCAAAACTACATCAAAGGCGGCAAAAGCTTCAGCTGAAGGCAAAAATGTGATCATAACTAAGCCACTGATATTTAAGGTGAGCACAACTGTATTGCAACGTCAGGTGGAGGGCCTCAGAGGTGAGCAGATGATAATGTCAACATTCAGTGATGCAGCACAGTTATGAAGGTTTGACAAGAATCATTTAATGTATAAGAGCATGACTGGGTTATGGCAGTCGATGCCCACATTTAGTACCCTCGTTAACAGCACGTCACTGGGATAGGAGGCTGCAGTGGGTGAAGTAACATTGCCAATGGACCATGGAAGACTGGAAACGAGTAATCCGGTCGTCAAATCGAGGTTCCAACTACAACACACTAGTGGGAATTTGCTTGTATGGTGTAATGGGTCCCATTTGTAAAGTCGAGGTTTTTATAGCCCAGTGGAAGAGGTGTAATGTTAGGGGGGCGGATTATTTACATAGTCCAATTTGACACCCTTTGTGACCATCATTATCTCATAAGGGTATGTTAACGTACTCGCTGGTCACCTACCCCATTCATGACTATCCATTTCCCTCAGCAGGATGCCTTCTTTCAACAAGACAAAGTTCCTTCTCATCGCTCCCATTTGGCAAAGGACTGGTTGGAAGAGCATTCCTGTGAGTTCACATCGCTCGAATGGCACTCTGACTCTCTGGATTTGGACCCGGCACCAAGATTTGCTGGTGGTGGGTTTCGGGCATTCGAGCCTGCAACCCACCACCGATAACTCTCGGGAATTTATGGACAGCTATCCTGGAATCTGGGCTGCAAATCCACCCAAACGTAAAATCTTTATAGTATTCCAGTCCATTTTTCCAGGATACTACTATAGATAAATCTGTAGTAGTATCCTGGAATGATGTACACCAACCGCAGCCCAACCCCAGCCCCCTGAATGGAGAGTTTATTTTGCAACGCGTCCCGATTGACACATCAACCTTTGGGCATGTTTCTGAAGATTATGTCGTTCAAAGTTAGAGCCAAAGTTAAAGTGATAATAAAAGGGGGAACTGAGAATGAAGTTAACACTTAAACCCCGGTATTTCCGGAAATCAGCTATAACAATAGATAGAACATCCTTTGCACTTGTTTGTGCTTAATTAGGTACAAAGTTAGCGCTAAAAATGGAGAGATAATAGACTCAGAATTAAGTTCGAACCTCCATTCTCTTAATTTTGAAAAGTACGTATGTAGACTGACAAAGCTTCTTCAGTTTATGATTTGATTAAACGTTATTACGAAAAAAAAATAACGAAAAAATTATAAAGCTTTCATGCAACCTCTAATTACGAACATCTATGCAATTATTTTAATGTATACCAAAAGTTGGCCGTCCCTTGGCCGAGTGGTTAGCGCGCTTAGCTACTGATCAAAGGGACCCAGGTAAGGCGTGGATGTATGTGTCGTTTTTCTGCTGAGGTCCTGCCATCCTCTCAGACCTTCTACTATGGCATATAAACTGACAGGCTCCTGTCAGACCTCTGTGGCAAGTAGCTGCTTGAGTGGGTATTTATTTATTTATTATACCAAAAATTAAAATGAAAGTTACATATAAAATAATATAACCAAATTTTTAAAGCAATTTTTGTACCAGTAACAAAATATAGAAATAAAAAAAATACCTTTATTGCGTTTATATTGGTAAATTGTTAAAATTTTTTTAGTTCATGTTTTAGCATAACAGATTATGAGTTTTATCGAACTTACATATGAAGAATAAGTATGAAATAATAAATACATATTTCCATAACAAATGAACGGAAATAAATATACTACAACATAGTATTATTTTTAGGATGAAATGCCTTACATGGCGCAGTCAAAAGCAAAATTAAATAATATGCAAATTTTCTGAAGCGAAAATATCTAAGAACTATATGGCTAGTTCTAGAATCTCACTGATATTCCTGCAGAGCTTTATTTTTTTCCCAATTGGTTTTCCTGCTGATTGCATCGATTCGTTTCCTAAAGGTTTCGATTTACTTAAGAAGAATAACAAAATCACTACCGCAACGATCAAAAGAATATGGAAACAAAGATCCCAATTCCCAAATCCTATTGCAAAAAATCAACATACATGATATAGTGTAAAATATCCAGAGTGAAAAGTAATATCCAAACTACATCAAACACGTTTGAGTGGGGGCTGGGTCAGCCGCTAGCATGACAGGCTCGTAATCTGCACTTCCCAGGTTCGAGTCCTACATGTGCCAGTGTAGAAATTTGTCTTCACATTATCCCCACCCCCAACACACACTCTGTTCTCGCTGATGAAAAGGACACTGAGGAGCTTGGAAAAGTCCGTCGGACGGGATGATAGGCAGGCCGGCTTAAGCCGATAAGCGAGGTAAACACGCATCGGCGCGCTTTCTCCAAAGAGGCGCCTTCAGGAACGCTTTCTTCTTATCTTCATCATCATCTTGAAATCAGCATTGATTGGGCTGTGGAGCCATCTATCTACGATTCATGTTAAACGTACTCTTTTCTTCCCAAATGGTGTTTTTTTAGTTGATTTATCTGAGTGTAAAGTCCATAAAGAAACAATGTTGGAAAATTGAAATTAGGACTCCTGTCGTCTTGTAATTTGATTGTCTGTCAGATGCGTAGCAAAGAGCAGGGTGAAGCCGACAAGTTTTACTAGGTTCGAAGTAGAGAAAGCTCAGAAGCAGTGAAGAATAGTGACAGAAAAAGAGTGCAAAGACGTGGAACTGCTTGTGTTAGTGTGGCGTTGAAAAAATAATGGCTTGTATTTTTGGCACTATGTTTATAATTTGCCCTTAAAGGAACTTTTCTTAAGCTAGTCCTTAGAGGGACTCTTTTTTTTTGGGAGCGGGGGGGGGGGAGGAGAAAAATAATAATTGGATGTTGCGTGGTTATCAGGGAAACTGTAGGCACGATCATTCTCTTTGTGTGGATCGTTGTCAATGTAGATTCTTATGACGCCAGTAAAATATGTGACAAGGGGCATCAAAAAGGGACTTCACATAAGGGGAGAAATGCAAACATACCTTGCTTGAACTGGGCCTGTATACGCCGTTACACAATATGAAGGAGAGCCAAACGCTGTTCACATTAAAGAATAACCTGGACAGAATGCTTTCCTTTGTATTCTAACAGCTATACACTGGGTTCCATTGCTCCAGGTTTCTCCGAGCCCTTTGGACTTTGCTATTAACTCATTATGTGTAGGAAAAAGAAGTGCCGTTCAGAAGTAAAACAACTAAATCAAACACGATTGATAAAAATCGATTCACAAGAAACAAATTCACATCACACAAGCCAAAGATGTGTTTCGAGCATAATCTTGAATTCAAACAATTGACAGTGTATTGCACTTTATAATGATACCGAGCTATCTGAATTCATGATGGTTTTTCATTCGCTTAAAGCGATCGTTTTACACTAGTATATGCTCATGTATTCGTCGTTAAATATTCTTCCAGGTTTATATTCTGCTTCATAGCAGAAAATAGTTATAAAACGGAATCAAATCCACTGTAGTGGCTCTAGGTATAATGCATAGTAATATTAAATATGTCGTGCTATGAATATTCATCATTATTTCGTTTGTTTAAATGCGAATTTTGTGGTAAATTATACAGAATAGAATATTAATTCAATTTTTAATGTATTAGTATTATTTTTAATGTAATGTATAATAGCCGGAGGTGACTGATTTTCAATTTAAACAATTAGATAACAAAATTAACTAATTAAACAATTAGATAATTTAATAACAAAAGATCTCAATTTAAAATTTACCGAGCCTCAGAATGTGCGTCTTCATAAACGTATAGGGCGGGAGTGGCTCAGTCGGAAGCACACAGGCTCGTAATATGCAGTTCCCAGGTTCGAGTTCCAGCTGGGTCAGCGTTGAGATTTATCTCCGCAAAACTCCCCGCCCTGCCCACGGTCAGTACGGGACACTGATCGGCTTGGAAAGGCCGCCGTCGGTCGGATGAGACGTTAAGCCGTGGCACCGTGTGTGGGAGAGCCACCCCTTGTGCACATTAAAGAACACGTTGGATGGCTTTGAGGGAGGCTACCATCTGTCTCCCAACAGCTGTTCCAGTGGATCCCCTCCCCCCAACCCTCTCTGAGTCTTCGGGGTCCTTATGATCTGGCCATTTAGCCCATTGTATGCAAAAAAGGGCCACTCAGATGTAAAACAACCGACTCATAAACATATGAGAAAAAGTTTAAAAAAAAAAAAGAAATTGGATTGAATTAACTTGTAAACTTTTGACTGTTTCTCGTACACAATTCAAACACTTACACTAGGAATACAACATAGAAACCTTTAAGGACATGCCCGCTGGAACAGTAGTCAGGTACGCTAACTACTAGCACACCAATGAAATTAGAGGAGAAATTCCTCTTATTTCAATTTTTAATACATATAGGAGTAGAGGCATTCTCATACAAGGACATGCCACATTAAGACAGTTGTCACTGCTAACCACTGCCATAGTCAGAGCTAATAGTAAACAAACAGCCATGCTAACCCGGTACCCGAACCCCTACCATGTCAATCGCAGTGCTACTATGAACCAAACGATAGCACTTTCCTACCTAGGCGGCTTTCTTCCTCATTTCTTTTTTTATTTTTCTCGTGGTACTTGTAATGGAAGAACAAGCTGATGAAACAACAAAGCAACGCAAACATAAATACCCCATTTTATTTCTTAAACCTTAACTAAACCACAATTTTCTAACTTCATCCGCAGTTAGGCTGTGGTTTAAAACGCGTCATTATTTATGGTATATAGTGTGGAGGAGGATTGACTCAGTCGGTAGATCATATTTTAGCAAATAGTTTTAGCAATAGCAAAAATTTCAGTCGTAGGTCACCAGGTTTGTGTTCTAAATACAGTGATAATTATTCTTGCTAACTCCCACTCTGAGCTAGCGGGAAAAAGGTACACCATTGGGGTTGGAAATGACGCTGTTCTCTGCACGCTAAATAATACACTGAAGCGGTGACTTCCATCTTTTCCTAAAAGCTGTTTGGTGTTTCACTTGGGGTAATTTGCGAACCCGATAGCACAATGTGTAAAAAAAACTCACTCATAATAAAACGACGAAAACTACATAACACACAATACTACAACTTTACTCCCTGCATCCAAAATGTACAGGAACAATCCAGATGCAAAATCCCGTTTTTGAAATTTTATTACTTAAAACGTGGTTTTAAAGTAATTTAATGTATTTTTTTTAAAACATCTGTGGTAGCTACTATTTTGCAAGAAATAAATATCATTTTATAATAAAACGTTTAACAGGAGGCTACCATCTGTCTCCCAACAGTTGTTCTGTGGGTCCCTTTCCCCAACATTTTCTGAATCTTGGAATTCCTGTGGCATGACCATTTAATCCACTATGTGCAAAAGGTATCTCCTAGAGTTCAAACAACCCAACCAAATCCTCACTTTGGGAGGAACAAAGTGCAGGGGGGGGGGGGAATTTTTTTAAGTCTGTGACACTCTCTCTGTGACAGCTTTCATTTCATTTATAACTTATCGATATCCGTCAAAGGGTTGGCAAGATTTGAGAGAATGATCTTTTGGCAAACCAGCATACAAATGATAACTGAAAAAGCAAAAGGAAGATATTAAAAAATTTCATCCTGGCTAGTACAGTACCATGCTATTTGACCAGGGTTGGGTTAGGTTGTTTTTCCTTTGAGCGGCACAATTTTGCACAGAAAGAGCTGAATGGCCAGGTTACAGGGACCGAGTACGTTGGGGAGAAAGGCCCTGCTAAACTGCCGTTGGGGTATAGACAGTATACTCCCATCAGGGCAATCCAGCGAGGTCCTTAACGTGCACACGTTAAGGCTCTAACACACACGGGGCCAAGGCTTAACGTCCCAGCCGATGGATGGCGGCCTTTTTAAGCCCATCGTTGTCCCCAACTGACAGTGGGGACAACGATGGGCGGGGGTTATCTGGAATTTCAATATTTTGCAGTTGTTCAAAATTTTGTCTAAGATTATATTTTAATTGCTCTTGGTTTTCATTCTTGCTACACTTTAAAAAAAAATCGAATTTCTTTTAATGCTGAGTGGAGGTGTGGCAGCTTCAGCAAGGGTGGGAAGGGTGGCCGTGTTTTCCCATTCCTGGAAAAACGCCTATGCTCATTTGTCCATTGATGAGAGGACAGATTTTTAGTGCAAATGTAAACTTCATATAATCATGATTATCGCACTCCATCAATAAATCACCAGATTTATAACATAAATCTTTCTTTTGCGATATTCGTTCAAAAATTTCCATCACTAGAAGGCGCAATTTAAACTTTTGGGAGGTTCCAATAATGCGAATGGTCATGTTTCATCAATATCTATCCGTTTTAAGAAGAACACTAATTTATTCCTAACACACATGATTTTTTAAAAAGAAGAGGTTGCATTTTTTTCACCCACTCCGACGGCAACTCACCGTTCCAACGCATATCTCACGACTTTCACATTCCACCACCAAAATTCCAAATTTCTAGCATAAATGCCTAGTTTGCAACAATAGTTGAAAATGTTGCAATTTTTTACTTTATCCACATTAGAAGCATAATTTAAACCATTGGAAGTTCCTGAAAGCACCAATCGTAATGTTTCGTCAATTTTCGTATATCCTAATAAGAATCTTTTTCTCCAAAATCAAAAAGGTTAAATGCCACTAACAACAAACACACAAAAGAATGGACAAACGAGAAAGTGAAAACATTCGCGCATTTTTTCTGAAAACGAACAAAAAATTGGGAAAAACAGTGGTATAAGATTCATGTCGGGGTTATTACAGATATGGACTGGATTTTTTTATGATGATGTGAAGGGGCACAGGGTAATCCATTGCGTAAAATGTGGCAGCTGATGATAAAATATTTGTTTGTTACCTTGTCTTAAGATAAAACAGGAAAAACTTCAACATTGAGTTAAGCAGAAAGTGCCTTTATTTTGCATATTTCGTTAGTAAACTGCCAAGCATTATGTCGACATGCATTGGAGATCCCGACTGCCCATGCCGAAAAGGAAATAGAGACAATATTTATATTAAATTATAATTGAGCAGTTTGGTTAAAGTTTTCATTCGCTTTTTATTTACAACGATTAGTGTAGATTTCTTTCCTCAGTATCATAATAGAAAGGGAAAAATGCTTTATAATCTTCTTGAAATGTAAATTTGGATTTTTTACCTTCAGTTCTACAATGTATTAGCATATAAATAGCTGGGCAATGTTTTGAAAATGATCCCGTAATTCGGCGCAGTTCCGATTAACGCGATCGATGCGTTTTTAAAAAAATTTAAGGTGAAAATCAATAGTAAACTCACATATTAACAGTTATAATTCAAGAAGCAATTTTGCGAGTTCGAACCGACTTCTTCTAATTATATGCCAGACGCTCTAACCACTAAGCTATCATCAGTTCTGCCATTTATTTACTTAGTTTCGACTTTTTAATCTCACTGACTTTGTCGCTTATGGCGCTATCTATGATCAAGAGAGCCAACGTATCCAATATTGCTCAGTCACTAACGCTAAAGCGTTATTAATGCAAGAATCAGTCAATAAAAAAATTTCAGGCTGCTTGTTGCGGTATAACTCAAGAACATGTTATTCAGATATGAATTTCTTGTAAGAACTAATGTAAATAACGGGGGATCCTAACTGGACTGACATACGTATTTTAAAATTCTTTATTATGATTACTTTATTTTGATTATATTTTGGTTAATGTTTTGGGATCGAAACAAAAAGCTTCTAAATACAGATTTATTTTAATACATGCTATGCCGTCCCGTGGTCGAGTGGTTAGCGCGCTTGGCTACTGACCTAAGGGACCTGGGTTCGAGCCCCGGGTAAGGTATGGATGTGTGTGTCGTTTTTCTGCTGAGGTCCTGCCATCCTCTCAGACTTTCTACTGTGGCATATAAACTGACAGGTTCCTGTCAGACCTCTGTGGCAAGCAGCTGCTTGAGGGGGTATTTTATTTTTATATTACCAGCGGCAATTAAAATTCTTTTACTCTTAACAAATGCAGTAAACTCCCGGTTATCCGGTACTGAAGGATCTAGAATTCTCATGTAAACAGCATAAATATTAAATTGAACATTTGAACTGGGTAAGACAAATTTCATTGCCTGTGATAGTTTTCCCGGATGTCACTGGCGCAGGCATCGTCTTTCACGCCATGAAAGTATAAAAAACAGTTATATTTTAGATATTTGCATATGCATTAAGAATATTATACTTCATTTTCATTATTATTGTTTTAAACTGTATTTTTATTTCATCTATGGCTTGAATACAAGTTTCTATGAAAAAGTTCCTTATGCAATATCTTCAATTGATCTAATCGAGAGCCCCCATTCCCTATAAATAACGGATAACCAAGAGTTATATTACTTTTTTTGCAGCTGTTTGAACACATTAATTTGTTTAGGTAAATGAGAAAAGTCTTTTCGCAAGTGCTAAAATTATGAATAAAAATACGTCGACAAAGAAAGCTTTCAAGGTGTTACAGGGTAAATGCAATAGCATAAACGATTATAGGAGAAATTGTGTAAGAATAATTCGCGTTATTTGGAGACTGGGTGTATTCGTTAAGAAATAAGAAGTTGCTTTTCTACATTTTGCTATGAGTGGCACCAATTGATACGTCTTCGATAAAAGAAATTCGGAATGTGCTACTTCTACATTTAAACGAAATATATGTAATATATTATATATCTCAATAATCATAGTGGAAGTTGAACTATTTTATTCGGCCGATATCCTATGTTGAAAAATTGTCCGGACACTTCGATTTATGTAAATGAAAGGTCACTTTCAAAGTTCCCCAACATTGACAATAAACGTTTTAAGCAAAAACTGCTATTGGTTTTAAATTGGTGATGTCACTCAAACCACTCTAACTATATTTCCCGCAATATTCGTTTAGTATTTAAAGAATGAATGGAAGCTGAAATATTTATTTTCAACTTTTGATACTTGTGAAAAAACACTTTAATGATATAACACAACTCTTGTAACAATTTTTTCACTAAGATAAAAAGTGACTTGCCATTTACATAACATGAAAGTGTCGGACACTTTTTTCAACCTAGTGTCGATAGTTATTAAAAGGAATATACAGAATATCTTTACTAACGTCCACTCTGGATAACGAACAAGCATTGCAAGCGGATGACAGAATGCAAATGAAAATATGTTACTCTAAAAGTTTTTGAAACGCTCATAACGGAATATTTTTTTTCAAAATTTTCATAACTTGAGATGTTTAACTCTGAGTGGTACTTTTTTGCACACCATGAGCTAAATAGCCAGGTCACAAGGGCGCAGATAAGGTTGGGGAAAGGGATCCATTGAACAACTGTTGGGGGTCACATGGAAGCTTTCCATCAAGGCCATCTAGCATGTTACTTAACATACACGGAGTATGACACACGCATAGATAGCCAAAGTTTAGCGTCCCATCTGACGGACGGTTGCCTTTCCAATCTTGCAAGTCTATTAGCGTCTCCTTTCTCCCCGATCTAAAGAAAAAATCGAGGGGACGGGCAAGAAACATAAGGGGGAGTGTCAAAGACGATTTCCAATGCAGCATAACATTTCCCTTTCCATTTTACGGGTCTTTAAAAATTTATTGAAAAGTGCAAGAAATATAAAGAAGTCTAATAATATTTTGCCTCTATTACTCTTACTAGCATTTTGAAACATTCCCTCCCCTCGCCTAGATCCGTCCTGAGTATAACCATAGTGAAGTATTAACCCTTTTGAAAGTAAACGTTAAATCTCTCATGAATGTATATTCTGTTCTTAGCCAACATTAGCGTTCAACTAAATGGGGTGGTCCGGATCCGCCCCCCCCCCTGAAAACTCGATCGCCTTATACAAAATCTCAAACTTGTCTACCTGCTTTGAAAGCAGTTGAATTTGTATAAATTTATTTTATACCCCTTGTATATGTCCGACACCAAAAATTGATTTGAAGTAAGAACTATAAAATTTTATTCCATATCGACAATCTATTTCAACCTTTCCTATCTGATAGAATATTTTAGTAATTGGGAAACTCGACTGAAGTCTTATTCTCAGAATTTTTTCGGAAGCTAAATCCTGTGTTCTGGTATGGAGAATTCTGTTTACTCGTTTTCCTCTGGTAGGGCTCGTAAGGGGATCACGAGTTAGGTGCAGTGACGACCCCAGAATTTTCAATGGGAAGAGTTCCGACATGTTGGAATTTAATGGGAAGGGTTTCGATGTGCTTCAATCCACATATTTCGGGGACTACCATAAAAAAATTCGTTATTCGGACCCTCAAAGAAATATTATGACGACCTTGGGTGTTACTGCTCAGATGCATTCTTTCCCTATTATTTTTGGTTCGCGAATATTAGGGTTGGGTTGAATTATTTTACCTCTGAGGAACACTTTGAATACAAGAGGCTAAATGACCAGATCACAAGGATACCAATAGGCTTAAAGAAAGATAAAGAAGGTTGTTGTCTGTGAAAATGTTTTTTTGTTATTTAGTCTTCATGTTGTTTGTATGATTGAAATTCCTGTTTCTAGGAAGTATAGTCTTCATGTTGTTGGTGTTTATTTCTAAATAGAATCTATTAAATTACAGCTACGAAAGAAGGAAATAATTAGTTTGTATAATACTAACCTAAGTTTGTAATTATCATGATATAAAATACTTTTAAAATTATAATTGTATATATCATATTTGTTTAGTTTTTGCGATGTGAGTCAAAGAGCTTACATTTAAAAATAATATGTGAAAGTGTTTGGGATTCTTCACAAGTGGTACAATTAGGGGAGGCTTTTTGTTTAAATAAAAATAATGTTGAATTTGTAAAAGCTCTGTTTGTTTTTAGTTTAGAGATTAGATTAATATCTTTTTTGCAAAAGCCAAAAGTTTTGAATTTTTGTATTTTGTTGGATATAGAGTATCTGTGTGTATTTATTGCATTGTTTTAATAAAATATTTGAATATCACTATGAAGCAATTTTTTATTGTTTTGCTTATGTAAGTAAGAACAAATAGGGGTAGGTGTTGGATTCTGATCTGTTAAAGCTAATTTGGCAAGTTTATCCACTTTTTCGTTGCCAGTGATCCCCACATGTGAGGAGATCCATTGAATTTGTATGTAAATATTATGTGAAATATGTTTGAATACTAAATTGAAGATGTCATTAATAAATATAGGGAAGTTGGATTTATGTGGATTTTTATAAAGACGTTCTATGGCAGATTTACAGTCTGAAAAAATTACTAGATAAAATTTTTTTAAAATTTAGGGCCCAGTTGATGGCTAAGATTATTGCTGTTGTTTCAGCTATTATGATGGGGGTAGGGTTGTTGAATTTAAAGGAGTAGGAAACATTTTTTTCTGGGCAAAGAAATGCTCCAGATGAGTGTTTAAGATCAGAGCTTGCAGAGCCATCAGTGTGTATTTTAATGTACTCTTTATACTTTGAGTTTATATGTAGATTTGTAAGTATATTAAGAGAAGTAGGGTTCTGTTGTTGTTTGGTATAAATACCTGGGATGTTAGTATTTAGGATTACAGGGTTGCTGATCCCACTAGGAAAATTTGCAGGTAAGTCTCCACTTAGGTATTGACAGATAATGTTAGTTATTATTTGATTTTCATTAATATCTTTTAGGGATGGAGTATCAAAATTGGTGAGAAATTTATCAATCAAAGGATGAGTATGTTTTTTTAAGACAATTATATAAATTAGATTTGAGAATAAATGTTTTTTTTTAGATTTATAGGGGGAATTGCAGTTTTTGCATATAGATCTAAATCGTTGCTTCCTGGAGGTAATCCTAGAATGTATCTAATAATTTTGGTTTGTAGTTGTTCTAATTGTTTTTCTTTATAGTTAGGTAAGTTTAACATGAGCTCTATACCACATTGATATTTGGGTGCAATAATATTGTTGTAAATGAGGAGCATGTATTGTAAATTACAGCCCCATTTGGCATCGCCTAGGTATTTAAGAAAATTAAATAGTTTATTGCCAGTGGAAAGTGCCTTATTTATGTGGTTTTTCCAGGCAAGTTCTTGATCTAAGATAAGGCCTAAAATTTTTTTTCTCTGACAGATGTGAGTGTATGATTATTTAATAAAATATTGTATAGGTATACTCTTGGATTTATAAAAAGGGATAAAACAAGTTTTTTCAGAGGAAATTGTGAGATTCCATTGTTTACAATAGGAATTTAGGTTATTAAGATTATGTTGAAGGAAGTGTTGAATGACGTAAGGGTTTTCATGGTAGGATCACAAAATTATATCATCGACATACACTCCATATTGAATTTTAGATGTAAATGATTCAGAAATATCTGATAGGTTGATATTAAATAATGTGGGAGATAATATATCTCCTTGGATAACACCCACAGAGCATGAATAGGTATTTGAGAATGTTTTGTTTAATTTAACCTTAAAATGCTTTTTAGTGATAATAGAGAATAAAGTTTTGTAAAGACTTCCTGTAATACCAATTTCTTTAATTTTATGTAAAAGGGCAGAGTGATTTACAGAATCGAAAGCATTCTGTAAATCTATTATGATAGCAACTAAGTAATAATTATTTGTAAAGGCAAATTCGATATCTGTAATTAAATGTAGAAGTAAGTCTTTGGTAGATTTCCCTACTCTGTATCCACATATGTGTTTAATTAAAATATTTTTGTGTTTCAAGGAACCAGTTCAGTCGACCAAAATTGGTGATTTACCAAACGTTCATATAATATAAATATATTTGATGAAAGACATATGGGGCGGAAGGAGATAAAATTGTATATATATATGTCTTTTTCACTTTTATGTATAAAAATTAAGTGGTTTTCAAGCCATTGGTGCGGGATATTTCCCGATTTCCAAATTTTATTAAAATTTTTTAATAAAGTTATTTGCCAGTTATATGGATTTTTTTAATGATTTGTTAGAAATTTTATCTGGTCCAGCTGCAGTTTTTGGTTTAAGGTTTTTATTGGATTTTTCAGTTAAAAATATGTAAAGGGAAAATTTATGAGTTTTGTTTGAGCTATCGTAAAATTGGTAGTCTTTTACTTTGCTGGAGTGAAAATTTGCAAATTTTTCAGCAGTTACAGATAAGTCTTCATTACTATGAAGGGCGAAAGAAAGTATAGGTTGAGAAAGAGCTGGAGGGTTTAGGTTGTTGTGTAATTTTTTGTAAATGTTCCAGATATTAGTTGTAGAGGAGTTAGGAGATAGGGTTTCAGTAAAGGTGTGGCAATTGGCCTTTTGAATAGTTTTGATCTCTTTGGAAATAGCTGTTGAGAGTCTGTTGTAGTTTTCATAGTCTCTGAAAGATTTATTTCTGTTCATCGTTCTTTCCGCCTTAAGACAATAAGTTTGTTAATAAAAATAATAT
The DNA here is from genome assembly GCA_038380435.1 of Ryuthela nishihirai. Lineage (NCBI taxonomy): Eukaryota > Metazoa > Arthropoda > Arachnida > Araneae > Heptathelidae > Ryuthela > Ryuthela nishihirai. Next base: position 121,933,099 of record JAWZYU010000001.1, on the reverse strand, counting down.
GGGAGTTATTACAAGGAATTTTTTTAGAAACTATTTTTGTGTTATTATCTTGTATTGAAGTGAGGACATCTATAAATGTATCGTATTCCAGAAGGGAATCTGAATTATTTTCTTTCAATAATTGATTATAAAAGCTGGACCAGTTTGTTAAAGAAATGTGAGGTTTGCATTTTTTGTAGGTTGAAATGTAAATAAATATTGGGTAATGATCACTATTTAAGGTGTCATATGAGATTTTCCACTGAAATTCGTTTGCTAAGGTTGATGATATCAGGGTTAGGTCAATAATAGAATGTGCATTTTGTCTATTTTTGAATAGTTTTATTTTTATCATTAAGTGTAACTAAATTATATATTTCAATGACTTTAAGAAGTTGGATGCCTTTATTATCTGTTTTGTAAGAATTCCAAAATATATGGGGGGAGTTAAAGTCCCCACTGAATAAAATATCACCTTGGCAAAAATCAAGGATAGCAGAGTAGTTAAGTTCAGGTATATAATCTCCTGAATTATAACAATTTATTAAGAATATTTGCTTTTTATTTAAGTTTATCTTTAGTTTAATACATTCCAGTGCATGATGTGTATATTAACGCTGATATGTGGAATATTTTTTTTACTGTATATAGCTATGCCACGTGGGTTATTAGAATTTTTTTGAAAATGTGTTATATAGTTAGGAAGATTGGGAATATTATCAGTAATTATTTCTTGTAAGTTTAAAATTAAAATGTTGTGCACTTTTATCAAATGTTTTAGAAAATGGAGTTTTGCAGAAATACCTCGTAGGTTCCAGTGAAAAATTACTTCCTTGTCATTCATACAGCACAATTGATTAAAGATAGTAGGACATCGTTAATGAGGTTGAGATGGGGACTACTGGGCAGAATGAGGTTAAGCAACTTCAAAATGAGACTTATAATCTGCCCTTTAGAGCCAAGATTGAAAGCAGTCCCTTCCTCTGGTATAAGTTGTGGACATTTACTTGAGTATGCGTTGATAGAGTCAGCAGAACCAGATGGAGCACTTTCAGTCGATTTGCTCCCTGTGTGGTGCTTTTTGACTGTATTGGCATAAGTTGTTGCATCAGTAAGTGGAGAGCTTTTTGTTTCCTGTAGAGAGTTCTTATTGTTGCAAGTTGTAGTGACGTAATTAGCATTGCACTCGATGAAAGTACCTATGTAAATAGCATGGCTAGGCTGGAAATTATTATTAGATTTGCATCAATAAATAGTTCGAACGTCAATGAAGAACTATGCTTTCTTACTTCAATGAATGACACGACCAAAGGCATTGATATTTTCCGTCAAGTACAAGAGTTTACAAATTTCAAAAATGGAAAAATATTGGATTTAAAAAGTAAATTGTTTTCCATAACAACTGATGGTGCTCCAGCTATGAGAGGAAAAAATGTTGGATTTGTGAAACTAATGGAAAATGAACTTGGCCGCCCACTTTTATTTGCAAAGGCATCTACGCAACAACTTAAGAATGTAATGGAAAAGGTTGTTAAGATCGTAAACATAATAGTAACACGATCTGCATTAACACACAGGCGCTTCAAAGCTTTTTTGGAGGAAATTGAATCGAAATATGGGGATTTACTATTACATGCTGAAGTACGATGGTTAAGTCGAGGCATAGTTCTTAATAGATTTGTAGAGTGCTTTGATGATATACAAATATTTCTTTACGAAATCGGTGAAAATGATCTCGAGCTCAATGATAAACAATGGTTTTTAAGACTTTTGTTCTTAAGAGACATAATGAACCATCGAAAATGATTTCAACGTACGACTCCAAGGAAATAACCACACAATTTTGAAAATGTACGAGGAATGGAAGAGTTTTGTTCGAAATTAATTTTATTTGAAACTGACATAAAAACTAAAATATTTCTTTTCTTTCCCTTACTAAAAAGCCAACATGAGAAAGAAAATATCGATGAAAGCAACCTAATATGTTCGAAAGTTGTATTTTGAAGATTAAAAGTGAATTTGAAAGTAGATTTCAAAGTTTTAAGAAGCACGGTGAAATGTTTACATTTATAATAAAGCCGACAAAAATAGAGGAAAATGTTTTAGATTTGCAATATTTTGAATAACTTAAAATTGATAATTTAAGTTTAGAAATGATTGATTTTAAAAGTTCAACGTTGTGGACGGACAAATTCAAGACATTGCGGAAAGATTTAGAAAACAGGAAAGATAATCACCTTCTCATGATATCATCGTGTTGGGCATCACTTCCTACGATGTTTTCATCTTTGAAAGAAAAATGGCTTTGCCATTTTGTCCGCGTTCGGTTCTACTTCTAAATGTGAACAAATATTTTCACACATGAAATTTATTTTAAGTAAGAACAGGAGCAGATTAACTACAGAAAATTCAGACGCTTGTATTCATCGTAAGGTGACTAAGTATGAACCAGACTTGACTAAATTGACGTCACAAATTAAGCATCAGGAGAACCATTGATAACGAAGAGAACGCTTATAAATAAAGTTCATAAATTATTAATGAACTAAAACTTGACAATTATATTGTTTTTATAATAATTAGAATTATAATTTTGTTTTTTTTTATGTTTTGAGTTTAATAGCATATTGTAATAGCTTTCTCAATAAAAGTTATCTTATTATTCACTAAGGGACTGTTTTAAAATGAAAATACCCATTGACCCGAACTGTCTTCTTAATAGTCACATTTTCGTTGATTTTGACCCGCAGCCAAAAAAGGTTGCCGACGTCTGGTTTAGAACATCACTGAAATGCTCAGCCCACATAGCCATGATAGAATCATCCCCTTCTATAACCTTACCTTGTTTATCCTTCAATCCTTGTATGCTTGTCCGTTTTCTACCACACAAAACATTAACTGTCTGGTACAGCTCTCTGCTGTTGTGCTGTCTAACTGCTTCCTCGGCTTTGTCAGCCAAACTATCAAGCCAAAGATTCTTATCAGCAGCTAACTGATCTTTTACACGTTTATTACGTTCTCTGTAATGCTTTCTATTAGGACTAGTAAGGTATTGATTAAGGACATTCCTGCAGTTCTTTCATTCCGAAATAAGCTCAAGTGCCTTATCACTCAGATAATTCTGTCTCCTCTGCTCCTTTTTTTCTAAAAGAGTACTGTTAGTGTCCAAAAAAGCCCGTTTAAAATGATCCCATTCGTCCTCAACTTCAGTAGTAAGAATACAATGACTGTCATAATGACTAAGTAACCTATGATGGTAAGCTTTAGGTATAACTGGGTCTTTCAGAGCTTCAGTATTAGAGGTAAAATTTTTAACCTTAGCATAACACTTTTTAAGTTTAACTTGCAGGATGCTTTTAACAAGGTAATGGTCAGATCCAATTTCAGCTCCCCTATATGACCTGGTATTCCTAACAGAACTAGTCCATTTGCTGTTAATTAATATATAATCAATCATATTCTTATGCAGCCCATTAGGTGAAACCCATGTGTACTTATGTATGTCGCGGTGTTTTTAATAAGTGTTAGTTATTCTGAAACCATTGAGTTTACTTACCTGTAGGAGACGTTGCTCATTGCCATTGCAGCTACCAATACCAAAAGGGCCTATTACTCCTCCCCAAAGGTCAGAGTCAGGACCAACTTTGGCATGGAACTCACCTAGAACAAGGGTAATATCTCCTTTCTTGACAGAATTAAAAATATCCTGTAGTTGTCCGTAAAACCTATCCTTCTCATCCTCATCGGCATCCTCAGTGGGGGCATAACAGCAGATAACATTCAAGTCTTTAACGCTTGTCTGAAATTTCTCTGTAAGAAACCTTTTATTAATGCACTCATATCCTAGAAGATCATCACTAGTCACTAGAAGAGCATCACTAATAACTTGTCCGCTGAGAAGCTGACCCACGCCTTGGTGATGTTTTTTATCGTTCCTCCCTGAAAATAGAAATTTAAGATTATTTTTAAGTATCTCACCTTTACCTGTCCATCTGGTCTCTTGCAAGCCGAGAATATCTAAATTATAACGGTGGAATTCTTGTGTGAGGACATCAAGAGAAAAAGCTCTGTGCAGAATCCTGACATTCCAACTACCTATGGAGAGAAAATGGTTAGTGGGATGTTTAAAGAAACTATGTTTATTGAGAGAGAGAATGCTGACAATATCAAGCAACCCTCTAATCGCAGGCATTGGGCAAAGACCTGTTCCCCCACCACTAAAGGCTGAAGCATCTATACTGGAAGACTTCCTCCAATGTAGAATTTGACGATGCCAGTAGAAGCAAAGAGTTCATGTGCTTGCGATGACCTCTGCTCAGGATTGTCCACCAGCTGATAAACATATCCTGTGAATCTATTCACTTGGGGCTGTCAACCCACAAACAAACAGAAAACACAGCGGTAGCTTTTCCCTCCACAGAAGCCCACCAGTGCAGCAAATTCAGGATCTATAATCAAGGCTCAGAGCCATAATTCCGTTCAGGTTGGTATACATGGTCAGCACCAGGATTCTGTGTGGATGACCACTCCTCAGCAGGGGGGGGGGAAGAAAAGTAGTCACAGTAGGCCACACTAATCTGGCAGCGCTCCGCTTCCGTTCACTTCCACAAGAGAGTATCTCTTGTGAAAGGTACTAACGGTCTGCACCACAAGAAAGAATCGGACTTCTGAAATAAATGTCAGCAACAGTTTTACGTTGAACGCAAAAATCTATGTAGTGAAGAATTCAATTAGTTTTCGTGGGTTTTTATTACAGTTCTTTAATGAGTTAGTACGTCAGAAGTGGAAGAGTGTGAATGCATCAACACTGTGACCTCATGTGCCATCTTAATTCTCCAGTACATGTCTATGAAGAGGGTTAAACAGAGAACATCTGATCCAAGCAGCATTATGAGAACTATCATTACTGTACATGATTACGAAATCATAGGAACAAATAACGCAAACAGGTCAAACACTAACTCTACAATTTAAGCACACATTTAAGCATGTTTCAATAAATGTTTATATCTGTGTTTTATAAATATATATATATGTATAATCATATCTATATGTATATATATAATCAATCAGGGTTGAATAAATAATCATGGTTCATATTTTTGATTTGATTTTTACATTTCTTGTTATACATTTTCAGTATACATTAAACATTTATTATCTTTAACTTTCTTCATGAACACTCGTTAATGTGCTACTAAGGAAATGAAGATAATTATGATTGAAGCAATAAGTACCTCTGACTGTCGTAGGGATAATTCTTTTGATAGTTTCAGCTACAGATTAGGAAGTCATAAATGGGTTGTTGGGTTGTTTTACGGCAATTTTTTGCACACAATGGGCTAAATGGCCACGTCACATGGACCCCGAAGGCTCAGAGAAGGTTGGGAGAGGGGACCCACTGGAACAGCTGTTGGGAGACAGATGGTAGCCTCCCGTCAAGGCCATCCAGCGTGTTCTTTAACGTGCACAGGGTATGGCTCTCCCGCACACGGGGCCAAGGCTTAACGTCCCATCCGACGGACGGCGGCCTTTCCAAGCCCATCGGTGTCCCCTACTGACCGTGGGCAGGGCGGGGAATTTTGCGGAGATAAATCTCAACGTTGACCCAGCTGGGACTCGAACCTGGGAACTACAGATTACGAGCCTGACTCCCTACCGACTGAGCCACCCCCGCCTCAGTCATAAATGAGATCAGACTGAGTTGAGCCACAGGGAAATGCGGGTTACAATATATTTCCCATTTGCAACTGTTTCTTTTGAAAACTAGTAGGTACCTGTCAGATTATGACCTATTCTACTGGCCTTGGGATTGTATGAGTTTGTGCATAACTTCCAATAACAACAAACCTCCTAAGACTAAAATCAGGACCTAAAATGCGACAGAAAACCGTTCTCGTATCCACAATGAACAACACAGTAATATTTCAGATTGCTGAGTTTTTTTTTAAAGATTGGAATCATAGGCATATTTATGTCCTAAATATTTGTTTAGCTTTGGAGTGTCTTAATTTTCTTTATTGGGGAGAGGGGGTAACTTTTAAAATACACACTGACATTTTCTATTCCTCTCTTGTAACATATTTTCATAATATATATTGGCTATCGACCATTTTAGCACAAATTTCATATCCTAAGACTATTTGCATGGCAACACAACCGCAACTTTTCCATCCCAAATTTTTATACCTGTGATGTAAACGAATCCGCTGGACTGATCGTTTCAGTAACTGCTTTCCCCCCCAATTTAAGCCCTGACATCAGATACAATAGAATCTTATTTTATCGCCTTAGTTTTAAAATCAATAAACAGAAAAATATCTCTATTTTTTTAAGAAATGAAGAAATATCCTTCAATCCCACAAAAACCAAATTACCGATCATACAAAAGTTTTAAATTAACAATTTGTATGCTGAGGAAAGTTTATTTCCCGTAGAGATAAAATTTTTCGCTTGATATATTTCACATGAATTGTAAATTATTCCCAAAATACGAGAGTTACTTAATTTCCAAAGCGTATTTATCTATCTTATACTAATCTAATTCTGCGAAATGATAATTCACACATGATAAAGATATCATATCACGCTAACTGCCATGGCTATAGCACCAGCAAGCGAGACATCTCGAGAACAACACACCTAAGGCCAAAAGGTTTGCACATTAAATCAATAAAATTCGGGAAATATATGTAAAAATACTCACTCTATCCAGTGTTCCTGAAGCTCATCCATTTCCTTTTGCATCGAGTTGATTACTTTACTTCTAAACATCTTTATTTAAACTATAACAACTTTAACTTTACTATTAACAAGGGAGGAATATAATGCTTTAAACGAAGAAACGGAAACAAAGTCTCTTGGAATATTTTCCAATGATCATGAAATACATTTTGAAATTTCACAGAAGGCTCGAATTACTAATTCTGATTATTGTCTTTAGCAAAGGGATCCTCTCGTGACATGACGTCTTAATCAGTCTTTTAAGTTTCTTTTTGTATTTACAAGCGCATATAATACAATTAATAATACTTTGGACCCAGAAAACTAAGTAAATTGTCTCTAAATAATTAACTGTGACATTATGTAATATACAATGGCATATGTTCAGTGAAACATCAGTTTTTATAACAAAACTAGAAGAACACATATCGTCACTCACAAATATGAAATCTTGGTTTCAAATGATGATATGAAATCTTTGCTTTTTTTTGTTTTTTGAAATATACTTTTACATTTATCGGCTTTTGCACTCTTTAAAAATTTTAATTCAAACTAATTAAATACTGGGAAAACGCAAAAAGCAATATGTTTTTAAAATTCATGTAGCATAAGAATATTTTTCTTTTATCTATTGAAATGAAAAAAATATTGCTTTTCTCATAATCTCTGAGAAAATAGAAGCAGATTTTTGCTTTTAGTGAAATATTTCTTCACCCTCTATCAACGCAATTTCAGATTTGTACTGTAAACATATCACTTGTAATATTCGCTAAAAGTTTCATTTTTTCCATATTTAGTGCCCTCTGACGATGTAAATTGAAATTTCCTAAAGTTTTAAAAAATGTGATTCATAATATTTCTTTACTACCTATCCAACTGAAAAAGGATTTTCTAATTACCTCTTAAAACAAAAAAAGCTGCCCCCCCTTATGATAAGGGGGTAACTTATTGTCATAAATGTAAACCTCGTGATCACCACTTACCACCAACAAAATCAAAATTTCGCGTAATAATGCATCGCTTGCAAAATTCGTTTAAAAGTGTGCAATTTCGTATTTTTTAACACCTTTGTATCTCTTAAGAGAAATTGCTTTTTCCCACCCACCCTGGGTTAAGAATACAACTCATTGTGCCAATGCAAGCTTCATAACCTCCACATTCCTTGCCTTCTACACACATCTCGTCTTGAATATTCTAGTATTTATATATATAAACTCATTCATTTAGTATTTAGGCCATAATCTGAATGTAGTTAATGCTTGAGAAGAATATTTATTTATTCCTTTATTTTAATACAAACGTACAGTGTTTTCAACATTAAATAACAAGTAGAATAATTAATTGTTTTTTCTAGATGTATTAAAATGTTGCTTTTTGAGGTAATTTACTAAATATTATGTTTGTATTAGTTGCATCACTTTAGAACATATCCTCAAAATTACTTCATTCATATCTAGTGGATCCCTTCCACTGGTTTCTAAATAATAATGTGTACATTATTGATGTCCGTGAAATATCTCTTGAAAAGCTACCACTAAGATTTCAAATTTTTATTATATACATATTATTTTTAAAACTCATTAACAGCTGTGCAGTTTCCACACTTAGTTATCGGTAAAGATAATATATATATCAAAACTACATAAGAATTTGAAAAATGCGAATTATAATCTTTCATTAGTATAATGCAGAAATGTTTAATTAGAGTTTTCTAATTATCACTTTCATTGTTTCCAATGGAAACTTCATGACGTTCACATTCCACCACCAAAATTTGAAATTTCTCTCATTAATATATCGTTGTAATATTCGTTTTAAATTTTGGAATTTTCAAAGTTTTAACCGTTAGAGGGCGCAGTTATAGTGTTCGAAAGATTCCGAAAGTGTCAATCATAATATTTTATCAATTCTTATCTAACCCAAGAAAGAATTTTTCATTTATCTCTAAATACGAACAATTATATGTTAAAACAATAAAATGTGTTTACCCATTCTTATGGGTCTAAGGGGTCAACTTATTGTTGGCAATAAAAATTCCGTGACCTTCACATTCCACCACCAAAATTTCAGATTTTTAACATAACTACATCGTTTGCAATATTCGTTTAAAATTTTGGAATTTTCAAATTTTTACACCGCTAGAGGGCTAATAATAGCTTTAGAGAGATTCCGAAAATGCATATCGTAATATTTCATCAATACCTATCCAACAGAAAAAGAATTTTTAATTTATCTCTGTTAGCAAAAACGTTCTATGCGTAACAGACGGACAGAGAGGCAGCAGACAAAGCGGAACTATTATCTCGTTTTCAAAGAAAACGAGATAAAAAAGAGACATCAATTTAATTACTGCACTGAGAACTAGTTAAGAGTTTCCCAATAAAATTTTATTTAAACTTAAAGATCCTAGAATCTCCTATTTCTGAAGAATATCAGTTATTACATGCACACATTATTTTACATTGTTCTAAATGTAATAATTAAAAATTAACCCTTATCAAATCCTCTAATGTTAAAAAAATAATGAAACTTAAAATTCAAAAAATTAAACATTCTGTTTATCAAATTTTAAAAATTTTTATCAAACAACACAATCTCTAAAATTATTTATAAACTATACAGCTATTGAACTCTTCCTGAGAGAAAGCTACCACTCCCGATATAGAGTTAGCATTTTTATTGAAACCGGAAATGACGTCATCTATGTGAAGCTATAATTATTTCTGCTTCACTTAAACCGGAAGTTACGTCACCTATGTGAATTTATAGTTATATCTACAATACTCATACTGAACCGGAAATTAATACCCTTTTGCAAATTTAAGAATGTAATTCACTTTTAATTATTTGTGTCTTAGTCTTACTAGGTGAATCTACTTAATAAGACATTTCATTTCAAAATGTAGAAAATTTTGAATTAAGATATATTTTATTTAGAGCATTAATAGTGGGTTTACAATCCGTTAATATTATCAAATATTTTTAATGTTGGGTAGCAACAGTTGATAGCAGCTTCAAATTTCTAGCATAAATGTATAATTTGAATGAAAATCTTGAATTACATTAATAATTAATTAATAATTATATTAAAAATTTGAAAGCACAATACAGGGTAGGAGCGTACACAAGACACCATTGAACCTTGTACAATGGCGCACACAGTTCGCAACGCAGCTAGGATTACAAATGTTCAATGTGACGGCCGTCATTCATGAGAATGGTTGTCAGACGTGGCACGACACTCTGCACAGCATTGAAGAGGGTTTCAGCTGTAATTCTTGTCACATGATGGCGAATAGCTTCTTTCAACATGGCCAATGACGTCGACTGACCGCTGTACACAGCGCCACCTGTCGGTGACAAATGTAACTATTCTGGCAATAAAATTTTTCGTTATTAAAAAAAATGTCTTTCTCTGCATTTCTGTGAAAACCGCATCGCAATACTGTCTATACTTTTCCAATTATTGCATGTTTACTTTTTCTGTTACTTTTGGATCACCCGGAATATATATATTTTTGTACACCATGTATTAAAAGATATATATATTTCCTTTCCTGTTGACTCAAATATTACGGAGAAGCAGTGGGTACAAGTTTAATCATCTTTAATGATGCATAATCACACATAATAAAATAGAGTGAACATAACCTATAATTCCTGTACAGTTCTTCTGCTGATTTGGTAGCTAAACCAGGCACTCCTCCAGCTGCACCCATTACTGAAACTAAAAGTATAGAGGAAATTTATTTATTTTGTGAAATGGTTGACATTATAGATAATTTTGAAGATGGACCAACCTACACCCAATTGACAATATTAGAAGTCTGAAATTAAAATAATATTTAAGCTGATTATGTCACGGCCAGCATTTTAAAACTATTAGAGATGGGTGAAATGAGTTCCTTTAAATGCATACACACACACACATTTCTTGCAATAAGTACAATTACTTGTTTCATAATTTGATACTAAAAATCAAATTATTAGTTTGGTGACTTCAGAATTGACTGAATGAACCATAATCTCGAACCCATATCAATAACTTTTTTAACTGAAATACTGTAACTGAAGACGATATATGATAAGTTTAACATATAAAGGCAATTTAACTGAAATACCATCTGTAATTTAATTTGCTCTTACACTTAAAAATTACGAAATAGATGGATTGAGAACCAAAATTTACATATTTTTCCAATGGTAAATCTTATTACATGGCGAAAATGAAATGCATACACTAATGCTAAAATATTTTTAATTTGACTCTATAAAAATATATATCCCCCCTCAAGCATATGTTTGCCACATAGTTTATACGCTGTAGTACTTCTTTGGTAGAGAGTCTGTGAAGAAGGCAAGACCTCAGCAGAAAGACAACACAAATATCGATTACCTAGGGATCGAACCCAGCTTCCTTTGTCTATACAGGGTGAATCTGAAAAAGTGGGCAAAACTTTACGGGGTGGTAGAACGCAGCTATACGAGCAATATTCGTCATAGAATGTATGGGCGGAACGCAAACGGCGAGCCGCTAGGTGGCGTTGGAAATGGTATAAAAGGGTCGGTCCTCGCACCCAATGGCATTGCTACCGTGGATTGCCGAGAGGATGGCTGGTTATACTAACCACGAAATGGCGGATATGCACTTTGTGTACGGAAAAGCCTAATCTACGAGTGCCCCATTGAAACCGATATGGATCTAGTCGCCAGGATCGCCGTTGTTGCCGGCGATATTCGGAAAATGCCTGGTGTCTTCGCAAATGTGCGTCGGTCCCTATCCCGCAGGTGTGAAGCCTGCATTACAGCTGGCGGCAGCTCTTTTGAGCAATTTCTTTGAGCATGTACCTCAATTACATTCCTGTTAATAAAATGTTTTCTGAAGTATCTCCTCTCCTTCTTGTGTTCATTCTTTAAATGTGACAGTGGAAAACTACCTTTTAACTTCTCACCGCTTGCGTTCCGACCTTACATTCTATGACGAATATTGCTCGTATAGCTGCGTTCTACCACCCCGTAAAGTTTTGCCCACTTTTTCAGATTCACCCTGTATGTGTATATGTATCTAAAAATGCTTTACAGATCCAACTATATTTTATAAACAAATATAGCTCACACATTACATTACGATTAATCAAAGAATTTTAAGGATAATACACATACAGTTCCACTTCTTTTGGAAACCTGAAAAGTTGTCTGTTGGGATAATTTTTTCTGTTAGTGCCGCAATAAATGCATCGATCTCTGTTCTTTCGTTTCCTTGTATTAAGGATGTTTATTTTTAATTAGAGAAACTTATTTAATATTTATAATACATATTTATAACATAAATGAATGAAAATTAAATTTATGGATTTTTATTAGATCTCTGTGACTGCTTCAAGGGTAAATTCAGTGTTATTTAATTCCAATCATTCATAATTGTCTATTAGAAAATAAACATTATACAAACTCTAATATGTATGTTCTTATTCTTTTGTGAAATGCTGGAAAACAATACTTATTACAGTTTTAAAACCATTTTTAGGTAAATTCTTATGACTCATTACTGTTTTGAAATATTACAGCTTCACTATTTAAATACTGATGAAACGTTGCTTAAATTCGAGATTAAAGCAGATTTCATTATTATCTTAGATTAATCTGCAGTAAAATACATATTTTACAATTTTTAGAGTTCCGATTTTATATTCCAATTGACTTTGGAATTTCTCTAAATTTTGGAAGGGCGGTGTAAACTTATACATTCCCTGCATATACTTATTCCTTTCCCTGTAATCCTCTATTACAGTAGTTCTCAACCTTTTATGCTTCTCGTACCCCCTGGAAATGTGTATGTAACTGGCGTACCCCTTGTATAGATAGATAAAACTATAGTTACAGTATAATAATGGGAATAAAATAAAACATATATATTGTTACTAGATCTAGCTACTTTTGAGCTCTCACGGCGTACCCCAAAAATTTTTACCGCGTACCCCACGTTGAGAACCCCTGCTCTATTAGGCACACGATATGTCCAGGATAAATATTAGGCATTGACTGCACAAATGTAAATAGTACTATATTCAGATACAAGAATAAGCCGCCTTATTCTATACTACCATAAATGAAATAATCAGTAAATGTTTACGAAGTTACAAATATTATATAACTGTGCTTGAATCAGTATTGGTTACACTTAATAAACATAAGAACAGAATAAGTTACACATAACTATTGTACATACAACATAATTTAAGAAAACAATGAAGTAGAATTAGCAAGAAAAAGCACATTGAAATCACAGGACATCGCCATCTTTGATTTTTCGGTACAACCGATACTTGCACCAGATTGAATTTAATATATATATAAACAGACTTACCTCGGAAATAATGGTCCATTACCATCATCGAGAGAAGACTCGTTCGATATATCCGTACCAAAAATCGCAATGTTCTTTATTAACTGATTGGGATAATTACTCTACTTGTGATACACTAACAACCAACTCTTCGGCACTCTGAACTCTAACAGCGAATGATAGCCTGTCCTCTATTGTCCTCGTGGTACAGTCGCTCAAAAAAGTATCCAAACGCTATGGTTGATTTCAAAATTCAGAAGAAATATCTAGCAACGATTTTTTTTAGAAATTAGTAAACTGGCAGCCTTCGAATACGTACATGAAGGTTGCCAGATCATTAATTTCTAAAAAAAATCGTTTCCAGATATTTTTTCTGAATTCTGTAATCAACCGAGCGTTCGGATACTTTTTTGAGCGACTGTACACCAACACACAACGATCTATGATGGCGTTAGTTACGTGTTTGCGAGCCTTACCTTCTTTATCAGTTTAATATTCTTTGGTGGAGATGCGAAATCAACAATCAGAATGAGTGTTGCTTATGAACGGAGAAGTCACGTTAGCTTAGTACGTCAAAGTGACATAGCTCTTTCTCTTAAACCCTAAAGGAGCATGGTTGGGTTCTGTGTAAGCCAGTTATGTAGGCAAGGATTATGATATCCTTTCGCCGAGTTTTGAGGTCTGTAAAGCGATTTCTGTATGGGAAAGTTCAGGTTTCCATCTCATTATATGAATGCCTGCAAAAGCAAGGCAGCATTCAAATTTTATTAAGCTGGTTGGAGAAAATCTCTAAGAAACATCAATAAAACCATTTCATCCAACGAAGTGTTGAGCGCAGCTAAGAATGGAGAACATTCCCAAGAATGGAGACCCCACAGAATGGAGAACATTCCCATAAATATATATATATATGGGTGAATGTAAATAAACAGTGTGTCATTCTCTACTCAGTGCATTATAAATAAAAAAATAAATAAATACCCCCTCAAGCAGCTGCTTGCCACAGAGAGGTCTGACAGGAGCCTGTCAGTTTATATGCCATAGTAGAAGCTCTGAGAAGATGGCAGGACCTCAGCAGAAAAACCCACATACATCCATGCCTTACCCGGGGCTGGAACCCAGGTCCCTTAAATCAGCAGCCAAGCGCGCTAACCACTCGGCATTAGACAAGTATTTCTTTCGTCGAAGGCACAGCACGTCTGATGTACACTTAAATACAGGTGTAAAAACCCGCGAATATGCGATTTCACCCACAGTAACGGGTAAGGATTAATTATTTGGAGTAGTTAATTAACAGAGAAATTTAAAGGAAGTTCGGGAGTGGATCACCACTCGTCTACGACATGACAGAGGCCCTCTTTGAGGGTGTGGCCTCCGGCCATTATGTTAATTCGGCTTTGACCACATTGAATCATCAAGCCTGGAACAAGGGCCACAGAAATAAGAATTGCATGATAGATAAACTTTTCATTCATTTTACTCCGTGAAATAGGAACAATAGATTTAATAGAGTTTTATCATCATAATCATAATGTTATAGATTCTGAGCGTACACAAATATTTTCGCTTTGTTAAAAGAAATGAAAGTCGAATGAAATCACCCTTGGGGTCTCATGTTGCACTTAAAATACAAGCTGGGGATCACTGATGCGGAGTATTACTTCGAATAATAATAAAAATATCATTAAAGTTGCCTAACAAACCATAATTCTTGTGATGTGAAATGGAACTAATTTATACCAGGACTAGCGATAAATATCGAAAAGCAAAATGTTGACACAGCAAAAGGAGACTCATCTTCAGGCAGTCGAGAAGCAACAGCCTGCTTTTCGACTGCCTGGAGATCTACCGACCCTCCGGGGTCAAGGTCAGCCCTTGTGGCTCGATCGTTTCTACCCAGTACTGGGGGAAGTACTAACTTGTTCTACTGAGTTATACAGATATCTTGAGGCTTAGCGTACTGCTCTGCCAAAGGAAGTTTACCCCTAAAATGTTCAATGAAGATTTCATCCAAGGAAGCATTTGCAAAGTGTTTTCACTGCAGCGAAAACTTCGCGGAAAGCGGAGCATTGTTCGTTCATCATAATGCATATGATTAACATAATAAATGAGTTGATAACAAGGAATGGATAGTGAGAGGAATGAACGCATGACAAAGAGGAAGCTCGGAAAAATCTGCTTTTGAAAACGCTATCTTCAGTTCAGCGAGTAATTTAAAAGTGAAATAGAGTTTGGGAAGTGCCATCACATGGGCTTTAAATCCAGCTCGTTATTATTCCGAAGAGTTTTGAAAGGTACAATTATCTTCAAATGGATCATAAAGAGCTTGTCGTAAAAATCGAAGCCTTAGTAATCCGATTACACTTTATAGCGAGTAAAGACTGAATTGCGAGCTTTTTTTTTAATTTGGTGAAATATGAATAACGTATCTGAAGGAGCTGGTTTCTACTGAAAAATGATGCTATTTAAAATGAAGGGAGGGGAAAAGAAAAACATACCTGTTATTTACACAAAATCTCAGATCATGATGTTTCAATGTTGGTAAACATTCCTAGAAATATTTATAATTTAGCTTCATTAAAAATGTAAAGAATAACACGTAGAGAATTTAAGTAATTGCAGAGAACACTTGAAATTCTAGCAATAGTTTGTTTCTGATTTTTTTGCTTATAAGGTAAGAGCAATGCGATAAAAAAAGAAGTATCGAACAAAATGGAATATAAGGAAATGGAAGACAAAAAATCACTTCAGGCAGCCTATTCGTCTTTGAAAGGAACCTCTAAGTATAATATACCACAGAGAATAAACAGTGCGATATCTCAATTAAACACACACACATATAGCATTAGAAATTTGATATGACGCTTTTAATAGTTTTCCAACTTAGTAGACTGAAATTTGCAGGTTCGGATGATAACTGTGAGAGTTCACTTCCATCACTCACACGTGGATGTGAAAAACATATATAACCGAGCTTGGAAAAGCAGACCTTTATCGAATAGTATGCAAACTGTAGCTATGCGCACAAATGCCACAACCTGTGCACATTAAAGAACACTCTTTATGGCTTTAAGGAAGACTCCCACCATAACTTAACGATTGTATAGTAGATTATTTAACCTTTTCCTGAGCTCTGGAGTCCATGTCACTCGGAAAATTAGACCATTGTGAGGAAAAATGTCCCATTGAAGTATTAAGCAACCTTTAACGCACCAGGTTCATACATGTTGCACATGGGCATTTCGATATTCGAAGCATGCACCATCCCCATTTGTCTATATGAGGGGTTCTCAACGTGGGATACGCGGTAAAAGTTTTTTGGGTACGCGGTGAAAGTTTTTGGGGTACTCCGTGAGAAATCAAAAGTCGCTAGATATAGTAACAAGTCCATTTCACTGATTACCCAGTAAAATGTTTATAATTTTATAAGATTTGTTAAAATGTTTATGTAATTCCTATATACATGTTTTATTTTATTCCTATATACATGTTTTATTTTATTCCTATATACATGTTTTATTTTAACTATTACTATGGTTTTATCTATCTATACAAGAGGTACGCCAGTTACATATACATTTCCAGGGGGTACGTGGAGCATAAAAGGTTGAGAACCACTGATATATATGTTTTATTCCCATTGTTATACTATAACTATAGATTTATTTATCTATACAAGAGGTACGCCAGTTACATATACATTTGCAGGGAGTACGTGAAGCATAAAAGGTTGAGAACCACTGATATACATGTTTTATTTTATTCCCATTGTTATACTATAACTATAGTTTTATCTATCTATACAAGAGGTACGCCAGTTACATATACATTTCCAGGGGGTACGTGAAGCATAAAAGGTTGAGAACCACTGATATATATCTTTTATTCCCATTGTTATACTATAACTATAGTTTTATTTATCTATACAAGAGGTACGCCAGTTACTTATACATTTCCAGGGGGTACGTGAAGCATAAAAGGTTGAGAACCACATATATATATGTTTTATTTTATTCCCATTGTTATACTATAACTATAGTTTTATCTATCTATACAAGAGGTACGCCAGTTACATATACATTTCCAGGGGGTACGTGGAGCATAAAAGGTTGAGAACCACTGATATATATGTTTTATTTTATTCCCATGTAATACTATAACTATAGTTTTATCTATCTATACAAGAGGTACGCCAGTTACATATACATTTCCAGGGGGTACGTGAAGCAAAAAGGTTGAGAACCACTGATATATATGTTTTATTTTATTCCCATTGTTATACTAAAACTATAGTTTTATCTATCTATACAAGGGGTACGCCAGTTACATGCACATTTACAGGGGTTACGTGAAGCATAAAAGGTTGAGAACCACTGATATATATGTTTTATTCCCATTGTTATACTATAACTATAGTTTTATTTATCTATACAAGAGGTACGCCAGTTACATATACATTTCCAGGGGGTACGGGAAGCATAAAAGGTTGAGAACCACATATATATATGTTTTATTTTATTCCAATTGTTATACTAAAACTATAGTTTTATCTATCTATACAAGAGGTACGCCAGTTACATATACATTTCCAGGGGGTACGTGAAGCATAAAAGGTTGAGAACCACTGATATGTATGTTTTATTCCCATTGTTATACTCTAACTATAGTTTTATTTATCTATACAAGAGGTACGCCAGTTACTTATACATTTCCAGGGGGTACGTGAAGCATAAAAGGTTGAGAACCACATATATATATGTTTTATTTTATTCCCATTGTTATACTATAACTATAGTTTTATCTATCTATACAAGAGGTACGCCAGTTACATATACATTTCCAGGGGGTACGTGAAGCATAAAAGGTTGAGAACCACATATATATATGTTTTATTTTATTCCCATTGTTATACTATAACTATAGTTTTATCTATCTATACAAGAGGTACGCCAGTTACATATACATTTCCAGGGGGTACGTGGAGCATAAAAGGTTGAGAACCACTGATATATATGTTTTATTTTATTCCCATGTAATACTATAACTATAGTTTTATCTATCTATACAAGAGGTACGCCAGTTACATATACATTTCCAGGGGGTACGTGAAGCAAAAAGGTTGAGAACCACTGATATATATGTTTTATTTTATTCCCATTGTTATACTATAACTATAGTTTTATCTATCTATACAAGGGGTACGCCAGTTACATGCACATTTACAGGGGTTACGTGAAGCATAAAAGGTTGAGAACCACTGATATATATGTTTTATTCCCATTGTTATACTATAACTATAGTTTTATTTATCTATACAAGAGGTACGCCAGTTACATATACATTTCCAGGGGGTACGGGAAGCATAAAAGGTTGAGAACCACATATATATATGTTTTATTTTATTCCAATTGTTATACTAAAACTATAGTTTTATCTATCTATACAAGAGGTACGCCAGTTACATATACATTTCCAGGGGGTACGTGAAGCATAAAAGGTTGAGAACCACTGATATGTATGTTTTATTATATTCCCATTGTTATACTATAACTATAGTTTTATCTATCTATACAAGAGGTACGCCAGTTACATATACATTTCCAGGGGGTACGTGAAGCATAAAAGGTTTAGAACCACTGATATATATCTTTTATTCCCATTGTTATACTATAACTATAGTTTTATCTATCTATACAAGAGGTACGCCAGTTACATATACATTTCCACGGAGTACGTGAAGCATAAAAGATTAAGAACCACTGATATATATGTTTTATTTTATTCCCATTGTTATACTATAACTATAGTTTTATCTATCTATACAAGAGGTACGCCAGTTACATGTACATTTCCAGGGGGTACGTGAAGCATAAAAGGTTGAGAACAACTGATATATATGTTTTATTTTATTCCCATTGTTATACTATAAATATAGTTTTATCTATCTATACAAGAGGTACGCCAGTTACATGTACATTTCCAGGGGGTACGTGAAGCGTAAAAGGTTGAGAACCACTGATATATACGTTTTATTTTATTCCCATTGTTATACTATAACTATAGTTTTATCTATCTATACAAGAGGTACGCCAGTTACATATACGTTTCCAGGGGGTACGTGAAGCATAAAAGGTTGAGAACCACTGATATACATGTTTTATTTTATTCCCATTGTTATACTATAACTATAGTTTTATCTATCTATACAAGAGGTACGCCAGTTACATATGCATTTCCAGGGGGTACGTGAAGCATAAAAGGTTGAGAACCACTGATATATATCTTTTATTCCCATTGTTATACTATAATTATAGTTTTATTTATCTATACAAGAGGTACGCCAGTTACATATACATTTCCAGGCGGTACGTGAAGCATAAAAGGTTGAGAACCACATATATATATGTTTTATTTTATTCCCATTGTTATACTATAACTATAGTTTTATCTATCTATACAAGAGGTACGCCAGTTACATATACATTTCCAGGGGGTACGTGGAGCATAAAAGGTTGAGAACAACTGATATATATGTTTTATTTTATTCCCATGTAATACTATAACTATAGTTTTATCTATCTATACAAGAGGTACGCCAGTTACATATACATTTCCAGGGGGTACGTGAAGCATAAAAGGTTGAGAACCACTGATATATATGTTTTATTTTATTCCCATTGTTATACTATAACTATAGTTTTATCTATCTATACAAGGGGAACGCCAGTTACATGCACATTTCCAGGGGGTACGTGAAGCATAAAAGGTTGAGAACCACTGATATACATGTTTTATTTTATTCCTATATACATGTTTTATTTTAACTATTACTATAGTTTTATCTATCTATACAAGAGGTACGCCAGTTACATATACATTTGCAGGGGGTACGTGAAGCATAAAAGGTTGAGAACCACTGATATATATGTTTTATTTTATTCCCATTGTTATACTATAACTATAGTTTTATCTATCTATACAAGGGGTACGCCAGTTACATGCACATTTCCAGGGGGTACGTGAAGCATAAAAGGTTGAGAACCACTGATATATATGTTTTATTTTATTCCCATTGTTAAACTATTACTATAGTTTTATCTATCTATACAAGAGGTACGCCAGTTACATACACATTTCCAGGGGGTACGTGAAGCATAAAAGGTTGAGAACCACTGATATATATGTTTTATTCCCATTTTTACACTATAACTATAGTTTTATTTATCTATACAAGAGGTACGCCAGTTACATATACATTTCCAGGGGGTACGTGAAGCATAAAAGGTTGAGAACCACATATATATATGTTTTATTTTATTCCCATTGTTATACTATAACTATAGTTTTATCTATCTATACAAGAGGTACGCCAGTTACATATACATTTCCAGGGGGTACGTGGAGCATAAAAGGTTGAGAACAACTGATATATATGTTTTATTTTATTCCCATGTAATACTATAACTATAGTTTTATCTATCTATACAAGAGGTACGCCAGTTACATATACATTGCCAGGGGGTACGTGAAGCATAAAAGGTTGAGAACCACTGATATATATGTTTTATTTTATTCCCATTGTTATACTATAACTATAGTTTTATCTATCTATACAAGGGGAACGCCAGTTACATGCACATTTCCAGGGGGTACGTGAAGCATAAAAGGTTGAGAACCACTGATATACATGTTTTATTTTATTCCTATATACATGTTTTATTTTAACTATTACTATAGTTTTATCTATCTATACAAGAGGTACGCCAGTTACATATACATTTGCAGGGGGTACGTGAAGCATAAAAGGTTGAGAACCACTGATATATATGTTTTATTTTATTCCCATTGTTATACTATAACTATAGTTTTATCTATCTATACAAGGGGTACGCCAGTTACATGCACATTTCCAGGGGGTACGTGAAGCATAAAAGGTTGAGAACCACTGATATATATGTTTTATTTTATTCCCATTGTTAAACTATTACTATAGTTTTATCTATCTATACAAGAGGTACGCCAGTTACATACACATTTCCAGGGGGTACGTGAAGCATAAAAGGTTGAGAACCACTGATATATATGTTTTATTCCCATTTTTACACTATAACTATAGTTTTATTTATCTATACAAGAGGTACGCCAGTTACATATACATTTCCAGGGGGTACGTGAAGCATAAAAGGTTGAGAACCACATATATATATGTTTTATTTTATTCCCATTGTTATACTATAACTATAGTTTTATCTATCTATACAAGAGGTACGCCAGTTACATATACATTTCCAGGGGGTACGTGGAGCATAAAAGGTTGAGAACAACTGATATATATGTTTTATTTTATTCCCATGTAATACTATAACTATAGTTTTATCTATCTATACAAGAGGTACGCCAGTTACATATACATTGCCAGGGGGTACGTGAAGCATAAAAGGTTGAGAACCACTGATATATATGTTTTATTTTATTCCCATTGTTATACTATAACTATAGTTTTATCTATCTATACAAGGGGAACGCCAGTTACATGCACATTTCCAGGGGGTACGTGAAGCATAAAAGGTTGAGAACCACTGATATACATGTTTTATTTTATTCCTATATACATGTTTTATTTTAACTATTACTATAATTTTATCTATCTATACAAGAGGTACGCCAGTTACATATACATTTGCAGGGGGTACGTGAAGCATAAAAGGTTGAGAACCACTGATATATATGTTTTATTTTATTCCCATTGTTATACTATAACTATAGTTTTATCTATCTATACAAGAGGTACGCCAGTTACATGCACATTTCCAGGGGGTACGTGAAGCATAAAAGGTTGAGAACCACTGATATATATGTTTTATTTTATTCCCATTGTTAAACTATTACTATAGTTTTATCTATCTATACAAGAGGTACGCCAGTTACATATACATTTCCAGAGGGTACGGGAAGCATAAAAGGTTGAGAACCACATATATATATATATGTTTTATTTTATTCCAATTGTTATACTATAACTATAGTTTTATCTATCTATACAAGAGGTACGCCAGTTACATATAAATTTCCAGGGGGTACGTGAAGCATAAAAGGTTGAGAACCACTGATATATATGTTTTATTCGCATTGTTACACTATAACTATAGTTTTATTTATCTATACAAGAGGTACGCCAGTTACATATACATTTCCAGGGGGTACGGGAAGCATAAAAGGTTGAGAACCACATATATATATATATGTTTTATTTTATTCCAATTGTTATACTATAACTATAGTTTTATCTATCTATACAAGAGGTACGCCAGTTACATATAAATTTCCAGGGGGTACGTGAAGCATAAAAGGTTGAGAACCACTGATATATATGTTTTATTTTATTCCTATGTAATACTATAACTATAGTTTTATCTATCTATACAAGAGGTACGCCAGTTACATATACATTTCCAGGGGGTATGTGAAGCATAAAAGGTTGAGAACCACTGATATGTATGTTTTATTTTATTCCCATTGTTATACTATAACTATAGTTTTATCTATCTATACAAGAGGTACGCCAGTTACATATACATTTCCAGGGGGTACGTGAAGCATAAAAGGTTGAGAAACACTGATATACATGTTTTATTTTATTCCCATTGTTATATTATAACTATAGTTTTATCTATCTATACAAGAGGTACGCCAGTTACATATACGTTTCCAGGGGGTACGTGAAGCATAAAAGGTTGAGAACCACTGATATATATGTTATATTTTATTCCAATTGTTATACTATAACTATAGTTTTATCTATCTATACAAGGGGTACGCCAGTTACATACACATTTCCAGGGGGTACGTGAAGCATAAAAGGTTGAGAACCATTGTTCTGAACGATCGTTATATGATGGAATTAAATGCACTGATTTTCATAAATTAAGGAAAATCCCTACGTTAACCCTTTGGATACCAAGCTGTTAATAAATACTAAGCTACTACAATTGAAATTAAAAAATTCAAATATTTCCCCTTCTTAAAAGTGAAGCTGTCGTGTCCCTCTAAATTATTTTCATATTTATTGTTATTGTATTTATCTACGATATAAGCTTATATATAAAATATATAACGGGGATGCCATAAATGACTTTAAGGCATCTCCGTCACTAGCCGGAGAGATAAGGTTTGAGTGACCGAGAGGAACGACGGTGAGACAAAGAAAATTAAGGGTAAAGAAGGAAATGTTCCATAGATGGAATGTAAAATGAACGACTGCAGCGCCGTTCTCGGTAGAGCATGCAACGTGCTTGGTAGAAAAGCCGATATCCAGGCAATGCTATTCCATTCACTATATTCGAAACTAGCAAGTAATAGTAAAAATCTTATTCGTATATTACTTTAAAAAAAATCAAACTGAAATAAGTTATTAATTAGTTATTGAGGAACTTAAATTTAATCTTATTAATTATATTCATTAATATATTATAAAAATTATATTTTATTCAGATGAAACCAGAAGAAAACTTTTATTTTTGTCATTTTCAGTAAAGTCTTTTACTAGATGTAATTCGTTTTCTATGCAAAAAAATCTAAAGATAGAAATTTAAATGTACTGCAAAAAGTATAAAAATACCATTGTTTTCATACTATTCTATAAAAAAAATTATCTTACTTTATTTCTGTCGAACTTCCCAAATAATATTCCGATGTTTACGTTTTCCTTGAATACAAGTGACCAAAAAATTGTTTTTTTTTTCTTTGTTGGTTGAAAATTGTCATTTAATGTTGGAGGCTTTCCTGGAAACCTGAATTTAACGGGCAATTAACAGGAAATTTAATTGGAAAATACAAAGAACTGGTATCTACTTTGTAGTTTGCGTTCAACCATGCACATTATCTTTAGAGTAATTCCCTGGATCTATGCATATTAATACTTTTTAAGTTCCAGATTTTTTTTGCATACAACCGCTGTCATTAAAAAAACTATTAAATAATCGAATTATTCTATTCTATTATTTACTAGTATTTCACTTATATTAAAAATCAACAAACGAAATTACGTTTTAAAGCTGAATTATTAATAAAAATCACAGAATGTAAAATTTAGCATTAATGTAATTTTTTTACGAAAATTTCAATCCCACAGCAGTGACAGCTAACCATTAGGAGTTGTTATTCCAAATATTTTTAGTTTCACAGTAGCAAAATAACATATATTCTAGAATTTTGTTTTTAGGCGTAGATGGCAGGATATGATTTTGTCGTATTTCCTTCGGTTTTGCTCACAACCACAGAAAATGCCCTTACAGCTGCTTGACCACTTACACTTTAGTGGTTATAAGAAGCATATTATTGTTAATAATGTTTCCACTTCATGTTAATATTGAACAGCACTACACACAAAACAAATTTTAAATCGCATTTTTATTTAGGTGTAAAATTCAGTTACTATTAAGTGTAAAATTTATGTGATACATGAGACGGCAAATTTGGAATTAATCCCAAGGTTGCCGATAATGTCAGCAACCATCCTTGAAGACATGGAAAGTGAATCTTTTTGTCCCCGGTCTGAAACTGAATGCTGCAGATGACTCAATGAAAGTTTTCCACGAACTCAAGCGTCCAAAGTTTGCTATCAATGCTGAGATTTTGTTCTGTGTTTAAATATGCTACTATTCAAAATGTCAAACAGATTATTTGTGATGGAACAAAAATCAGCAATATGGCTAGCACTGCCTGGCAGATGCTTTAATACACTTAAATAGCATAAGGCAGTGGCTACTGATTGTCTGAAAACTTGAGATGCAAGGCAGTGGCGACTCGTAGCTAAAATTAGTGGGGGTGCTGCTCCAGAAAATTTTTACCCTTTGTTTTAAAATTGTGTAAAACGAAACAAACATGTATAAAAAGAAAATTTTTTCAGAAACTTGATAAAATCCTAAAAGAACAAAATCAAACATTTTTTACTTACTTTAACCTTAATTGTTACAGTTCGAGCTTAATCTATTCATTTAAAAATGAAATCCATTCTTCTTGTTTTAATTTGCGCGAAAAAAAATGAATCAAATAGAATAGCTGGAAGCAGGATAATAATCTAATTCTACACTTTATCACATTCAAAAATATGGTACACGGTTTTTAAGCACAACGCACGCGGAGTAAAAAAAAAACTACCTTCAATCAGCACGCCAGGGTTGGCACTGCGGGAACGACGGCGCTCTCTCTCCCTTGCAGCCTCGCGTGTAGTTTGACTGTTGTGCGCATGCGCACAACAGTCAAATACCTCGCCGCTAGTACTGTGAAGCGCACAGTTCCATACAAAGATTTTTGTATCTTTTTCAAAAACTGGGGGATGGCTACTGACCTTAAGCTTAAGGATTATATATTGTACAAGTATAAAGAAAGAATTAAAGAAAAAATTACTCATTATATTAAATGTTATCGATAATATCAAGTTGCAATTGGGGGTGCTGCAGTTCCACAGTGCCTATACGCGAGCCGCCACTGATGCAAGGTTTACTCGCATTACACTCAAGCCATCGATAATAACATGTTTTTTTGTTAGTTTGAGCACAATATGGTGTGGCAGCAGTGCCGGCTCAAGGTACCGGCAACTCGGGCAGTTGCCCGGGCGCGTAGTGTGCTTAGGGGCGCCATCAAAGATTTTCCAAAAAAAAGAAAAAGTGAAAATAATAAATATTTTTTTCAATCTGACGTTTTTAAGATTGAAAAACAGCAGGTGATGTGTATATATGTAGAGAGAGAGTGTGAGTGTCACTTTTAACGACACGCAAAGATGCTCGGTTGTCAAATCTCTAGTGTAAGTTCACGCGGAGTTTATTATTGATATTGGCGTTACTGTACGATACGTTTTTACACTAGAAAGGCAGCAAAGTATCTGTTCAGTATCTTCTCAGACGTCAAAGTGACAACTGTCAGTTTTTCTTTTGCTTCTGAGATTGTTCTTGTGTTTTTGGTTTCTGCCATTTATAATGATATACCGTAGTGTTTTTATTTGTTTTCTTTAGACATTTTCGATTTATTTTATTTTTTACTACTCCTAAAATTAGGTAATGCCTCCAAAAATGTTATCCGGCTATGAAAACAGAAAAGGACGTCTTCAACAAGAAGAAGCAGTCAAGAAACACCCAAAGGTATCAAGTTTTTTCAGTCCTAAGTCAAACAGTGGGAACAATGCAGGCTCAACTTCTTCAGCTACATATATCTGTCCAGATTTGTCATCTAATGATTGTGAAGTCAAACCCACTGAAGATACTGTACTTTCTGAAGAAAAGAACAACTGCATGCATGAATTAAAAGATCAGGATCACAACTGTAATGTGGTTGAAGACAGTCTTAGGCAATAATGTCACACTCACAGCAGGGAATACTGGGAAAGTTGAAAGTAAATTTGAAAACTCAATCAAAATAAATGTCAAATACAATGATCCAGCACAGTGGCCAGATGAATTATCAATAGCTGAAAGTGATCACATCATTATGAATGGGCCACATCCTATTAATAAACAGTACAGTTTTCCAAAAGATACAAATATACGTAGTTTCTATGTGACAATGATGTATAGGAAAATAAACAATGGTGAGAATTTTCTTAGAAGGTAGCTTATTTATTCAGAGAGAACCAATAAAATTTATTGCTTTTGTTGCAAAATTTTTGGCTTCGCCAGTCAATGTTAGGAAAATCTGGAATTAATGACTGGAAGCATGCTCATGAATACTTACAGTCACATGAAAATTTCAGTTTTGGAGAATAAGTTAAGGTACTAAGAAAATAATGATATAAATGGATGTGATCTCTTGACTGAACTAGATATAGCCAAAGAATTATTTCCTGAAGATGTAAAGCTTCCAATAGAAGACGCTAGGTTCATAAACACTAATAAGTTACAGGATGTCATGCCAAATCTGTGGGTTGCATTAAGAACGATGCTTACAATGCCTATTACTGTGGCCGCTGGCGAGAGAAGCTTTAGTAAACTAAAGCTTATAAAAACATACTTACGGTCATCCATGTCTCAAGACAGAATGAATTCTTTGGCAATTTTGTCTATAGAAAATGATATTGCAAAGAATATAAATATAGAAAGTGCCATGAAAAGATTTGCTGATCTAAAGGATAGAAAAAAATGTTTTAGGTAGGCTAATTGTTCATACTGTCCAAATACTGGTTCAGAAAAAAAAACACAATATTATTGTTCATTGTTTGTAACGTTACTTGTCGTACACTATTTTCGATTAGTATAATATATAATATAAAAAAGACATTTTTCCCTTTTTGCTCCCCATAAAATTTCAATCTAGTAAGTTATTAGTTTTTTAGACAGCTTAATTTTTGGTCAACATTTAAACAAAATATTTAATCCACTTGCAAATTGCTCTGACATTTGGGAAAAATCATAATACCATGGAATAGATAAGTAGTTATCAACTTTTTCTAATCCAAAGACAAACGCAAAAGAGAAAAATATTGGGCAAAAGTTTAAAATCGAGTGCTATATTTTTTTGAAAACAATATGAGCCTCATTTTTTTTCCTAAAGCTGGATTATTGAAACATTAAGGTTTTTAAGAGTAAAAGTCTTTGCAAGATTAATTTCATACATTTATATCAAATGTATGAAATTAATCATGCAGAGACTTTATGTGAAATTATTTTATGAATATTTCAAATTTCTTTCTTTCCGCTGTTTACAATGGAGTAAAATAAAATAAAACTTTTGTGGGCAGGATTTGTTTTCTGCATCTTTTTGTGGTATAATAAAAATGAAAAATAAATTTAAAAAACTGGCCTACCTATAAACACCTTAAAACTTAGACAATAAACCTGAAATACATGGATTGTGCAATCAGTCACTGAGTTCGTATTCCCTTCAAAAGAAGATAGTTAGCCCGCAAGGCCGGATTTAGCTTCAGGACGATCCAAGAATTTCGTTTCAGTGGGAGGGAGATTGTTTTCGGGAGGTCCGAGATTTTTGTTTTGAGAGGAGTCCAAAAATTCAGTTTTGGGAAATCTCACTTGTGTATGATTTCTCATTTGCCAAACTAAATAGTATGAGATTTTATATTTTTTTAAATTTAATATTTTGGTGCCGGACATGAAATTAAAGACTGAAATAAAATTATGTAAAGACAAGTGTTTTGGATTTCAAAGCGGTAATGAAGTTTGAGATTTAGTATGACAGCTGGAAGTTCGAAGGGAGGGGGGACGAACATTTCAGGAGCGTGGGTTTCTAGGTACTTCTTTGGAATTACTCTTGTTGAGTAGGTATATTGGCGCTTTATCTCACATTGTAGTAAATGCGAATTCAATGACTGATTACATCAATATTCTTTAGGTTTATTTTGTATGTTTTGAGCGTATGTAGGAAGTAGGTACTCTAACGAAGGCCATCTCAAACAATAAAATCAAATATAAAAATTTTAACTCAACTCTAATATTATATCAAAGAATTTTTAACTGCTGCAGAAGCTCCAATCTCCAAAATACGTTCGTGTTATCTATTCTTCATTTCCTTTTCGTTTAGCGCAAACATCTGAGTCATACCAGATGAAGTTAGAACTGAAAGGTCCAGGATCAAAGCTACCTCACCTTGCTGCAAATTTGCCAATAAGCTAATAGTTGTATTCGCAGGATAATACCCTCCACAGACAGTGCTTTGCCCCTATGACGTCACACATCCGCTTACGTCATAGGTACCTTATAAGCAATTAATTTTTTTAATTCCTTATAGGCAAAATATTTGCATCATGACATTTGCTTATTACACGTGCATGTTTTTGTTTTTATTAATTCGTTTAATTATATGACTTTGTAACAATATCAAAGGCTTTATGTTATTTCGATATGCTCCTCCTATCCCAAGAGAGTACCGTATTTCTTCGATTCTAAGACGCACTTTTTTCCCACATAAACGTCTCTAAAAACGGGGCGCGTCTTAGAATCGATGGCGTCTTAGAATCGCAGAAAAGACGGCTCAGAAGAATCAGACTCTGATATTGATTCAGAAGGAAGTGATGAATAGAATACTTACTGATAAATAAGTACTATTGTTGTTAGTAAATTGAATTCTATTATAATAAAAATATTTGTTAGATATATTTTAGCAATTTATTTATTTTTTATTTCTTAGAATCAAAACTTTTTGTCTGTTGGTGGTGCTGAAATTAAAGTGCGTCTTAGAATCGATGGCGTCTTAGAATCGAAGAAATACGGTAATACACAGTTAAGGTAGAATTTAACCATAAACTTTAATCTAAACATTTCTGTTCCACTGAAGTTAAATTCCCGGAGTCTCCCCCAAACTGAATTCTCGGACCCCCCTATCGAAACTTAATCTTGCGCACCTGCCTGGTTGGACTATACATCTCTCCCCTCCCTCCTCCGCCGTCCCATAGATCCGGCCTGGGGCCCGGTATACTTAATATAAAATAATAATAATGTAAAATGGTTTAGAACATATTTTTACCACAAATTTCAAAAAACAGCAAAGACCTTCATTTTCCATTAATATTTTCCAATCCATATCAATAGTATGTTGAATATTGTTCTCAAAAATGCAACATTCCACAAATGGCTTATCATTCAATTTTTCCATTCAAATTCAATATATCAATTATAATTTCCAGGTCAGAATATCGTATCTTTGTGATGAGAAGTTTGCGTCGGCACATGCTACTTATGAATAAACAGCAAAAATCACTCTTTGAGCAGTTGACCAAAATTAGTTAGATGATTCTTCATCTGAATTTCGAGAGAGTCTCAGCTATTTAAAGAGTGGGGTTGCACAGATAAGTGGAGTTTGAACTGTCCCTAAGACTCATTTCTCATATTAGATCTAATGCACGTCATGTGATCGACAGTATTCTCGGATCAGTCAATGCGGTGTCCCATATGGCTTTGGTACGACAAGCAGGATAAATATTGATGATGCGGGACAGTTGGCAACACTAGGCGTACCCAAGTGTGCTTATGTTGGGGGGTGTTAAGGTTGTGGATCTGAGTATCATACGTTTTTTAATGGAGTCTCCAGAAATGAAACACTCAAGCATACAATAAAAGAAATTACAAATAGACCAAAACATGTTAACTCTCATTGAAAGTTTCTGAGTATACTTTTGGCAACGCAGATAAGACTTTGTAAATAACTAAGACATCAATTGCGTTGATTTCACTATTGTTATACGTAACAAACCAAGTCGTAGAATAGTGTTGTACGCAACAGAATAATTCATTACGAAACAATGAAAAATACGTTAACGTTGGAGAAGAGGCCATGTCTCTCTGTTAGAATTGCCTATAACTCCTCTTCGTCGAGGTCGTTCTCCTTCGCATCCTCATCTAATCAAAGTAGGTCTGAACTTCAATATACCATTTATCTAGTTAGGGAACTTATGTGTTTATGCAGTAGTGAATTTATGTTAGTGCATACTTGTTGTATTTCTTTTAGCCAATATCCTTGCTGTTTGTCGAGCGTTGGACGCTCAGAAGATTGGTTGCACCGCATTAAGTGCGGACGTCTGTAAAATCGCGGTGGTAAGAAATGGTAATATATTGGGAGTTAAATGGGGAATAAGATTTCTGTTATTGTTTAAGTATACTTTAGCTCAGGAGTTATTTGTTATGTGTTCAGTTACATGTTATATCTATGTGTTAACCGAGTAGACAGAGACGTGCAAGGCTTACACCCTTGGTAATCCAACCTTCGTTTAGCCGGTTAACAAGACGTTCAATATACTAAATAGTAAGTAAATATATTCGGGTCGATTTGTAGTAACCCAGGTGGATCTGATTTATACCCTCCATTCACAGAAATCGATATTTCATTACATCTGGTCTGGAAATCGGGTTTCAATTATTTTAAACATCTTTCTGTTCTTTATCATTTAACAACAGATAAAAATGCCCAATTATTTTTTACCAAATGTTTCGAAACATATTCAATTATGGCAAATTACATTAATAACAATTGCATTAATTATATTAGTATTAATAATATTTACATTAATATTAATAAAATTGCATTAACCTGTAAATAATGCTTTTCCTTTTCATTGTATATTACATTATTAAATATAATAAATAATAAATACCCCCTCAAGCAGCTGCTTGCCACAGAGGTCGAGTACGTACAAATTTTCTGCACAACTTAAACCCACCATAGCACAATTTGCCCATATTTAATTTTATTTCGTTATAGAATTTTCTATGACTGACAAATTGTATCCAAGTGCTGGAACTTGAATTGAAATACGAAATTATTTGAAAAATTCCATTTTGTGAATGAGACAATATTGTTTTTTCGGGTTTAGAAACTTCTGACGTGGAGACTATGTTCGGAATCCCAAAATACATCCACATCTTCCCTCCCCAAAAAGAGGGGGGGGGGGCGAAATTTTATTAGTAGAGGAGAATCAATCGTAAGCGTTTTATGCGAAATGAAAGCTTGCGACGTGGAGAGTTAAATCTCATATACTTTAGAGCAGTGGTTCTCAAAGGATGTGCCGAGAAATTTGGGATGGAATTGTAGATAAAAGGAAATTTAGAAACCATTTTGTTGCTCCTTCCTGAAACTGATTCTTCATTTAACATTTTTCCGTTTAATAAAAAACTTATCCATATGAAAATGGGATAACATGCAGGGCACAAAGCGGGGACGGATCTAGGGGGTGCAAAGGGACCAACCCCCCCCCTTCCTTTCAGAATACAATAAGGGTAAAAGAGGGAAAACTTATTAAATTTATTTATATTTTATGCATTTTTGAAGATTTTTTTTTAAAAACCTTCAAGTAGAGGATGAAATGTTAGAGTGCATTGGAAATGAAGTCTCTTGGCCTCCCCTTTGACATTTCTTTTTTTGACTCGATTTTGTTTCTTGGGGCCTGCCTCGATTTTTTTCTAGATACGAGCCTTACACAAAGCATACCGTTAATACAGACAGCGTAGTACTAACCTTAATACACGTCAGAACTTAAAAAAAAGTTCTCTGCGTTTACAAACGACTCCACAAAAATGGCTATTATTGAAGACAAATTGCGCATGTGCGAATTTCCCGTAGTATTACCACCAAATTTTTAGTGCCATCAGTAAATTTTTGTGTGCCGTGAGCAAAAAAAAAAGTTTGAGTATCACTGCTTTAAAGAGAGAGAAAAACCCGAGCAACAGAAGATAAATTTGCTTGTTAATCATAATGCACGAAAATGTGAAGTTGTACAATAAACAAAAGGTTATATATAAATAAGTCAGAGGACCTAAAGATATCCTAGCTTTGGGTCTCAAGTAAGAGTCATCTGGCCCAGACTGAAAGGTTAAAGTAGCGTCCAAAGGATAATTTGCTTTTGACAGAGTCATAAGCGAAAGGCTTCCTCTGGGAGACTTTTTTTGTTCCTTTTCAGAAACAAAAGGGCGAATGCTTCACTTTGTCGTCAGTCTGTCAAATTCTTTGTTTTTAGAAACGGATCAAAAATTCTTTTGTGTTGGTTAGGTATTGTGAAATAGTACGATTCGTACTTGCGAAATCTCCATGCAACTAATTGCGCCATCAAACAGTGAAAAAAGTTGAAAATGGCAAACATTTTCAATATTGTAATCGATGTAATTATATTAGAAATTTTTAATATTAATGGTAACATTTCACCATCAGCACAAGCACAATTTTTCTTGTTTTTGGTGATAATATTTATTTCCAAAAGCAAAGAATTATTTTTTCGTTGAATAGGTATTTGATAAACTATTATGATTCATAGTTTTTGAATCTCCCAAAAGTTTTAATTGCAATCTCTGACGGTGGAATAATTCCAGAATTTCAAACATTTAACATATATTGCTAAAAATATGATGTTTTACTGATAAAATATCACAATCAAGGACTTAACACGTGCAGCAACGATTTGTCCCTTCACTTCGGGAGTGGGGGGGGGGGTGCAGGGAGTGACGAAACGTTTTGTTTTAGAGATTAATGAAAGTTCTTTTTGAGTTGAACAGGTACTAACGAAATATGATGATTCATATTTTTCAAACCCTTCAAAAGGCTTTAATTTACATCGTTTCATTTTCACTGAAATGATCTTATTAGTGACGGTAATCGATATGTGCTGGAGTCATTCGGTCTAATGTTCAACTGCTATTAGGGACGAGACTACAGTATTAATTTTTTTCCCGTCAATTAGGTGAAAAAAATGAATAGCCTTAAAGTCCAGCCAGAGTTTTACCTCGCTGACAGAGAAACTGAAAGAATTAACTGAAGCTGAATTTTGTTGTGGTTTGGGTTGTTTACCTCTAAGTGACACTTTTGTGCATTCAATGGGCTAAACCGCCAGGTCATAAGGACCACAAAGGTTCAGAGGAGGTTGGGGAAGGGGACCCACTGGATTACACTTGGCAGACAGATGAGAGCTTTCTGTCTGGGCCTTCCAGCATGTTCTGTAACTGCACAGGGTATGGCTCTCCTTCATACATGGTCAGGGCTCAACAACCCATCAGAATGACCGCGACCTTTGTAATCTCATCGGTGTTCCCTTTCACACCGAGAGTACGGTGGAGCTTATGGGAGATAAATCTCAACGCTGATACAGTGGGAACTCGAAATTGGGAATATCGCATTACTAGTCTGGTGCTGGTGATTATGATTCAGGCAAGACATGGTGGCTACCTCAGGTACCAAAGTTTCAGTTTATGCTTCTGTTCAGGAGACTTCAAAATAGCTTGTTCCCTTCAATCGGTTAGCTAGATAATCAGCGTTATCTGCTCTCTGATTGGCCCATTCAACACACCGAAATTGTCTTTCATTTTGAGAGTTTAAACTCTCTAGATCGCTCCTTGAGCTGAGTTTGGTTAAATTGACATCGAATGTCAGAGAATACACTGATGATCTTTAAGCTGATCGCAGTGCTATGACTTTACTCTTTTTACCTACAGAGTGCCGAGATTTATGAAAATTACATGATAAAATTCAAAGCAGTATTTATATAGCTTAGTAGTTATAAGAGACAAAAAAAGTAACATCAAGTACCAGGTTACCAATTAAAAACCCATTAACACCTGATAAATAATGAATAATGACGTAACTCAGAAAAAACACGGCGATATGTTTTGGCAGTTCCGGAAGGTGGTCATTCTCAAGTGTAAAAAATATATTTCGAAAGACATGGAGCTGGCCATTTCGTTGCAATCCGAGAACACGGTGCAATTCCAAGTTATCATGCAAACTGCCTTTGTGTTTCACATAAAGAATACGTTATTTTTATTTACTTTTTATTGCGTGCAAACTTTAACAGCTTTAGTACAATACAGTGTTAAAATGATTTTCAAATATGATTTAATACACAAATTCCATGTGATTAATTTTTTAGAGAATGCGTTTAATAACAAGTTAGTTTACCTCACGACTGTTTATACACTGTAGTGCGTACTCAACATCTTCTCATGTAAGAAAAGTTGAGGGGTTTTGATACTTTGGCGACTAGGAGCTACCATATTCCATAAATACTTCTCTTAATATGCAAAAAGTATATATTTAAGTGGGTAATAGAGAATTACAACTTGTATCCTAATCCTTGCGTACTCTACCAACACGTTACCATATGGAGACAATAAAATCTTAGAATTTATATCTTGGGATGAGTTACCTGTTTTCGTTTTACAATTATCACTTACAAATCCACAAGGGTTGATAGGAATGGCATTCTGTGTAGGTTAAATTTCTTCAGAACAATCTGAAATATATTCCATAAGACTGGAATCAAGGAATGAAACTGCCAAGATAGATACAGCAGATCACTGGGATGCTCCCGAAATCACTCATGACCAGTTGAAATATGGACGTGATCATGACTACCATTTGAAAGGGAACCACGTCGATCTCAGTCCTTAATAACTGCCATTTTGTCCACAGATACAATGGATTCCAACAGAAACTTCCCATGCTATAATATCCCTACCATCAGCCAGAGGTTTGGGATTGAAACAATCCGAGCGATGCTTCACTTCATCTGCAACACACTTTGGACGTTCTTTATGAGATTTTTTTTCCATTATGAGAATTTGAAATGAGAAGTGATAATGGCTTAATTAACAACGCTGCATGCAATCAATTTGTCACTTGAAGGGATTTAAAGCAATTTACTAAAGAAATTCGCAGCCCACTGCAAACGGTTGCCTAGTTCCTTATCTAAGTGAGCTCCTTACGGTAAATCCACGGCGAGAACTTCATTCACTTTGGAGATGGCGAAATCATTTCTTCTCTTACAATATTTAAATGTGGGCTCATATAGGAAAGATTTTGTGCAATAATATTAGAATGATATCATTGGTGGTCATTGCATCTCTTTCGTCCTCATAATCTATCTGCAGAATCATCACATTGCTTACAAAATCACATTAATTATCTTTACCTATTGTAAGAGATATGCAAACGATTCAACCCTTCGCTTGAAAAAGCGTGATCACAGAACCAGGATGGGTCTTTCTCCTGATGCTTTAATGGGATATTAATTATTTGAATAAATGTTTTCGTACTAGGGGTTGTGTGCATGACTAGGTAAGTGTCATTTGAATACACATTGTGTATTCAAATGACACTTATAAGTCAGATTGGTTTACACTTGTATCATCGATTCGACTTTTTAAAAAATATTTTTAACAGATCGGGGATGTTTTGCAAGGGATAGCCGAGATTAGATATTTGTTACAAATCATCGACATCTATCGAAACTACAATGATTATTCCCTAAAATAATGATGATGCTTATGGGCCTAGAAAGACTGTCATCCATCTGATAGGACGTTAATGCAAGGCCCCGTATGCAGGAGAATAATATTCTGTGCACGTTGAAGAACAGGGAGACTTCCATCTATTTCTTAAGAGCTGTCCAAAGGATCTTTTTCACCAACCTTCTCTGAATCCTTTAGGTCTTTTGTGTCCTTTAGGTCTCTGTTCATTTAACACATTGTAGGAGAAAAAGTGTCTTTAGGAGGTAAAAAAAATCGAACATTTCTATGTTTACATTTTAGGAAAAATAATTATTTCAAAAATAACCCTGGTGTTCGTTTGAGGAAATACTTGAGATTTCTTCTCGTGTATCATGTCTTCTTTTAAAGTTTATATCTTATGATGAATGATTTTTCTTTAATTAGTAACATACGGCAAGCAATTATAATCTTATTAGTTCTGTTTGCGATTTATATTCAGTTGTTGCCGAATGTGAGACTCATTATTATTTACTATTAAATTCTGATAGATTGAGCAACATTTCATTCTCTTTCTCTGTTTTATGTAGGTATGATGTGAAGAAGCAGCACGAACACCCCGAGCAGTCCGGGGCGAAAAGGACTTGCCACTGGAGGAGAGCAATGAGCGTGCCTCCGGACGAACGCCAGCCATACGAGCACTTGACGAGGAAACCCCTGCTAGGAACACAGAGTCGAACCCTCTGCCCCAGCTACAGGATCTGTTGGCAGCCTTTCCGCTGTGTCAGATCCAGGCAGATCTAGTACGTTTGGGGGAGCGCCTCCACCAGATTGAGGGACAGCGAGAGAGGTGCCATACCAGTCAGCCCCAGCAACAGCGGCACCCCTTGGCGGATCACCAGGGTGTCTCGTGCTTTACGTGCGGTGGAGTGGGCCATTACGCCCGTCAGTGTGCGTCGCCCCCGACCCTACGCCCACGTGACCCGCGATACCAAACAGGACGAAACCGGCAGCAAAATCGAGACCGAGCAACTCCACGGATTCCAACCTCGGACTTCAAGATAGTAAGACGTGTTCGCTAGTGCTCTCTGTTTTCCACGTGTTTGTGAATTCAGCTAACAATGGATATCAATAAGGACTCCAGATTAAATCGTTGTTTCACGGAGGACCCGCTGGACGAGAGAGAATGGATTCCCCTTTACACCCCCTCAGCGAAATTCGAGATCAGGGTAGTAGTAGTAGAACACATAACATAAATTGAATATTCTTGCTTTATAAAAGCAAACTCATTCAGAGGCTTTTTGAATCTGAATTAAGTTAAATAGATGGTATAGTATTAATGATGGTATAGTACCCTGCTGAGGTGTGGTCAACTTCACAGGGTCCTGGTGCTGACCATTTATACCTACCAGACTGGACTTGTTTATGGATTTGAGTTTGATTATGGATCCTGGGCTTGCTGCACTGGTGGGCCTCTGTTGAGGGAGAATCTGCAACAAGGGTGCATCTCGACAAGGGTGCATTTTGTCTCCTTTTCTCTTTAGTTTGGTTATTGATTATGTTATGCGAAATTCGCTTCGAGGAAAAGATTTTGGCCTTAAATGGGCTGGAGATACGAAAATTTCTGATTTAGATTATGCTGATGATTTAGCCCTTTTGGCAAATGATGTTGATGAGATGAACTCTTTCATTCGAGCTGTTGATGAGACTGGTAGTAGAGTAGGTTTGGTTATAAACAGAGAAAAAACTAAAGTGATGAAAATTGGTCAGGCAGGTTGTGATTCAGTTAATCTGAATGGTTGCAGTCTTGAGCAGGTGTCACAGTTTAATTACCTTGGGAGCTATGTAACTGATACTGGTGATGTGCGGCATGAGATTAACAGACGAATAGGTATTGCTGCCGTTACTTTTAAGAATCTATGGGGATTGTGGAGAAATAGGCGTATACACCTAAAGACTAAAATTAGACTGTATAATAGTTTGGTTCTTTCTAGGGTTAGTTATGGTAGTGAAACTTGGACGCTGTGTAAACAAGATAACAGGAAACTAGATGCTTTTGATTCTAGATGCTTACGCAGTATCTTGGGTATTAGGTGGTTTAACTTTGTACCTAATGATGAGGTTAGGCAAAGGAGTCTGCAACCTCCTTTAAGCAGCATATTGTGCAGAGAGAGACTCCGCTGGTTTGGCCATGTTGCCCGTATGGATAATTATAGATTGGCGAATAGGGTTACGAACAGTGTGCGTAGAGGCCTCAGAAGGAGGGGGAGACCTAGGATGCGGTGGGCAGACAATGTCAAACAGGACCTTGTTAGAATTGGTGTGCAGTGGCCGGATGCAGCAGATGTAGCTCAGGACAGATATGCTTGGAGAATTAAACTGCGTGGTCTGGTTGGACCTCCGTAGCTGCTTGAGGATGATGACGATGATGATAGTATTTGTAATTTTTTTTTTATAAAATATCAAGAATTTTTTGAGTTCTTCAGAAATTGAATGAGATAGTTATACAGAACAGGTATTAGCTTTGAGTTTGAAGAAAATAAGATACTTTGAAAGTCATAAGATAAAATATTAAGTTTTGAAAGTTTTGAGAAATATTGTCTTCTTTCATTATCATAACTTTTGCAATTGAAAATAATATGTTCTAATGTGTGAAAAGTATTGCAGTTTGGACAATTAGGAGAATCAATAATTTTATATTGAAAGAGTCTATAGTTAGTTAGTGCTGTATTGGTTTTAATTCGAAGAATGGCATTTATTTCGTTTTTTTTCAAATTAAAGTCATGGAATTTTTGAAATTTGGGATTAATTTTATAGCGGTGGGATTGAGATGTATTATTATTATACCAAGATTGCAATTCTTCTATTAGTAATTTTTTATTTGTTATAATGATAAATAAATGATGGGGTTGGAATATGTGAGTTGTGATTTAAAGCTTCTTTAGCCAGCCTATCTACAGTTTCATTATCAGGAATGCCCACATGGGCAGGTATCCATTGAATTATTAAGATATTGTTATGTGATAAATGTTTAAAAGTATGAAATAAAAGATCATTTGTGAATACATTAAAGTTAGTTTTAAGGGGATTTTGGAAAAGGCTAAAAAGTGCAGATTTGCAATCTGTAAAAATAACTATTTTAGAATTGTGAAATTTTGTGGCTCATTTTGTGGCTTCTATAATGGAGTAAAGTTCAGTAGCTATGTTCAAAAAGGAAGTATTAAATTTAAATTTTGAAGAGAAATTAAATTCTGGGCAAAATATAGCACCAGAATAACTTTTAGTGTTTGGGTTGGAAGACCCATCTGTATAAATTTTGATATAATTATTAAATTGATAATTAATGTGTAGTAAGGAAATTTCTTTTATAATTGTGGAGTCATGTGATTTTTTATTAGAGAAACCTGGGATTTTATCAAACATTGGCGGAAAAGATGTTGTCCAGTAAGGAATGGATCAGGGTAGAGAAGAGTTACGACAAGCCAACCACCATACGGCTCCTTTAAACTAGAACGGGAGGGAAGCCCCGGATGCACTTCCCAGAGTCCCCTCGAAGCGTCAGCCGTCCGCATTGCCCCGTGTGCCATACTATGCAGTGATGAAAATTCACCTATTGTGTCTGGCCGTATGGAGGACACGGAGGTGTCGGCCCTTGTCGATACCGGCGCCATTGTGTCCGTCATGAATAGTCAGTGTTTTCAGCGCTTGAGAGGCCGAATCCTGCACAAAACGGTCCCCCTCCAACATAATTTGAAAACTGTAGATGGCCACCCCCTTCCAGTGATAGGCAGATACATGGTGACCCTCACATTTGACGGGATTAGATTTGAACACCCCATAGTAGCCCTTGACATAGACACTCCACGATACGACATGATAATGGGACACGATATCCTCAAAAAGCACCGATTCATCATAGATTGTCATTCAGGCACACTGCACAGGAAAAAGGACGAGGCAGCGGGCATACAGGGTGCCGTTCGCGCTGCAGGGCGAATTGGACCGACAAGTGGATGAGTTGTTAGAGCAAGGAATAATAAGAGAAAGCGCCTCTCCTTTTGCGTCATCCATCGTCTTAGTGAAGAAAAAAGACTCCACCTACAGATTCTGCGTCGACTTCAGGGCCCTAAATGCGAAAACAGTCCCAGATTCATACCCCCTCCCCCTCATAAACGAAATTATCGACCAACTAGCTCACGCCAAATATTTTAGCTCACTGGATATGGTATCCGGTTATTGGCAGGTTCCCGTTCACCCACGTGACGTGGAGAAAACTGCGTTCATCAGCAGGAAAGGGTTATTTGAATTTAACTACTTACCATTTGGACTGAAGAACAGTCCCGCTGCGTTCCAGCATTTATTGGACCACGTATTAATGGGAATGCGACAAGAGCAAGTTCTCGTCTACCTCGACGACATAATGGTGGCCTCCCAGACATTTGAACAACACACAGAACGGTTACAGAGGGTATTTGACCGCCTAAGGGCCTACAATTTAAAGTTGAAGCCAGCAAAGTGCCAATTCACGAAGGAATCCCTCACTTACTTGGGACATTTTATTTCCGCAGAAGGGGTCCAGCCGGACCCGTGGAACGTCCAGGCCATTGAAGAATTTCCTCGCCCCCGTAGTGTCCGGAACGTTCGAGCCTTCCTAGGCCTAACCGGCTACTACCGGCGTTTTATCGATCGCTACGCCGATCTTACAGCACCCTTGGTCCATTTAGTGAAGAAGGACACCCCTTTTAGATGGTCTCCAGAAGCGGAGGAAGCGTTCGAAGTACTGAAGAGGAACTTAATGACCGAGCCCCTTCTCCTGTACCCCGACTTTGGACGGAAATTTTTCCTGTCAACCGATGCGTCGGATATTGCGGTAGCCGGCGTACTCGAGCAGGAGACGGACGACGGTTTCCGTCATCCGGTAGCTTACGCCAGTCGGAAATTGAAGCCCCCGGAAACACGCTGTCTCAGTCACGTCTCAAGAAGAAAAACTTAAAAGGTCAAATTCTGAAAATATTCGTTGTCCGACGCGTGGTGCAAATGGTTAGCACGCTCTGGCATGAATCTGGAGAGATGCGGGTTCGATTCCCGCCGTGGCGGCGATGAATTTTTTTCAGAATCTATTAATTATTGTTTCTTAACAGGGAATACTGTGCATTCACTTTGGATTTCAATTATATATTTAACGCGGTAGCGTTAGCGCGTCAAATGTGAGGGTCACCATGTATCTGCCTATCACTGGAAGGGGGTGGCCATCTACAGTTTTGTTGGAGGGGGGACCGTTTTGTGCAGGATTCGGCCTCTCAAGCGCTGAAAACACTGGCTATTCATGACGGACAGAGTGGCGCCGGTATTGACAAGGGCCGACACCTCCGTGTCCTCCATGCGGCCAGACACAATAGGTGAATTTTCATCACTGCATAGTATGGCACACGGGACAATGCGGACGGCTGACGCTTCGATGGGACTCTGGGAAGTGCATCCGGGGCTTCCCTCCCGTTCTAGTTTAAAGGAGCCGTATGGTGGTTGGCTTGTCGTAACTCTTCTCTACCCTGATCTCGAGTTCGCTGAGGGGGGGTAAAGGGTAATCCATTCTCTCTCGTCCAGCGGATACTCCGTGGAGTTGCTCTTCTTCTTTCGCATCCCTCTAAATGCTGGTCCTATTTGTAAAGCAAGCCTCGGCCTGCTTATCATCAGGACCACGAGCCAATGTCTTCTGTGGGTGATAGAGTGAGGGAGAAGATGTTAAAAATTGGAATTTTAATTTTTAGAGGCAAGTGTGGAAGGAAAGGCCGAAAGTTTGCACAGATCTTATTTTGCTCCAAAGTTGGTAAGTGTCGCGAAAATCGTGGAATGAAAGAGAAAAAAGGGGGAGAACGGTATAATTTAGTGATAATTTAGTGTTAAGCAGGCTAAACATTAAAATTGTGGACGGGGGAGCAATAATTTGAAGGGGGGGGGAGAAATAAAGCCAAAAGTATCGTCAGAGCAGCGAGATGATGGAAATCGATCGCTGACGTCACAGCCAATGGGATTGAAGGAATTTTGGCATTGGCTGAGAGCGGGAGCTGGAAATTGGTTAGGTTTGACGCTAACGGAGACGAGTGGGCAAGAGGGGTCTCAGCCAATGAGGATAAAGGAATTTTGGGATTGGCTGAGAGTGTGGAATGGAGAGGAGGCAGAATTTTGATCGCTAAATGAGTAAAAAAGATGGAAAAGTGCTAATTTTGAACGCAAAATAATTTAAAAACGGAAGAATAGTGAATTATTTAAAAAGAGGGAGGAGATTCTTTACTAATTGGAGGAAGTCCCAAATAGAAAAGCACTCACTCTGCGGGCATTTGCCTAAAGCAGAGAGGTAAAGGTCTCGATACTTCGGCAAAATGCAACCGTCCTTGGATAGCGTTTTTTTAAGAGCTTTAAGGTGGGGGGGGGGGGGATTTCCCATTCGGAGGAGGCTAATTTAGGGTTAATAAGAAATTTTAGAAAATCAAGGAGGTCCTCAAAGTTTTCAAGAAAATCAGGGGGGTCAGAATTTAGAGTAATAGAGGGGGAGGTGGATCGATCTATGATGAAATTTTGAATATTACCTATTAATGAGGAAGGCGAGTCAGGAGCTGGTTGTTTTTTCTTCTGATGGGCAGTAGACTCAGAGGCAGAAGGTGAATCCGATGGAGAGGGAAGGTGCTTTCTTTTTTGTTGAAGGGGAGTAGAAGGAGCTGACTCTTCAGGAGCGGGAATTTCTTTTGGAGCATCCTGAACTTCTTCTCTTTGAATGGAGGTTGGTGCCAGCAGTTGCGAAGAGTTGGTGGTCGAGATAGAGTCCGAAATTATGACCGATTTTGATGCGGGAGGTGGCAGGTTCTTCTTGGCGAAGGCTTCGCAGTCCTTTATGATGTGGCCTGGGAGCCTGCACCACTTGCAAAGCAGGATCATGCCAGAGTAATTAATTGTAGCCGAAAAGGTAGAGATGTGGAGGAAATTGGGTACCATTTTCTTCATCTCCATGTGGACTACCCTCGTACCCGTCCGGATGGATTCCAATCCCGGGAGGTTCAGGAACTCTTCTGCAATGCTTTTTACAATGCCATATGGCTTGAGGGCGTCCACGATATCACAGTTAGGGATGAAGAATGGTAGTTTAGAGATGAAAACTTTTTTCTGGGGATATCCTAGGCGCTTGAATGCGATGGGCTGGTCCGTGGGAAACACCAGGCTCGGATCAGCGGCAAAATCATCCACAGCGTCTTCAGAGGCAAAAGTAATAATGGTGATATCTTTGGAAATACTTTGTGCGACTTCAATAGCAGCTGGGTCCTTATTGTTGGCCAATATAGTCACGAAAGTCTCATAGCTGAGATCACGATGTAAAAACTTGAAACAACGATTTAATCTGGAGTCCTTATTGATATCCATTGTTAGCTGAATTCACAAACACGTGGAAAACAGAGAGCACTAGCGAACACGTCTTACTATCTGGAAGTCCGAGGTTGGAATCCGTGGAGTTGCTCAGTCTCGATTTTGCTGCCGGTTTCGTCCTGTTTGGTATTGCGGGTCACGTGGGCGTAGGGTCGGGGGCGACGCACACTGACAGGCGTAATGGCCCACTCCACCGCACGCAAAGCACGTGACACCCTGGCGATCCGCCCAGGGGTGCCGCTGTTGCTGGGGTTGACTGGTATGGCTCCTCTCTCGCTGTCCCTCAATCTGGTGGAGGCGTTCCCCCAAACGTACTAGATCTGCCTGGATCTGGCATAGCGGAATGGCTGCCAACAGATCCTGTAGCTGGGGCAGAGGGTTCGACTCTGTGTTCCTAGCAGGGGTTTCCTCGTCAAGTGCTCGTATGGCTGGCGTTCGTCCGGAGGCACGCTCATTGCTCTCCTCCAGTGTAGCTTTTGCTAAAGCCTCCTCAAATGTGCGGGGGTTATGAGACAGTACGAACCGCTTGAACCGCGGGGCCAGGCCCGCCAAAAACTGGGCAAGGCGCATCTGATCGCCGATTCCCTGATCCTCGCTGTCCGTGTTTCTTCCTGCTGTTCCCAAAAACTGATAGGCCCAGGTCCGAATGCGGGCAGCATACTCCCGGACACTCTCATTCGCCGTTTGCTGACAGCTTGTGAATTTGTGTAGGCGGGTGGCTAATGGCGCCTCACTATCGAACCTTTCCAACACCGCCCTTTTGAAAACTCAAACAAGAAGAAGAATATAATGAACACTTGGAGATTACAGCAATTGTCGCCAGATCCTTCTACCAAGACATTTCTTAAACCACCACATTTGGAAATAGGACATCTTGGTAGGATTCAAAGTCCTGCAACATAGAATAGTGTAAACAGTGAAAAAGATAAGATTATGAAGAGTTGGAAAAGTGAGATATTGTCAACAGATCCTTCTACTAAGAGAGTTCTTAAACAGCCTCCTCCAAAGCTTGGAAAAGTGTATCCTGGTACGATAAAAGTTCCTGCCTGTGATAACAAAGGAATGAGTGCCAAGGAGAAGATCTTAAAGAGCTGGAGCGGAGAAACATTGCCAAGAAATCCCTTCTGCGAAGAGACCTATTAAATCGCCTCCACAACAGTTCCCAAAGGTACCTTCTGGTATGATAGAAGTTCCTACCCCAGAATACAGCAGAATGAGTGCCAAGGAGAAAATTATGAATATGTGGGGAAAAGGACAGGAAAGTTCAGACAATTATACTAGAGGACAGGTCAAACGGCCAAGTAAGATGAGTGAAATAGACTATA
The DNA here is from genome assembly GCA_038380435.1 of Ryuthela nishihirai. Classification (NCBI taxonomy): domain Eukaryota; kingdom Metazoa; phylum Arthropoda; class Arachnida; order Araneae; family Heptathelidae; genus Ryuthela; species Ryuthela nishihirai. The sequence goes on along the minus strand of JAWZYU010000001.1, from coordinate 121,888,622 downwards.
ATGCACTCTATAAGTCGATATTCGTCCCAGTGCCCTTGAAAGGAAAGTCCCAGCAGGTTCCTAGATTAAAAAAGAAGGAAACTCTCTTTGCTCCAGTTAAGGCGGTTGACTCCATGATGAAGACATCGAATAAATGGGATGGAGAAAGGAAAGAAAACTGTTAAGAAAGCTTATTTATGATCCCTCTTTTTCCTTCCACATTAGCTACCTATGTGTGGAGGTGTTTTCTCCTGGGTTAGAGCAAAACACTCTGACATATCAGTAATGGCATTTAATGGAGCCGGATCCCTCTTTTTCCTTCCACATTAGCTGCTTATGTGTGGAGGGGTTTTCTCCTGGGTTAGAGCAAAAAAATAAAAAAATACCCCCTCAAGCAGCTGCTTGCCACAGAGGTCTGACAGGAGCCTGTCAGTTTATATGCTACAGTAGGAGATCTGAGAGGATGGCAGGACCAAAACACTCTGACATATCAGTAATGACATTTAATGGAGACGGATCCCTCTTTTTCCTTCCACATTAGCTGCCTATGTGTGGAGGGGTTTTCTCCTGGGTTAGAGCAAAACACTCTGACATATCAGTAATGACATTTAATGGAGCCGGTTCCCTCTTTTTCCTTCCACATTAGCTGCCTATGTGTGGAGGGGTTTTCTCCTGGGTTAGAGCAAAACACTCTGACATGTCAGTAATGAAATTTAATATAGCCGGCACCCTCTTTTTCCTTCCACATTAGCTGCCTATGTGTGGAGGGGTTTTCTCCTGGGTTAGAGCAAAACACTCTGACATATCAGTAATGACATTTAATGGAGCCGGTTCCCTCTTTTTCCTTCCACATTAGCTGCCTATGTGTGGAGGGGTTTTCTCCTGGGTTAGAGCAAAACACTCTGACATGTCAGTAATGAAATTTAATATAGCCGGCACCCTCTTTTTCCTTCCACATTAGCTGCCTATGTGTGGAGGGGTTTTCTCCTGGGTTAGAGCAAAACACTCTGACATGGATGGTGCCTTGACGTGGCGTCAGAGCTTTTCACTAAACCATCCGGCAGATAAAGGTTGTAGTGAGAGCTGTAATCATAAAAAAAAATTCTACTATGAGTGAACATATAGTCGAAGGGGGACACCAACCGCCAATTCTTCCCTAAATTATAGTATGGGGGAAAAAAAGGACCGGAACTAAGAGGCTTTCGGCAAATTGAACAGTTCATTCTGCAAGAATCATGACCTCGCCTTGGAGCGGAAGACAACTTGGATAGACGACAGCGATCAGCGTCGCTGTTGCAGTGCATCACCTCGGTCGAAAGTTTGGGCGAGACTAGTTAAGCTTAGTTTTATTGACTGTTTTGATTTTCTCTCAGTGTTATTGTGCAGGGGCATAGCGAAGGACTATGGTTGTAGGGAGGGGATGGAAATAAAAAAAATTCCAACTCGGAAATCAAATTTTGGCAACTGAGCAAATAATGTATAGATTTTCGCCCGGTGGGGGGGGGGGGGGGGGGGGGGGGAATTTTCACGACTCTATTGAATTTGGCAACTAGCCATAATTTCACGGAAATTATCCCAATATTCATATCTCGTCGGAATTGTAGCAAGCCAATGTGAATTTTGCCTGATTTGGCCAAATCTCCTTAATTTCACAAACCTAATACCAGTCCTATCTTTGTATCTCTCCTTCTTTGTCAAGTGACTTCAACATTTTCAAAGTTCCCAATATTTTGTTAAGTTTTCTCTATTTTGTCAACTCTTTTTAATTTCACAAACCCAATCCCAATTTTCATACCTCGCCTATATTTCATCACGTGGATTCGCATTTTGCCAACTACCCTAGATTTTGCCAACTCGCCTATATTTTACCCAGTGGATTCGAATTTCGCCAACTCCCCTAATTCGCCATAATTTTACAGAAAAAAATCGCAATTTTTACATCTACCCTGCATTTGCCAAGTCACTTCGAATTTTATCAACTCTCCTTAATTGCACAAGAAAGGCACAATTTTCACAAATCCCTTGTATTTTACCAAGTTGGCTTCGAATTTTGCCAACTCCCCTAAATTTTGCCAAGAGTTCTCGATTTTGCCAACTCTCCTTAATTTCACAAAACCAATCCCAATTTTTACCACTCACCTGTACTTTACCAAGTGGATTCGAATTTTGCCAAGAGTTCTAGGTTTTAGCACCTCTCCTTAATTTCACAAAACAATCCCAATTTTACATCTCTCCTGAATTTGCCAAATCATTTCAAATTTTTCAAACTCCCCAAAATTTTTCCAAGTTTTCTCGATTTTGTCAACTCTCCTAAGTTTCACAAAAACAATCCCAATTTTCGGAACTCGCCCGTATTTTACCAAGTGGATTCGAATTTTGTCAACTGCCCTAGATTTTGCCAAGTTTCCTCGATTTTACCATCTCGCCACAATTGTACAGAAAACAAAATTCAAATTTTTACATCTCACCTGATTTTTGCAAAGTCATTCTGAATATTGCCAGCTCCCCCAAGATTTGCCAACTCTCCTAAATATTGCGAAGTTGCCTCGATTTTGCCAACACGACATAATTTTATAGAAAAAAGATTGCAATTTTTACATCTCACCTGAATTTTGTCGTCTCCACGATTTTGTCAAGTCACTTCGAATTTTGCCAACTTTCCATAATTTTACAAAAAAAATCCCAATTTTTATATCTCATCTGAATTTTGCCAACCCCCCACGATTTTGCCAAGTCACTCCGAATTTTGCTAACTGCCCCTAGATTTTGCCAACTCCCTACGTTTTGCCAACTAGCAATAATTTTACAGAAAAAAATCCCTATTTTTATAGCTCACCTGAATTTTGCCAACTCCCTACGATTTTGAAAAGTCACTCCGAATTTTGACAACTCCCCACGATTTTACCAAATCACTCTGAATTTTGCCAGCTTCCCCTAGATTTTGTCAACTCCCTAAGTTTTGTCAACTCGTCATAATTTTACATAAAACATCCCAATTTTTACATCTCACCTGAATTTTGCCAACTCCCCACGATTTTGCCAAGTCGCTCCGAATTTTGCCAACTTTTCATAGATTTTTGCCAACTTCCTAAGTTTTCTCAACTCGCCATAATTTTATAGAAAAAAATCCCAATTTTACATCTCACCTGAATTTTGCCAACTTCCCACGATTTTGTGGGCGGGGGTGGCTCAGTCGGTAGCGCGCCAGGCTCGTAATCTGTACTTCCCAGGTTCGAGTCCCAGCTGGGTCAGCGTTGAGATTTATCTCCGCAAAATTCCCCGCCCTGCCCACGGTCAGTAGGGGACACCGATGGGCTTGGAAAGGCCGCCGTCCGTCGGATGGGACGTTAAGCCGTGGCCCCGTGTGCGGGAGAGCTATACCCTGTGCACGTTAAAGAACACGCTCGATGGCCTTGACGGGAGGCTATCATCTGTCTCCCACAACTGTTCCAGTGGGTCCCCTCTCCCAACCTTCTCTGAGCCTTCGGGATCCATGTGACCTGGCCATTTAGCCCATGGTGTGCAAAAAAGTGCCGCTCAGGGGTAAAACAACCCACCAACCCAACTCCCCATGATTTTGCCAAGTCACTCCGAATTTTGCCAACTCCTTAAGATTTTGTCAAGTTGTCCCAATTTTTCCAACTCACCTGTATTTTACGAAGTGGCTTCGAATTTTGCCAACTGCTCTAAATTTTGACGTCTCTCCATTTTCCAAACTCCCTAGATTTGCCAAATTGCCTCGATTTTGACAAGTCCCCTTAATTTTGCAAAAAAAGATCACAAATTTTCACAACTCATCTAGATTTTACGAAGTCGCTTCGAATTTTGCCAACTCCGAGTTATTTTGGGTGGAGCCTCCCCCCATCCCCCCCGTGGCTACGCCCCTGTACATAACAATATGCAAATGGCCACACAGGTTATTCTGGTGATGTAATTTCACAGCTCGCGGAGTTGCGCGCAACATGGATTTAACTATAAAACCCTTCACAACGTTCCGACCTATCATTTTTCAACTGATAACGAACATCATTATGTTCGTTATCAGTTGAACAATGTATTGACGTGTGTACACCCATCAAAGATCATCTGATTTATCGGACGTTGAGCCTGCAGATATCTCATGCAATAGTTATGAAGCATAATGGTATAACCATTGCCATCATTCAAATATATTTTGCTAATGATTGGTACGGGTCCTATGCATCCTCAGAAGTCATTTCTTCCGCAAAAATATTCCTTGAATTCTATTGCAACAGGAAATCTCTGCATTTGCTACTGATTGATAGAGCAGCTTATTGAAATAATGATAGGCAACATTAGTACACACCACAGATTGCCTGTAGAAATAAACTTCAGTAATTTTTCATTTGAAAAAAAAAAATTATCGGTCACGCGGGGGGGGGGGGATTTAACCTGTAACTTTCTAGATACATACATGCCACAGCGCTCTACCGTTAAACCACGCATTAGAAGCTAATGATCTTCCAGGATTTATCCAGGTCTCCTCTATAGGTCTTAAAGACCCCAAAGTCTCCGAGAAGGACACCAGACAGCTCTTAGAAGACATATGGTGGCCCTGTGAGCAAGAGAGCCATCTCCTATGCATGTTAAGGAACACGCCGTCTTGACGGGGGGCTTCCATATGTCTCCTAAGAGCTGTCCGGTGTCCTTCTCGGAGCCATTGGGGTCCTTAAAACCTATAGAGGAGACCTGGATAAATCTTGGAAGATTATTAGCTTCTAATGCGTGGTTTAACTTCTAATGCGTAACTTTAGATCCGACCCATCGAACGGCGGCTTTTCCAACCCCATCGATGTCCCCTTTCTCACCTTGGGGAGGGGGAGGATTAGCAAAGATAATTCTGAATGCTTTCATAGTCGAAACTACGAAGTGCAGATAACGAGGCTTACACGCTTCCGACTGAGAGACCCTTCTCTTCTATGTATCAGTGAAATATCCGGTGCTGCCAAGGAACAGCAAGAAGCAGATGACCTTTATGGTTTATAACCGGTGCGTAAAATGCTTATTTTTACTTGTTCTGTATCATCATTGGTGTTTAAAATACTGTTGCGAATTACAAAATACGGATATGCACTGGACGTGAGTAATAATAACTATATTTTAAAGCCAAATGTAATACAATGCAAATCGTTACAAAGAAAATATGGATGTAGTTTTTCATAAACAAATCGACTACTAACATGCAAAAGTCATTAACATTCCTGCACAGAGTACACAACTCAGTCTATACTACTAAACTTTTACCTCTATACTGTCTGTCGTGTCTCTTGAATACCTTATATACCAGGTATAAAGAATCCTTCTTCTTGTTAGATCACTAGACGTATCCTCTAGCAAAACATAACTACCGCCCGTGCACACACCAATACAAGATACTTCTTGACTTTTACTTATCGCGCACAGACTCAAACCATCTGAACAACCTTTCAGATCTCAGAACTTTAACACACTGCACACTGCTATATTTTCATTCTTCTTCTTCTGAACTCTTCTAAGTTCCAAATCGTTGGCTAATTGAATCTCACGTAGAAGCACACACGAGGGTTACAATCACGTTAACTCGTGAAGTCACTGTAGCGCGTTCATCTGTCGTAACACTGCCCCCTCCTTAGGTCTTGTTCGTCCCGAACAATTCTGGATTCCGAAGCTTCTTCAGTTCTTCGATGAAACGGGGCCAAACGATTCATGGGAACTACCTTGCACTTTGTAGTTGAACGTCGACGAATGCGATACATCACGCCGTTAATCCTGTTAACTACTGTGTAAGGACCTCCCAAAGTTCTCTGTAGTCTCGGTGAAAGTCTCCTCTTTCCACGTGGAGTAGTTGGACGTCGACGAATGCGATACATCACGTCGTTAATCATGTTAACTACTGTATCAGGACCTCCCCAAGGTCTCTGGTGTCTCGATGAATGTCTCCTCTTTCCACGTGGAGTTATTTTCTCTACAGCAGTAGGTGAACACGTATTTTGTTCCACTGTATTCAAAATACGGACGGCTGTCTTCTTTAGGAAGGTGACGAGTTTATTGCTTTTGTTTTGCTTCTGGTGCTAAAAAGAACATTTCATTATCACGTGTTTCCTCAGTTTATCCCACATGTTTGTGTCAAAATGGAAGCGAATCACATTATGACGTAGATTTTCTTTCTCACTGAAGCCTCGTCCACAAGCAGAATACGTGTAAGGCCTATAGCCCTTGTGAACACGTTTATGTCTCCGCAGGGAGGAGAATCGACTAACAGTTTTCGTGCAAAACCTGTAAAAAGTTTTCTTCTTTGTCGAAAGTTTTCTCCTTTGGATTTTTAATTCTATCAACAGTAACAAGGAATGAAAGTCATTAGTGACGTAAAATCTAGGGAGGAGTTTCATCCTCCAGTCTGACCTTTTTGTCAGTTGACTTTCACTTAATTCAGAACTGTCGTGATGAACCTTCAGCCATATTTCACCCGATTCAATTTGATCCCCAAGGTGCTTCACAATTATAATATCAGCTCCATAATTCTTTTTAGCGCTTCGGTCCATCTCCTCCTTCCATACTCTTGCTAGAACTGCAGCTTCTAATCCGACAACCTTACCTGTTTCTCCTGTATAAGTGAAATCAGTGATGTGTCGGGCTGCTAGCAATATTTTTTCTGTTTTACCTTCACATAGCCAGCTTGCAACATCTTCAGATACTCCTTGTTCTATTAACATGTTACTGAACTTGTTCAAAGCATTGCCGTTATGCAGAACCTTGCGGGCACGTGATGCTTCATCTACCCTATTATCCACAATGTTCACCAAACGCAGAAGTTCTCCTCCTAACTCTTCGACGAGCTCTTGCAGTTCCAAGAATCCGTTACCAAGGAAACACTGAACAGCTTCCATCACTTCCAGAGAGTTGTCAACAGAGTTTTCAAGAGGTGAATCCATGTTGCTGATAACAGCTGAACAACTCAAACTCTTCATTCCACGAGTTTGTGATGCTGCAACCATTTTCTTAACTAAATCAACAGCAACATCTTCTGTACTGATGAGATCAATAGCTCCTTTTCCGAATTCAACATCATAAACCAAAGCGCACACTCCTTCAGCCAGCTTTTTGGACACAATTGAGCATCTCATTAGAGGAACGCTATCTACGGTAGCCGTCAGATCCTTGCAGCGGTAAATCTCCTTATCTGTTGGCACCAGCTCCTCTGTCTGTCCTACGATGTCTTCCATCATCTGCTCGATTTTATCCTACGATGTCTTCCATCATCTGATCCGACGTCTTCCATCATCTGCTCGATTTTATCTTTAGTGCAGTCGACTGTGAAGCCAGGGACGGATTCCAATTTGTCCAGAGTATCTCCCGTCAATTGGAGAGCACGACCGGAGATCATAGGGACCTTGAGACCTAAAGCAGCAAGTGCAGGAGCCAAGACAAGACTCACTTTGTCGCCGACACCTCCTGTGCTGTGTTTATCTACCATCCGATGGCGCCACTCGGGTCTCCAGCAAAACACATGACCCGAGGAGGTCATAGTTGCTGTTTCTTCCGAATTCACTTTCTTGGATGGAACGTTCCGAGCTGCCAGGCTCCTGTCAGACTTCTGTGCCAAGCAGCTGCTTGAGGGGATATTTATTTTTGTTTTCCTTTAAATCCATATTTTAAAAGTTATAGATCTTTGAAGTTAGATACTATTTGACATAACATGGTAATTCTCTAATATTTTGATAACAGTGCATTAGACTGGTATCAATGTTTAATAATAATATAAAATGTTGTTTTACCTGTTTGTAGGAAACGGAAACAAATATACACAGATAAAAAAAGTGGTGTAACTATAATGCCATCTGTGATTGCAAACTACCATGCATTGGAGAAAAAAGGATACAAAGCAGCAATAAAAAGAAAACTAAATTGGTATTAAATAAGTACATAACATTAGGAAATGATTTAAAAAACACTAGAATTATCTTATAATCTTAAAAAGAAAGCAAAATTATTTTTCTAAATAAAAAATAATATGAAATAAAGTTTATTTATTCAAGCAGCAGATTGCACCACTAACACAGACAGATCCTCTTCTACTAAAATCAGTGGTTCTCAAACTTTTATGCTTCACGTACCCCCTGGAAATGTGTATGTAACTGGCGTACCTCTTGTATAGATAGATAAAACTATAGTTATAGTATAACAATGGGAATAAAATAAAACTTATATATATACACATTAAATTTTGTATTCATAAATTACATACATCGATAAACACCAAAAATGACATTTTTGAACAGCAGTGTTGCCAACTTAGCGACTTTGTTACTAGATCTAGCGACTTTGAGCTCTCATTGCGTACCCCAAAAATATTGAGAACCCCCTGACTTAAATAATGTCTAGAAGACAAATTTTGCCAATGGTGATTGACCAGTAAATGCAGTCCACGATGACGGCAGAGTGTCTGCCGAAAAGTACTTAGGTTAATTCCAAGTTGGAAATAAATTTTTTTTGTCTTTCGTAATTCTTAGAAGCTGGTATCAAATAATAGCTAAGATAGCGATGAAATCAGTAATTAATAACAATCTCTTCAAATGGAACAAAATAAAAGAAGAAATGATAACGAAATAATAGACTACTAGGGAATTTTACTAGGGAATTTGATTTTGATTTATTGCATAGTAGGTAATTTATCCGGAGTGTAAAGGAAGCTATTTATTTTTTTTTCGCTTTAAAAGGAAATGAGATAATGTTTTGACTTTGTCTTGTGACTGTCTGTAGACTTTTTTATTTTTCTAGATAAAGATTCTTTCTGGGTTAGATAGGTACTGATGAAATATTGCGATTCCACGCTTTCCAAAGCTCCCAAAAGTTTAAAATGCGCTCTCTGTAACGTTCGAAAATTTAGAAAAATCAAGAAAGGGAAACGAACATTGAAAACGATGTATTTATGCTAAAAACTTGAAATTTTGCTGGTTGAATGTGTAGGTTACGAGAGTTGCACTGATAGCAATGAATTTAAAATCCCATTGTTGCCAAAACGCAACGTTTTTGTTTTAAGAGATAATCGTTAGTTTCTAGAAACGAAAAAAAAAATGATTCTTTGGTTAGACAGGTATTGTATTGAAGAAATATTACGAGTGGTATTTTCTCAAATAGCACAAAAATATTAATTGCTCAGCCTAAGGTCGGAAACATTTGAAAAGTTCGAAAATTTTAACGAATATTGCAAGCGATGCATTTATGCAAAAATTTTGCAATTTAATGATGGAACGTAAGCGTCATGAAGTTTGCACTGGCAACAATCGGTTGCCCTTTGCTATCAGCAGGATGGGAAATGCAATTGTTTTGCTTAAAGAGATTACACTGAGAGTTCCTCCCCCCTTTCTGTCCCCATTTTCTCAGAGTGATATGAGGAACATAATAATACATGGGATATTTTCCTATTTTTCATTTTAGAGAATAAGAGAGACATACTTTCTATATTGTGCACTGCTCAAAGTGAAAATTGCAACACCTCAGAGGGAAGTGATATAGACACCCGAAACTGACAGGACGGAAGCTATAAGGGTACAAGTGCAAATGATCAAAAAACTGAATGTGTGAACACAAGGTACATGCGTTTATTGCAGATTTATCAGTACATAGTAGGCCCACCTCGGGTGGTTATGTAAGCTTGAAGACATCTCGGCATTCCATCAATCAGATGGTTAATGGTGTCCTGAGGTATGGTCTGTAGCAGGTTCGCTGTTGGAGCGAGCTGCGAAAGCGGCGATCCATAAGGTCCCACACATGATCAATGGGCAACAAATGCGGGGAGTATGACGGACATGGGAGAATGTGTCATACCTTGGAGACTGTCCATCGTTGCACATGCAGTGTAGGGGGTGGCATTGTCCTGCTGCAGAATCAATCCAGGCATGATGGTAAGGAAGCGTCATGCCACAGGATTAACAATGTCATCGAAGTAACGTCTTGCCGTTAGCGCTCCAGAAACATGGAATGAATAGAGGTGTCTGGATGTCCTATGTGATGCCACCCAATACCATTATACCATGGTGGTGACCATGTGGCGGCTAATGGAACAGGCTTGATGAATATTCATCCACTATCAAGCTGTTTATAAGTGACAGGAGAATGGGTGTAAAGGAAAAATTGTCTTGATCTGGGTGGGATCTGAACCCACGATCTCCTGGTGACATAGAGTCCCCAGATGCACCCAAAAGACAGTGATTGATCAGATGGAGTATGGCATAACATCAGCAGTAGAGGAGGGATTGACTAGTGGTCAGAGCACCTGACATGTCATCAGGAGGTCGCGGGTTCAGATCCCACCCTGCTCAAGACAGCTTTTCCTCTTCACCCATCTTCTCCTGTCACTTATAAACAGCTTGATAGTGGATGAATATTCCCTATCAAGCTGTTTATAACCTTGGTGAGCTCAGAAAAAATATGTCTAAATGGAATAGGCTTACTCACGTTGTTGACGACACTGACACCATGCGGATAAAGCGGACAAACGCCGAAACAGAATCAGGACTCATCTATAAACAAACCTCTTCTCCATTCCATAGCCCAATGTTGCCTTGCTCGACAACGGTGGAGATGGTGTAACTTATGACGTCACTGCAATGGCATGCCACTTGCTAAAAAATGCAGAGTTTCAAAGCAAACCCGATCTGATTGACCACTTCATTCACATTCTTCCATTAAATGCGTATTTTAGAAGTGGTTCCTCTCTTCTTACCGTCACGGATCACCTACGAGTGTCACTCTTTTTGCGGATCCTCTTTTCATCATTACCCGATATTTTTTGTTGAATTGAAATATAGATATTAACAATAAGGATTTGTTAAACGTGTTAAGAATGGATTATATCTTCATTTTTGGTCATTTTGCAGTTTGTATTTAAATACCCGAGTGATGAAATTCGATGCGTCAACAATTTTATATCATCAGCAGGCAATCAACATGAGATGTTGCCATCCATAAATTGACATAATTATAGACAAATGCAATAAAATGTGATTCCGTTATGTAATCGCGTTAAATGCGCAATTACCGTTGATGCAACCTTAAAGAATTATTTTGAAATACTAAAATTACATCGCAGACCCTTTGGGGGTCTAGGTAACACTCATTGTATTCGACGTTAGATACATATTGATATATTAGGGAAATTTTCTATCATTTTGATATGTTAGCGTATTTAAAATGCAAAATCGTTTTTTAACATTCATATAACAGATATATAAGAAAGTGATGTTGACTCACTTAATTTTCAAAACTAGAAGAATGCATATCGCCTCTGGCTCATGTGAAAATCTCGTTTATAAAGCGAATGACGTTTTTCCTTTACCTATTCTTTCACTCCTTAAAGTTTGAATTTGAGCTAGCGAATGATGGGGAAAAATGCAAATAGTATTTTATTAGTAATTAGGCAACATAAAATTCTTTTTCTTTTAATTCTTAAATTTAAAATGGTGCATTTTTCACAGCTCTCTCTCAGAAAAATAAGTAAATTATTTGTGACTGTTAAATATTTCTTAAGAAGCTACCACTAAAATTTTAAATTCATTACTTATATATTATTTTTGAAACTCATTTTACGCTTTGCCATTTCCGTATTTTGTATTATTATTAAACGTTACGGTGCAATGGGAATTCCTTATTCAGACTTTCCCAATCCGTATTTTATTCCCAGAACTCCTACTGATATTATCTTCCCCTGTCTGTCCTGACTGTGTGCTTATGGCACTGTACATTTTTCCAGTAGCGCTGCAACTTTATGGCACAATACTCTACCAAAATAAGCAAAACAATAGGATACAATGCTACTTTCTCACCAATGTCGTCGGTTGGCTAGGGTTTGGCCTCTAGCTTCGGCTTCACACTATCGATGTCATTTCCTCACTTGGAGAACCACCTGCTAATCTTCTAAGGTGCACACGATTAAAATATCTGGAACTTGTAGTCCACTCTCCGTTTGCTCATCAGCTATACTAGCTGAATTATACCTGCACTGCTGACACCACTGTTGAGGTCGTCTCTCCCGGCTGCTAGCACCTACCGTTATCTCAGCCGACACTTCAGTCTGGAACAAAGGTTCTCGAGCATACACGGAATCGGGAATGAGTGGACTACCGACAATGGTACTGGATAAACTTAACAAATATTTAATATCACAGACTATTACATCCAGCATACGAAACAAAACACTTCCTGCTTACAGGATGCTACGAGCTTCAGCCGTTACTGACGCCGTTCCTCGATAAAGACAATGTCCTCCCTTATATGACAACTAAGTACTTTCCACTGTCCTCTTGGCTGCCACGCCGAGTCCCTCTGACCCCTTTTCTCCCTCAAGGTTGCAGCCTGTCGTCTTCTTTCTTTCTTCTCCCCCTCTGGTCACTTCCGCTCACGTGACATCTGTTAGCAACTGCCAAGCAGCCGTGATACGATGCTCCCAACTGTTAGCGGCTTGTGGAACTGACCCCCTTAGGCACAGATGATGCTTGCAGTTTTCTTCTCACCCTTTTTCCAAGCGACCTGCATGTTATTGGTGAGTACTCTGCAAATGCTGAACTGTTTGGCACGGCAAAGGTCATCTGATCATGACAACCTGTGATAGCGGTAAAGACCTCAAAAACTACCCTGAAGTCGATCCTATGTCGAACAGAAATTGAGGAGTGGCAGTGGCTCTGGGATACGACTGAGAATGGTCTTCAAACAAAGACATTCTTGAAAAGGGTCAGTCTATCCCTGATGTCCTCTGACCACTATTTGACGCAGGTACTGACATTACACGGGAGTTTCGCAAAATATCTGGAGCTCTTTAAGATCACTACCCACAGTTACTGCGGCTGTGGGACTCCAGATGCAGATGTCGGGCACTATATCCTCAGGTGCCCGATTACGGAAGGGTTCGCTAACGAACTCAGGAGATCCCAGGCGATCAATGAGGTAGCAGGCGAGGCGTTCACGGTGTCCATCGAGAGTGTTCGAGTCAGTGCACATCTGAGAGACATGGGCTGGCTTGTCTGCCGGCTCCGGGATTATCTTCTTTGAGACCGGAGCTGCTTTCGCTCTCTTCTTTATTTTCCATTTTCAACCTGGCTGCACTCTGCACCTCCTTTAACATCACCCATACTCCAAGTCCCTACTGGTCTCTTCTGAGACAAACTTCATCTTCTACTTCCAGGCTTCTCTTGCAAAGCACGTGTAGTGTCGTGAGACGGAATACGTGCTTACCCCATGGGGGGCGGGTCCTTCGGAACCCACCCCCGACTCCGAAATAAAGAGAGGTGTACAATACATGATGCATGGTTGTGTATGGCAGCCAGTCACCTCTGCTCCATGCTTCTGGTGCACTAAAGGCGAGACGTTACATTGATATCTTTATTCCTGTATCAAGACCCTTCCTTACTACAATCCCTGGACTGATTCTGCAAAAGGACAATTCCACCCCACACACTGCACTTGCAATAATGGACAGTCTCATAGCTGTGGAGTTCCACCCATGGTCACCATACTCCCCAGACTAGTCACCCATTGAGCATGTGTGCTCCCTTATGGGTCGCCGCCTTCTCTACATCTCTCTGGCGGCGAACCTGGTACAGTTACGTGCCCAACTGGGTGCAGTTTGGAACGCCATACTTTAGGATGCCAATAACCATCTGACTGATGGAATGCCAAGAGGTCTACACGCTTGTATAACCGGCAGAGGTGGGCCACTATACACTGATTAAATCTGCGACTTTTTACTGATGAAATATGCGACAATGTACTGATAATCTGCAATAAATATACGTACCTTGCCTACACACATTCAATTTTTGATTACTTGCACTTTTCACGTTAAAGAATATTCTGGATGACCTTCACAGAGGGCTATTATATGTCTGCCAACAGCTGTCCAATGAGTCCCCTCCCCTCAACCATCTCTGAGCTTTTGGGGTCCTTGTGACCTGTACATTTAATCCATTGTGAGAAAAAAAGTGCCCGCCAGAGGTAAAACAACCCAACTCAACTTATAACGTTTGATACGAAAGACTAAATTAAAATTTTCATAGATTATCATATTCCTAATTTATTTCTAAGTTAGTGGCATCCTGCACTTCGCGCGTTTCATTTTCAATCTGCATATTTTTATTTTTCAATCCATTGGGAATTATAGTTCCCAAAATAGTATGCTCTAAGAGTTTATTTCATTTCCCATAGAAATTGGCCATTTCAAATGCTTTTTTAATCAATCCTGAAAGTTTATGAACAAAAGTTTTATGAAAGAATATAAAAACCTGATGGTTTATATATTCAATAAAGCTAAAAAATGGAAAAGAAGCTATTACACTGCTGTAGCAGCTATTATTGTGGCTTTTTATGACACGGAAGTATAAGGTTGTTTTCTTCCTTATTTTAATGTTCCTAAACTAAACTTTCATGGGGAGTGTTCTTTCTACACTTGCCATTAAACTTCTTCTTGAGCTTTGCAAATTCTCTCAAAAATATCCTGTGTAATGTGTTAGTATTAAACGTTGATAATAAGAGTGATAGTACATAATATAAAAAAAAATAAAAATAAATACCCCCTCAAGCAGCTGCTTGCCACAGAGGTCTGACAGGAGACTGTCAGTTTATATGCCACAGTAGAAGATCTGAGAGGATGGCAGGACCTCAGCAGAAAACAACACGAACATCCATGCCTTACCCGGGGATCGAACCCAGGTCCCGTAGATCAGTAGCCAAGCGCGCTAACCACTCGGCCACGGGACGGCTCAGTACATAATATAATGACTCGAAAGAAATTTCTGGCAGTACTGTACAAGAAAAAATACGGTACTAAGTAATTATTCTGTTTCAAATAAATCTGTTTATTTGTCATTATATAGAATTAAATGCTACTTCTTATGAGATATAGCATGGCGTATTCGGTTCATTAGTTATTTCAGAACGGGGTATAAATCCGATGAAATCACTCCTTTTTCTTCTATATTAATTCAAAAAGTGCTGTTAAAATTAATATATATGATATTTTTCTCAAACATTTTTTTTTCTTGAAATTCAAAATAAAATGCTCATTGTTTTGGTATATGACATACCTATTTTTGTCTATTAGCTATTTCAGTATAAGATTTTAAATTATTCTTTAATTCTGCCGGAAGCATTTAAAGTTTTTCCCAGCCACCAGAGTAAATCTGTTTAATAAGCCTGGCATGTTAAAGGTTAAATGACGTCGCAACTCTGCCACACATTAGCCGGAATATCTCTCCGTTTTATTAAGAAATGGGGAAGATTTCACGCAATATTGGCTGCTAATAACAAAACTAAACTAATTACCGTATTTCTTCGATTCTAAGACGCCATCGATTGTAAGACGCACCTTAATTCAGTACCACCAAGAGAAAAAAAACTTTGATTCTACGAAAAAACAAAACGCTAAAATATATCTAACAAATATTTTTATTATAATAGAATTCAATTTACTAATAAGAATAGTACCTATTTGTTAGTAGGTATGTTATTCATCACTTCCTTCTGAATCAATATCAGTCTGATTCTTCTGAGGCATCGATATCTGCATCTGAATCAATAACGGAGTCTACTTCACATTCAGAGTCTGATTCTTCTGAGCAGTCTTTACCTTCATTATCACATAATATATCGTCTTCTGAACCATCCAGAGTGTTGGTGACGCAGTATTTTTTAAATGAGTGCTGCACTATTCTTTTTGGGATTACTTCCAAGCTGCTGATACCCATTCCGCCAATTTTGATGCCGGCGTTTTTTTAATTTTTCCGGAAGGTGTCAGCGGAAGGTTATCAGTCAACAGCCAGGTTCCAAGTCCACTATATAAATCACTCACAGAGCTCCACTATAATGAAATAACGGTTATATCACATTTGGTGAGCGCGGGAAAATATCCAGCCCACTTTATTCTCCAATGGAATTGGAGAATGCGATAACGGTCAAACTTGGAGGCGGGGTTTCCGCGTAAAAACAAAACGTGTGGTGCCGTGTGCAAAGAGCGAGAAAATTCGAAAAACAAAACTGTGATTCTAAGACGTTATCGATTCTAAGACGCACCCCGTTTTTAGAGACGTTTATATGGGAAAAAAAGTGCGTCTTAGAATCGAAGAAATACGGTACATAAGAAATATCAACAAGAATCATCCCGCATCAATAACTGAATCATTCTGTAGAGGGATACAACAATCAGATGGAAATGGCTATGGATCTCGTGCCTACTACATAAATAAAAAAAAATAAACACCCCTCAAGCTGCTACTGCCACAGAGGTCTAACAGGAGCCTGTTAGTTTAATTCGCCACAATAGAAGGTCTGTGGGGATGGCGAGACCTCAGCATAAAGACAACACAAACATCCATGCCTTATCCAGGGCTCGAAACCAGATCCTTTTGATCACTAGTCGAGCGTGCTAAACCACTCGGCCACGGCCATTAACAAAAAAGATCTAAGTTGGATCCAGTGTCCTGAAGATAAATGAAAAAAAATTGTAATCGTAGAAATCTATTATTTTTAAGTCATGAGAAAGACAACTTGATAAAAGTGCAGAAAGAAAGGATATGTTTTGACAATGTTATTTCTTGTCATTGTAATATACTTGACTCTGATAGCTATTCACAGAAAATATTTGGACTAAGAATTAGGTTATTTCATCTCTGAGAACAATTTTGTACACACAATAGCCAAAATAGCAAGATCACGAGTGGGAAGGGGGTGTTAGTAAGTCCGCAGAGCCAGGCTCGTAATCTGCAGTTCCCAGGTTCGAGTCCCATGTGTACCGATGTAGGAAATCACCGACTTAAGAGTTTGCCCTTGATTTTGTTACTTCATTTTATATTCTCATAAAAATATATATTTTGAATATATTAATTCATTACTTTCGCAATAAGAAATTTGTCAGTTTACTCGGGTGATACGAACAAAAAAAATTATTGAAAACCGATGTCGTTTGGTTGGGGGCCGTAACTTAAGTTAAGATGAAGTTTTCAGTGTGTTTTACCATTTTTTGGCACATATTTATAGTTATACTAGATGAAACTGCCACCCCCACCCTCAAATGGGAGCATTTGTTTTGTCAAGTAGCTAACGGAAAGCTACTCCCATCTACTTTTAAGCTTGTTTGATACCGAAAAATATTATTTTGCTCTCAATAAAGGGGACATTAGAAAATAACCATTGGTAAAAGCAATCCTGGTTAGCAAGCAAAATTTTGCAAAAGGCTAAAAAAGTTCGAAACTACTGCAATTGATGATATATAACATGTTTGTTATCTCCGTTCTGCCATTGGTAGGAGAGGGCACACCGATGGGTTTGGAAAGGTCGCTGTCCGTCGAAGGTGCTGTCCGTTGGTGCAGTGTGCGGGAGAGCCCATACCCTGTGCACGTTAAAAATCACGCTGCATATCTTTGACCGAAGGCTTTCATCTGTTTCCTAACAGCTGTCCAGTGTGTCCTCTTATCTTCCATTCAACCCTTGAGGTTCTTGTGACACGGTTATTTAATCTATTATGTGCAGAATAAAAGAAACTCAGCCTAACTCACAATCAACCACAAGTTTCAATATGACTTTTGACTTTGCTGATGATCGATATAATTTGTCGTTGATCACAAGCAGATTTAAATCATAAAGAGTATTATCACAAGCATGTATAATCATAAGCAGGTTAAAGCATGTTTAAATCAAAAATTTTTTATCACCAATCCAATGAAAGTAAGAATTGTTTCATAAAAGCTGAGTCCCCTTTCTTTTTCTCTAAATCAGGGCCTGGTTTAAATATAATCTTGTTATCACTGTAGACAGAAGATTCTCGACACAGTGGTTTGTCTCTACCAGAACTCTGTATAGTTGATTGAAAACATATAGCATACTGATTTCGAGTATGATGTTAGAAGGGAGAGTATACAGCAGTTCAGATTGTGTATTCTAGACAAAGTTCGTATTATGATGTAGTTTTACCTAAAACTGCATTATAATACGGAATTTAATGATGGCAGATCTACATTATAATACGAAGAAATCGCTTAACTGATGGCAGAAGGTGATAAGGCAGTTTCCTAGAACTGCATAGATGTAGTTTAAGGAGAACCGTTTAACTCCTTGTCACTGTTACAATCCAATGACAGAACTATATCTCTGAAGTTTCCAAAAACTACATAGATGAAAATTTTAGGAGAACCGTTTAACTTTCTACTAATCGATTTGTTCGTATCAAAATGTAGATCTACTGCATCATTAAATTTCGATGGCAGAAGGTCTGAATTATAATACGAACGTCCGTATTTTAATTCAGATCTCCTGCATCAGTTAAACGGTTTGTTCGCATTATAATGTAGATCAGAAGGTTAAATTAATTCTACTCACCTTTGCATTTCAAATTTTGGGAACACTTCTAATTTCCTTTTCCGCCATACTAGAATTTCGGGAAGGATTGCGGGTTCCAGCTTCCCCTTCGCCTGTACGCTCACTCATAGTACATCTTTTTTTATGATTAGAACGACGTCTGCCAGATGGTTTAGTGAAAAGCTCTGACGCCACGTCAAGGCACCATCTATGTCAGAGTGTTTTGCTCTAACCAGGAGAAAACCCCTCCACACATAGGCAGCCAGTGTGGAAGGAAAAAGAGGGCTCAAAACACCACAAAACGTTCATTAAAGCGTCAATCAGAATTTATTTTCTGTTGAGCTAATTTAATGAAAATGTTTTGTAGCATCTTGCGCAAGATCTATTTAAAAGAGATTGGACCTTGCTCCCCCCCCGTTCCTATTAGAAGAAGCCCCCTTAAAAGGACCTTCCCTTCTCTCTAAGAAACCCCAGAGATTGTGCCTTGTCACACTCTGCTATCCAATCCGTCGATGAGATCCTCGTTGTGGATGTGTCCGGAATCGCTGTCACTTGCATCTCTTCTCTTGGAGGCACGAATGGGTGACAATGTTATATCTGGCAAAGAAAAGTTCATATGGGAAAACAATTCACAAAATGCATATAAAACGTACATATAATTTTCAAGCTGATCATCATTTTGAAAACTAGGTTCACAAAAGAAAATCCGTACATGCGACTGAATGGAGAAATATTTCAAGACGTACCTTCATTGTCGTCCAATTGGCGCTCTTCCCCACATGGGGAACTTCTTGTCCTGATGACGTTTTCCTGGAACTTCTGAGCACCTTGTCATCTGAACCAAAGGAAGAAGCCCAAAACATTAAAGCAGTAGTAGATTTAATCGACATTTCTCAGAACTGTAATTAAAAAAAATAGGTTGTCCACGTCTTTTACAAAAAATCAAAGCATTAAAATGTAAACCTGCCTTAAATAATTAATATTACGGTTCAAATGTTAATAAAATGAAAAGTTCTTATTAATAAGAATAATAAAACCATTTAAGTAAGAGATGCAGCTGGTTAAATATTATTTATTATTTTTAATTTATACGAGATATGAACAAAGTGAATACAGAATAGACACCCAACGAATAATTAAGGTTCTCCAAAGAGATCTTCACTAATTTCTAAAAAAATGTAGCCAGATATTTTTTCTGAATTCTGTACTCAACCATAGTGTTCGGATATATTTTTGAGCGACTGTACCCCATTATATGCAGCTCGGAGGTAAAAACAACCCAACTCTGGTATCGTAACACCGAGTAAAAGTTGAAGGTTCAAAGCCTTGCACGTCTCCGTCTACTGAGAAATAACTCCTGAGCTAAAGTATATTCAAATAACAAGAGCACGATTGCTTATTCTCCATTCAAATCCCAATACATTAAATATTGCTCAATATAATACCATTTCTTAAAAAATAATAAAATAAATACCCCCTCAAGCAGCTGCTTGCCACAGAGATCTGACAGGAGCCTGTTAGTTTATATGCCATAGTAGAAAGTCTGAGAGGATGGCAGGACCTCAGCAGAAAACAACACGAACACCATGCCTTTACCCGGGGCTCGAACCCAGGCTTACCAGCGCGATATTACAGACATCCGCACTTAATGCCGTGCAACCAATCTTCTGGGCGTCAAATGCCCTACAAACAGCATTGATATTGGCTAAAGAAATAAAACAACTGTGCACTACATATATTCACTACTGCATAAATAGATAAATTCCGTGACATAGGTAAATGGGACATTGAGAGTTAGGCTTATCTTCACAGAGGAGGATGTCAAGATCAGCACAGGCAGCGCCAGGAAACGGCTTGTTGGAAATGAGAACATCTGGGTCCCGATGACGTTTTCCTGAAACTTTTGGGCACCTTTTCATCTGAATCAAAGGAAGAAACGCAAAACATTAAAGGACTAATAGATTTACTTGATATTTTTCAGAACTTAAAAAAAAAAGGTTTTCCACTTTTTTTTACAAAATATAAAAGCATTAAAATATATACATGCTTTAAATAATTGATTTTACGGTTCAAATGTTAATAAAATGAAAAGTTCTTATTAATAAGAATAATAAAACCATTTAAGTAATATATACAGCTGGTTAAATAATATTTTTTATTTTTTATTTATACAAGATATCAACAAAATGAAAGCAGGAGAGACACCCAACGAACAATTAACATTCTCCAAAAAGATTTTACGCTCATAGATTAAAGATAAGAGTTGGTGATATTACGTCCCTCTCAATGCTCTTTTGAACGACTTCAGTTTCTGGAAAGCATCTTTGTCGCACACGCCCCAAGTCGGGAGTGGACACTGATACTTGCCCAATGGGCGAAGCAGGACATTGCGTTACAGAATGATACGAGAAATGTGTGGAATTCGCATCATAGCCGTTTAAGAAATATTTAACTACCAATGTGTGTGTATATATAGATTTGATTATATAAAAATGTGATTTACTCTAATTGAATATATCGAAATACTCGGTAAAAATACTTCGCTGTTCAAAGAGGAAGAACAGGAGGTTTGCGAAAATAATTACAACCCGATTTCGAGTTGAAATCAAATGAAACATCCAGTGTTGTGAGTAAAGTTTTCCCATCATGCTCCCACTTTTCATATGGGTTTATTATAAAAACAAATATACCTTCCTATTGAATATTCTGTTAGCAGTCTAAAACGAAGGTCGTATTACCAACTTACCATAGCTAAATTTATAAATAAAAAATAAACACCCCCTCAAGCAGCTGCTTGCCACAGAGGTCTGACAGGAGCCTGTCAGTTTATATGCCATAGTAGAAGGTCTGAGAGGATGGCAGGCCCTGAGCAAAAAAAACGACACAAACAGACATGCCTTACCCGGGGCTCGAACCCAGGTCCATTAGATCAGTAGCCAAGCGCGCTAACCACTCGGCAACGAAACAAAATTTAATATTTTTATTTTTTCGGTTTAGGTAACCAAGACGAAACTTCCGGTGCCACTGCCACAACTTTCCAGCATCTTTGCAGTTCCCAGGTTCGAGTCCCACCTGGGCCGACGTTAAGATCTATCTCCTCAAAACTCCCCGCCCTGCCCTCAGTCAGTAGGGGACATCGATGGGCTTGGAAAGGCCACTGTCCGTCAGATGATCATTAAGCCATGGCGCCTTGACAGGGAGAGCCATACCCTGCAAACTTTAGAGAACACGCTGGATGTCCATGAGAGGAGACTACCATCTGTCTCCTAACAGCTGTCCAGTGGGTTCTATTCCCCTAACCTCCTCTGAGCACTCGGGATACCTGTGACTTGGCTATTTACTCCATTGTATGCAGCTCAGAAGTAAAACAACACAACTCTGGTATCGTAATACCGAGTAAACGGAAACCTGCAAGGTTCGAAGCCTTGCACGTCTCCGTCTACTGAGTTAACACATAAATATTATAGTAATAAAACACACGAGAAATAACTCCTGAGATAAAGTATAGTCAAATAACAAGAGAATGATTGCCTATCCCCCCTTTCAATCCCAATACATTAAATATTCCCCAATATAATACTATTTCTTATCAGCGCGATATTACAGACGTCCGCACTTAATGCGGTGCAACCTATCTTCTGGGCGTCCAACCAACCGACAAACAACAACGATATTGGCTAAAGAAATAAAACAACTGTGCACTACATATATTCACTACTGCATAAACACGTTAACTCCATTACTAGATAAATGGGGCATTGAGAGTTAGTGTTACCTTCACAGAGGAGGATGTCAAGATCACCACAAGCAGCGCCAGGAACCTTTTTATGGTCCTAGTGCTCATGGAAAACACTCAACTGAGCACACTTGTTTCCCACGTTGCTACTTGTTCTCCACCGTTGATACTTTAGATCCTGGCTGGTGTAGGCTGACACAGCGACCTCTCCACGCACAAACGAGAAGAAACAAATGACGAAACTCCACAGAAAAGAACCACTTCTCTACGTTGAAGCTGAGAAATGATTTTTTCATTGTTTCGTAACGAATGTTTGTGTTTCGCACAACAAACGTCTGCGACTTGGTTTGTTACGAATGGCAAGAATGAAAGTCAGACCTACGTTCATCACAGCGTTGCCAATCGCATACTCAGAAACTTTGAAATGGAAGTTGACATTTAAAAAAAAACGTTATAAACACAGCATGAGGTTCAATAATTAGCAGTTACGAATTAACAGTTACGAATTATGGAAGTTGACATATTTTAATATCATTTCCTAAAAATGGCAAGCCTGATGCTCGAATTTTTAGATGTGTTCCTAGACAAAATATGTTACTCAAAATCTCAAGGGCGGGAGTGGGGGTAGAACTCAAACCTTTCCCCCTCCAAACACACACACTTGGGTACATCTAGGGTTACCAACCATATCGTATTATCGATATTTTTCCGCGTCCCCAACAAACTGTATACGGAAAGATGTTATTCCCGAATAAGGCTGAATCGGTCTGACCGAGAGTAATGCCGATCACGTGATGTGCATTAAGTCGAATATAAGAATTGAGCCTTAGTTACGGAAAGCCATTTCAAACAACAAAATAAACTATAACAAATGTAAAAATTTAATTCAACTGCAAAGTTACATTGGGAAGTTTTAACAACTGCAAAATTTTAATCCCCGAAATACTCTAAAAAATAAAGGCATCTGCTCTGTTCTTGTCGTAGGTTGGGTTGACCTATTCCTTTTCGTTTAGCGCAATCGTCTGAGTCATACCAGAGGAAGTTGGAACCCGAAGGCGCACCGTGCTGCCAATTTGCTAATAAGCTAACCTCAGCTGATGTAAAGTTGACCAAGCTAATGGCAGATCTGAAGAAAGCGGCAGCAGCAGATATCCAAGTTCGCTCCATATGGCAAAATAGATATTGTGGAGCCTGGTGGTCAACAATAAGTGTCGACCATAGTGTCCATCCACAGGGCAGCATGAAACTCTACAACCTGTTCACCCCTCAAATGACTAAATTCTCCCGAGATAATAACGGCGTCTTAGGAAGGGTTGTTCCCTTGGGAACATACTATTGCTATCAGTCAGTACGCACGACTCACATAAGTGAGTCGTACGTACTGACAGCAATCGTAGGTTCCACTGGTCAGCAAAGGCTCCCAGAAGATTCCCAGACTGCATTTCTCTGCTTGCTAATGACGTCAAGTCAAATCCCTTCAATGTCATAGCTTGCACCATATTTCCTCTGGGTAAGGGAGTGGCGATTGCCCTTCTACCACAGCTTTTGATGTGTGCGCAGCTGTAGAAACTGAAGAATCCAACGATAGATCCTTATATGTGTGAGGTAAAATAGAATAACGGCATTTACGAAGTTGTAGATGATGTAGCAGCTGCGGCGGAACATCATAGTGAACTAAAACATGAAGTACACGAAGAAAGTTCGACTTTAGTTGCCGGTGCATCGGTTACGATGGCTATTTCTAGTTCTTACATCTTTAATAATATATCTGACAGGTATGATATACTATGTGAATACAATAATATTTAAAACAAGATCCCATCTATGAAGATATAAAATAGATGAAAGAAAAATTCAAATGACTCTCAGGTTTGCCACCCTGGACCCTCGACATTCCAGAAATAATAACAGATATTCCAGGAATCACAAACTGCAAACACTATTACATTCAAGAAAATATCCTAGAGAAAACAGAGAGGCACCTGGAGTATCTTTACCTCTCACATAAAAAAAAAATTACTGATGGAGTTTCAAAGAAACTAACTTTGATTAGGGGCATTCTACGACAAAGAAAACAACTATAGATTTAGTTTCAATCTGACAACATATACCAGCCCAACAGACACAGGACTCGTGGCACTGAAAGAAGCCTTAAAATGGAGAGAAAAGGAAAGAAATAAAAAAATTGTGTTTATCACAGACAGTAAAGTAGCACTTCTTTCCATGAAAAAAAGAACCCTACAAATGCTGCCACCAGAATATAGTACAAGAATCCTACAACTCTACAAATGTCAATAATAATAAAATATGTTTCCAGTGGGTGCCTAACCACATAGGACTCACTGGAAATGAGATTGCTGACAAACTAACTAAAGAAATCAATAGTGTTACTCCCTGATCCAAAACTCCCACAATATCAACAAACTCAAGGCAATCATCAATTCACAACCATTGGAAAGTCTTCAAAACATTTTCTCAGAATAAACTTCATTGGCGCCCAATCACAGAAGACTAGTGTCCAAAAATATCTCGGAAACATGCTCTTGCCTCAAAAACATAAAAGACCAAGTCAAAATCACTCGGTTAAGAACAGGCCATACACGTTTAAATGATAAAATGCATATAATGAAAAAATCGGTGACCAGCAAAGGCCAAAATTGTGATGTAAATGAAACCGTGCAACATGTTATTCTCAACTGTACGGCCTACTCTCTACATAGAAATATTCTCTTTGATGAAATGAGGAAATTGGGAGTGCATGAATTCTCACTTGAAGTATTCTTTCCCCTAAGAGCCACAAAAATGAAATATACCTTCTAATCATCAAGTTTCTAAAAGACACCACGTTATACAACATAATATAGAAGGAAAGAAAACAGCAGGTTTTCTTGCAAGTACTGGCACCTTTCAAAGCTCATGAATCCACTAACTCTGATTGCAGAACCTCCATGGAATTGCCCATCTCCAACCGCCAACGAACTCAAGAAAGGAAGCTACGACACAACAATCATACCTGGATGATCAACTAGAATAGAACTTTCCCCTGAACTTTGATAGAATATAGACCTCTCACCTCATCCGGGAAAGATAAGATACCAAGACGGTTTTTTCTTTTGTCTCTATCACAACTCATACAACTACAAAAATTATAACTTTATTCCCGAATTTCTAGACTCTACCTTATCCCATTTCTCTCTGTGTGTGGTACCAACTTTAAATATGTAGACGTTTGCAATGTAGAATTGACAGAAGCTTCCCAAGATACGAGAGGATGAAGATGATGAAGGATCAAGGAGAGTTTCTTTGAGAATGCTAATAAGAGAAGCAAAAAGAATTCGATTTATGTAAATGTCGTAAAAAATGTCGTAAAAAAAACACTGAAAAACAAAACAAAAACATACCTGCTTTGGAAAAAAAATCAACATTAATCAACTCACCACATCCATTCTTCTAAATCCTCATAAATTGAATAAAAGAAAAAATATTCTTCATTTAATCAAGCCTCTGGAAGAGAATTTAAAAAATATATTTTAATTATCAATTTAATAATTCTTCTAACTTCAGTCTGATTTATTACCCTTTTCATGAAAATTTTAAATTTTAAACCTTAAAAATCTTTTTTCTCCTTCATTTGAAGGACTAATAACTGCTAAAGAAAAATCTCCAAATAATCAATTCAACAATTCTTCATTTAAATAAAAATTTAAAAAATGAAATTCAATTTTTGAGTTCATATTTAAATTTCTACTTTTAAATTTAAAAAAATTAATTTTTCATCAATTTGAATTTCAACTTAAATATTGATTTTTTTAACTTCTTTGTCTTTATTCCCTGTTTCTCCTTTTCTTTTAAATTGTGAATTAAGAAAGGAAAGAAGAACAAACTTCAACTCTTAATGACGTTTCAAATGCTGATTGGGAAAGCCTGCATCAAGGACCTCCCAGAAAGCTGTCAGGTTTTACAATACAATTCTTGAAACATTTCCAATTTCTTTTTCTCCATACATAATTTTGGGAAGACTTGCAGGTTCCTGCTCTCCCTTCGCCTATCCCCGACTCATAGTAGAGCTTTTTTATGATTGGAAAGATGTCTGCCAGATGGTTTGGTGAAAAGCTCTGACGCCACGTCAAGGCACCATCCATGTCAGAGTGTTTTGCTCTAACCTGGAGAAAACCCCACCACACATAGGCAGCTAGTGTGGAAGGAAAGAGAGGGCTCAAGACAGATATTTATTTTCTGTTGAGAGAATTTAACTGAAATGTTTTGTAACATCTTAGCAAGATCTGATTAAGAATGGATTAGACCCTTCTCCCAGTGACACAAACTCCCTTTAAAGAATCTTCTTTTTTCTGTAAGCAACTTTCCCGCAGAGCATTTGGTCAGACCTCATTGTGGACATCTCCGGATTCTTGCATCTGGCCTCTAGGAGTCACGTATGGAAGACAATGTTATATTTGGAAGTCTCTAAAAGTTCCATATTTAATGTGAGCATTCAAAAAAATTCTTAACAGGTGTCTGTAGATTTCCACCCGTTCCTTCGAAGTTAACGAGCTACGACTTGTTTGAAAGCTTGTCTAAATTGGTCATTACGTGTTAAAAACAAAGGCTTTATCATCCTTTCTCATTTCGCTGGCGGCATGTAAAGTTCGGTCTGCGAAATCTGAGCGTTGTTGCTATGGAGCCTATTAAACATGAGGAAATATTTTACATTTTCACAAGAATGCAGCTTGGGGACGATGCAAAAAAAATCATGCCGATTTATCATGTATATGGGGATCATGTTTGTTCATAAGACAGTGTTATGGGATGGATGCGCAAATCTATAGAAGGATGGCAGAGCTTCGAAGACCTCCTTCTGCAGGAAGGCAGAAGGAGGCCGTGAACGAGAGAACCATCGCTGCTATTCTTGAATTCCTTAAGGAAAACCAACACCTCACCGTTCAGGTAATAAGTTTAGATGTCAATGTATTGATTGGCAGTGTGGAAACAATTATTCATCAACATTTAAAGTTCCGAAAGATCTGTGCCGAATTGGTACCCCACAAACTGACACAACAGCAAAAAAAGTACTAGAGTAGACTCGTGCGAGGAAATGCTAGCAATGTTTGAACTTAGTGGACCCCAACGATTAACAGACGTTGTCACAAGTGATGAGACGTGATTTTATTACTTTACAACACCCAAATATATCGGCAACTATGTTTGGGTTGCTGAAGATGAACCTTGAACTCATTAAGGAAATGGGAATTTGGGAACGCTAATTCAATCTGAATTGGCGTAGCATCCCGAAATCCTCCGATGACTTTCGCTCATGGAAGATGATTTTCAGAATTTTTTTTCGATTCCCAAGGAAAGGTAGACGTGGACACTTTGCTGAATAAATATAATCGTATATAAATGGACAATACTACCAACATTGTTTTTCCCAAAATGGTTAAGGAGATGAAGGAGCACCGTATAACAACAGGCGTGTCAAGGGTTCTCCCTCTTCAAGACAATGTCAGTGCTCGCAAAACCCATCAAGTGACGACCTATCTGGAGCAGGAAAAAAAACAGCTACCCCATCCTGCGTATTCATCCGATCTTGCACCATATGATTTTTGATTGTCCCAAATATTAAAAAGGAACTTTCTTGGAAGTCTTTTTCAAGGGTGCAAGAACTGCAAAATCATTCATTCATAGCTGAGAAGTATTCCCCAACAAGGGTACCCCAAGCGTTTCAGAACTGGCGTTGACGTCTGCAGCTTTGTATAAATGCTGGACAGGAGTACTTTGAAAGACAGGAGAAATTTTGTTCAGATAAGTGCAATTGTTCTTGTTCTACAGATGTATGTCAAGTACTTTTTGAACGCCCCTCATAGAATACTAAATGAATCTGATTTAAATCAGGTATTCCATTTTTCAGGTAAACATCTACGAGTTGTGAAATGGTTAAAAAAATATGATCAATTTTTATGACAGTTATCAGGAAAATGATTAACGAATTC
This sequence comes from Ryuthela nishihirai, assembly GCA_038380435.1. NCBI lineage: Eukaryota > Metazoa > Arthropoda > Arachnida > Araneae > Heptathelidae > Ryuthela > Ryuthela nishihirai. Next base: position 121,860,578 of record JAWZYU010000001.1, on the reverse strand, counting down.
TTCTTCAGAAATGAACTGCCGAATTTAAATGAAATATTAATAACGATAAATTCGGTTCCTGATTTGCCAAATTTTAGCCAAGCAACATTAAATTGATTGCTAATAGACATCAGCTTTATATTTTCCACTCGCAAACGCGAAGGTGCTTTAACTGAAAGAGACAACATTTTAATGTAGAGGTGAAAATGTTTGAGACAATTTAAAGCACATAGTGGTAATAAAATAAAAAAATTGCTATTTAGATGAAACTTGGGTGAATTCGAGTCACACAGCTTCTAAAGTAAAAAAAAAAAAATTAGAAACTAAACTGTGGCAGAATCAGTGTCAGCATCTCGGAAAACATTGTATTCATGGCTCACCAGAGGCCTGAAACAATCAGGTGTGAAAGGCAAAGATTTATAATTGCTCAAATTGGAAGTGACCATGGTAAAATTTTTTTGGTCACTTCCATGACCATGGTTTTCTTGATGGAGCACAGTTAGTGTTTGAATGAAAAAGTAGTAAAGTTTATCATGAAGAAATGAATGAGAAAGTATTTAAAAATCGGATGTTATGTTTATTGCAAAAATTGGCAAAAAAGCTCTGTTATAGTAATGGGCAATGCTCCGTACCAGATCGTAAAAAACTGAAAAAGCAGCAACTATGGCATGGAAAGAAACAAGATGTTATTAACTGGTAAAAGGAGCATGGTATTGAGCATAGTGACCATGTGATGAAGATAGAACTGTTAAATAAATTTAGACAAGTGAAAGACAATTACGACAACTATATTATAGATGAATTTTTAGTAGAAGCAAGACACATAGTACTGCATTTCCTTTCCATATCATTGCCCGTTAAAACCAATTGAAATGACTTGGAGTCAAGTAAATGGCTACAGGGCCAAAAATAACAAAATTTTAAATTCATAGTTCCGAAAGATCTGTGCAGAATTGGTAACCCACAAACTGACACAACAGCGGAAAAGGGCTAGAGTTGACTCGTGCGAGGAAATGCTAGCAATGTTTGAACCTAATGGCCCCAAACGATTAACAGACATTTAGTATTCTACGAGAATCGTTCAAAACGTTCTTGGAGTAGAACAAGAACAATATTCCTCTGAAATGCACTTTTTTGCGCACAATGGGCTAAACTAGGATAAGCGCGGTTATTACTTGAAGAAGCAATCAAACTTGTTTCAACAGAAAATTGGAAAATTATATTAGATATGTGGCAGCTGAAGAAGAGGATTTATGGAAATTTGATATAATAGCAATTTCTAGCCACTTGACAACTGAAACAAACATTTAATTTTAAAGTGAAATTCGTTGAAATGTTTTTTATTCCTTATATTATATCATATTTTTTCATAAATATTTGCATAATAATATTAATTTCACAAGTCATTGTCGGTGCTTCTGGAGATGTAATCCTGCTTCGTAAGGGGCAAAAAAATTAACAATTGGAGATATATATATATAACGCGAAATGTTGTTGCATTAAATATCTAGTAAAATATGTATTTTTTATATATCTAAAAAAATGTATGTTGCGCTAAATATCTAGCAAAATACACTTCTGGCATTGTATGTTTATAATCCACAAGTTTGACATGTGCTTAAAAATGCGGTCTCAAATTCTAACCAATAGCTGTTAATTTTGTGTACATTGATACTAGGAAAGGCTTGCTTATTTCGCACGGTTTGTTTACTCAAGTGGAACGGAGTATAATGATGAGTTAACACGTTTGAGCCTAATAGGAGGTTGACACTTGAGTTTGAAAAGGATGTCGATACATTTGAGCCTAATGGGACTTGACATGTTCCAATCTAAGTAAAATCTAATGGGGAGCTTGAGATGCCCAATTTTAAATCTAATGGGAAGTTGGGTGGGCTTTGCACACCATGGCAAGCAAACAACAATGACAAAACTTTTTCGCACACCATGGGCTAAATGGCCAGGTCGCATGGACCCCGAAGGCTCAGAGAAGGTTGGGGGAGGGGACCCACTGGAACAGCTGTTGGGAGACAGATGGTGACCTCCCGTCAAGGCTATCCAGCGTATTCTTTAACGTGCACAGAGTATGACTCTCCCGCACATTTGAGCCTAACAACGTTTGACATGGTTCAATCTAAATAAGTCAGGTTGTTTTACCTCTGAAATGCACATTTTTGAGCACAATGGGCTAAATAACGAGGATACAAGGACCCTGAAGGCTCATATGACAGTTGTTACTCACTGGACAGCTGTTAGGAGATACAGGGGTTTACAAAAATAATGGAAAGACACACTGTGTGTGGAGAACATTTCATTAATAAGCTGTAGGCCCCCTCGAGCATTCAGAATAGACGCAATTCGATGTGGAATAGACTTATACAAGTCGTGCACATATGGTAATGCACATACGGCCTTGCACTCCAGATATTCCCACAGATGTTCAATAATATTGAGGTCTGGAGAGTAAGGTGGCCAGGGTAGCTGCTGTACCCTATCCTCACACTCTGTAAACCACAACTCGACACGTTTCGCATAATGCTTGAGTACATTATCCGCTTGAAACTAGGGACACTCATTAGGGAACAAAGATGATGATCCCAACATTGGGTGCAGGTGGTCCCCGAGAATGGATTCGTACGTTGCGGATGTGACACGACCCTGTAGGATAACCAATGACCCTAAGGAATGCCATGATATGGCATCCCACTGCATCAGGGATCTACCTCCATGCTTCACAGTGGGAACCAAACAGTCGGTGTGGTATTCTCTACAGGTTCAGGGGACGCTATCGTTGCCTACCTTAGAATGGAGAGTTGAAAGTTAGAAATGTAATACTACGTTAATCGACAGGGAGCATTATCGGAGGAAAAAGATTTCGCGGTTAAATTTTTTTTGGGGGAGGGTCGAATTTTATGTCCTTGAACCCCTTGCAGGGCACAAAGTTAATTTCAGATGAAGTTGTAGACAAAATGTGGTGAGTTGGGTTGTTTTACCTCTGAGCGGCACTTTTTTGCACACCATGGGCTAAATGGCCAGGTCACATGGATCCCGAAGGCTCAGAGAAGGTTGGGGGAGGGGACCCCCTGGAACAGCTGTTGGGAGACAGATGGTAGCCTCCTGTCAAGGCCATCCAGCGTGTTCTTTAACGTGCACAGGGTATGGCTCTCCCACACACGTGCCACGACTTGACGTCCAATCCGACGGACGGCAGCCTTTCCAAGCCCATCGGTGTCCCCTACTGACCGTGGGCAGGGCGGGGAATTTTGCGGAGATAAATCTTAACGCTGACCCAGCTGGGACTCGAACCTGGGAACTAGAGATTGCGAGCCTGGCGCGCTACCGACTGAGCCACCCCCGCCCCATCGACATTCGGCAAATATTATATTGTAAAAAGAAACCATAAATAAAGATTACTTTTTAAAGTTTTATTTTCCAGTTTCACGAAAAGTAGAATTTGTGTTATTTGCAGAATATTTTATAGGCCGATGACAATGTATTTATTAATAACATTAGTACTATATTTTGTAACTGTTCAAAACAGGAAATGTAGTCGACAATGAAATTTTCCTTTGTACTCGGCTAAGTCCTCGAAATAATAGTAATGTCCGTTAATTATCCATTACTAATTATCTGGCATTATTTTTTTCTCACTTCATAAACTAATAAGTGTCTTTATAAGACTCAAAAATGAAAACGAAATGGTTAATATAGAATTTTGATTTCACGCTTAAACCCGCAAAACCAATACCTCAAAAGAAAACGCTTTAAAAGGAATTTTTATCATTAAAGAATAAAATTTCGCTCATTGTGGGGTCATTTTACCTCTGGTGACACTTATTTGAACACAACGAGCTAAATGGCGAGGCCACAAGGACCCCGAGGGCTCAAAGTAGATGGGGGGAATGGGACACATCAGCTATTAGGAGACAATGATAGCCTCGAATCAAGGTCATTCAGCATGTTCTTTAACGTGCACATAGTATAGCTAATTAGTATGGCAGTCAGCACACAGGATCACAGGTTTAACGGCAGACAGCGGTCTTTCCAAGCCCATCTGTGTCTCCTATTGACCTGGGGGCGGGATTGGCTCAATCGGTAGCGCGCCAGGCTCGTAATCTGTAGTTCCCAGGTTCGAGTCCCAGCTGGGTCAGCGTTGAGATTTATCTCCGCAAAATTCCCCGCTCTGCCCACGGTCAGGAGGGGATACCGATGGGCTTAGAAAGGCCGCCGTGCGTCGGATGAGACGTTAAGACCCTGTGCACGTTAAAGAACACGCTGGAAGGCCTTGACGGGAGGTTACCATCTGTCTCCCAACAGCTGTTCCAGTGGGTCCCCTCCCCCAACCTTCTCTGAGCCTTCGGGGTCCATGTGACCTGGCCATTTAGCCCATGGTGTGCAAAAAAGTGCCGCTCAGAGGTAAAACAACCCAACCCATTTTTGATGGGTATTACGTACCCCTGAACCAGGCGTTTCCGAAATTTTTATCCCGCGAAAGTATTGTTACTGATCTCACCAGTACACGGCTCACCAGTATATGACTCACCAGTACACGGGGCCACGGCTTAACGTCCCATCCGACGGACGGCGGCCTTTCCAAGCCCGTCGGTGTCCCCTACTGACCGTGGGCAGGGCGGGGAATTTTGCGGAGATAAATCTCAACGCTGACCCAGCTGGGACTCGAACTTGGGAACTACAGATTACGAGCCTGCCGCGCTACCGACTGAACCACCCGCGCCCCGTAATTATATATTAAACTCCATTAATATTCAACGTCGCGCCAACATCTTCAACAGTTGAAGTAGTTTTAGGGAAATCACTGTTCGATTCGTTTTGGTCACCTTATTATGCATTTTGGACAGTTGAAACAACTTTATAAGTAATAATAATAATAAATAATTCCTCAAGCAGCTGCTTGACACAGAGATCTGACAGGAGTCTGCCAGTTTTGATACGTCACAGTAGAAGGTCTTATGAGGATGGCTGGAACTCTGCAGAAAGACAACAGAAACATCCATGTTTCCTCCGGGGCTCGAACCCAGCTCCCTTTCATCAGTAGCTAAGCGCGCTAACCACTCGGCCACAGAACTGTTACTTACGCTAAAATAGCAGGTAGAAATAATGTTGTCAAAATATTGTTCATTATGAATTGATTTATTGTTTTCGAAAAGTCGCATTTAATTATCTCGTAAACCAAATATTCGGTTACAGTAAAACTTGGCTAATTCGAAATTCAAAGGACGTAAAAAACTTTCGAGTAATGAAAGTCACAATTAATGCGACATTCGTGTTAACAATAGAAATAAATATTAAATAAAAACAAATATAAAATTAAAAAGAAATAGATTACTTTCCTTATAAAAAGTGACATAAGTCAAGTTCCAAAAGAATTATTTTCTAAACTAGAACAAAAAGTTTCCCCCTCTTAATAAACAGTTGAAATGTTAACGTTATCACTGTTATCATTTAAATTTTTAATAAGTTCTAATTGTATGGAATAATCACAAAAATCTCCATGTATTATCATTAAAAAAAAACTCAGCAAAATTAATGACTATTTCAAACACAGTCATTAATTTTGCGCTACTTCATTTTCTGAGAAGAAACTTCAGAATATTTTTCGCATATTGACAGTGGAATAATTTATGTCCCTGACAATTATTTTGACAGTATATCCAAACCGATGTGTTATTATCATCTTCCTCAGACGGCAGTGTCTTAATCGATGTGTGTTATCATCTTCCTCAGACGGCTGTGTCTTAAACGATGTGTCTTATCATCTTTCTTAGACGGCAGCCTGGCTCGCTACCGACTGAGCCACTCCCGCCTATTGAGTAGGGAGGACGGGGATGTCGAACAGTGCTAAATGAAATATCGAAACTGTATATTTAAAAAGGGGAAAAACAGTGGTGTGAGATTTGAAATCAGGCTTGTTTTTGTTTGGAGTTTATTTCTTTATGGAATGTGGATTATCACAGAGGAATCGTGGTGACTAAAATTCGAGATCTGCTGGTGAAACGTTTGAGAAATTCCTTGGCGAAATCTGTTCAGAGAGCAAAAATTTCAACACTAAAGTAATCAGAATATAATCCTCAATTGCGCATATTTCGTTCGGAAACAGCCAAGCGTTATATCGATATGAATGAACTGGAGCTCCGGATGGCGCTTACCTGAAAGAAAATACGGTTTAGATTTATTAAAGGAATTATGAACAATTAATTAATTAAATGGAAGGTAAATATTATTTACACTAATTATATTTGGGAGAATTAAGAAAGAGAGTATCATTAGAAACATTAAACGAATGGAATAATTACGTACAACATCAGATGCAAGAAATAGACTACAGATAAATGAATCCTTCGGCAATCGTTAGATGAAGACATTGAAGATATAACACTGAGAGCATTTCTGCTTCTCAGAAACAGCTATGATAGTTATGCTTAATTTTTGTTTCACTTTTTACTTGTAACAGTTTTAGTAGATATGCTCTTCAAATATCACATTTATATCCACAAAGTTTCGTTATATAAACTGTTTGGAAATATTTACAAAACGCTCTTACAATTAATTATTCGTTAATTATACGAATCAAGAGAGATTTCGCTTTTTTGTTTTGATTTCTTTTATGAGATGCACCATCGTGCGTCCTTGATACATGTCGTGACGTCGAAAAGAATTGTTTGATTAAACGAAAATTTTGAAATATGTATTAAATTTCTGAAGAAACTAAGTGGTAGGTAAACATTATATACTAAAATATTTTATCTACCGATATTGCTAATATGAAATAAAATGCAACGAAACTAAGAATAACAGGCTATTTTTCGAATATTTTTTTCTCCATTTTTAGGAAGGGCGTAATTTTATGTTATACAACGTATAAAAAAAAACGAACACAACATATGTACAACACTAAGATTTTACTTCCGCATTCAAATGTACAGCAACGATCGAGTTTGCAATTTGGAGTGGCAACACTCAACCGGACATGTAATATATGATACCTGATATCTTTTATTAAGTTTATGAGCTCCATGCCTAGGGATTATATCTCGAAGTCTAAAATAGTGGCTGATTGGCAATAACAAAAGTTAAAATACTAAAACCCCAAAGGGCCAGAAGGGCAAAACAAATTTGCGAAAAACACAACTTAAAGTAAAACAAGGGAGAGTCAAACACCAATATCTTTGAACGCTTGAACTGGTAAAAAAAAGGGGGGCGGGGGGGGCTCAGTCGGTAGCGCGCCAGGCTCGTAATCTGTAGTTCCTAGGTTCGAGTCCCAGCTGGGTCAGCGTTGAGATTTATCTCCGTAAAAAAAATTCCCCGCCTTGCCCACGGTCAGTAGGGGACACCGATGGGCTTGGAAAGGCCGTCGGATTGGACGTTTAGCCGTGGCCCCGTGTGCGGGAGAGCCATACCCTGTGCACGTTAAAGAACACGCTTGATGGCCTTGACGGGAGACTACCATCTGCCTCCCAACAGCTGTTCCAGTGGGTCCCCTCCCCCAACCTTCTCTGAGCCTTCGGGGTCCATGTGACCTGGCTATTTAGCCCATGGTGTGCAAAAAAGTGCCGCTCAGAGGTAAAACAACCCAACCCAACTGGTAAAAAACCAAGGGATCGTAATAGATCAAGGATCTTTAGTCCGGTCACTTATCCATCCAAGAGAGATGCAAGAAAATCAAAGGCTTGGACGCCTACTGAGATGCTCTCAGTCCAATCCTTAGCTACCTTAAATCTAAGACAAAATGTTTTAACTTTGAGCAATATATTACCCAAATTCAATTTCCTGAAGAATTCCTGGATATTTTTAAATTTCTTAGCAAAGTCAAACGTTTTTTACTCATTTGCTTTGCTCTTTTTAAGGGACCTGGGTTCGAGCCCCGGGTAAGGCATGGATGTATGTGTCGTTTTCTGCTGAGGTCCTGCCATCCTCACAGACCTTCTGCTATGGCATATAAACTGACAGGCTCCTGTCAGACCTCTGTGGCAAGCAGCTGCTTGAGGGGGTATTTATTTTTACATTCACTGCGGCTTTCCATTTTTCTGAAGGCTTAGTAACTGGTGGAGCAATGTTAGATTTTCCTGGAAAGTCTTCAGGAAGTCTGGTAGCTTCTGCGTAGGTCTTATTGGGTTGTACATACTAGGATACCTTATTTTACCCTTCATGGGTTTTTCCAAAGGTACAGTCGCTCAAAAAAATATCCGAACACTATGGTTGATTACAGAATTCAGAAACAATATCTGGCAACGATTTTTGTTAGAAATTAATTATCTGGCAACCTTCGTGTACTGTACACGAAGGTTGCCAGATTACTAATTTCTAAAAAAATACTTTTTTTAAATCATTTATTTATTGAGACAAATTCAAATAAATCATTCCTTATTTACAGATGTCCAGCAAACCTAACAGCTGGGCATTATTTACAGATGTCCAGCAAACCTAACGTTGGCATAAAATATAATATCTTCTTTCTTCCTTAATCTGCTAATCTTAAATATCACATTGCATTTACTATGTGCTATCTTATTATTTCAGTTTAGAATTTCGACATTCAGTAATATGCTCTCGTCACAAAATTTTTTTACCTTTTTTCATTTAGAATATTTTAAAATAACAATTGGATTTTTATGTTTATATTCATCACCACATAATTTGTCAGTAGGTATTAATATCAATTATCTAATTTAAAAAAAAACTGTTTAATTCGTGTTTTATTTCTCTGAACGAATTTACGGCTAGCAGTTCCCTTGGTAATTGATTGAAAATGTATGGAATTTTGCAGCCGCTTGTGCATTCCCCATAGTTATTTGCAAAATTCGGTAGTTGACAATAATTTTTTTCTTTAAATCTTGTGTTTTTATCATGCTGGACTTTATTTTTATGGGTGCTGTCGAAAAAATTACGTTTAACTATGCTATATTTATATAGGCTCTGGTAAGGTAAGATATCCCAGTAAATAAATCTATCTTGGGCTGTAATTAGATGTGTGCGGTCTTTAATTGGTATAATATTTTTAGATATTGAGGATTGAATGCGTTCTATTTTTCTAATATTTGTTTAGTTGGTTGTATATGTATCGTTATGGCATAATTTAAGAGGGACACACGTATTGTTTTATAAAACATAATACATGTGTTGGTATCCATAATATATCATAATTTATTTAATTTAAAAGCACAAAGCCTTAATGTGCTGCAGATTTTCTCAGTATGAACGTTCCATCAGAGGGCACAGTCGAGATGTAATCCTAGACATTTTATTGTATGTACTCTGTCAATTTTTATGCAGCCACAGTTATCTAGCTCAGAAATGGTTCCCTTTTTTCTGCAGTTTAATTTGTGTATTTTAATAATTAAGTTATTGTTAATTTTGAAACCAGGTGAATGAAAAGTCATCCATTTGGTATTATTGCTATTTAGATACAGTTTATTTGAGTTTAACCATCGTTTAATAATATTAAAGTGTTTTGCAAGTGTTTAACAGCATCTGCTTCCAATTTGTTTATATTAACTAAGACTATATTATCGGCATATAAAAACATGGTACTATTTTTTAGTTTCAATTTTGTTAAGTCGTTTATGTAAATCAGAAATGAAAGCGGGCCTAAAATGGATCCTTGAGGAACACCGAATTTAACTTCACACTCTTCGCTGTTGGCGTTGTTAATTTTAGTTACCGTAAAATCTATTTGATAAGTAGCTTTGAAACCAGTGTAATACAGTTCTTCTAAACCATACTTTTCAATCTAATTCCATACTTTTTTAAATCTAATTCCATACTTTTCTAATTTCTGTAGAAGAATATCATGATCCAAAGAGTCAAAGGCTTTCTGTAAATCTAAAAACACTGCAACCGCCCTGTCACCTCTATTTAGTGCCTTGTTGGCTAAATCAGTAAATTTCGTTAGTAAGTTCACAGTACTTTTCCCCTTTTGAAACCCATATTGATTTTCACTGAGAATGTTATGTTTACTAAGAAATTTATATAAAGTATTGTAAACATATTTTTCCAATATTTTATGTACAGAAGATAAAATAGCAATGGGTCTGTAATTAGTTATAATTGACTTTGTCCCTCCTTTGAATATTGGTCGCAGATTTGTCAGATATTTTCTTTTGAATTCTGTAATCAACCATAGTGTTCGGATATTTTTTGAGCGACTGTACTGCTCTATTGGGAAGTTTGGGAAATAGTTCACAGCCTCTGTAATTGGCCATGTGTTCTTTCCCGCAGTTAGCACAGGTCGGTGGACCATCCTTGAGTGTCATGGAACACATAGTAGTAAGATGGTTGCCAGCGCATTTGACACATCTAGGGGGTTAAAGCAGTTACACTGAGTGTACCCATAACGCTGCCATTTGTGACATTTTGTTGATCCTTTCCTCCTTTGAAAGGACTCAACAGTGATCTTTAGGTGGAAAAGATTAGTCGGATTGAAGATCTGTCTGTTGGCATCTGTTTTTGCCAATTCAATGAGAAATATAGGTAATTGAGTCTTGTCTCTATATTTCTTAGATTGAGAAACTTTAATGTCCATGCAGCCCATGCCGGACAATTCCTGAGTCAATTTTTCACAGGTGATGTCATCAGGAATATATCGAAAGGTGATCATCAACTTCCACAGGTGATGATCACTTTTAAATTCTTTTCTGACTTCAGCTGGTATGTATGAAAAGTAAACTTTTCTTTCTCAAAGAAGTTTATAAAACTTCTAGTCTTGGCTACATTTCGTTTGGACTCCAATGGTCTCGCCAGATTTTTTTGCTGCAAATGCTTTCACAGCCAGTGCAATCAGCTTTCTATGAGCGTTCAGCCAATTTTTAGGTTGCCTCAAAACTATTGGTGGTATTTTGTCCCTCTTAATTTCAGTTTGAGGCGAGGAAACTTTCTGTGTTTGTGAGGATGTTCCTGCATTGTCACTTATGTCATATTTTTACTCCGAAGCACACTGGCCAGAGAGTAAGGAATATTTGTTTTGACTAGTGATGGCAAGGTTCATCAATATTTAAGGGAATTTTGCATCACTTTTTAACCCGTTCGAAACCTTGATCACTCTCATCTAACTTGCTTTTGTCATTATCTTCAATAGGCGAAGATTCCATAATATCAACATTGGTGGCAGCAATGAGATGCATAGTAGCATCACTGTTACAATCTTCAGAGCAGTTGTGCTCTTTAACCGCTTTTTCTAAATAAAAAACCTGAAGAATGGCCTGGTTGAGTTATTCAGTTTGCTCTCGAGGAAGCAATTCAATCTTCTTATTGAGTGCATTTAAAATTTTTCTTTTGCCAGTCAAGCAGTTGAGAGCTTTGCATAATTTTCACACAAGTAGAGCTCTCTGAGAGGACCGGAATGACGTACGCCAGAGCCGTTGCAGAGTTCGAAATTTTCGAATTGTGGTGCCTCTGAGCGGGCCGATGTCTTTTTTGAAATTTTAGTAGTAGCTGACATAGTGAATATCGATTCTTTACAAAGCACAACTAAATTCAAACTTAAATTTAGTCAAAGAATTAGTACATACCCGTAAACAGAATTCAGAAGCAAATATGGGACTTGTAATTTCTTCTGCAATATTACTTTATACGACGAAGCTATGTTATTTACAAGTAGAATATGTAATATATATTTTTGTTTAAAAGAGCTGTGGTAGCTACAACTTTGCAAGTAATAAATGACATTTTACAATAAAAGTACTTAACAGGAGACTACCATCTGTTTCCCAACAGTTGTTTAGTAGCTCCCTTTCTCCAACATTCTCTGAACACTTGGAGTCCCTGTGGCCTGACCATTTAGTCAATATAGGCGAAAGGTGCCGCTTAGAGCTCAAACAATCCAAGAAAATCCACACTTAGGGAGGAACAAAGCCCCGGGATGGGAAATATTTTTAAGGCTGTGATATTTTAATAAGACAGACGGCGGCCTTTTTAAGCCTATCGGTGTCCCCAACTGACCGTGGGCTGGGCGGTGAATTTTGCGGAGATAAATCTCAATGCTTACCCAGCTGTAACTCGAACCTGGGAACGACAGATTACAAGTCTGACGCGCTACCGACTGAGCCACCCCCACACCAATAGGAAGATAGGATAGTAAGGCTTATACTTTCTCTCGTTTCTTACTTGTAATAGTTTTAGTAGATATGTTCTTCAAATATCACATTAGAGGCAGGAAACCTTAATAATCTATCTGAATTATAGCTTTAAATTTCTTACATTTATATCTACAAAGTTTCAGCATATAAACTGCTTGGTAATATTTTCAAAACCTTCTTATAATTAATTATTCGTTAATATATGAATGATGGTTTTTCCCCATTTTCTTGGTATTTCATTCATGAGATGCACCATTGATGCGTTCTCGATAAAAACGATAAAATCACAGTTTATCAAAGCTTACACATTGACGAGTGAGTGAGTGAGTGTGTGTCCACATGAGGCGGACCAAATAATGGGATTTTTGGCCTAGGAGCCTTTTATCCCTAAGATAATTTTTAAAGATATTTAATGACAAAAACCAGAAGAAAAGCGACCAGATGCAAAAACGAAAGTTTCCAGGGCAAGAATCAGAGCCTGATTTTGAAGAGCAAGAATATCACAAAGAGACCAGGGAGCAAGAGAAAAATTGTGATTTTTTCTGTAGGAAAGGTACATATTCTGTCGTTCCAGCTCATAATGTTTGCATTGAATAATGTAGTGAAATGTTGATTCAACTTCTGGGCAGAAAGGACAAAGGGGTGATTCAGAAAGTTTACACTTGAAAAGGAAAGCATTGAGAGGAGCAACCTCACCTCGAAGGCGGCAAATGAGAATTTCTGAAGAACGTGAGGTATACATGAACGTCTGTTTGGGTTGAAATCTCGGAAGATATGGTAATCTTGTGCCATAATACGAAGAATTCCACTCAAAGTCTAGAATTTCGCGAATAGATTTGGAAGCAGTAGCTAAAGCATCTTCTAAATAGAACAGGGAGGGATTGGTTGCTTGAGGAAAAGAAGCTCCAACCTTAGCATGTCTGTCCGCCTCTTCATTGATGTCGATACCATGATGTCCAGGAACCCAGATAAATTGCATACTAGAAACAATCCTAGATGATTCCATAATTTGATTATGGAGAGCTAGGATTGCAGAATGAGATTGAGAGGAGATGTTGAGTAGACCGGAGAGAACCGCTTTGCTGTCAGTTAAAATGATGTAGTCTTTAGCCTCGGTAGTGTATTGTTGTAAAGCAATTCTAATAGCTTCAGCTTCCGCGCTGAAAGTGGAAAAAATATGATGGCGACTGATAGCCACATTCACTTGTAATTGTGGACATATGATGCCCAATCCAACGCCATTACGGGATTTTGATGCGTCTGTTCCAATAATTATTTTTTTATTCCATTGATTATGTCGGATCAGGTTGAAATCATGCAGAATATCACAATGATGATTATCAAAAGAATGTTGAAACGGAAACTTATTTATTGTGATCTGTATCTGAGGAGTAGACCAGGGAGAGTGATTTAACTTTCTGGAAGAGGGCGTGTCATCAGGAATCTGTGAGGTCTTCATTAGGTCATTAGCTATAAGCAAGAATGGTCTTTGTGAGGTTTTCCATTTATAATGTTGGAGATAATGCGGCGCTTGACATGCATTGCGAAACGATGAGGCATACGGAGAGCAACGTTCTTTCAAATATATTTTGGTTGCCATCAGGCGAGCAGCTATATTCAAAGGTATAGTTGATGTCAGTGCATAGAGAGAATTGGGAGAGGTGTAGCTCGGGGAAGTCCAGTGGCTGCTCTTAAGGCAGCGTGATAAATTGGATTAATGATGTTCCAATTTGATCGTGGAACAGAAGATAGAAAATGACCACAGTATAAAAACTTTGTACGTAAAGTGGCGTTTACGATTGTAAGGAGCGTGGCACATTGACGAGACGAAAGTTTTAACATATATATTGAATTTATTAACAAACGAAATGGTAGGTAAACTAAATTTTTTACTAAAATTTTTTATTTACCTATAATCGGCCAATATAAATTAAAATGCAACGAAGCTAAGAATAACAGTCTATTTTTCGATTTTTTTCCTCCATTTTTGGGAAGAGCAAAATTTTATATTAAGCTTTGCAGATTATTTCAAGAGTCGTAGATGATAGTGTAATAATTAATAACATTAGAAACGTGTTTTGAAAGTACACAAAACGTAACGTTGTTCTTTTTTCCCTCCATATTATTTCTTTTTTCACAATATAACTTTGTGATCAACGGAAGTTTTGTTTCGCACTCGTCAAAAGCCACCAAATAATAATATCGTTTTTGAAGGCGTGTTGAGATTGCGAGTAGGAGCATCTATCGGGTACCCTATGATTACACGTGTAGCAAGAAATGCATACTGGGCAATTGTCACTGTTTACAATATTTATTGTCTAGGAAAAATATGTAAACTTTTTATATATACAGTTTAAACTAGACCAGACTTTGGTTTAAAGCCAGCTACACACACACTTATTCTTTTGATGCGACGCCTATGCCAATCGCCACCTACTACCATAATTATTGGAGTGTCGTGTGAACACTTATTGATTTGCCTCCACACTAGACGTTTCTGCTTCTATTTCACAAAATCTCATTGCGCATGCGCTAATCAGGCACAGACACCACGTGATTTTGCTTGAACTGATTCTGCTTGTTTAAAGCCAAACGAAAAAAAAAAACAAAAGGTCGGGAGGAGTGGGTTGGGTAGGTTGTTTTATCTCTGAGCGGCACTTTTTTGCACACCATGGGCTAAATGGCCAGAAGGAACCCATGGTGAGCCATTTAGCCCATGGTGTGCTAATGGCCATTTAGCACACCATGAGCTAAATGGCCATGGGCTTCATGGACCCTGAAGACTCAGAGAAGGTTGGGGGACGGGACTCACTGGGATAGCTGTTGGGAGAAAGATGGAAGCCTCCCGTCAAGGCCCTCCAGCCTGTTCTTTATCGTGCACAGAGGATCTGACTCTCCTGCACACGAGACCACGGCTTAACGTCCCATCCGACAGACGGCCGCCTTTCGAAGCCCATCGTTGTCCCCAACTGACCGTGGGCTGGGCGATGAATTTTGCGGAGATAAATCTCAATGCTCACTCAGCTGGGACTCGAACCTGGAAACTGCAGATTACTAGCCTGGCGCGCTACCGACTGTGCCACTCCCGCTATGGCGGAGTGGGTGGAATTCCAATAGGCACGGCACGCCAAATTTCACTCAACACGCCACGCCGTCCGCAGTGATAAGCTCATTAGAGGGAATTAGGAACGGTTGGTTTGAGCCACTTACGTAATGGCGTATAGGAAAAAGTGTGTATGTGGAACCCAACATGATGTAAAACGCAACTGTTTTGTAAAAGGCAATTGGAAAATCCTTTTTTTCAGTTGTACAAGTACAAATGGAAAGCTATGATTCATATTTCTCCAATTAATAAGTAATTTTAATTTATATCGCTAATGGGAAATAATTTTGAGAAATGCGAAACTTTTGAAGAACATTTCAAGTGATCTCTTCATCTTAGAAATATGAAACTTCAGTTTTTACTTCTGAAGAGATATTCTACTCAAAAGCAAGAGTGTGCACCTTTTTCTCAGAGATGTATGAGAAAATCAACTTTTACCTTTTAAGAATTAAATGATAAATACTTTTGTTTGCTGTTTAAGTTCTAATAATACTACAATTTGTAAGTTTTCAATCATCTATTACTTCGAATTAAAATCTTAAAAAGCGCAGAGCCGTTAAATGAAAAACTTTGCTCTTTTTGAAAACGAGATTCCTGTATTCGCTAGAGGCGATATGTACTCTAGTTCTTATTTCTTCATCCCTTTCTTTGATGATATCTATTATGGTGCTTCAGATAACTAATTGAAAACGAAAACCGGATTCTGTGCGCTTACTTCTGTATCTCCAATTCCCAGGTCTGTAGCTTTCTGTGTCTTATATATGCTGAAGAAAAGTGATACCGGATGGCCATTTCCTGGAATAACATCATTGCTTACATTTTCTCCAGTGTTCATTCTTACGATAACATTATCACTTTGGAATTATTTCGGATTTTTCTTACTTCAGAGGGTTTTTTTTTTGAGTAATTCAAATTTAAGCAATTCTTTCCTTTTTATGCCTTTTGCCTATCCAGCATATATATATTACGTTACAAAAAGTTCCTGAACAGTTTCATGTAAATGAATAATAACATTCAGAGCTCTCTATTTTTGAAAGCAAACTTTTTAGGGAAAAATATCATTAAAGATAAGTTGAAGATCTCAATCAAATCTTTCTACTTCTTGATTTTAGAATATATTCGTGTGATATTTTAAGAGTTATAGAACCTAAGCATTTAAAAGCAGAGTCACCTATTTTAAGTTTACTTCAAAACCCACTAAAACACAAATTCCAATTGCTACAACAAACTGTTTAATAAAATAAATGCAAATTCAGAAGTTATTGTAATGATTCTATTTATTCCGTAATTCTTTTGATCTGGTATAACAGCAGCATTTGCTATTAATTGTTCCCGAACAAATAACTCTGTAAATATTAAAATAATATTGTTGAAAATATACAATTACAAAGATTTGAATGATATCTTCAGTTTGTAGCGAGTGACATTTTTCCGTAAAATGTTTATTTTCAAAGTTAGGGAACTCTGAACGTGACGGAGCGGGGGTGGCTCAGTCGGCAGCGCGCCAGGCTCGTAATCTGTAGTTCCCAGGTTCGAGTCCCAGCTGGGTCAGCGTTGAGATTTATCTCCGCAAAATTCCCCGCCCTGCCCACGGTCAGTAGGGGACACCGATGGGCTTGGAAAGGCCGCCGTCCGTCGGATGGGACGTTAAGCCGTGGCGCCCTGTGCGGGAGAGCCATACCCTGTCCACGTTAAAGAACACGCTGGATGGCCTTGACGGGAGGCTACCATCTGTCTCCAAACAGCTGTTCCAGTGGGTCCCCTCCCCCAACCTTCTCTGAGCCTTCGGGGTCCATGTAACCTGGCCATTTAGCCCATGGTGTGCAAAAAAGTGCCGCTCAGAGGTAAAACAACCCAACCCTGAACGTGACTTTTAGTTGACATAGACGAAAATTTCGGAAGCCTTTCGTAACGTAATGTAGAGCATGTGTAAGAAATATTTTTCCTCAACGTTCAAACAAATTTTACTGTTTACAGAAACTCACGGTGTACGACGTTAATATTTTCATTCAAAAACACAAAAATTCTTCCTTTTTTTAAATGGCTGCAGAATTTTATTGTTGTTAGAAGGAATATTACTTCATGTTCTACAATGCATATTCTCCTAAGAATAAAATATCAATCGCTGTGCTCTGTACTACTGTGAAGTATGTAACTGTTGACATCTACGTACGAGATTTTGTCGGTTTATGATTTTGGCGAGTTATGAGATTTCACTCTACACCAGTTGTCATACTCCCACAGTTATGGAGGGGGGGGGGGGGGGTTAGTCGGTAGCGCACCAGGCGCGTAATTTGCAGTTCCCAAGTTCGAGTCCCAGCTAGGTCAGCGTTGAGATTTATCTCCGGAAAACTCCTCGGACTGCCCAAGGTCAGAAAGAGACACCGATGCGCTTTCAAAGACCGCCTCGATTGGATGGGATGATAATCCGTGGGCTCGTGTGCGGGAGAGAGTCATATCCTATTCACGTTAAAGAAACGCTGGATGTCCTTGACGGGATTCTGTCATATGTCTCCCAATAGCTGTTCTAGTGGGTCCCGTTCATCAAACTTCTCTGAGACTTTGGGGTCCTTGTGACCTGGCTATTTAGCTAATTGTGTATTAAAAAGTGACGCTCAGAGGTAAAACATACCTAACAGCCCAACTCCACAGATATTCCGCAAACTCATTGAAATTACAGGGAGTGTGGCAAGGTATAAAAATGGAATAGTTTAATTTTTGGATGCTTTAATAATAAAAGAAACAACATAACGAATATTTCAAACAGTACAGTTGTAAAAATGTTGCTTTGTTCAAATTGCTTTCATATTCTTCCTACAGAAGAATTTCATTTTTATGAGCAAAATCGCCCAAGAAAGATCTTGGTTGAAAGCCTTACATTTCGAAGCAGATATGAATATATGACCTTCAGCAAAACCATGCGGAACAAAACTTTCTTATATATTTGGTAAAATATTTTTTAGCTTCTACTGTAGCTTGAATTCGATTTATTTGAAATAAAATTAAAGAACTACTTTTAAACGCTCACAAATGAAATTAATGGAGACACAGACTTTTCTTTAACTGAATATGTATTGACCTTATAACTAATATTTCAGGGGAGGAGGTTTGCTCCATCGGTTGCACTCCAGGCTCGTATCTGCAGTTTCCAGGTTCGAGTCCTAATTGCGACAGCGTTGAGATTTATTCCCACAAAACCTCCACTCTCTGCTCGGTCAGAAAGGGGATACCACGATCTTGAAAATGTCACCGTCCGTCGTATGAGACGAAAAGCCGTGGTATTGTATGTGGGAAAGCCATACTCTGTGCAAATAGAGAACACGCTATGGCCACGACGACATGTCTTCTAAAAGCCAACTAGTGCGTTCTTTTTTCGCAATCTTCTTTGAACCTTTGGGGGTCTTTGTGACCTGGTCATTTAGCACAGGGTGTGAAAAAAAAGCGTCCCAGAAAGGTAAAGTAACTCAACTCTTTGAGTCAGCTAATATTTTAAAATAAACTGTTACTTATAAGCTCAGAAAGCTTCGCTCCCATCTCATAATAGATACAGTAATTTCCTAGAAATTCATAATAGTAACAATCAGAGGCCCCTTTTCCATTATGCCACCTGTTAGCTTTTTTTGCGGTTTTTCAGAAGGAGGTCTACATAAGGAATACAGTGCAGAAACGCTTAAGGACATGCCCGCTGGAAGAGTAATAAGGAATAATAAGCTATAATAATAAAGAATAAAAAAATTAATATAAGGAATAATAAGCCTGCTTAAAGAGTAATAAGAAGAGATATTCCTCTAATTTCAATTTTTAATATATAAAGGAGTACAGGCATTCTCATACAAGGACATGCCACATTAAGACAGTTGTCACTGCTGACCACTGCCATAGTCAGAGCTAATAGCAAACAAACAGCCATACCAACCCGGTACTCGAACCCCTACCATGTCAATTGCTGTGCTACTATGAACCAAACGATACCACTTCGATACCGAGCCGGCTTTCTTCCTCAATTCTTTTTTTTATTTTTCTCATGGTACTTGTAATGGAAGAACAAGCTGATGAACAACAAAGCAAGGCAAACATAAATTTCCCATATATTTCTCAAATCTTAACTAAACCCAATGTTCTAACTTCATCCGTAGTTGGGCTGTGGTTTAAAACGCGTCATTATTGTGGTATATAGTGTGGAGGAGGGTTGACTCAGTCGGTAGGTCATATTTTAGCAAATAGTGGGCTCAGTCGTAGGTCACCAGGTTTGTGTTCTAAATAGAGTGATAATTATTCTTGCTAACTCCCACTCTGAGCTAGCGGGAAAAGTGTACACCATTGGGGTTGAAAATGACGCTGTTCTCTGCACGCTGAATAATACATTGAAGTGGTGACTTCGATCTTTTCCTAAAAGCTGTCTGGTGTTTCACTTTGGGTAATTTGCAAACCCGATAGCACAATGTGTAAAAAAAACTCACTCATAATAAAACGACGAAACCTACATACATACAATAACTACAACTTTATTCCCTGCATCCAAAATGTACAGGAACGATCAGATACAAAATCCCGTTTTCAAAATTTTATTACTTAAAACGTAGTTTTAAAATAATTTAATATAGTTTTTTTAAAACATTTGTGGTAGCTACTATTTTGCAAGAAATAAATATCATTTTATAATAAAACTTTTAACAGGAGGCTACCATCTGTCTCCCAACAGTTGTCCAGTGGGTCCCTTTCCCCAACATTCTCTGAACCTTGGAATTCCTGTGGCATGACCATTTAATCCACTATGTGCAAAAGGTATCTCCTAGAGTTCAAACAACCCAACCAAATCCTCACTTTGGGAGGAACAAAGTGAAGGGGGGGGGGGAATTATTTTAAGTCTGTGACACTCTCTCTGTGACAAGCTTTCATTTCATTCATAACTTATCGATATCCGTCAAAGAGTTGGCAAGATTTGAGAGAATGATCTTTTGGGAAACCAACATACAAATGATAACTGAAAAAGCAATAGGAAGATATTAAAATAATTCATCCTGGCTAGTACAGTACCATGCTATTTGACCAGGGTTGGGTTAGGTTGTTTTTCCTTTGAGCGGTACTATTTTCCACAGAAAGAGCTGAATGGCCAGGTTACAGGGACCGAGTACGTTGGGGAGAAAGTACCCGCTGAACTGCCGTTGGGGTACAGACAGTATACTCCCAACAGGACAATCCAACGATTTCCTTAACATGCACACGTTATGGCTCTAACACACACGGGGCCAAGGCTTAATGTCCCAGCCGATGGATGGCGGCCTTTTTAAGCCCATCGTTGTCCCCAACTGACAGTGGGGACAACGATGGGCGGGGGTTATCTGGAATTTCAATATTTTGCAGTTGTTCAAAATTTTGTCTAAGATTATATTTTCATTGGTCTTGGTTTTCATTCTTGATACACTTTAAAAAAAAAATCGAATTTCTTTTAATGCTGAGTGGAGGTGTGGCAGCTTCAGCAAGGGTGGGAAGGGTGACCGTGTTTTCCCATTCCTGGAAAAACGCCTATGCTCATTTTTCCAGTGATGAGAGGACAGATTTTTAGTGCAAATGTAAACTTCATATAATCATGATAATCGCACTCCACCAATAAATCACCAGATTTATAACATAAATCTTTCTTTTGCGATATTCGTTCAAAATTTTCCATCACTAGAAGGCGCAATTTAAACTTTTGGGAGGTTCCAATAATGTGAATGGTAATGTTTCATCAACATCTATCCGATTCAAGAAGAACACTGATTTATTCCTAACACACATGATTTTTTAAAAAGAAGAAGTTGCATTTTTTTCACCCAAACCGAGGGTAACTCACCGTTCCAACGCATATCTCACGACTTTCACATTCCACCACCAAAATTACAAATTTCTAGCATAAATGCCTAGTTTGCAACAATAGTTGAAAGTGTTGCAATTTTTTACTTTATCCACATTAGAGAGCATAATTTAAACCATTGGAAGTTCCTGAAAGCACCAATCGTAATGTTTCGTCAATTTTCGTATATCCTAATAAGAATCTTTTTCTCCAAAAGCAAAAAGGTTAAATGCCACTAACAACAAACACACAAAAGAATGGACAAACGAGAAAGTGAAAACATTAGCGCATTTTTTCTGAAAACGAACAAAAAATTGGGAAAAACAGTGGTATAAGATTCATATCAGGGTTATTATAGATATGGACTGGATTTTTTTATGATGATATGAAGTGGCACAGGGTAATCCAGTGCGTAAAATGTGGCAGCTGATGATAAAATATTTATTTGTTACCTTATCTTAAGAGAAAACAGGAAAAACTTCAACATTCAGTTAAGCAGAAAGTGCCTTTATTTTGCATATCTCGTTAGTAAACTGCCAAGCATTATGTCGACATGCATTGGAGATCCCGACTGCCCATGCCGAAAAGGAAATAGAGACAATATTTATATTAAATTATTATTGAGCAGTTTGGTTAATGTTTTCATTCGCTTTTTATTTACAACGATTAGTGTAGATTTCTTTCCTGAGTATCATAATAGAGAGCGAAAAATGCTTTATAATCTGCTTGAAATGTAAATTTGGATTTTTTACCTTTAGCTCTACAATGTATCAGCATATAAATAGCTGGGCAATGTTTTGAAAATGATCCCGTAATTCGGCGCAGTTCCGATTAACGCGATCGATGCGTTTTTAAAAAAATTTAAGGTGAAAATCAATAATAAACTCACATATTACCTGTTATAATTCAAGAAACAATTTTGCGGAAAAAACGAGTTCGAACCGACTTCTACTAAATTTGACTTGGTGGGGATACATCTGATTCTGAAGATATTTTGAGATCGTCTAATAAGACCAATTTATTAGGATTTAAATCAGAAACTGTTAAAAGTTCAGTGTTAAGTTTCTTATGATCTTGTAGTATATTTTTCTTTACTTTTACCTTAAAGTAGTTTTCACTCAGTCTTCTTTTTCTGGTAATTCAAGAAACAATTTTGCGGAAAAAACGAGTTCGAACCGACTTCTAGTTATATGCCAGACGCTCTAATCACTAAGCTATCCTCAGTTCTGCCATTTATTTACTTAGTTTCGACTTTTTAATCTCACTAACTTTGTCGCCCATGGCGTTATCTATGATCAAGAAAGCCAATGTATCCAATGTCGCTCATGGCGCTATCTATGATCAAGAAAGCCAACGTAAACAATGTCGCTCATGGCGCTATCTATGATCAAGAAAGCCAACGTATCCAATATTGCTCAGTCACTAACGCTAAAGCGTTATTAATGCAAGAATCAGTCAATAAAAAAATTTCAGGCTGCTTGTTGCGGTATAACTCAAGAACATGTTATTCAGATATGAATTTCTTGTAAGAACTAATGTAAATAGCGAGGGATCCTAACTGGACTGACATACGTATTTTAGAATTCTTTTCGAGCCCCGGATTAGGCATGGATGTGTGTGTCGTTTTTCTGCTGAGGTCCTGCCATCCTCTCAGATCTCCTACTGTGGCATATAAACTGACAGGCTCCTGTCAGACCTCTGTGGCAAGCAGCTGCTTGAGGGGGTATTTATTTTTATTTTATTTATTATGATTACTTTATTATGATTATATTTTGGTTAATGTTTTGGGATCGAAACAAAAAGCTTCTAAATACAGATTTATTTTAACACATGCTATGTACAGATGATTAATGAATGATGAAAACTGCTCGACACGTGACAAGATCTTTAGCCAATGAGAAGGAATTTGCATATGCTTACATTACCAGCGGCAATTAAAATTCTTTTACTCTTTACAAATGCAGTAAACTCCCGGTTATCAGGTACTGAAGGATCTACAATTCTCATGTAAACAGCATAAATATTAAATTGAACATTTGAACTGGGTAAGACAAATTTCATTTCCCGTGATAGTTTTCCCGGATGTCACTGGCGCAGGCATCGTCTTTCACGCCATGAAGGGGCGGGGGTGGCTCAGTCGGTAGCGCGCCAGGCTCGTAATCTGTAGTTCCCAGGTTTGAGTCCCAGCTGGGTCAGCGTTGAGATTTATCTCCGCAAAATTAAGAAAGTTAAACTATTTTATTCGGCCGATATCCTATGTTAAAAAAGTGTTCTGACACTTCGATTTATGTAAATGAAAAGTCACTTTCAAAGTTCCCCAACATTGACAATAAACGTTTTAAGCAAAAACTGTTATTGGTTTTAAATTGGTGATGTCACCAAACCACTCTAACTATATTTCCCGCAATATTCGTTTAGTATTTAAAGAATGAATGGAAGCTGAAATATTTATTTTCAACTTTTGATACTTATGAAAAAACATTTTAATAGATAAAACACAACTCTTGTAACAATTTTTTCACTAAGATAAAAAGTGACTTGCCATTTACATAACATGAAAGTGTCGGACACTTTTTTCAACCTAGTGTAGATAGTTATTAAAAGGAATATACAGAATATCTTTCCTAACGTCCACTCTGGATAACGACTGAGAAACAAGCATTGGAAGCGGATGACACAATGCAAATGAAAATATGTAACTCTAAAAGTTTTTGAAACGCTCATAACGGAATATTTTTTTTCAAAATTTTCATAACTTGAGATGTTTACCTCTGAGCGGTACTTTTTTGCACACCATGAGCTAAATAGCCAGGTCACAAGGGCGCAGATAAGGTTGGGGAAAGGGATCCATTGAACAACTGTTGGGGGTCACATGGAAGCTTTCCATCAAGGCCATCTAGCATGTTACTTAACATACACGGAGTATGACACACGCATAGATAGCCAAAGTTTTAGCGTCCCATCTCACGGACGGTTGCCTTTTCAATCTTGCAAGTCTATTAGCGTCTCCTTTCTCCCCGATCTAAAGAAAAAAACCAGGGGGCGGGCAAGAAACCTAAGGGGGAGTGGCAAAAGACTGGATTTCCAATGCAGCATAACATTTCCCTTTTCATTTTACGGGTCTTTAAAAATTTATTGAAAAATGCAAGAAATATAAAGAAGTCTAATAATTTTTTGCCTCTATTACCCTTACTAGCATTTTGAAACATTCCCTCCCCTCGCCTAGATCCGTCCTGAGTATAACCATAGTGAAGTATTGACCCTTTTGAAAGTAAACGTTAAATCTCTCATGAATGTATATTCTGTTCTTAGCCAACATTAGCGTTCAACTAAATGGGGTGGTCCGGATCCGCCCCCCCCCTGAAAACTCGATCGTCTTATACAAAATCTCAAACTTGTCTACCTGCTTTGAAAGCAGTTGAATTTGTATAAATTTATTTTATACCCCTTGTATATGTCCGACACCAAAAATTGATTTGAAATAAGAACTATAAAATTTTATTCCATATCGACAATCTATTTTAACCTTTCCTATCTGATAGAATATTTCAGTAATTGGGAAACTCGACTGAATTTTACAGAATCAAAAGCATTCTGTAAATCTATTATGATAGCTACTAAGTAATAATTATTTGTAAAGGCAATTTCGATATCTGTAATTAAATGTAGAAGTGTCTTTGGTAGATTTCCCTACTCTGTATCCACATACGTGTTTAATTAAAATATTTTTGTGTTCAAGGAACCAGTTCAGTGGACCAAAATTGGTGGTTCAGCAAACGTTCATATAATATAACTCTAAAATTTGATGAAAGGCATATGGGGCGGTAGGAGATAAAATTGTATATATCTTTTTCACTTTTATGTATAAAAATTAAGTGGTTTTCAAGCCATTGGTGCAGGATATTTCCCGATTTCCAAATATTATTAAATACTTTTAATACAGTTATTTGCTAGTTATATGGAATATTTTTTAATGATTTGTTAGAAATTTTATCTGGTCCAGCTGCAGTTTTTGGTTTAAGGTTTTTATTGGATTTTTCAGTTAAAAATATGTAAAGGGAAAATTTATGAAATCGTTTGAGCTATCGTAAAATTGGTAGTCTTTCACTTTGCTGGAGTGAAAATTTGCAAATTTTTCAGCAGTTACAGATAAGTGTTCATTACTATGAAGGGCGAAAGAAAGTAAAGGTTGAGAAAGAGCTGGAGGGTTTAGGTTGTTGTGTAATTTTTTGTAAATGTTCCAGATATTAGTTGTAGAGGAGTTACGAGATAGGGTTTCAGTAAAGGTGTGCCAATTGGCCTTTTGAATAGTTTTGATCTTTTTGGAAATAGCTGTTGAGAGTCTGTTGTAGTTTTCATAGTCTCTGAAAGATTTATTTCTGTTCATCGTTCTTTCCGTATTAAGACAATAAGTTTGTTAATAAAAATAATATGGGAGTTATTATATGGAATTTTTTTAGAAACTATTTTTGTGTTATTATCTTGTATTGAAGTGAGGACATCTATGAATGTATCATATTCCATAAGGGAATCTGAATTATTTTCTTTCAATAATTGATTATGAAAGCTGGACCAGTTTGTTAAAGAAATGTGAGGTTTGCATTTTTTGTAGGTTGAAATGTAAATAAATATTGGGTAATGATCACTATTCAAGGTGTCATATGAGATTTTCCACTGAAATTCGTTTGCTAAGGTTGATAATATAAGGGTTAGTCCAATAATAGAATATGCATTTTGTCTATTTTTGAATAGTTTTATTTTTATCGTTAAGTAAATATAGATTTCAATGACTTTAAGAAGTTGGATGCCTTTATTATCTGTTTTGTAAGAGTTCCAAAATATATGGTGGGAGTTAAAATCACCATTAATAAAATATCACCTTGGCAAAAATCAAGGATAGCAGAGTAGGTAATAAGTTCAGGTATATAATCTCCTGAATTATAACAATTTATTAAGAGTATTTGCTTTTTATTTAAGTTTATCTTTAGTATAATACATTCTAGTGCATGATGTGTATATTAACGCTGATATGTGGAATATTTTTTTTACTGTATATAGCTATGCCACGTGGGTTATTAGAATTTTTTTGAAAATGTGTTATATAGTTAGGAAGATTGGGATTATTATCAGTAATTATTTCTTGTAAGTTTAAAATTAAAATGTTGTGCACTTTTATCAAATGTTTTAGAAAATGAAGTTTTGTAGAAATACCTCGTAGGTTCCAGTGAAAAATTACTTCCTTGTCACTCTTACAGCACAATTGATTAAAGATAGTAGGATATCGTTAATGAGGTTGAGATGGGGACTGCTGGGCAGAATGAGGTTAAGCAACTTCAAAATGAGACTTATAATCTGCCCTTTAGAGCCAAGATTGAAAGCAGTCCCTTCCTCTGGTATAAGTTGTGGACATTTACTTGAGGATGCGTTGATAGAGTCAGCAGAACCAGATGGAGCACTTTCAGTCGATTTGCTCCCTGTGTGGTGCTTTTTGACTGTATTGGCATAAGTTGTTGCATCAGTAAGTGGAGAGTTTTTTGTTTCCTCTAGAGAGTTCTTATTGTTGCAAGAAGAGGCATTTTCTTCAATAAGAGGAAATGAGTTAGAGTCCGTATGATTTACAGGCATCTTGTTAACAATAGTAGTTGAAGGTTTGTTTTTAGTATCTAGAAATCTCAATGTAGATAGTTCATTCTTAGAAAGAGATCCTTCATCAGCATGAAGTTTCTTTGCCATCTGGAAGGCTTGATTCCAATATAAGTTGTTTTCATATTGAAGAGCTTTGGCTCGACACCCAATAAGCTTAACAGGGCACCTCGACCAAGTCGCTGTATGTCCTCCAGCACAGTTAGGACATTTTAATGTTTTACTCTTGCAGTCGCTATGATGATGTGAGCCACTGCATCTTTTACATGTCAGTCGTCCGCTGCAACGAGTGACAGTGTGACCAAAAAGGTAGCACTTCAAACAAAGATTTGGAGGATAATTATATGTGCGAACACCATGTCTATTAAAGCCAACAAAAACAAATTGTGGCAAAGTATCAGCATTGAATTCAAGGATAACTTTATTAGTAGGGTTACAAGCGATGTTGTCTTTAGCTCTATTTAAAATTGGATCAAAATGAACCATTCTTCTAATACTGATGACGTTCTGATCACTGAGTAAGTCTAAAATAGTGTCATTATCTAGGGCTAAGCTTACACCAGCAATTGAACCAAGAATAGATTTTTTGCTTTAGGGATTTCTAATGCTACCTCTATATTTATTATTTTCTTTAGATCTAAAAGTTTATCTCTCTGATCTTTGGTATACGGAAATAGTTTGAGCTTGTCATCATTAAAAAAAATCTTCGCGGAATGTGGTCATTTAAGTATTTTGTAAAAAAAAAGACGTTATTCTTTTCATGCTAATAGATCCCAAACTTGTTTTGGTTCCAGAGACCACCACTACTTCCAGTTTTTCGTTCTCTGAAGAGGCACTTTCATTAGGAATAATAGGCTTTGTTAAGTCATTGACATGTTTATTGGTTATAGTCTTAGTAGTTGTGATATTTTCTAAGATTTGAACTACTGTTTTGAATGTTAATAACATTTTGTTCCGAAGTAATCTCTCCACAATTAGAAAAATTGTCGTCATTTGACTTGGTGGGGATACATCTGATTCTGAGGATATTTTGAGATCGTCTAATAAGACCAATTTATTAGGATTAAATCAGAAACTGTTAAACGTTCAGTGTTAAGTTTCTTATGATCTTGTAGTATATTTTTCTTTACTTTTACCTTAAAGTAGTTTTCACTCAGTCTTCTTTTTCCGGTTTCCGAAAGTAGGCATTTTATCCAGCAGAAACCTTAGGACATAAGCAAACACAGTAATCCAAGTTCAGCCAGAAAGGCAATTCGCAAAGTACTGATAAAGATTTATAACTGCACACAAATAATCCACATATGACGTCACATCGGAAACTTGACTACCAGAACAGCAAAACACGTCAACACCCTGCGGCGACTTTCGCCAACCTCTCGCAGGAATGAAATAAATTACTTAAGAGAAGGGGTGCACAAACGTTTTTGGTATCGGACTGAAGAGAAAAATATTATGTTTGCTACGGGTCCAATAGTTTGGAGAAGAGTGCACTAAATGAAACAGTATGTGAAAGATGGGACTGGATCCCGGAAACTGGCTGCTGACCACTCGGCTTCAATAACGTTATAATAATAATAATATCCCCCTCAAGCAGCTGCTCGCCACAGAGGTTTGACAGGAGCCTGTCAGTTTATATGCCATAATAGAAGGTCTGTGAGGATGGCAGGACCTCAGCAGAAAAACAACACAAACGCCCATGCCTCATCCGGGGCTCGAACCCAGGTCCCTTAGATTAACTACTTGTATAATTTTATTCAAATTTCCGTCTTTCGTCTTATTAAAATAACAATTTTTGTAGAAGAATCCAATATTTAAAAAAATATATTTTATATTTTCCAATTTTCTAACGGATTGGATAAAATTGATATAGAGTAAGAATGATAAGATAATACAACCCCCTATATTTTTTCCCTGTAAATAGCAGATTTGAAAGGTCCGTGTTCAGATTAACAAAAGAGTTGCCTGCTATCCTCTCACGTATGTGAAACTTATCAATTCTGTTTTATAAGATACAACCTGAAATGGCATAATGGTTAGAGAGCTAGCCACTATTTCATGTTATGATAACTGTAATTGAGACAGTGGTGAGCCGTGACTTCGGTCTTAGTGGAGCCATGTCCTTGTATGAGAAAATCTGGAAAAGGTAGGGTAGCTTCTAGGATTCTTCTCTGTTCTATAAGTCCAAATGTGAAGAAAAAAAGAATGATAAATAAATTCACATCGCCAAAAACCTAAATGTAAAATGAAATCGACAAATCACTCTACATTTCAAGCCACTTGTACGTTTAAATTAATATCCAAAATTACCTGTATCTTGGCTCTACTACAGCCCGCTGCATGAAAAAAATTATTATTATTATATTGTTATTAAAACGTCGATCGCAAGTTACAAACTAATCCCTGCGTACTCTTTGGTCGACGGTGCCTTCAGTGCAGAATTGTCTTACCCCACTCTGTTTCGTCAGCTATAATCCTCAATTAAATTTCGACACGATAATGTATGCATCGTGTGGCATAGGTATGTAGCGACGTGTTATGTTTGACGTCATTTGGGGGTTTGAGTTGTTTTACCACTGAGCTGCACTTGTTTTTGCACACAATGGGCTAAATTGCCACGTCACAAGGTCCCCGAGGACTCAGAGAAGTTTGGGGGGGGAGGGGACACACTGGGCAGCTGTTGGAAGACAGATGGTAGTCTCCCTTCAAGACCATACAGTGTGTCTTTAACGTGTACAGGGTATGGCTCTCCCGCACACGGTGCCACGTCTCAACATCCCATCCGACGGACGGCGGTCTTTCCAAACCCATCGGTGTCTTCTACTGCCTGAGGGCAATCGTGGAGTTGTGCGAAGATAAATCTCAACGCTGGTACAGGCGAAACTCGAACCTGGGAACTGCAGATTACGAGCCTGGCACCCTGCCATCTGAGAAACCCTGGGGGTGGGGGTGGGGAAGAACGTCGACTAATCATAAGAGATTGGTGGAATGCACAACGTTTTCTAACATGACAGTTAGCAATTAATCTAAATTTAGAAATATGCTTCCTTACGAGCAATTGCATCAATGCTTGAGGCTGGCACTTTCAACGTACACCCCTAAACATGAAACAACCGTCATGTATTGTTAAGTATCACATTGATATGTTTATTCAGTGTTTTTTTTTCTTTAATTTTTCTTCACATTTCACTCTTACTGTAGTTAGGTTTTTTCTGCTGTAATATTTAATTTTTGAATAATTTTTAGCTGTATCTTGGGCATAACTGTGCTTTTTTTAAAAAGAATATTATAGAAAACCACATTTTTTTTGTTCATTGCATAATGGAATATTTTTTAATAAATTTTATTTGATAATAAATTCAAGTATTTGTCGTGATTACGACGATCATCAATCCGGTAAATCTCTATGCTTCACCCATATGGGCGAATACTACATCCACCAATATTCTTAAGATTCAGGTCTTACAGAACAAGATTTTGAGAACTGCGGTTGATGCCCTTTGATTTGTGACTAACAAGACAACTCCACAAAGAACTGGGCATCGACCATATATATATACACATATATAATGCACCTCAAAAAGATTTTTTGATGCTGTAAGCAATAATCCCAATGAGATTATTTCTTCTCTGATTCTTTACGATCATACTGTTTTGAACAAGTACAAGAGACCTAAAACGGTAGCGTTCTCTGATGAGAACTACCCGTTTTAGGTTTCTTGTGCAATTTTACCGCTATTTTTAGGTTTTCTTATGTTTGTTCTTAGGGGCCCACCTAAAGGCAGTTTACTTATATATTTTGTTCTTACTGATGCCAAATAGGCATATCGTTATGATGGAGATGGTTAGGGGTAAAATTATTACACGGTACATCGAATATAATTATAAGATCTACGTCGTGATTACGATATAAAAGGTAGCTCACCTTTCTTAAAAGTGGTTGACCACTACTGCTGCATAATGATGATTGAGCTATATTATTCAAGAAGTTATTTTTTTGAAAACTTTTTGAACTGTAATATAGATTTCGAAAAATATGAAATTCCAACATATGTTATCAAATCAGATAGAGATTAGGAGATAAGAAGGATAAACAGATCAGTAGACGTTAAAAAGTATAAATCATTCGTTACTGACATTTTCAATATCGCATGTTGATTGATGATCACAAATATTTTGGCTGCATATATATAATTCAAAATAGAAAAAGGTTATCAGAACTTTGGTAACCTTCGAAAATTTTAGTAATTGGGAACCCCTACTGAAGTCATATTCTCAGTCCCTATTCCCTCGGAAGTAAATTCTCGAACCCTCCCCGACACTAAATCCTGGGACCCGCCCTAAACTAAATTCTCGTCCCCCCTTCTTCACCCTCGGAATTAAATCCTGGGTATTTGCCTGTTGTACACGTATTTATGTAACACAGAGATC
Source organism: Ryuthela nishihirai (assembly GCA_038380435.1). NCBI lineage: Eukaryota > Metazoa > Arthropoda > Arachnida > Araneae > Heptathelidae > Ryuthela > Ryuthela nishihirai. The sequence continues at coordinate 121,829,500 of JAWZYU010000001.1, read as the reverse complement.
TTTATAGAATTTCATATAAAAATGTAACTTGAAAAGTAACTTACCGCCTCTGACGAATAGGAAACGATTGTTTACAAAATAATGAAGTTTGTTGTTTTACGTCTTTTTCAGCCTCTACCGGAGAAAATTTAAATTATTGATGTTCAGATAATGGTAATAATATTTTTCCAATCCATATCCATTTCAAACAGAATTTTTTTTTATCTCTTAACAAAGTCCCGTGGCTTGAGTCAAATCACTGGTATTAAAGTTAAAACTCTTTGACCACCTCATTTATCCTATTATATGCATTGATTCTTAGTACGAACGTACATGAACTTTACAAATATTTGAATTATTAACAAACAACATTTTATGCCCATTCTTGAAATATTAAAATTTATAAATATTTCTGTAAAGAAAACTGACGGTAATTAAAAGTATATAAAATAAACCACCGCAAAGAAACAGAATTCGGCATCCAGTTGATAATTAGAAAAAGATTCTGGGCACATATCATAAATACATAAGAGTAATAGGGAGCAATTAATAATTAAAATAACAGGGAAATTTTTAATCTGGAAATAATCAAGTCCGTCCAACCCAAATTTAGTGAAGAGCCATTTGGAAAAAAAACGATATTCTGAAAGAGTAACAGGTAAAGCCTTAACTGGCCTAGTTGTTAGGCAGCTAGCGACTGTTCCAGCAAGACAAACTGTGCGTGCTGTGTTAGCTCTGAGACAACGGTCATCAGTGACTTAGGTCTTAATAGGGCATTTCCTGAGAATATTGCTGAATATTTTGTTGTGCAAATTCTTATTCCCGCATCGATATACGTGCAGCAATATTCCAGACATATATGGATATACTTAACGAAGTGTTGAAAACACAAACGTAATAACTAAATTATATTAAAGATATATTCTAATAAGCTTAACAGTAATATAAAAGTTCACAAAAATTACGAACGAGAAGGCCTCTAAAACTACGAGTAGCTTCTAGCATTTTTCTCTGTCCTATATGTATCAAAAAAAATTCTCTACATTTCTAATCGGTAACGATTGAAGAAAAAAAAAACTATATCTGGAAGAAATCTAGAAGAATTTTGATCAATAAACAAAAGCGTACCGTTTTATTGAGTACTAAGAATTGGAAATATCGTTTAATTAGGTACCTAAAAACCTTATGAAAATGGAATGAGACAGATTCAGTATATTGATTATTTGTTCTATTTATCGCTTGTTGCAGGCCTGCTTTACATCATTCTTGCCTATTTGATTTGTATCTCAAAACTTATCTTTTGAGAAACATTTGTGGTTTTCTGTAGTTTTTTATGACTAGCGTGGACCTTTGAGCGGCTTCACGGACATTGGGCTGAGAATCATTGCTAAATATTTACTGTAAAAATTCTTATTCCCGCATCGAAACGTGCAGGAACATTCCAGATATACAGAAAGATGGTACTTCACCAAAGATTCAACACACGAACGTAATAACTAAATTATACTAAAAATATATTCTAGTAATGTTAACGGTATAATATAAAAGTTCAAAAAATTACGCAAAGAATAGTACAGATTATATAATAATAATAAAGAAATAAACAGAGATATAAGAAGTTACACAGTTTTGCAGCAATTCAGTTCAAAATTGGAGAATCTGGAAATTTGAACATTAAAAATTTACTTATGATGGAATTGAATTTAGAATGGTGAAAAACTGAAAATGTTTAATGCAAATGACAGAATTGTGAACTTCTGAACCTTAGCCTTACTGGAAGTAGTAGGTAGCCTAAAACATTTCTCATATTGGGTTGTTCAGACTCTTTTTAACCACGACACGGCTATAGTAAAAGACAAAATATAGCAGACTAGCAGAATTGCCCGCAGTTCTTCGGCTCTTAATCTCTACTAAATGAATAGTATACTATGAGATGTAATCCGAACGAGTTCGCTTCTCTTACATTTGTTTACATCCGGGGTGACGTTACTACTAGTGAACGATTTCGGCTCCCCTCAATTAGGCAGATACTTCACCGATCGCTCCCAATATGTGTAGTGATTCCACTTGTGCCTTTCTGTTCAGGGTTTATAGATCGGGTTCCTAGCTGCGGTGGGTCGGGATCAAACACGTTTTAAGTTCGAAAGCTCAGGGGACGCTATCGTTGCCTACCTTATGAATGGAGAGTTGAAAGTTAAAAATGGAATACTACATTAATCGACAGGGAGCATTATCGGAGGAAAAAGATTTCGTGGTTAAATTTTTTTTCGGGGAGGGTCGAATTTTATGTCTTTGAACCCCTTGCAGGGCACTAAGTTAATTTCAGATGAAGTTGTAGACAAAATGTGGTGATTTGTTTTCGGTTGTTTTACCTCTGAGCGGCATTTTTTTGCACACCATGGGCTAAATGGCCAGGTCACATGGACCCCGGAGGTTCAGAGAAAGTTGGGAGAGGGGACCCACTGGAACAGCTGTTGGGAGACAGATGGTAGCCTCCCGTCAAGGTCATTCAGCGTGTTCTTTAACGTGCACAGGGTATGGCTCTCCCGCACACGGGGCCACGGCTTAGCGTCTCATCCGACGGACGGCGGCCTTTCCAAGCCCATCGGTGTCCCCTACTGACCGTGGGCAGGGCGGAGAATTTTGCGGAGATAAATCTCAACGCTGACCCAGCTGGGACTCGAACCTGGGAACTACAGATTACGAGGCTGGCGCGCTATCGACTGAGCCACCCCAGCCCCAAAAAATTTGGTAATCCTAGCACTCAACGGTTAGGATTTCTCTAACAAACAGGCAGACTTTCTAAAATTTATGATAGGAATAATCGACATTCAGTTTGTAATCAGGACCCACAAAGCTAATCTTAGTTTATAATAGATGCCAGTCCCCGAAAAATCGGCCCAACAATTCGCAAAGTCATCGCTAGCTAATATATTACACTACGCCCAGTCCGGATCTAGGGAAAAGTAAAGGCCATAGTTAGGAGGGAGAGGGCGGGGGGGGGAAGCGACTCAATCGAGCTGAAAATATAAAGGCGAGTGAAAGCAAAGAGACGGATTTCTATTTCAGTGTAACAATTTACTGTTTATTTTAGAGGCTTTTAAAATATCATGAACAATACGTGAAATTTGCAGGAGTTTACTACCGTAATTCTTCGATACTAAGACGCCATCGATTGTAAGACGCATCTTAATTTCAGTGCCACCAACAGAGAAAAAGCTTTGGTTCTAAGAAAAAATAAATGCTAAAGTACATCGAACATAAATTTTCATTATAATATAATTCAATTTACAAACGACAATATTACCTATTTATCAGTAGGTATGTTATTCATCACTTCCTTCTGAATCAATATCAGAGTCTGATTCTTCTGAGCTGCCTTTATCTTCATTATCCCATAGTATATCGCCTTCTGAGCCATCGAGAGCGTTGGTGATGCAACATGTTTTAAATGAGTGCTGCACTATTCTTTCTGGGATTAGCTTCCAAGCTGTTGATACCCAATCCGCCAATTTTGATGCCGGCGTTTTCTTAATTTTCCCGGAAGGTGTCAGCTGAAAATTGTCAATCAAGAACCAGGTTTCAAGCTCACTATAATTCACTCACAGAGCTCCACTATAATGAAATAACGGTGACTTTACATTTGGAAAGCGCTGGAAAATACCCACATTTGGAGAATGCGATAACGGTCAAACCTGAAGGCGGGGTTTCCGCATAAAAACAAACGTGTGGTGCTGTGTGCAAAGCGAGGAAAATTTGAGAAAAAAAAACTGCGATTCTAAAAGCCATCGATTCTAAGACGCACCCCGTTTTTAGAGACGTTTATATGGCAAAAGAAATGCGTCTTAGAATCGAAAAAATACGGTAAGTTTGGGCTTTCATTGCCATTATGGGAATTCTTAGAGGAGGCAGGGGGAGACCAAGGCTACCTTGATATACCAGGCCAAGACTGCTTCGAGCGAAATGAGGGAAGATAGGAGGGAAATTAATTATGCATAAAAATTCAACGATGTAATTTGTTTAAAGTTTAAGTCAATAGTTTTATTTATTGATAAGGATTTTATTGAAATAATTAAGAATATTTTAAAAATAATTACGATGTTTTTTAAAATAACAATTACCAGTCAAATTTTTAGAAATTTAACTAGAATAGAAATATTTTTCTAAAAGAGAAATACCGCAAATGAAGCGGCCTGGCCAATTGTGTGGTGATGGTCTTACCTAAGGTTCTAAAGCTTTATCATACAACCTGACTTACGAACATGACAACAGAAGTTGAAACCGTGGAAAAAACTGAAATTTTTGTAGTTCGTTTAACGTCAACTGTAGGCAAGGCTGCAGGAACTGCTTAGAATAATGAGATATTTCTTTTGGGAATGGTCGGCATTTTATATTTTCAATTATTTTGAATATTGATACTTAACTAGCATCCTGAAAGTAAATTTGATGTCTATCAAATTCACGTTTTTTGAGTTAAAAAAAATTGTTCAAAATGTCCAAATGGGTGTAGAGAATTAGAGAGAAATTAGCTTAACATTTCAGGTAAAAGAAAAGCATGAGAAGAACGAAATAGCACACCAGCACCTTTTGTAGCAATTCTCGGGTTTCAGATATACTATAGAAAAAATATGGTGGACAACTGTCGGCAAATATTAATTTTATTTCCAAATATATTTTATTGTTCCAGACCTATATTATAGAAAAGCATTTTTCTAAGTAGAACTGGAACTCATGAAAAATATACCGTTTCAAGTAGCTGCCTCGTACCTGGCGATTAAATTCAGGCTTAATACTTGGGACTCATTCATGGCGGCGAAATCAAGGAATTATATTTGGACCTCACACCTGATGACAAAATTCAATTCCAATATTTGGTCTTACCTCGTGATGTAATAACAACAGTCAATCTCTCAAAGGGAAAAATTACATTTGTTTCAAGCTTTATTCCTGTATCAACATGTCTGAATTTGCATGAACACCACAATGTTCATGGAAGATGGTTCACCCCACATGTTAGTCGGCAGGTAAAAGAGTTGCTCGCAGCGGCAATGAGCGCTTTGTTTCCCAAGACTTCCCTTACACTTGTAGACACCATACTCACCGCACCTGAATCCTTCATGGTTTCTTGCTCCGGGTGTAATCAAGGACCGGATTTATTGAGGCGGTGATCAACTCCATAGCGATATGCAGCAAGCAACCGTGATCCATTCATTTCTGCAGTTTCTGTAACAGATATGTGCTTGAAAACAATAAGAATAGTTTTCTCACCTGTTCCTTCCTTTCTTATATTTGTAGTGCCCCTTTTTCCCTGGGGTGGGGGTGGCTCAGTCGGTAGCGCGCCAGGCTCATAATCTGTAGTTCCCAGGTTCGAGTCCCAGCTGGGTCAGCGTTGAGATTTATCTCCGAAAAATTTCCTCGCCCTGCCCACGGTCAGTAGGGGACACCGATTGGCTTGAAAATGCCGCCGTCCGTCGGATGGGACGTTAAGCCGTGGCACCGATGTGCAGAAGAGCCATACCCTGTGCATGTTAAAGAACACGCTAAATGGCCTTGACGGGAGGCTACCATCTGTCTCCCAAGAGCTGTTCCAGTGGGTCCCCTCCCCCAACCTTCTCTGAGCCTCCGGGGTTCATGCGAACTGGCCATTTGGCCCATGGTATGCAAAAAAGTGCCTCTGTGAGGTAAAACAACCCAACTCACCAAATGTTGTCTACAACTTCATCTGAAATTAACTTAGTGCCCTGCAAGCGGTTCAAACACATAAAATTCGACCCTCCCCCCAAAATAAAATTTAACCGCGAAATCTTTTTCCTCCGATAATGCTCCCTGTCAATTAACGTAGTATTCCTTTTCTAACTTTCAACTCTCCATTCATAAGGTAGGCAACGATAGCGTCCCCTGAGCTTTCGAACTTAAAACCTGTTTGATCAAGACCCACCGCAGCTAGGAACCCGATCTATAAACCCTGGACAGAAAGGCACAAGTGGAATTACTACATAAATTGGGAGCGATCGGTGAATTGTCTCCCGAATTGAGGGGAGCCGAAATCATTCACTAGTAGTAACGTCACCCCGGATGTAAACAAATGTCAGAGAAGCGAACTCGTTCGGATTACGCCTAATAGTATAGTATTCATTTAGTAGAGATTAAGAGCCGAAGAACTGCGGGCAATTCTGCTAGTCTGCTATATTTTGTCTTTTACCATAGCCATGTCGTGGTTAAAAAGAGTCTGAAGAACCTAATATGAGAAATGTTTTAGGCTACCTACTACTTTCAATAAGGCTAAGGTTCAGAAGTTCACAATTCTGTCATTTTCATTATAAATTTTCAGTTTTAAACCATTCTAAATTCAATTCCATCATAAGTAAATTTTTAATGTTCAAATTTCCAGATTCTCCAATTTTGAACTGAATTGCTGCAAAACTGTGCAACTTCTTATATCTCTGTTTATTTCTTTATTAGTATTATATAATCTGTACTAATCTTTGCGTAATTTTTTGAACTTTTACATTATACCGTTAACATTACTAGAATATATTTTTAGTATAATTTAGTTATTACGTTCGTGTGTTGAATCTTTGGTGAAGTACCATCTTTCTGTATATCTGGAATATTCCTGCACGTTTCGATGCGGGAATAAGAATTTGTACAATAAATATTTAGCAATGATTCTCAGCCCAATGTCCGTGAAGCCACTCAAAGGTCCACGCTAGTCATAAAAAACTACAGAAAACCACAAATGTTTCTCAAAAGATAAGTTTTGAGATACAAATCAAATAGGCAAGAATGATGTAAAGCAGGCATGCAACAAGCGATTAATAGAACAAAAAATCAATATACTGAATCTGTCTCATTCCATTTTCCTAAGGTTTTTAGGTACGTAATTAAACGATATTTCCAATTCTTAGTACACAATAAAACGGTATGCTTTTGTTTATTGATCAAAATTCTTCTAGATTTCTTACAGATATAGTTTTTTTTTCTTAAATCGTTACCGATTAGAAATGTAGAGAATTTTTTTGATACATATAGTACAGAGAAAAATGCTAGAAGCTACTCGTAGTTTTAGATGCCTTCTCGTTCGTAATTTTTGTGAACTTTTATATTACCGTTAAGCTTAGTAGAATATATCTTTAATATAATTTAGTTATTACCTTTGTGTTTTCAACACTTCGTTAAGTATATCCGTATATGTCTGGAATATTGCTGCACGTATATCGATGCGGGAATAAGAATTTGCACAATAAAATATTCAGCAATATTCTCAGGAAATGCCCTATTAAGTCCTAAGTCACTGATGACCATTGTCTCAGTGCTAACAGAGCACGCACAGTTTGTCTTGCTGGAACAGTCGCTAGCTGCCTAACAACTAGGCCAGTTAAGGCTTTACCTGTTACTCTTTCAGAATATCGTTGTTTTCGAATGGCTCTTCACTAAATTTGGGTTGGACGGACTTGATTATTTCCAGATTAAAAATTTTCCAGTTGTTTTAATTTTTAATTGATCCTTATTACTCTAATATGTGCCCAGAATCTATTTCTAATTATCAACTGGATGCCGAATTCTGTTTCTTTGCGGTGGTTTATTTTACATACCTTTAATTACCGTCGGTTTTCTTTACAAAATATTTATAAATTATAATATTTCAAGAACATGCAGAAAATGTTTTTTGTTAATAATTCAAATATTTGCAAAGTTCATGTACGTTCGTACTAAGAATCAATGTACATAATAGTGTTACGACAGAAGGAATCTGGCAACCGAAAGCAAAAAGTTTCAGCCAACGAATAAGAACTTTGGGAGAATTTGGAGAAGAAGAGTGGAGCGTTAACGGTCATTTTTGTATTGTAACGGTCGTTTTGTATTGTAACGGTCGTTGTGTTGTAACGGTCGGGAGAGTTCGAAAATGGACGGTGAGCTGTTCTGAGACAGTGCGCGTAAGTATCAAGAAGTAACTTGATGTGTTGTGTATACGCGGAAGGATAAAAGTGGGATCTTTTATCGTTAAGTATCAAGAAGTAACTTGATGTGTTGTGTATACGCGGAAGTATAAAAGTGGGAACTTTTATGGCTAACTTCGAATGTCTACACGGACTGTCTTTTTGTTCGGCTAGTGTGTGAAAAGTTATTAGCACAGGACGAGAATTGGTTTACGAGTGAAGATCTTCGGGTGACCTGGTAAATCAAGTAAAAGGTAGTATTTAGTAAAATACACAGAGCTGATGTTGTGTGCTCACGCAGGAAGATTGATGACTTGTGCATGTTAATAGTTGATTTGTTAATAAGATACTTCATCCATATTTCCTTTGTAACAATTTACCTTGTATTGAATTTGGTTTTGAAATATAGCTTTTAATACTCACGCTCAGCGGCTATCCATTTTTGTAATCCGCAACATTTGGTGTCAGAAGCGGGATAATTTTTTGAATGCCGTTAACTAGAAGTATGGATGAATTAGTAAAGTTGATAAATAGCTTGAAAGTCGATATGGCTACGCAGATGACTGTTATGAAAGATATGAAAGCCGATATGACTACGCTGACGACTGATATGAAAGATATGAAAGCCGATATGACTACGCTGATGACTGATATGAAAGCCGATATGGCTACGCTGATGACTGATAGGAAAGCCGTTATTGCTACGCTGATGACTGATAGGAAAGCCGTTATTGCTACGCTGGTGACCGATATGAAAGCCGATATGGCTACGCAGATGACTGATATTAAAAGTGATCTAGCTGCCCAAAGCGATAAAATAGGTGACTTGAAAGCCGAAATGGCCGCACAAAATACTGAGATGAGAGCTGAAGTGGCTTCTCAAATTGATAAGTTTATTGATCAGTTCAAGGATAGTAAAACCGAACTCAATAGACAATGCAATAGTTTAAATGTTGAATTTGTCAGTGAAAAAGATGATCTTGATAGTGTTAAGTTAGATTGTAAACATGGAAAAGAAAAAGAGAAAGGCAACGCATATAAAAATGTGGATCTGCTACTGAAAATCAAGAATCGTAGAGATAGCGCAGATAATGCCTTTGACCACGCAACTACTGGTGATGCATGGCAGAGTGTCTATGTCGCTGGTGACATGTCTAGGAACTGTGAAGAACAATCACACAGATCAGAGAGTTATGAGACTATACAGTACGCTTTGCACTTCAAAATACCTAGGTATACAAGTCTGGCACGATCTGAAGAGAGATCCACACGAAAGGTATTCTATTCCTCGCCGTCAGCAAAATGTGTCATGGACAATTATCGCAAAGGCAGAGTAACGAGTGGTAATGAGGGGGAACGAAACAGAGTTTACGTTTCGCAGAGTGGTCCGAGTAAAGAAGAGGTGTCCATTCATCATAGATACAAAGTGCCCTTCGTCGTTACCGGGGAAGTCGGAGAGATTTTTCCGAAACACATAGCCACACTCGAATCGTTTATAGAAAGTGGGGATTTAAGAAAGAATTCCGAAGAATGGCTTAGAAGCGTAACAGGTGATGCTAGTAAAGGAGCTTCAGGCAGAGACAGTACTTCAAAGACTAACTTTCTGGATGAAACTAAGCCTCAGAGTTACGATCAGAGAGAAGTGAATCCCTCAGATAATTTCAACGTAGCCACGCTGAATTTCTTTTCTGAACAGTCAATGTGCAGATTTGGACATTATAACCATTTAGATTATAAGGATATGGAAAAGTTTTATCACGACTACAAGAGCTCTAAAGTGGACAATATCATGTTACAAAACTCGTCGCTGATCTCCAGAATGAACAATTTGGCAATCATGACTGATGTTTCCCTGGCTAATTACAATGAGAGCTCCAAGAAAGTGAATTCGGAAGAAACAGCAAATATGACCTCCTCGGGTCATGTGTTTTGCTGGAGACCCAAGTGGCGCCATCGGATGGTAGATGAAAACAGCACAGGAGGTGTCGGCAACAAAGTGAGTCTTGTCTTGGCTCCTGCACTTGCTGCTTTAGGTCTCAAGGTCCCTATGATCTCCGGTCGTGCTCTCCAATTGACGGGAGATACTCTGGACAAATTGGAATCCATCCCTGGCTTCACAGTCGACTGCACTAAAGATAAAATCGAGCAGATGATGGAAGACGTCGGATGCTGCATCGTAGGACAGACAGAGGAGCTGGTGCCAACAGATAAGGAGATTTACCGCTGCAAGGATCTGACGGCTACCGTAGATAGCGTTCCTCTAAGGAGATGCTCAATTGTGTCCAAAAAGCTGGCTGAAGGAGTGTGCGCTTTGGTTTATGATGTTGAATTCGGAAAAGGAGCTATTGATCTCATCAGTACAGAAGATGTTGCTGTTGATTTAGTTAAGAAAGTGGTTGCAGCATCACAAGCTCGTGGAATGAAGAGTTTGAGTTGTTCAGCTGTTATCAGCAACATGGATTCACCTCTTGAAAACTCTGTTGACAACTCTCTGGAAGTGATGGAAGCTGTTCAGTGTTTCCTTGGTAACGGATCCTTGGAACTGCAAGAGCTCGTCGAAGAGTTAGGAGAACTTCTGCGTTTTGTGAACATTGTGGATAATAGGGTAGATGAAGCATCACGTGTCCGTAAGGTTCTGCATAACGGCAATGCTTTGAACAAGTTTCGTAACATGTTAATAGAACAAGGAATATCTGAAGATGTTGCAAGCTGGCTATGTGAAGGTAAAACAGAAAAAATATTGCTAGCAGCCCGACACATCACTGATTTCACTTATACAGGAGAAACAGGTAAGGTTGTCGGATTAGAAGCTGCAGTTCTAGCAAGAGTATGGAAGGAGGAGATGGACCGAAGAGCTAAAAAGAATTATGGAGCTGATATTATATTTGTGAAGCACCTTGGGGATCAAATTGAATCAGGTGAAATATGGCTGAAGGTTCATCACGACAGTTCTGAATTAAGTGAAAGTCAACTGACAAAAGGGTCAGATTGCAGGATGAAAATTCTCCCTAGATTTTATGTCACTAATGACTTTCATTCCTTGTTACTCTTGATAGAAGCAAAAATCCAAAGAAGAAAACTTTCGACAAAGAAGAAAACTTTTTACAGGTTTTGCACGAAAACTCTTAGTCGATTCTTCTCCCTGCAGAGACATAAACGTGTTCACAAGGGCTATAGGCCTTACACGTATTATGTTTGTGGACGAGGCTTCAGTCAGAAAAGAAATCTACGTTATAATGAGATTCGCTTTCATTTTGACACAGACGTGGTATATCGCATTCGTCGACGTCCATCTACAAAGTGCAAGGTGGTTCACGTGGATCGTTTGGCCCCGTTTCATCGAAGAACTGAAGAAACTTTGGAATCCAGAATTGTTCGGGACGAACAAGACCTAGGAAGGGGGCAGTGTTACGACAGAAGGAATCTGGCAACCGAAAGCAAAAAGTTTCAGCCAACGAATAAGAACTTTGGGAGAATTTGGAGAAGAAGAGTGGAGCGTTAACGGTCATTTTTGTATTGTAACGGTCGTTTTGTATTGTAACGGTCGTTGTGTTGTAACGGTCGGGAGAGTTCGAAAATGGACGGTGAGCTGTTCTGAGACAGTGCGCGTAAGTATCAAGAAGTAACTTGATGTGTTGTGTATACGCGGAAGGATAAAAGTGGGATCTTTTATCGTTAAGTATCAAGAAGTAACTTGATGTGTTGTGTATACGCGGAAGTATAAAAGTGGGAACTTTTATGGCTAACTTCGAATGTCTACACGGACTGTCTTTTTGTTCGGCTAGTGTGTGAAAAGTTATTAGCACAGGACGAGAATTGGTTTACGAGTGAAGATCTTCGGGTGACCTGGTAAATCAAGTAAAAGGTAGTATTTAGTAAAATACACAGAGCTGATGTTGTGTGCTCACGCAGGAAGATTGATGACTTGTGCATGTTAATAGTTGATTTGTTAATAAGATACTTCATCCATATTTCCTTTGTAACAATTTACCTTGTATTGAATTTGGTTTTGAAATATAGCTTTTAATGCTCACGCTCAGTGGCTATCCATTTTTGTAATCCGCAACAATAGGATAAATGAGGTGGTCAAAGATTTTTAACATTAATACCAGTGATTTGACTCAAGCAACGGGACTTCGTTAAGAGATAAAAAAAAATTCTGTTTGAAATGGATATGGATTGGAAAAATATTATTACCATTTTCTGAACATCAATAATTTAAATTTTCTCCGGTAGAGGCTGAAAAAGCCGTAAAACAACAAACTTCATTATTTTGTAAACAATCGTTCCCTATTCGTCAGAGGTGGTATGTTATTTTTCAAGTTCCATTTTTATACGAAATTCTATAAAGATCTCTATGTTACATAAATACGTGTACAACAGGCAAATACCCAGGATTTAATTCCGAGGGTGAAGAAGGGGGGACGAGAATTTAGTTTAGGGCGGGTCCCAGGATTTAGTATCGGGGAGGGTTCGAGAATTTACTTCCGAGGGAATAGGGACTGAGAATAAGACTTCAGTAGGGGTTCCCAATTAGTAAAATTTTCGAAGGTTACCAAAGTTCTGATAACCTCTTTCTACTTTGAATTATATATGCAGCGAAAGTCTTTGTGACCATCAATCAACATGCGATATTGCAAATGTCAGTAACGAATGATTTATACTTTTTAACGTCTACTGATCTGTTTATACTTCTTATCTCCTAATCTCTATCTGATTTGATAACATATGTTGGAATCAATATAGCTCAATCATCATTATGCAGCAGTAGTGGTCAACCACTTTTAAGAAAGGTGAGCTACCTTTCATATCGTAATCACGACGTAGATCGTATAATTATATTCGATGTACCGGGTAATAATTTTACCCCTAACCATCTCCATCATAAAGATATACCTATTTGGCATCAGTAAGAACAAAATATATAAGTAAACTGCCTTTAGGTGGGCCCCTAAGAGCAAACATAAGAAAAGCTAAAAATAGCGGTAAAATTGCACAAGAAACCTGAAACGGGTAGTTCTCATCAGAGAACGCTACCGTTTTAGGCCTCTTGTACTTGTTCAAAACAGTATGATCGTAAAGAATCAGACAAGAAATAATCTCATTGGGATTATTGCTTACAGCATCAAAAAATCTTTTTTAGGTGCATTATATTATATGTGTATATATATATATGGTCGATGCTCAGTTCTTTGTAGAGTTGTCTTGTTAGTCACAAACCAAAGGGCATCAACCGCAGTTCTCAAAATCTTGTTCTGTAAGACCTGAATCTTAAGAATATTGGTGGATGTAGTATTCGCCCATATGGGTGAAGCATAGAGAATTACCGGTTTGATGATCGTCGTAATCAAGACAAATACTTGAATTTATTATGAAATAAACGTTATTAAAAATATTCCATTATTCAATAAATATAAAAAGATGTGGTTTTTTATAATATTCTTTTAAAAAAAAGCATAGTTGTGCCCAGGATACAGCTAAAAATTTATACAAAAATTAAATATTACAGCAGAAAAAACCTAACTGCAGTAAAAATGAAATGTGAAAAAAATAAAGAAAAAAAAAACGCTGAATAAACATATCAATGTGATACTTGACAATACATGACTGTTGTTTCATGTTTAGGGGTGTACGTTGAAAGTGCCAGCCTCAAGCATTGATGCAATTGCTCGTAAGGAAGCATATTTCTAAATTTATATTTAATTGCTAACTGTCATGTTAGAAAACGTTGTGCATTCCACCACTCTCTTATGATTAGTCGACGTTCTTCCCCACTCCCACCCCCAGGGTTTCTATGTCGGCAGGGTGCCAGGCTCGTAATCTGCAGTTCCCAGGTTCGAGTTTTGCCTGGACCAGCGTTGAGATCTATCTTCGCAAAACTGCACGATTGCCCTCAGTCAATAGAAGACACCGATGGGTTTGGAAAGGCCGCCGTCCGTCATGGCTATTAGCCCATTGTGTGCAAAAACAAGTGCAGCTCAGTGGTAAAACAACTCAAACCCCCAAATCCCCGTGACGTCAAACATAACACGTCCTACATACCTATACAACACAGATGCATACATGATCGTGTCGAAATTTAATTGAGGATTACAGCTGACGAAACAGAGTAGGGTGAGATAATTCTGCACTGAAGGCACCGTCGACCAAAGAGTACGCAGAGATTAGCTTGTAACTTGCGATCGACGTTTTAATAACAATATAATAATAATAATTTTTTTCATGCAGCGGGCTATAGTAGAGCCAAGATACAGGTAATTTTGGATATTAATTTAAACGTACAAGTGGCTTGAAATGTAGAGTGATTTGACGATTTCATTTTACATTTAGATTTTTGGCGATGTGTATTTATTTATCATTCTTTTTTTCTTCACGTTTGGACTTATAGAACAGAGAAGAATCTTAGAAGCTACCCTACCTTTTCCAGATTTTCTCATACAAGTACATGGCTGCACTAAGACCGAAGTCACGGCTCACTACTGTCTCAATTACAGTTATCATAACATGAAATAGTGGCTAGCTCCCTAACCATTATGCCATTTAATGTTGTATCTTATAAAATAGAGTTGATAAGTTTCACATACGTGAGAGGGTTGCAGGCAACTCTTTTGTTAATCAGCACACGGACCTTTGAAATCTGCTATTTCCAGGAAAAAAAAATATAGGGGCTGTATTATCTTATCATTCTTACTCTATATCAATTTTATCCAATCCGTTAGAAAATTGGAAAATATAAAATATATTTTTTTAAATATTGGATTCTTCTACAAAAATTGTTATTTTAATAAGACGAAAGACGGAAATTTGAATAAAATTATACAAGTAGCTAATCTAAGGGACCTGGGTTCGAGCCCTGGATGAGGCATGGGCGTTTGTGTTGTTTTTCTGCTGAGGTCCTGCCATCCTCACAGACCTTCTATTATGGCATATAAACTGACAGGCTCCTGTCAAACCTCTGTGGCGAGCAGCTGCTTGAGGGGGATATTATTATTATAACGTTATTGAAGCCGAGTGGTCAGCAGCCAGTTTCCGGGATCCAATCCCATCTTTCACATACTGTTTCATTTAGTGCACTCTTCTCCAAACTATTGGACCCGTAGCAAACATAATATTTTTCTCTTCAGTCCGATACCAAAAACGTTTGTGCACCCCTTCTCTTAAGTAATTTATTTCATTCCTGCGAGAGGTTGGCGAAAGTCGCCGCAGGGTGTTGACGTGTTTTGCTGTTCTGGTAGTCAAGTTTCCGATGTGACGTCATATGTGGATTATTTGTGTGCGGTTATAAATTTTTATCAGTACTTTGCGAATTGCCTTTCTGGCTGAACTTGGATTACTGTGTTTGCTTATGTCCTAAGGTTTCTGCTGGATAAAATGCCTACTTTCGGAAACCGGAAAAAGAAGACTGAGTGAAAACTACTTTAAGGTAAAAGTAAAGAAAAATATACTACAAGATCATAAGAAACTTAACACTGAACGTTTAACAGTTTCTGATTTAATCCTAATAAATTGGTCTTATTAGACGATCTCAAAATATCCTCAGAATCAGATGTATCCCCACCAAGTCAAATGACGACAATTTTTCTAATTGTGGAGAGATTACTTCGGAACAAAATGTTATTAACATTCAAAACAGTAGTTCAAATCTTAACTTGGAAAATATCACAACTACTAAGACTATAACCAATAAACATGTCAATGACTTAACAAAGCCTATTATTCCTAATGAAAGTGCCTCTTCAGAGAACGAAAAACTGGAAGTAGTGGTGGTCTCCGGAACCAAAACAAGTTTGGGATCTATTAGCATGAAAAGAATAACGTCTGTTTTTTTTTACAAAATACTTAAATGACCACATTCCGGGAAGATTTTTTAATGGTGACAAGTTGAAATCAAAATGGAAAATAACATACCGCCTCTGACGAATAGGGAACGAGTTTTTACAAAATAATGAAGTTTGTTGTTTTACGGCTTTTCAGTTGTTTTACGGCTCTACCGGATAAAATTTAAATTATTGATGTTCAGATAATGGTAATAATATTTTTCCAAACCATATCCATTTCAAACAGAATTTTTGTTTATCTCTTAACAAAGTCCCGTGGCTTGAGTCAAATCACTGGTATTAATGTTAAAATTCTTTGACCACCTCATTTATCCTATTATGTGCATTGATTCTTAGTACGAACGTACATGAACTATACAAATATTTGAATTATTAACAAAAATCATTTCATACATATTCTTGAAATATTATAATTTATAAATATTTTTGTAAAGAAAACTGACGGTAATTAAAGGTATGTAAAATAAGCCACCGCAAAGAAACAGAATTCGGCATCCAGTTGATAATTAGAAATAGATTCTGGGCACATATTATAAATACATAAGAGTAATAGAGAGCAATTAAAAATTAAAATAAATGGAAAATTTTTAATCTGGAAATAATCAAGTCCGTCCAACCCAAATTTAGTGAAGAGCCATTTGGAAAAAAACGATATTCTGAAAGAGAAACAGGTAAAGCCTTAACTGGCCTAGTTGTTAGGCAGCTAGCGACTGTTCCAGCAAGACAAACTGTGCGTGCTGTGTTAGCTCTGAGACAATGGTCATCAGTGACTTAAGTCTTAATAGGGCATTTCCTGAGAATATTGCTGAATATTTTATTGTGCAAATTCTTATTCCCGCATCGATATACGTGCAGCAATATTCCAGACATATATGGATATACTTAACGAAGTGTTGAAAACACAAAGGTAATAACTAAATTATATTAAAAATATATTCTAATAGGCTTAACGGTAATATAAAAGTTCACAAAAATTACGAACGAGAAGGCCTCTAAAACTATGAGTAGCTTCTAGCATTTTTCTCTGTACTACATGTATCAAAAAAAATTCTCTACATTTCTAATCGGTAACGATTTAAGAAAAAAAACTATATCTGTAAGAAATCTAGAAGAATTTTGATCAATAAACAAAAGCATACCGTTTTATTGAGTACTAAGAATTGGAAATATCGTTTAATTACGTACCTAAAAACCTTATGAAAATGGAATGAGACGGATTCAGTATATTGATTATTTGTTCTATTAATCGCTTGTTGCAGGCCTGCTTTACATCAATTCTTGCCTATTTGATTTGTATCTCAAGACTTTTCTTTTGAGACACATTTGTGGTTTTCTGTAGTTTTTTATGACTAGCGTGGACCTTTGAGCGGCTTCACGGACATTGGGCTGAGAATCATTGCTAAATATTTACTGTAAAAATTCTTATTCCCGCATCGAAACGTGCAGGAACATTCCAGATATACAGAAAGATGGTACTTCACCAAAGATTCAACACACGAACGTAATAACTAAATTATACTAAAAATATATTCTAGTAATGTTAACGGTATAATATAAAAGTTCAAAAAATTACGCAAAGAATAGTACAGATTATATAATAGTAATAAAGAAATAAACAGAGAAATAAGAAGTTACACAGTTTTGCAGCAATTCAGTTCAAAATTGGAGAATCTGGAAATTTGAACATTAAAAATTTACTTATGATGGAATTGAATTTAGAATGGTGAAAAACTGAAAATTTTTAATGCAAATGACAGAATTGTGAACTTCTGAACCTTAGCCTTACTGGAAGTAGTAGGTAGTCTAAAACATTTCTCATATTGGGTTCTTCAGACTCTTTTTAACCACGACACGGCTATAGTAAAAGACAAAATATAGCAGACTAGCAGAATTGCCCGCAGTTCTTCGGCTCTTAATCTCTACTAAATGAATAGTATACTATGAGATGTAATCCGAACGAGTTCGCTTCTGTTACATTTGTTTACATCCGGGGTGACGTTACTACTAGTGAATGATTTCGGCTCCCCTCAATTAGGCAGATACTTCACCGATCGCTCCCAATATATGTAGTGATTCCACTTGTGCCTTTCTGTCTAGGGTTTATACATCGGGTTCCTAGCTGCGGTGGGTCGGGATCAAACACGTTGTAAATTCGAAAGCTCAGGGGACGCTATCGTTGCCTACCTTATGAATGGAGAGTTGAAAGTTAGAAATGGAATACTACGTTAATCGAAAGGGAGCATTATCGGAGGAAAAAGATTTCGTGGTTAAATTTTTTTGGGGGAGGGTCGAATTTTATGTGTTTGAACACCTTGCAGGGCACTAAGTTAATTTCAGATGAAGTTGTAGACAAAATTTGTGAGTTAGGTTGGGTTGTTTCACCTCTGAACGGCACTTTTTTGCACACCATGGGCTAAATGGCCAGGTCACATGGACCCCGGAGGCTCAGAGAATGTTGTGGGCGGGGACCCACTGGAACAGCTGTTGGGAGACAGATGGTAGCCTCCCGTCAAAGTCATCCAGCGTGTCCTTTAACGTGCACAGGGTATGGCTGCCCCGCACACGGGGCCACGGCTTAACGTCCCATCCGACGGACGGCGGCCTTTCCAAGCCCATCGGTGTCCCCTACTGACCGTGGGCAGGGCGGGGAATTTTGCGGAGATAAATCTCAACGCTGACCCAGCTGGGACTCGAACCTGGGAACTATAGATTAGGAGCCTGGCGCGCTACCGACTGAGCCACCCCCGCCCCAAAAAATTTGGTAATTCTACCACTCAACGGTTAGGATTTCTCTAACAAACAGGCATACTTTCTAAAATTTATGATAGGAATAATCGACATTCAGTTTGTAATCAGGACCCACAAAGCTAATCTTTAGTTATAGTAGATGCAGGTCCCGAAAAATCGGCCCAACAATTCGCGAAGTCATCGGTAGCTAATATATTACACTACGCCCAGTCCCGTATCTAGGGAAAAGTAAAGTCCATAGTTAGGAGGGGGAGGGGGGAGGGCAAGCGACGCAATCGAGCTGAAAATATAAAGGCGAGTGAAAGCAAAGGGACGGATTTCTATTCCAGTGTAACATTTTACTGTTTATTTTAGAGGCTTTTAAAAATATCATGAACAATACGTGAAATTTGCAGGAGTTTAATACCGTATTTCTTCGATGCTAAGACGCCATCGATTGTAAGACGCATCTTAATTTCAGTGCCACCAACAGAGAAAAAGCTTTGGTTCTAAGAAAAAATAAATGCTAAAGTACATCGAACATAAATTTTCATTATAATATAATTCAATTTACAAACGACAATATTACCTATTTATCAGTAGGTATGTTATTCATCACTTCCTTCTGAATCAATATCAGAGTCTGATTCTTCTGAGCTGCCTTTATCTTCATTATCCCATAGTATATCGCCTTCTGAGCCATCGAGAGCGTTGGTGATGCAACATGTTTTAAATGAGTGCTGCACTATTCTTTCTGGGATTAGCTTCCAAGCTGTTGATACCCAATCCGCCAATTTTGATGCCGGCGTTTTCTTAATTTTCCCGGAAGGTGTCAGCTGAAAATTGTCAATCAAGAACCAGGTTTCAAGCTCACTATAATTCACTCACAGAGCTCCACTATAATGAAATAACGGTGACTTTACATTTGGAAAGCGCTGGAAAATACCCACATTTGGAGAATGCGATAACGGTCAAACTTGAAGGCGGGGTTTCCGCATAAAAACAGAACGTGTGGTGCTGGGTGCAAAACGCGGGAAAAAAAAAAAAAAAAAAAAACTGCGATTCTAAAAGCCATCGATCCTAAGGCGCACCCCGTCTTTAGAGACGTTTATATGGCAAAAGAAGTGCGTCTTAGAATCGAAAAAATACGGTACGTTTGGGCTTTCATTGCCATTACGGGAATTCTTAGAAGGGGGGGGGGGGGCATGTAGGCCAAGGCTACCTTCATATACCAGGCCAAGACTGCTTCGAGCGAAATGAGGGAAGATAGGAGGGAAATTAATTATGCATAAAAATTCAATGATGTAATTTGTTTAAAGTTTAAGTCAATAATTTTTTTATTGATAAGGATTTTATTAAAATAATTAAGAATATTTTAAATACAATAATTACCTGTCAAATTCTTAGAAATGTAACTATAATAAAAATATTTTTCCAATAGAGAAATATCGCAAATGAAGGGCCTTGCTAATTGTATGGAGATGGCCTTACCTAAGTCCTACAACCCTGACTTACGAACATGAGAGAAGTTGAAACCGTGGTAAAAACTGAAATTTCTGTAGTTCGTTTAAAGTCAACTGAAGGCAAGGCTGCAGGAACTCCTTAGAATAATGAGATATTTCTTTTGGGAATGGTCGGCATTTTATATTTTCAATTATTTTGAATATTGATACTTAACTAGCATCCTGAAAGAAAATTTGATGTCTATCAAATTCATGTTTTTTGAGTTATAAAAAATTGTTCAAAATGTCCAAATGGGTGTAGAGAATTAGAGAGAAATTAACTTAATATTTCAGGTAAAAGAAAAGCATGAGAAGAACGAAATAGCATACCAGCACCTTCTGTAGCAATTCTCGGGTTTCAGATATACTATAGAAAAAATATGGTGGACAACTGTTGGCAAATATTAATTTTATTTCCAAATATATTTTATTGTTCCAGACCTATATTATCGAAAAGCATTTTTCTAAGTAGAACTGGAACTCATGAAAAATATACCGTTTCAAATAGTTGCCTCGTACCTGGCGATTAAATTCAGGCTTAATATTTGGGACTCATTCATGGTGGGGAAATCAAGGAATTATATTTGGACCTCACACCTGATGACAAAATTCAATTCCAATTTGGTCTTACCTCGTGATGTAACAACAACAGTCAATCTCTCAAAGGGAAAAATTACATTTGTTTCAAGTTTTATTCCTGTATCAACATATGTGAACTTGCATGAACACCACAGTGTTCATGGAAGATGGTTCACCCCACATGTTAGTCGGCAGGTAAAAGAGTTGCTCGCAGCGGCAACGAGCGCTTAGTTTCCCAAGACTTCCCTTAGACTTGTAGACACCATACTCACCGCACCTGAATCCTCGTGGTTTCTTGCTCCGGGTCTAATCAAGGACCGGATTTATTGCTGCGGTGATCAACTCCATAGCGATATTGAGCAAGCAACGTGGTCCATTCAGTCCTTCGCTTCCAGCACATCCTCTGCACCAATGGAGAGCATTTCTGCAGTTTCTGTAACAGATATGTGCTTGAAAACAATAAGCATAGTTCTCTCACCTGGTTCCTTCCTTTCTTATATTTGCAGTGCCCCTTTTCCCCCTGGTGGCGACAGTTTGAATTAATTTCTTTTTTTACTTCGCTAAATCGCTACCGTATGTTCTCATAAAGCTACCTAACAATTTTTCGCGGCGCCAGAGATTCCAGAATAGGGAAACTATTTTAAAACCTCCCTATATGTGTTTGCCTTTTATTTGTCAAGCCAGGACAGGTTCAATGGGGCTTCTGGGTTGGCTCCATTCTTTGTGTACGGAAACACTTTCTTCTTTTTTTAAAATAAATGAGAATAAAAATAAATTCAATATCAGGCATCTCTCGAAATTTTTCCCTTACATCCGGGCCTTGCATGCGATAGTCAAAGTGTCCCACTAAATATTTTACGCCGCTGTTAGTTAGAACAGTTTGATGTAACAGATGTATTTTCCGTTTCCAGAAACACTTCAGACGGGATTATTCTTCTCCTTTTCTCTTACAGCACCCACAAAATACACACAGAAAACCTAATATGGCGTTGAGAGCACGAAAAACCCTCGAAACAAAGGAAATTTTAAGCTAAATTTCCCGATGATGTGAAATAATATCTTTGGAAACTTTTCTTTATGTTCCATATGTTAAACTTCAAGTCAATAAAAGGTAAGGGAGCGGGGGTGGCTCAGTCTATAGTGCGCCAGGCTCGTAATCTGCAGTTTCCAGGTTCGAGTCGCAGCTGGGTAAACGTTGAGCCTTATCTCTGGAAAACTCCCCGCCCTGCCCACGGTCATTATAGGGAACAGAGATGGGCTTGGAAAGACCGCCTTCCGTCGGATGGGACGTTAAGCAGTGACCCCTTATGCGGGAGAGCTATACCCTGTACACCTTACAGAACACGCTGGATGGCCTTGCCTGGAGTCTACCATCTGTCTCCCAACAGCTGTTCCAGTTGGTCCCTCCCCCAACCTTCTCTGAGCCTTCGGGGTCCTTGTGAACTGGCCTTTTAACCCATAGTGTACAAAAAAGTGCCGCTCAGAGGTAAAACAACTCAACTATAAAAGGTAGGAAGTACTTCTCTATGCAAAGGACTGATTTCAAACTCCGAATTTATTTAATTAATTTAATTTAATGCGATTTAATGTGCTTTATCCTCAATGGGGCTATAGTTTAAAATGCTTTATTTTTATCGTGGTAGATACACTGCTGGCCATTAAAAGT
Source organism: Ryuthela nishihirai (assembly GCA_038380435.1). Lineage (NCBI taxonomy): Eukaryota > Metazoa > Arthropoda > Arachnida > Araneae > Heptathelidae > Ryuthela > Ryuthela nishihirai. The sequence continues at coordinate 121,807,269 of JAWZYU010000001.1, read as the reverse complement.
GAAACACCAGGAAAGACAAGAGATATCAAAGTCATATTTAGTGAATGCATAGTTATGCTATACTTATAATAATGTTATAGGTACAAGGATACATGTTACAAGGATCAAATGATTATGTTACAAGGATCAAATCATTACAAATACAACTCGGTTAGACTTGAGGAATACAAAGAAATCAGTATCTTGTGTAGCCACCATGAGCGGCAATAACGGCTGCTACACGGTCTGGCATTGAGAGGATGAGATGTCAGTTGTGTTTTTGGGGAATGTCAGTCCGTGCAGTTTTGATATGTAGCTAATGTTCATCTGTTGTAGCTGGTGTCTGGTGTGCTAGTCGTTGTGAGATCATTGACCAGACAGGTTCAATTGGGAACTTATCCGGTGAACGGATAACCACCATGTGACACTTCTGCCAAGCCTGGATAACCACTATGATAATGATGATCCATTCCTGGATAACCACCATGTGACACTTCTGACAAGGCAGAAGTGTCACATGGTGGTTATCCAGGAATTGTTGGACGATGCAAGCCACATGTGGTCGGGCATTGTCCTGTTGGTAAATAGCACTCGAGAGCCCCTGAAGATAAGGTATGACCACAGGCTCCAACACCTCAATGATGTAACACTGGCTTTTCAAAGTACCGGTAATGCATATGAGGTGCGTGCGTGAGTAAAGTCCAATGGCACCCCATACCATGACACCAGGGGCCAAACCTGTATGGCGTTGCATCATGCATGTCTAACTGAACCTGTTGCCGCTGTACCACCAAATACGGATTAGTCCATCATGATGATGCATACTGAAGCGTGATTCATCTGAAAAGACGATGTAATGCTATTCTCACATCCATGCGCGACATTGCAGTTGCATACCCGATCTACCATATTCTTGCCTGTGTTGTAGAGTCAATGAGAGATTGCCTGTGTTGGAGAGTCAATGGTAGCCGAAGCAATGGCAGCCTAACAAAGATGCCCCAGTGTTGCAGACAATATCGAACCGTACATGCGGACACTGGTTGATGTGCAACACATTTTAACTGTTGAGCTAAGGTGTTTGATGTGGCTGTACGATTATTCAAAGCCATGCGTACGAGATGTCTGTCCTCGTTCGTTTGTGTGACAGGGCGGTTTAGATCATTCACGTCGTTGGAGTCAATTCACTTGTATCAATGTATTAGCTCTTTGACCACCCTATTATCCTTTTGTGTACTTGATCGCCGATGAATAGAATATACACAGTTCCTGAAATGCATAGGAACTCTCCAGAATAGTTAAAACAACTTTTTTGTAATTAATATCATACATGTAGCATGTAGCATAATTATGATTTTTCGAAGTACCTGGATAAAATATCCCATAACCTTTTCCATCTGAGGATATCCAATAAGTGGCATGAGTCGCAAAGGACAACACAAAAATCAGCAAAAGGTGACCCCAAGGGGCAGGAAAACAATGATAAATATGGTAGATCAGGGCACTAAACCAAAAAGTGTTCCTGATCGAAAACCAATGGTCAAGCCCTCTTGAATCTGCTCCTAGGATCATGATCATACTTTAAAATGTTAGTAATGAAATTGTGAGGATTCGTGTCCACAGCTTCTAAGAATTTCTTAGAGATCTGCTTTATATGGGTGTAAATATGTTGGACGCCTAAATCCCCATGTATTTGTCTGTTGGTCACAAACCATGGGGCATTTACGACCTGTCTCAAGATTTTATTTTGATAGATCTGGAGTTTCTTAATATTTGCCTTTGTCGTGTTAGCCCACATGGGGGCTGCATATGTTACAACAGGTCTAAGAACTATATGGTAAAGTAGTAATTTATGATCAATGGAGAGGACAGAATTCCTCCCCATCAATGGGCCAAGTTGGCATCGAATCATGTTCGCTTTTTGCAGAACATTTTCAATGTGCTTGTCTCATCTGAGCTTGCTATGCAAGTTTCAGATGAGATACTTAACAGTTTTCTGCCAGTTAAGTGGTGTATCGAAAAAGTTGAGAGTCTGGGGGTTAGTGACTCTTTTGGTGGTAAATATAAGTGAAGCACTTTTCTCAACATTGATTCCAATCTTCCATTTACTGTACCATTGCTCTATCTTATCCAGGCCTTGTTGTAATCTATTAATAGCAATAGATGCGCTCAGCGAGGGTGAGAGAACAGCAATGTCATCTGCATACATAGCAGTAGTGATCCTGTCAAAAACAGGATAACCATAAAGATAAATAGAAAAGAGCACTGGTCCAAGAAGGGAGTCTTGTGGTACTCCAGCTTCGATGGGATATATCGTAGAAAGGCTCTTTTTAATCTGTACTTGAAATGTACGATTGTTAAGATATGACTGTATAAATTGGATAATTCCTGATGGAACCTTAGCCCTGACAAGTTTGTACAATAAACCATCTATCGAAACTTTGTCAAAGGATTTGGCCACATCAAGAAAAACTGAGGCAACCGTTTCCTTTTTATTCAACGATTCAACAATTTTCCCAACTACACGGAGGATCAAATGCTCATTGGACATCTTCTTTCTAAAGCCAAATTTCGAATCCGGTAGGATGTGGTTCTGATTAAGAAAGTCAGAGAGTCTATTGAGAATCATCCGTCAAGCAGCTTGCCCAAACAGGAAAGCAAGTTGATTGGGCGATAACTTTGGGGGAAACTGGGATTTTTTTCTGGCTTTAGGGTCATTCTGACATGAGCATTCTTCCAGATATTTGGAAAGTTACCGCATCTGATGAGTAGATTGAAGATTGAACACAAATGAACAATCGCCTTTTTTTTGCAGTTTTTTCAGCATTTTGTTAGTTATGAGGTCAGGACCTGGGGCCTTATTTCGCTTAAGGTTTTTTATTGCATCTTCAATTTCCTTGGGTGTGGTAAGAATATTAACTACAGGAAGTTGTAAGAATCTGGAGTCCATCCTCCACCTCTTCATGTGTATCTTCATCAGAGAGATCATGATTTTCCTGAAATTGATTCTCCAGCGAAATGGCAAAAGCCTCCGCCTTCTCTTCATCGCTAAAGACCACTCCCTGGAAACCATGAATAGGTGGGAGATTATCCTTAGGATTTCTAAAAGATTTTGTCAACCTCCATATGGAGTTATTATGCACAGAAAGATTGCTGATTTCATCTTTCCAGCTATTTTGTCTAAAATCTTTAATATTATTTTTGATTTGTTCTTTTAGTTGGTAATAAAACTTTTTATCTTCTTCATTCCTCTTTCTCTGCCATTTATGACGTGATTTATTTTTATCTCTGATAAGTGCTAAAATGGGAGCAGGAAGCGAGTAATATACTGGTAAACGCTTTTACCTTAGAATCAGTTAGAATATCTGTAAAAGTCGCGATATCCTGCGCGATAGTACGTAGATTGGATGAGTTGCATTTTCCAGTGATGGATTCATTTACAAGAGAAGTAAATTTATCCCAGTTGGTGCAAAACTGTTCTGTAGGATTTTCCTGTGAGGTAATAGAAAGTTGCATATTAACGGGAATGTGGTCAGACTTAAAAACATTAATTGCATTTAATCTGTACATGGGAAGAAATTTTCAGTTACTACTACATGTAAGATAGAAAGCAGCACCTGAAATATTTTCTCTTAAAGTTATTTTAAAAATAAAATTGACGGTAGCTAAAGCTGTACAAAATAAACTGCAACAAAGAAAAATTCCTTTTCCTGATAACACTGGTTTACAAGGTTTTCATAACATGAACAATTGTAGCTGCCTTTAACTATTTTTCAGGTGCTGATTTCAGACCTAGCCTTAAAAAATGGTTAACATATTACGTTTCTTTTTATTGGTCATTTTGACTTCTATTGAGATATTCCTATATATTCCGATTTGCACTTTCCAAAAATCCCAAACTCTGTAATTGTCCCTTCTAACAGTGGAAATATTTGAAAATTCGAAAAATTCAAGCGACTATTGCTAATGATATATTTATTTATGCTAGAAATTTTAAAATTTTGCGGTGAAATGTGATTATTACGAATTATGAATCGCACTTTCAGAAGCTTTCAAAAACTAAAATTGCCCACTTTAATTGTGGATCAATTTAAAAATTCCAAAACTTTTAACGAACATTACAAACGATGTAATTAAGCTAGAATTTTGAAATTTTGGTGGTGGAAGGTGAACGGTATGAAGTTTGCATTGGCAGTAATGAATTGACCCATGACCCCTTGTACCAAGGGTGGTAGGAAAAGAAGGCATGTGGTACATAAATTTTTTTTAACCAACATTTAGATTTTTATAAAAACTTTTTAGGTTGGATAGGTATTTTTTTGAAATATTACGTTCGAGCTTTCCAAATCGCATTAAAGCTGTAAATGCACCATCTAACGGTGGAAAATTTAAATTTCAAACGATAAATTTATGCTAGATATTTTAATTTTCGGCCTTGATAATAATAAGTTGACCCCTTATCCCAAAGAGGGTGGAAAAAAGCACCTTTTTTTAAAACAGATAATTATTTGCTCTTAGAGATAAGTTAAAAATTAATTATGGGTTGCATAGGTATAAATGAACCATTATGATATGTACTTTCCGAATATCTCAAAAGCTATAATTGCGTTCTCTAAAAGTGAAAAAATTTCAAAATTCAAAATTTTAAATTAGTATTGCAAACGATGGATTTATGCTAGGTATTTGAAATTGTGATGGTTGAATGTGAAAGAGACCAAGTTTTCATTGACAACAACGACTTGATCCCTTAGGTCCATGGGAGTGAAAAAGACAACTCGTTTTTTAAAATTATAATTGGAAACTTTTTCTGTTGGATTGATATTAATGAAATAATCAACATAATTCGCATTTTTCCATTACTAAGGTAGCTTTAAATTATGTCGTTATAGATCACTAAATGTGGAAATTTCAAAACTTCTAAAGATCATAGAATGACAGAATGAAGTACCGGGCTACTTAGCCAGTTCATACCTTCCTCAACAGAATTATGCCAATGGCACTGATACAATAGTTGATATAAACCAATTGAAACTGGAGCTCGGAAGTTAGTGAGCATTCCTTAAGATTTTTCCAAATGATCCGCATAAGATAACAATTTGAAATTTTGGTGGTAGATTTTTAAGAGATACTTCACTGGCAGTAGTAATCTACCCACTTTTCACAGTGAGTGTGAGAATATTTACTGTTCATGTCGTATAATTACTAATAAAGTACTACTTACATTTTCCCCATCATCCGTTATCTCAAATTAATACTTTTAAGGAATGAAAAAGTAGATATATTAAAATTTCATTTTCTTTGAAAACGAGATTTCCAAATGCCCCAGAGGCGATATGCGTCCTGGTTTGACATGATATTAGCAGAAAACAATTTATATGGAACAAAATACGTATTGAGAAGTGAATATAAATATTTCGAAATCGGTGGTAATTTGCGACTTCATTTTGCTAAAGTATATTCTAAGCAACTTACTTGGGACTTTCCTGCAACTCAGTAAAGCCATACCTAAAAAACAGAGATATCATACGAAACTAAAAAAACAAATATTTCGAAATCGGTAATTTGCGACTTCATTTGGCTAAAGTATATTCTATGCAACTTACTTGGGGCTTTCCTACAACTCAGTAAAGCTATACCTAAAAAAACAGAGATATCATAGGAAACTAAAAGAACAAATATTTCGAAATCGGTGATTTTCGACTTCATTTTGCTAAAGTATATTCTATGCAACTTATATTTTGCATAGAATATTATTGCAATAGATGCACCTTACTTGGATCTTTTCTACAACTCCGTAAAGCCAAACCTAAAAATGTCTGCTTTAAGATTCTTCAATTTCGAATTCGTTGTTAAAATTCAGAAGCCTCTTGATTACTAGTATCATCAATAGCTTTTACAGTTTGTGAACTAATGCATAGAATGGTGTATGACTACCCGGAGAAAGTAGTGAGTAGGTGGTCAGTGAATAAATGACTTGTTCAACAATAAAAATAATGATGCTTGATCTAATAACTCATTGCCTTATATATTTACATTAAGCACGTCCAACCCAAACTTAGTGAAGAGACATTGGGAAAAAAGTTCTGAAAGAGCCGTAGAAAAAATTCTCTGCTGAAAAATGAACATGTACGTTTCTATTCAGTAATGAATTTGTAAGAAAATATATCTTAAAGCAGTGTCTCGCAAACATTTTTACTCTGCGGCACACTGAATCTAATTTTTTTCCGCGGCACACCTAAAAAAGAATTTTTGATGGTCATTTTCAGTTGGCATAAAAGCAAACTCTATATAATCGTCATTATATTTGCGCTTTGTTGAAGTCATCAGCCTGGTTTTACTTGAAGATTTGGTCTCGTTCTTTAATTCATAACTCGGTGTTTGTTTTAAATATTTGTCCATTCTATGGCTTGAAATAATCAAAAATTAATACCAAAATTTGGAAAAAGCTTGATAAATACTTCAGCTTTTTCCAAAAAAATAAATACTTCAGCTTTTAAGATCCCAGTTGATAAAATCTGAAAGATGTTTATTAAAGCACGTCGATAGGTAACAGAGAAAAAACTTTTAATACACAAAATCGATAACACAAGTCAAGTCAAAATGAAATCTTTGGAATATCTAGTGTCAATTTGAAAATCTCTCGCTGCACACAGTTTGCGAGACACTGTCTTAAAGGAATCCAGAAGATATTTTGTTTAAAAAATAAAAGCATACATTTTTAATGTACGATGTTGTAAATAAACGAATTTATCAATACTTATTACTAGAACTAACTATTGGTAAATTCGTTTATTTACGACATAAAAACTTCAGTCAAAAAAATTGAAACGAACCGGATTGAGTATACTGTTTATTGGTTATTTGTTTTATGAACCTCGAGATGGATGGGGCGTGATTTACACCATTCGTGCCTATTTGATTTACATTTCGTCTTTCATATTTGTGATATTCTGTAGATTTATGACTCGATCAGTTGGAACCATTTCTGTAGATTTTTTGTTTGAATTTTTATTCCCGTATCGACAGGAGCGGGAACATTCCAGATTCATTGACATAGATCCTTCACTAATCAAACAAAAGAAAATGAGTGGATTATACTAAAACTTTTTTTTCTAATAATATTAACGGTAGCATAAAATGTCGCAAAATCAGACATAGAATTTATACCGATAATGTAATAATAATAATATAAAAAACAGAGTTATCATAGGAAACTAAATAATTTTGCAGTAGTTCAAATATTTGGCAATCTGTAAATTTAAATTAAAAAAAATCACTTATGATTGAATTGAATGTTAAACGGGGAATGAGTGAATGTGTCCACGTGAAGCGGACCAAATCTGGGATTTATGGCCATTTCGCCTTTTATCCCAAAGTAAAGAAATTACAAATTAAAAAATGTGCCTAATGAGGGAAAAACGCAGAAAACCGTCTAAAGGCAAAAACGAAAGTTTCCAGAGCAAGGACAAGAACGGCATTATGGAGCAAGAATGTCACTAAGAGACCAGGAAGCATGGGAAAAACAGGGATTTTTTTTCTGTAGGATAGGTACATACGCTGCTGTTTCAGCTCATAATGATTGCATTGAATAATGTAGCGAAAAGTTGATTCAATGTTTTGGCAGAATGGACAAATTGGTGTCTCGGAAAGCTTACACCTGAAAAGAATGGCATTGAGAGGAGTAACCTCACCTCGAAGACGAGAGATGAGTATTTGTGGGGAACGAGAAATATACGTGAATGTCCTTTTGTGTTGAAATCTCTGGAGATGTGACAATCGTGTGCCATAATTTCAGGAATTCCACTCGATTCCTAGAGTTCGGCGAGTATATTTGGAAGCAGCTGCTAAAGCATCTTCTAAATAAAAAGAGGAAGGGAATTGGAAGCTCCAATTTTAGCTTGTCTGTCCACATTTTCATTGATGTCGATACTCTGATGTCCGGGAAACCAGATAAAATGGATGCTAGTAACTAATATTTGAGACGTTTTCGTAATTTGGTTATGGAGAGCTAGAATTGCAGAGTGAGACTGAGAAGATATATTGAGCAGTCCAGAGAGAACCGCTTTACTGTCGGAATGATATAGTCTTAGCCTCATAGTATAAAATGATATAGCCTTTAGCCTCGGTTGTGAATTGTTTTAAAGCGATTCGAATAGCTTCAACTTCTGCGCTGAAAGTGGAGAAAATATGATGTCGATTGATAGCTACATTCACTTGTAATTGTGGACACATAATGCCTAATTCAACGCCACTGAGGGATTTGGATGCCTCTGTTCCAATGATTAGGTTCTTATGACATTGAGTCCGTCTTACCAGGTTGAAATCATGCAAAATGGTACAAAGAGGTTTGTCAAATGAACGTTGAAATGGAAACTTATTAGTTGTAATCGGTATTTGAGAAATAGTCCAAGGTGAGTGATTCAGCATTCTGGAAGAGGGGTTAACGTCAGGGATCTGAGCGGCCATCGTTAGATCATTAGCTACAAGCAAGAATGGTCTTTGCAAAGTCTTCTAATTATAATGTTTGAGATAATTCGGTGCTTGACATGCATTGCGAAAAGATGAAGCATAGGGGGAGCAACGTTCATTCAAATACATCAGTGTCCCGCAAACTGTGTGCCGCAAGAGATTCCAAGTGTGCCGCGAGAGATTTTCAAATTGACACTAGATATTCCAAAGATTTCATTTTGACTTGACTTGTGTTATCGACGTGCTTTAATAAAAATCTTTCAGATTTTATCAACTGGGATCTTGTAAGTATTTATCAAGCTTTTTCCACATTTTGGAATTAATTTTTGATTATTTCAAGCCATAGAATGGACAAATATAAACAAACACCGAGTTATGAATTAAAAGAACGAGAGCAAATCTTCAAGTAAAACCAGGCTGATGACTTCAACAAAGCGCAAATATAATGACGATTATATAGAGTTTGCTTTTATTCTTTTTTAGGTGTGCCGCGGAAAAAAAAATTAGATTCAGTGTGCCGCGGAAAAAAAAATTAGATTCAGTGTGCCGCAGAGTAAAAAGGTTTGCGAGACACTGAAATACATTTTGGTTGCCATCAGGCGAGCAACTATATTCAAAGGTATAGTGGAGGTTGGTGCATAAAGAATGGGAAGACATGTAGTTCGGGGAAGTCCGGTGGCTGCTCTTAAGGCAGCATGATAAGTTGGATTAATGATGTTCCAATACGATTGTGGAGCAGAAGATAGAAAATGACCATAGTATAGAAACTTGGCTCGTAAAGTGGCGTTTGTAATAGCAAGGAGTGTGGTACTAGGAATATTGTTTCTTAGCAGCAATACCTCTTATGATGTTGAGAATTTTTTGGCCAGAGTTACGGAGATGTGGAAAATGATTCTTCAAAGATCCTGTTTCCTGAAGATAAATTCCTTGGATTTTTATAATAGTCACCCATGGAATGGGTGAATTATGTAGGTAAAGAGGAGAGCGTATTTTTATCTTTCTCCGGATTACAAGCATGGCCGAGCTTTTGGGAGCTGAAAAAGACAAACCCCAATATTTAGGCCACTCAGCAATAAGTAAAAGATTTTCCTGACATCTTTTTGAAAAGAGAATGGAAGTTGGCACCCGAGGCAAAGAAGATGATGTCATCAGCATATATGGATATGGAAAAATTTGTAGATATTCGGCTCGGTAGACCCTATAGAAAAATGTTAAACAGGAAAGGTGAAAGCAAACTATCTTGAGGAATGCCAATTGTTGGACACTGAATGGGCGAAAGGCGTCCACGCCATCGAGTTCGAAATCTTCGATTCATCAGGTGATTGGTAAAATATTTGTGGCAATTACCTTTAATTCCAATTTGAAAAAGTTTATGAAGAATAGCAGGAATGGGCACAGAATCATATGCTCGTTGAATATCTAAATGTAAAATGACCGCAACATGCTTACACTGGAGAGTTTCATTAATATTGAGTATTAAAGGAGATAATGTATGCCCGATACCTTTATATGACACAGAATCATGAATCTCAGTCGGAAGAAATGATGTGTTAATTAGGATCCATGATAGGCGTGACCGAATTATATGTTCGAAAATCTTGACCATGATTGATGTTAAAGCGAGAGGTCTATATCAGTGCTGTCCAACTTCTCTAAGACCGCGGGCCATTTTTTCTTTCGCCAATATTTCGCGGGCCATAAAAGAAAAATAGGACAGGATACGTAATTGAAAAGTCAGTTCATGTCATCTCAAAAAGTTATTTTATTTATACGAAAAATAATAAGTAATAATAAACCAATATAAATTTTCTAAACCTTATCAAATATTTAATAAATTTAATGGTGTAAATTTAATAATTAATAATAGTGTAAATTAAATTGTGGCCGTAGTTGTTAGGCAATAAGAATAGAATGAGTAAGTTGAAATAATGCAATGAAATTGCAAATAGAATGAGTAAGCTGAAGATTGCATATCAAGTAAAGTAATATAAGTTGACAAAAATTATAAGGTGGATGTACAGATATTTATTTAAAATTTCAGGTAAAAACTTGATGTTGTTCGAGGGCCACAAAAATCCTTGTGTGGTTGTTGGACAGCGCTGGTCTATATGAATGAATGTCAGTTCCATCTTTATCTGGTTTGTGGATGGGAATAAGGGTGGACATCATCCAGGATTGAGGAATAATGCCAAATGGACATGGACGTTAGATAATACACTTAATGGATGGCTGACATTTACTACTTATAACTATCGAGTGGTTCACTCTGGATAATTAGCATAATTCGAGAAAAAGACATCGCTCATAGTTAAACAAACGAATAATACTAATTTATGATTTTATTCCTACATCCAAATGAGCAAAAACACTCTTGAAAGGAAGGTAAAAATGATATCCATCTATTCTACGTAGTGTGATGATGTGATGTAATAAAATGTGATGGGAAGGTTAGAAACCCTTCAACAATGGGCTTCCTGCTATCTCAAACAAAGAATCGGACGTGTAAATCACAATGTAGAAAATAAAAATAATAGTTTTTCTGAAATTTTTAAAAGTTCCTACTTATGCAGAGTAGACTTTCTGTAATCCAATACTCTTGGATCTTAATTTCTTTTCTTTTCTGAGCCGAAAGAGATTTCAAAAACAAAATTAACACTTCAAACAAGGTATAAAAAATAACAGTCACAGTTCTTTCTTCAGTTCCACCACAAAAATAACCATGAGGTTATCACTTGAGATACTGGCCACTAGAGAAAGTTTGTAAGCAAAAACACATTTTTCTTGAACAGTCAATATTTCATATTTGTATATTATTAAATTCCTCTTCTTTTTTATTTTCGAAAAACGAAAACCCAGCAAAGGATGAATTCAGATTCTGTATAATAAGAACTTTCCTCCAAGAAACTGAGAATCAGGGTCTGAATTTTAAATCTATTGCTTTTACTGTAGTTTCTGCAAAGAAGAGATTTCATTGACAATTCTTCATTAATAGTCTTCTTCTTCTTTTCCTTCAGAATTTGTCGTTGAAATTGATAGAGATGACAATGTAAAAAGACCTACGTAGTGTTTGTATGTTAAAATTATTTAAAACTATTTATTTAAAAGAGTTGTGGTAGTTCAAATCATAAGGCAAAACAATAACCAAATTCCATATAATTAAAAAAAAAATTAAGAAAATTTGTCAAAAGTGCTATAAAGAATAAGAATAAAATAATTTAGCAATTAGAAAATGAAGTGGCGAATTCTAATCAGATAATTCTTTATTTAAAAAAAAGAAACGTTCAACTTGGGGACAAGATAGCTTTATTACGAAATTTCGAATCGGATTGTTTCAATATACATCCGATATTTAAGCTCTCATAGTCCGGTAAGAGGTCCCATGGCAGAGTGATTAACATGCTTGGCTGCTGATCTAAGGAACCTGGGTTCGAGCCACGGGTAAAGCATGGATGTGTGTGTTGCTTTTCTGCTGAGGTCCAGCCATCCTCACAGACCTTCTCACTATGGAGTATTAAACTGACTGGCTCCTGTCAGACCTGTAGCAATCAGCTACTTGAGGGAGTATTTATTTATTTTATTTTTATTTAGTCCTGTAATGGCAGTCTGTAAATGGTAGCTAAGTAGTCATTGGAAACAGAGCTATGCACCAAGCCTCTGTGATGATGTGCAGAACCGGCCAGGCCTAGCAACTAAAGTCCGACCCCGCCATCTCGTGGGGAAGACCATTGATACCTTTCAAAAGAGTTCTTGTGGAAGGGAACGGAAGAGGAGGGCTGCCAGATCAGTGTGACCTATTGAACTGGATAACTCTGGTCATTTTCTTTTTCTTCCTAACTTGGTGAATAGTGGGCAGCCACACACGGTCCTGGTGCTGACTATATATACCAAATGGAATGGAACAATGGCTCAGAGCTTGATTATGGATCCTTGAATTCGATGCACTGGTGGGCTTCTGTGGAGGGAAAATATTCCGCTGTGTTTTCTGTTTGTTTATGGGTTGACAGCCGCAAGTGAATAAATTCACAGGATATGTTTTATCAGCTGGTGGATAATCCTGAGCATAGATCATCGCAGGCACCTGAACTCTTGCTTCTACTGGCATCGTCAAATTCTACATTGGAGGAAGTCTTCCAGTGTATATGGCTTCAGCCTTTAGAGGTGGGGGAACTGGTCTTTGCCCCCTGCCTGCGATTAGGGGGGCTGTTTGATATTGTCGGCATTCCCTCTCTCAATAAACATAGTTTCTTTAAACATCCCACTAACCATTTTCTCTCCATAGGTAGTTGGAATGTGAGGACTCTGCACAGAGCTTTTTCTCTTGATGTCCTCACACAAGAATTCCACCATTATAATTTAGATATTCTCGGTTTGCAAGAGACCAGATGTACAGATAAAGGTAAAATAATTTTAAATTTCCCTTCTCAGGGAGGGAAGATAAGAAGCATCTCGAAGGCGTAGGTTTGTTTCATTGCAGACACGCTAGTGACGCTCTTCTACAATATGAGTGCAATAATGAAAGGTTTCTTATAACTAAATTTCAGACAAGCGTTAAAGACTTTTATGTTATCTATTGTTATGCCTCCAGTATACATGGAGATAATGGAAATTCCCGATTTTAAATCAGTTTATATTGTAAACAGGTTTATGGATAACTTCAAAATAATCTTAATTCTATCAAGAAAGGAGATAATACTCTTGCTCTAGGCGACTTCAATGCTAAAGTTCGAACTAACTGTGACCTTTGGGGAGGGGTGATAAGCCCTTTTGGTATTTTAGTGACGATCCTCTACATTTAAGTAAACTTAATGGTTTGAGAATAGCTACCACGTATTATATACACGGAGACATACATAAGTTCATGTGAGTTTCACCAGAGGAACTGCATAGTAATATGATTGATTAGATATTAATTAACAGCAAATGGGCTACTTCTGTTAGGAATACCAGCTAATATAGGGCAGCCTAAATTGCATCTGACCACTACCCTGTTAAAAGTGTCTTGCAACTTAAAAAGTGTTGTGCTAAGGTTAAACCTTTGTAGTCCAAATTGTTTTTTGGAATTCGAAGCAACTCGGAGATGGCGCCAGCTTACGGCAAATACATAAACTGCAGCACTATATAATATCGAACTCAGCTCAACGTTGGCTTTGCTAGAAGCGCTAGGGCTTGTCGGCGTTGGACTAGTAAGGGTTAAAATTCTTTCATTAGAGCTGTTGATGAAACTAGTTGTAGTATAGGTTTGGTGATAAACAGAGAAATAACTAAAATGATGAAATTTGTTCAGACAGGCTGTGGTATATTTACAACAAAAGAAACAGTCACTAATGTGTTACTTAATTGCAATAAATTTGATACTAATAGAGAGAAAATACTTCACTCAATGAAATAAATTGGAATTAAGGAATTTACACTCAAAGATGTACTAAGACACCAGAATTTGATAAAAAGAAAATATCTTTTTAATTAATATTACAATTTTTAAATAATACAAGATTGATTGACAGAATTTGATTTAGTGCTCAAATAGTACCATGATGTTTTTGCATTAGGATATCAATCGCTGTTAAGATTTTAATGATGTTAATCAAGAACTCTCAGTTTCTACTTAACTACCTCCTACTTTCAGAAAACTCTAGAATGTCCAAGATTACAAACAATTTTATTGTTTTGCTTTTAAAACTTAAGTTTTTCAGAATCAATTGAGAGGATTCTCTCACATAGTGTACGGACCTTTCTTAACAGAATTTACGGATGAGAGGGGCGAAAGGCCCCGAGTAATTTCCGGAAAAATAGTTTATGTTGAAGAAGAAGAAGGACTACTAATGCAGACGTCATAACTTGGTCCATCGGCTTTCTGTTGTAGGAAGTGTTGATTCAGTTCATGGTGAAGTTCATGAGACGCATGAATAAAAAAGTTATAAAAAATAATTAGCAAATGAAGGTATCCGAATTTAAAAGAGACAGAAATGTTATAATCAGGTGTGTGGGTACCTCGATCTTAGAAACAACACGCTTTGTTGGTTGTTCCAAAGCAAATGTTGAGAAGATACTGTATATGGAAGCTGCAACATTGCAAGGAAAACAACCAATAAACATAAGAATTGTGGTGGGTAATATAAGGTGAATGAAGGATTTAATGCTTTCTGCATGCAAATATGCAGGGAACAGTTGTGACACTCACCTGCGAATATAACGCTGTTGTCTTACTTCTGAGCCGCACTTTTGTTGCACACAATGGGCTGAATGGCCAGGTCACAAGGACTACAAGGGCTTATAAAAGTTTGGGAAAGTGAATCCACTGGACATCTGTTAAGAGATAGAATCCTCCCATCAAGGCCATCTAGAGCAACCTTTCTCAACCGGGGTAGAAGAAAGACACGGCACTCTTCCGGAAGAGTACCGTGAGCTAAAATACTGTGAGCTGTAGATATAATAATTTTTATGCATGGCTCCCTGAAACTTAAAAATTATTTAAAGGATTCCGCCAAGATAAAAAGGTCGAGAAAGGCTGATATAGAAAGTTCTTTAACATGCACAAGGCACGGTTTTCCTGCACACGAGGCTACGGCGCCTTTCCAATCCATTGGTGTCTTCCTTTTGAGATGGTCATGATAGGGAGTTAGTGGAAATAAATCTCAACGCTGGCACAGGTGCGACTCGAACTTGGGAACTACAGATTATGAGCCTGGTTCGCTACCGACTGCCTTCCCCCGTAAAATAAGGTAATATACGTAATATACAATAAGCATATCAAGATCTAGATTCCTAAATACCATTCACCTTCTCAACTCCCATTCAGAGTTCAACCATTCATAAATTAGCAGTTGATGACGAAATCGTTCCATCCTCTCATAGTTTCTCCAGCCTTTCCACGTGTTAGTTGCTTCCGTTAGGAACAGCCTGAGATGCTCATCCCGCATCATCAGCTAACTCATGAAATCCAACCGGACGACGACTTCTTCACCACTTGTTGCTATGGTAACCAGGTTTCAAGGTGAAATCACCGTGTCTGAACTCGCGAACGAAAGAGGGGCCGACTCGGATGTTGTAATATCATCGATCACACGCTAGAGGGCGGCAGAGTCTGAAACGAGAGCGCAGAGAGTTTGCAAAGAGGTGGGCATTTGTCTGCGTGGCCCCAGCTGGGAAGGTTTGTCTGGCATCCTTTCGACATTGACCAAAAACACTGGGATTTCGTGGATACCTGAACTTCAGAAAGGCTCATTTCCCTGAATTTCGGAACACTTGTTTGTGATCATAGGTAGACGAATTTCTATCTCTCTTTCTCTCTGAAGAATCGGTAAGTAATGTCGATTTCATTTTAATAGGCAATTTAAAAACTTTTCTTTTATTCAGAGTAGTCACTCTGTCATAACCATATGTAATAATACGTAAAAATATCAGTTTTCGACAACTGTTAGTTATGCAAAAAACCAGTGTTTTTTCCTTCAAAACTTAAGGCTCCGAAACTCATCAATCAGCGATCCGTCGCCGAAATTCCCTTTCAGTTGAAAGTTTTTTAATAATGAAGTACACATGATCGAGATCCAGATAATTGCGTCATTTATGCATTAATAATTAATAAATATTTTTATTTTAAATTTCAGTTTTTAAAATTTTCTTGATTTTATATATATTATACACGAAAACAACCTACTAAATAGCCATTCGGCAGAAAACATTCACGCTTTTAATTACCTACGGTTTGAAATACGAACGAAGGCTGGAATTTTTGGATTGGATTGTTTTACCTCTGAGCGACACTTTTTTGCACACCATGGGCTAAATGGCCAGGTCACATGGACCCCGAAGGCTCAGAGAAGGTTTGGGGTTGTTGGGTTGTTTTACCTCTGAGCGGCACTTTTTTGCACACCAAGGGCTAAATGGCCAGGTCACATGGACCCCGAAGGCTCAGAGAAGGTTGGGGGAGGGGACCCACTGGAACAGCTGTTGGGAGACAGATGGTAGTCTCCCGTCGAGGCCATCCAGCGTGTTCTTTAACGTGCACAGGGTATGGCTCTCCCGCACACGGGGCCACGGCTTAACGTCCCATCCGACGGACGGCGGCCTTTCCAAGCCCATCGGTGTCCCCTACTGACCGTGGGCAGGGCGGGGAATTTTGCGGAGATAAATCTCAACGCTGACCCAGCTGGGACTCGAACCTGGGAACTACAGATTACGAGCCTGGCGCGCTACCGACTGAGCCACCCCCGCCCCAGAAGGTTTGGGGAGGGGACCCACTGGAACAGCTGTTGGGAAACAGATGGTAGCCTCCCGTCAAGGCCATCCAGCGTGTTCTTTAACGTGCACAGGGTATGGCTCTCCCACACACGGGGCCACGGCTTAACGTCCCATCCAACGGACGGCGGCCTTTCCAAGCCCATCGGTGTTCCCTACTGACCGTGGGCAGGGCGGGGAATTTTGCGGAGATAAATCTTAACGCTGACCCAGCTGGGACTCGAACCTGTGAATTACAGATTACGAGCCTGACGCGCTACCGACTGAGCCACCCTCGCCCCAACGAAGGCTGGAAAATTTTTGTTTTAATCATTGTGGCAGAAAAGTGGTCAAATCAAAAATTCTTTTGTGGGAAGAAAATGAATTTCACCAATTTGTAAGAGTTTTTACCGCTCGTCAGCGAACTCACTTTTGCCATAAAATGTTTTCTTTAATTATATGCCAATAGGTAATCGGTGAATTTATTATTAATTGTGGTCAAGTTAGTTATTAAATCGCTTTGAAAAAACTAGCTAATATTTTAAATTTTCCGTGTATGCTACTTGAATATAACAGGGAATTAAGGAATACATGTTAAAAAAGATATCACTCTAAATTTAACGTTTTGAGACGCAACTGGGACAATACCTTCATGAGACAGAGAATGTGTACTGCTGGTAGAAAGTTCATAACATCATTTAGAGGAGATCTTGACCGGCGGCCAGTAGCTCAGTGCAACTGGCATGTTATCAGGAGGTCGTGGATTCGTTTTCCACCGGGCTCCAGGCAATTTTTTCTCTAAAATTGATCAACGTCAAATTCAGAGTGATATTTTTTTAATAAGTAGAACAAATACGTCGAATAAAATATCTTCAACTTAATTAATATATATTTTTAAGAACAAGCATTTGTAAATTATGTTACTTTAGGTTCAGAGTCGTTCATAAAGTGTTAGTTGAAATTCTTAAAGAACTCTAGATAGAAGAATGTCTCATATAAAGTGAAAGAGACGAAAATGATTTGGCTTGAGTTGCTTTAATTCCGAGCAGCACATTTTTTGCAGATAATATCTAACTGACTGAAAAATAGAAAATTTAGTTGCAATCTCTTTTTCGATCACTGCTTCTGTTTCACCTTTGGGTTGTTTTACCTTTGAGCGGCACTTTTTTGCGCACCATGGGCTAAATGGCCAGGTCATATGGACCCCGAAGGCTCAGAGAAGGTTGGGGAGGGGACCCACTGGAACAGCTGTTGGGAGACAGATGGTAGCCTCTCGTCAAAACCATCCAACGTGTTCTTTAACGTGCACAGGGTATGCCTCTCCTGCACAATGCCAAGGCTTAACGTCCCATCCGACGGATGGCGGCCTTTCCAAGCCCATCGTTGTCCCCTACTGACCGTGGGCAGGAGCGGGGAATTTTGCGGAGATAAATCTCATCGCTGACCCAGCTGGTACTCGAACCTGGGAATTAAAGATTACGAGCCTGGCGCGCTACTGACTGAGCCATCCCCACCCCACTGTAAACGTGCTTATGCATTCGTATGCCTTATAGTGCATCGGACTACGGTATAGTTGCTCTGTAGGCTAGAGTGAATAGGGGCCATGGTATTTGGCAGGAATATTTTCAGCAGGTGGGGAGAAAGGAAATTGTTTCAGGGGGAGGAATCTTAATTCAGAGGTGGGAAAATTGCTTCAGGAGGCGGAAAAATTATTTCAGGGGTGGGAATATTGTTTCAGGGGGGGGGGAAAATTATTCCAGGGGTGGAAAAATATTGTTTCTAAGGGTAGGGTTCCGAGGCTTTCTGGGTTGTCTTACTTCTGAACAGTCCTTTTTTTGCACACAATGCGCTAAATGGTAAGGACACAAAGAAGGGTCACTCAGACAAGGTTGGGAGAAGGGGACAGCTGTTAGGAGACAGATTGAAGCCTCCCGTCAAGGTCATCCAGCGTCCACAGGGTATAACTCTCCTACACACGTTATAACGACTTAATATCCGATTCGACGGACGGTGGCCTTTACAAGCCTATCGGTGTCTCATTTCTGACCGAGAGCAGGGCGGTTTAGGGTGGATAATTCTCAACACTGGCATAGTTGGAACTCGAACCTGGGAACTGCATATTACGAACCTGGCGCGCTAACCACTTTCTAGTGTGATCTAGAAACTTTCTAGTGTGTATCTTTCTAGTATGATATTTACAGTAATTGGATGGAACGGATGGATATCTGTATAATAAATGTACAATAAAATATATAATAAAATATATCTTTATAATAAAATATCTGTATAAAAAAAATCCTTGAATTGTGAAATACTCCATCCCTTGATTTACACGGCACATAGATTCCGGGAAATCACCTTTAAATCGAAACCGTGCAAATCAAAACCAACAACTATGGAAAAAAGTATCCATGCAATGAATAAAACGTTAGTATTAAAATTTTATTTATACATATTTATCTCAAATTTCAGTTCAACTGTAATAATAAGGATTAATGTTACATTATTTTAACTTCATTTGCATTAATTCAGATAAACTTAGATTAATTTCTCATACATTTCTTTTTGGTCGTGAAAAGTATCCATCGTTAATGTAGACGTACAGTATCGGATTTGAAGACGAAATTTGAAAGAAGTATATTTATGAAATAAATATAAATTTAAAATTAAGCGTTTGTACCAACATTTAATGCTTCATTTCATAAAATTAATATTTATGTTATATTTTATGAAACAGAGTACTTACGAATCAGCTGTATTTAGCTTATATGAAAGTCTACGAAGCTAAACTTTGCTGTTGTTAAAAAATGAGATTAAACTCGGTTTTTACTAGTCTGAAAAATTCAGTCTAGAAAAGTCGGATCTCACTGCCAGTTCAAAACAGGCTTCATTTCATTAAGAGTTGGGTTGTTTTACCTCTGAGCGGCACTCTTTTTGCACACTATGGGCTAAATGGCCAGGTCACAAGGGCCCCGAAGGCTCAGAGAAGATTTGGGGAGGGGACCCACTGGAACAGCTATTGGGAGACAGATGGTAGCCTCCCGTCAAAGCCATCCAGAGTGTTCTTTAACGTGCACAGGGTATGGCTCTCCCGCAAACGGGGCACTGCTTAATTTTCATTAAGATGTCGCAAGGCAGATTGCATTACAATGGCAAGAATATAATGTTAGCGAAGGAATATGAGTGTAATTTGTTAGAGTTTACGATTTTGTTAGTATAAAAATTTATTCTTATCTATTTATTCTTAAAAATATATCACATCAATTAAAACCATTTAGTTGATTTTCACTTTGGGTTGACAGTCTAATAATCTGCCTCGAAGCTATACTACTGTTATATCATAAATATGTGTAACATCTGCATATATATAAACTCATTTCTTACCGTATGAAACCGAGTCTATAATTGAGTAAAACGAAACTGTTTGCATTTTCTAGACCGTGTAAATTGAGTATCGTGTAAATCAAGGGGTAGGTGTACAGATAACTTATCTTGTCGTTTATGGTTTAACCCTGTGATACATATTTTTTCTAATAACGGCAATTTTTTTTCGCTCCTAAGGGTAATAAATATTATAAAACCATTTATTATGAACCAAATAATGAAGAAAACAATGAAACTACAAAATCCAAATATTGGAGCGGAAAGTAACTGCAAACACATAAAAGTTACCGTGGTCAAACCTTCCATCACAGAATTTCTTTACTGCGAAGTAGCTTTTAAAGACCGCTACAATTTAATTAATTTAGAAAACTTTTTATAATGAAAAAATTAACTTAAAAATAGGAAACCAACGTAGACGAATGTAATAAAGAGGAGGTTGTGCTTAACATATTTCTGAGTTTGGGAATTATGTAAGGTTACACACCAAATTATCCGTTGATACTACTCAACCGTTACTAATAGCCTAAGTAAGCATTTCTATTTATTAGTTCCTACATTTGTAGAAACCTTTTTTACATTACTTGTGTATTTAATATGGCGTATTAATACCTGAATTTTAATTCAAAATTAAAATATTTAAATTATTTTCTAAAGCGGTAGCTAAAGTTTTCAGGAATAACCTTCACTGTGCAAGAAAATACCAGAAGCTCCCCAGGTTACATAAAAGTTTCTTTCCGCGACTTCCCTTGTATCTCGGTCGGGAAAAAACAGACCTAAACTTTACTAAGAAATGCAGATTTAGCTAACTAACTTGTATCTCGTAAAGTCCTTTTCGAAACCTTACGTACACGCCTATAGTACACTTCACTTACTAAAAAGAAAATAGACATTTTAAACTTAATAAAATGAACACTGAATACATCATCTATGTGTGTATGACTGTACCTGCATTTTATTACGTACAAGAAGAAGAATATTAATATTGGGGGTATATATTGAATATGGGAGCCGGCTGAAATTTTTCAGTGGGGGGATGGGGGGGAATTTTGTTTCCGGGAAGGGAAAAAATATTTCCAGCAAATGGTGGAGGGAGGGGGGGGTGTAGAGAAAATATATCAATGTTTCAAGATAAAAAATATGTGTCGAGCAGTTCATTAACGATTGCAGTTGCAAAAAAGGAATCATGCATACATCATACCATAATACAACTAAAGATGCCTAAACAAAATGAAACAAAAACCGAACTTATTATTGAAAATACACGTGAAATGGTTTTCTCATATTAATAAATAAAATACTTCCGATAAACAAAAGAAAGCTTAAAAAATACTAAGATTTACATTTCATTAAAGAGAGAAAAGAGCATAATATTTTTTGTTACATCTTTACATTATTTCGTGTAAAATGATTTTTTAATTAATTTTTGAAGGGTGAGCAATTACTCCCATGGCTCTTACAGGAATTTATTGGAAGTCCTTACCGGTTCCTTTTGGCATGAATCACTAATCTTGTTAAAAGACACAAGCTATGTTAGCGACAATACCTGAAACATTTGATGTCGTTATTCAATATATTGCACTAGGGAATCCCCATAAAATGAAACAGACAAAATTAGTGGCTTGGATTCTTTTGCTTATGAGCGGCATTTCGTTTTTGCACACAATGGGCTAAATGGCCAGGTCACAAGCACCCTGAGGGATCAGAGAAAGTTAGGGGAAAGGGACCTCATGGACACCTGTTAGGAGACAGATGACAGCCTCCCATTAATGCCATCCAGTGTGTTCCTTAAAGTGGGGGGGGGGGGGGGTGGCTCAGTCGGTAGCCCGCCAGGCTCGTAATCTGTAGTTCCCAGGTTCGAGTCCCAGCTAGGTCAGCGTTGAGATTTATCTCCGCAAAATTCCCCGCCCTGCCCACGGTCAGTAGGGGACACCGATGGGCTTGGAAAGGCCGCCGTCCGTCGGATGGGACGTTAAGCCGTGGCCCCGTGTGCGGGAGAGACATACCCTGTGCACGTTAAAGAACACGCTGGATGGCCTTGACGGGAGGCTACCATCTGTCTCCCAACAACTGTTCCAGTGGGTCCCCTCCCCCAACCTTCTCTGAGCCTTCGAGGTCCATGTGACCTGGCCATTTAGGCCATGGTGTGCAAAAAAGTGCCGCTCAGAGGTAAAACAACCCCAACCCAACCCTTAAAGTCTATAGGGTATGGCTCCACCGCATATGGACCAACGGCTTAACGTCCCATCGGTCGGACGGCGGCTTTTCCAAGCCCATCATTGTCCTCTACTCACCGTGAATAGGGCGGAGAGTTTAGCACAGATAAATCACAACGGAGGCCCAGGTGGGACTGAACAAGGGAACTGCAGATTACGAGCCTGGCGCGTTACAGAATAAGTCAATTCCCCCCCGTACAGCTGCCCAAAATTAGTGACTATTTTATCTTTCTGATAATATTCGATGATTTTTGTGGCTATTTTATACTTTGCAGCAGAGATGAGTTCAGACTCAATATTTCGAGTCCAAGCCCGATTTGGAAAAAAAGTTCTCCGACTCATAATAAGATATATAAGTGTAAACATAAAAAAATATCGTTTATCATTTACTCTATTCTTATATTTTCTGGAGCGGGGGTGGTTCAGCCGCTAGCGTGCCAAGCTCGTAATCTGTCGTTCCCAGATTCGAGTCCCTCCTGGATTTATCTCGCAAAACTCCCCGACCTGCCCTCAGCCAGTAGGGGATATCGATGGGCTTGAAAAGGGCCACAGTTTGTCGGATGAGACGTAAAGCCGTGGCCCAGGGCCAGGGAGAGACGTACCTTGTACACGTTAAAGAACACGCTGGATGGTCTTGACAGGAGGCTAACACCTGTTTAGTAACAGCTGTCCAGTGTCCCTCAAACCTTCTCTGATGCGTGGCCATTTAGGCCGTTGTGTGCAAAACCACAACTCAGAATTTTATTTGGCCATTATATGTTAATTCTAACAAGATCGTATTTGTCATTGTCTGCCCACAGTATCCTAGGTCTCTCCCGTTTTTTGAGGCCTTTTAGGACACACTGTTCATAAACTTATTCGCAAATCTGTTATGTACACGGACAACGTAGCCAAACCAACGTAGTCTCTCTCTGCACAATATGTTGTTCAAAGGAGGTTGTTAACTCCTTCTTTTAACCTCATCAATATTTAAAAAGTCAAAGAATCAAATCTCCAAGATATTGCTTAAAGAACATTTAGAATCAAAGTCATCAAGTTTCCTGTTAATTTTGCTTACAAAGTGTCCACGTTTCATTACCATAGCAAACTTTAGAAAAGACCAAACTATTATACAGGATGTATCCAAAAGGTCTAAAAAAATCTTTGGAAACGTGTTGTACTGCGTCTAGTGACGAAAAACGTTCCTATGAACATTGGGCCAGAAACGCTTCCCTTCCAAGTTATAGCACATTTTGAGAGTGCAAGTAAAGAAACATGTCAAAGCATACGATGCTAGGTAAATTTTCATCATTTGCATGTCTGACATAATAATAGATGTATGCAAATGTGGGACAAAATCCTACTTCTTCTGGGTGATACCAATCGTATTTATCCTGCCCTTTGGATTGGTAGAGGTGAACAAACTGTATGGCCTGCACTCTCTCTCATTTGAATTCACTGGTTTTTTTTCTTAAGATGACACCTTTAGGTTAATGTTTACGCTACCCCTGTTCCTATTACACAAGCACTCCGCGAACGAATAATGGATGATTGTCAAAGAATTCAGAACACTCAGGGGTTTTTCGAACGTTCGACAGTCGATAAGAAGACGATGTGAGGCGTGTATTGCTGCTCGGGAAGGCCATTTCGAGCACTTTGTGTGTGATGTAGACTTACACAATTGTTATCATCGATCACTTACAGTGTGCTGCAGTAACTGGAATAAAAACTAATTAACTTCACATGCTTCCTTGCACTCTCAAAATGAGCTGTTACTCGTAAGGGAAGCGTTTCTGACCCAATCTTCACAGGAAAGTTTTTTCACTATGGAAAATAAAACACGTTCCAAAAGTTTGACTAACCTTTATGGAAACACCCTGTATAGACTAATTTTGACTTTTAAGTGTGTTTCGACACTCTTCATAGATACTTAAAATTCCCATCTATGGTCCCTATTCTTCTGCTTATCTTATGCGGCATATATATAGGGAAAAATACAGGTGTTTATAGAGGAACGCAAATTGAGTCATCAAAATGTCAAAGAATTAACGAAGCGTTCAGATTAGAACTGTTTTTACAAATAATCTCTTCAACAGCAAGGAGAGGCTGTAAGGAATGTGATCGATATTCTTAGGTTACACGTATTTCGCTCTGGAATGTGAGCATCGGAGTCGACAAGTGTAAGCTTCTGATGTTGGTGGGATGTCAATTTTGAACGCTTTATTAGCTACGAATAGACGGAAGTGAGTTTGTTGTTAATCCTGTTCTGGCTGGCGTCAGAAAATCGGTTGTCATGTGCAAAACCAAAAAAATACCGCAGTGTTCCTCTTCCACAGTTGTGCGTTTTCCTGTGGTGTAATACAATGTAAGAGGGGGCAAGAAACACGATTGTGTTTCTTGCCCCTTTATATTTTCAGAGAGTTCGATTGTGTTTCTTGCCCCTCTTACACTTTCCGAGGGTTCGATTTTGTTTCTTGCCCCCTCTTACATTTTCCGAGAGTTCGATTGTGTTTCTTGACCCCTCTTACATTTTCCGAGATTTTGATTGTATTTCTTGCCCCTCTTATATTTTTCGAGAGTTCGATTTTGTTTCTTGCCCCCTCTTACATTTTCCGAGAGTTCGATTGTGTTTCTTGCTCTCACTTACCTTTTCCACGAGTTCGATTGTGTTTCTTGCCTCTCTTACATTTTCCGACAGTACGATTGTGTTTCTTGCCTCTCTTACATTTTCCGAGAGTTCGATTGTGTTTCTTGCCCCTCTTACATTTTCCGAGAGTTCGATTGTGTTTCTTGCCCCTCTTACATTTTCCGAGAGTTCGATTTTGTTTATTGCCCCTCTTACATTTTCCGAGAGTTCGATTGTGTTTCTTGCCACCTCTTATATTTTCTGAGAGTTCGATTGTGTTTCTTGCCCCTCTTACATTTTCCGAGAGTTCGATTGTGTTTCTTGCTCTCTCTTACATTTTCCGCGAGTTCGATTTTGTTTCTTGCCCCCTCTTACATTTTCCGAGAGTTCGATTGTGTTTCTTGTCCCCTCTTACATTTTCCGAGAGTTCGATTGTATTTCTTGCTCTCACTTACCTTTTCCACGAGTTCGATTGTGTTTCTTGCCTCTCTTACATTTTCCGAGAGTACGATTGTGTTTCTTGCCTCTCTTACATTTTCCGAGAGTTCGATTGTGTTTCTTGCCCCTCTTACATTTTCCGAGAGTTCGATTGTGTTTCTTGCCCCTCTTACATTTTCCGAGAGTTCGATTTTGTTTATTGCCCCTCTTATATTTTCCGAGAGTTCGATTGTGTTTCTTGCCACCTCTTATATTTTCTGAGAGTTCGATTGTGTTTCTTGCCCCTCTTACATTTTCCGAGAGTTCGATTGTGTTTCTTGCTCTCTCTTACATTTTCCGCGAGTTCGATTTTGTTTCTTGCCCCCTCTTACATTTTCCGAGAGTTCGATTGTGTTTCTTGTCCCCTCTTACATTTTCCGAGAGTTCGATTGTATTTCTTGCTCTCACTTACCTTTTCCACGAGTTCGATTGTGTTTCTTGCCTCTCTTACATTTTCCGCGAGTTCAATTTTGTTTCTTGCCCCCTCTTACATTTTCCGAGAGTACGATTGTGTTTCTTGCCTCTCTTACATTTTCCGAGAGTTCGATTGTGTTTCTTGCCCCTCTTACATTTTCCGAGAGTTCGATTTTGTTTATTGCCCCTCTTACATTTTCCGAGAGTTCGATTGTGTTTCTTGCCACCTCTTACATTTTCTGAGAGTTCGATTGAGTTTCTTGCCCCTCTTACATTTTCCGAGAGTTCGATTGTGTTTCTTGCTCTCTCTTACATTTTCCGAGAGTTCGATTGTGTTTCTTGTCCCCTCTTACATTTTCCGGGAGTTCGATTGTATTTCTTGCCCCCTCTTATATTTTTCGAGAATTCGATTTTGTTTCTTGCCCCCTCTTACATTTTCCGAGAGTTCGATTGTGTTCCTTGCTCTCACTTACCTTTTCCACGAGTTCGATTGTGTTTCTTGCCTCTCTTACATTTTCCGAGAGTACGATTGTGTTTCTTGCCTCTCTTACATTTTCCGAGAGTTCGATTGTGTTTCTTGCCCCTCTTACATTTTCCGAGAGTTCGATTGTGTTTCTTGCCCCTCTTACATTTTCCGAGAGTTCGATTTTGTTTATTGCCCCTCTTACATTTTCCGAGAGTTCGATTGTGTTTCTTGCCACCTCTTACATTTTCTGAGAGTTCGATTGTGTTTCTTGCCCCTCTTACATTTTCCGAGAGTTCGATTGTGTTTCTTGCTCTCTCTTACATTTTCCGAGAGTTCGATTGTGTTTCTTGTCCCCTCTTACATTTTCCGGGAGTTCGATTGTATTTCTTGCCCCCTCTTATATTTTTCGAGAGTTCGATTTTGTTTCTTGCCCCCTCTTACATTTTCCGAGAGTTCGATTGTGTTCCTTGCTCTCACTTACCTTTTCCACGAGTTCGATTGTGTTTCTTGCCTCTCTTACATTTTCCGAGAGTACGATTGTGTTTCTTGCCTCTCTTACATTTTCCGAGAGTTCGATTGTGTTTCTTGCCCCTCTTACATTTTCCGAGAGTTCGATTGTGTTTCTTGCCCCTCTTACATTTTCCGAGAGTTCGATTGTGTTTCTTGCCTCTCTTACATTTTCCGAGAGTTCGATTGTGTTTCTTGCCCCTCTTACATTTTCCGAGAGTTCGATTGTGTTTCTTGCCCCTCTTACATTTTCCGAGAGTTCGATTTTGTTTATTGCCCCTCTTACATTTTCCGAGAGTTCGATTGTGTTTCTTGCCACCTCTTACATTTTCTGAGAGTTCGATTGTGTTTCTTGACCCTCTTACATTTTCCGAGAGTTCGATTGTGTTTCTTGCTCTCTCTTACATTTTCCGAGAGTTCGATTGTGTTTCTTGTCCCCTCTTACATTTTCCGGGAGTTCGATTATATTTCTTGCCCCCTCTTATATTTTTCGAGAGTTCGATTTTGTTTCTTGCCCCCTCTTACATTTTCCGAGAGTTCGATTGTGTTCCTTGCTCTCACTTACCTTTTCCACGAGTTCGATTGTGTTTCTTGCCTCTCTTACATTTTCCGAGAGTACGATTGTGTTTCTTGCCTCTCTTACATTTTCCGAGAGTTCGATTGTGTTTCTTGCCCCTCTTACATTTTCCGAGAGTTCGATTGTGTTTCTTGCCCCTCTTACATTTTCCGAGAGTTCGATTTTGTTTATTGCCCCTCTTACATTTTCCGAGAGTTCGATTGTGTTTCTTGCCACCTCTTACATTTTCTGAGAGTTCGATTGTGTTTCTTGCCCCTCTTACATTTTCCGAGAGTTCGATTGTGTTTCTTGCTCTCTCTTACATTTTCCGAGAGTTCGATTGTGTTTCTTGTCCCCTCTTACATTTTCCGGGAGTTCGATTGCATTTCTTGCCCCCTCTTATATTTTTCGAGAGTTCGATTTTGTTTCTTGCCCCCTCTTACATTTTCCGAGAGTTCGATTGTGTTCCTTGCTCTCACTTACCTTTTCCACGAGTTCGATTGTGTTTCTTGCCTCTCTTACATTTTCCGCGAGTTCAATTTTGTTTCTTGCCCCCTCTTACATTTTCCGAGAGTACGATTGTGTTTCTTGCCTCTCTTACATTTTCCGAGAGTTCGATTGTGTTTCTTGCCCCTCTTACATTTTCCGAGAATTCGATTGTGTTTCCTGCCCCCTCTTACATTTTCAGAGAGTTCGATTGTGTTTCTTGCTCCCTCTTACATTTTCAGAGAGTACGATTGTGTTTCTTGCCCCCCCCCCCTAAGATTTTCCCTACTCTATTGTTCTTGCCCAAATCGATTTATTATGCATTATTTATTATATATTATTTATTATGCATTATTTATTATATATTATATATTATTTATTATGCATTATTTATTATATATTATTTATTATGCATTATTTATTATATATTATTTATTATGCATCATTTATTATATATTATATTTATGATATATTATTTGCATTTCCCCTGATCGATTGTGTTTCTTGCCCATACCTATATTCTGATTTGTCAGCAAAAATATTGCTTTTTTCACAGGATAATTTTTTTTAATTTGTGGCTATATTCCAATGCACTCTTTTTCATTTTAAAGTGAATATCATCATCGCATTTTCAAATCAGAGTCTTGTTCCATGATCTCATGTATCTTTTTTTCTCTCATTTTAGCCATCATTATTGACGTAATATTTGTCCATGTTCGTGATGATCTTGTGTTCGCTATTCGCATTAACATCAATTTCTTTATCCGCGGTTTTATCCGTAATCCTCGTTAACAATGATCTTTTTTCCGCCGAGAGCTTTTAAGCGCGGATATCTGTACCCGCGCAGGGCACACTTAGAGTCACGATCTCAGACGTCAAAGTTAGTACTTTTTAATAGCAAAAAACCGTTAAGAATACTGTATAAACCACTTCTGTGGATTAGCAAAATCAGGAAAGTGTGGCTTCTTGTAAAATAACTGTTGAGCTGGGCATCTGTTAATAGCGAACTGAAAGAACAAGAAGAGAAATATATCTATTCCAATGATTATGTAGTAAACAACGACTGCAATATATAAGCGAGAAATCAACATATATTGGCCTGGAAGTAGGAAGAATAGGAAACTGACGTTGCAGCAGATATCGAAAGGGAAGCACTAGAGTTTGTCGTATTAGCGTCCGTATCACTGATTATCCTTTATATATCATCACAGTAGCGTCAGGATGAAAATAAATTATTTGTAGTGATGACGAACATTGATGAAGAACGAAATTTATGCAATGGTACATACTGTGAAAGATTTTCTTGCAAGTTGCATCTATTAAGTGTGGTATTGTTGTTTTCTTCTGGACTTTTTTCTAATATAAAATATTTTAATATAATAAATGTAATATATTTACGCCGTCCCATGGCCGGTGGTTAGCGCGCTTGGCTACTGATCTAAGGGACCTGGGTTCGAGCCCCGGGTAAGGCATGGCTGTTTGTGTCGTTTTTCTGCTGAGGGCCTGCCATCTTCACAGACCTTCTACTATGGCATATAAACTGACAGGCTCCTGTCAGACCTCTGTGGCAAGCAGCTGCTTGAGGGAGTAGTTATTTAATATATTCAAAAGCATTCAGTTTTCGTCCCAAAGCTCTTATTTCATTTATTTATATTAAAACTACTCTAAAGTGGATTATTTTACGTCACTTTACACTTGAATTATTTTACTGATGATCAGCAATATAATTGGTCTTCTATGTACAAAAACACATTTTTTCCCATTGTTACGGCAGGAATTATTACCCGGGGAGACATTTGTTTTTCCAAGGTAAAAAAAGAGGACGAGGGGGGGGGAACTCAGTTGGTAGCGCACCAGGCTCGTAATCTGCAGTTCCCAGGTTCGAGTGCCAGTTGGGTCAGTATTGAGATTTTTCCAGTATGAGTATTTCGCAAAAACATTCCGCCCTGCCCGTCAGTATGAGTATTTCCGCAAAAACTTTTCGCTCTGCCCCTTGGTCAGTAGGGGGACACTGATCAGTTAGGAAAGGCCGCCGTCCGTTGGAGGGGATGTTAAGCTGTAACTCCGTGTGCGAGAAAGCTATACCCTGTGCACGTTAAAGAACACGCTGGATGGCCTTCACGGGAGCTTACCTTTTGTCTCCTGACAGCTGTCCAGTGGTTTCCCCTAACCTTCTCTGAGCCCTCGGGGTCCTTCTGACCTGGCCATTTAGGCCATTGTGGAATAAAAAGTGCGGCTCAGAGGTAAAACAACTCAATCCAATGTAAAAACTGAAAAAAAAATCTTCATTAGTTATCTAACACTGTATTTAAAGACTTTGTTACGCTCTCATCTAGAGTAGACGACCATTGTCTGTCCCCATTAAGAAAAGTGTTCCTCGCGTCCATGTATAATAACTCGTATTTTGGCGATTTCTTGTGAGAGCGTTCTTTTAAATTTAACGCATATTTGATGAGATATGCCAACTGACCAATTTTCATATTTATACTTTTCACTTGCTAAATATTTTGATATCGAAGACAATATATAGCTACTAAGCATAAAATTAATAATTTATTTTTCATTTTTAACCTCTTTATTTAAAAATTTGCAGCTTATTACAATTAATGTGCATTTTTTTTTTTAAAACACGTTTAAACGAATTGACGGTTTATCGAGTCAAGGCAATTGAAGTCCTACAGCACGGGCTAGCAAATTTTTTGTTACCATGGGCCACATTAGAATTGTGAGATTGTAAGAAGGAATCACTAGAGGTATTAGGAAGAAGTAGAATCTGTACAAAAAAATAAACGCTTGATAAATTAAAAAATATTCCCCCTTTACCACCTCCGTGATCAGTGCCAAGTTATGTAATAGACAGGAGAAAACTGGTGGATTAGCAATTACCTGCATCAGTAATAAAAAATAAAAATAATTTTATTATTACAAAGATATTTATACGTATATGCACATCTTTATGATTATTTATATCTGAATTGAAAATGATAATACAATTAATTTTAAAAATTAACCCCAAATATTTCCGTTGCTTACTAAAACGAAAATAAAAAAAAGTTGCAAGTGAACGAGCGCGAAAACTAACAATGCTATCGGGGCGGGGGTGGCTCAGTCGGTAGCGCGCCAGGCTCGTAATCTGTAGTTCCTAGGTTCGAGTCCCAGCTGGGTCAGCGTTGAGATTTATCTCCGCAAAATTCCCCGCCCTGCCCACGGTCAGTAGGGGACACCGATGGGCTTGGAAAGGCCGCCGTCCGTTGGATGGGACGTTAAGCCGTGGCCCCGTCTGCGGGAGAGTCATACCCTGTGCACGATAAAGAACACGCTGGATGGCCTTGACGGGAGGCTACCATCTGTCTCCCAACAGCTGTTCCAGTGGGTCCCCTCCCCCAACCTTCTCTGAGCATTCGGGGTCCATGTGACCTGGCCATTTAGCCCATGGTGTGCAAAAAAGTGCCGCTCAGAGGTAAAACAACCCAACCAATGCTATCGATAAAGTCAGAACACGAACTAAGTAATTTTTCCTCGTATCGATGGAGGCAGCCCTCTCGTTAGTCTATAGTGTCCTATCTTTATGTAACCTTTTGCCGCGGCGGGAGTGCTGAGAGTGAGCACTATCGTACAGTTGGTTGGGTTGTTTTACCTCTGAGCGGCACTTTTTTGCACACCATGGGCTAAATGGCCAGGTCACATGAACCCCGAAGGTTCAGAGAAGGTTGGAGAGGGGACCCACTGGAAGAGCTGTTGGGAGACAGATGGTAGCCTCCCGTCAATACCATCCAGCGTGTTCTTTTAACGTCCACAGGGTGTGGCTCTCCCACACACGGCCACGGCTTAACGTCCTATTCGACGGACGGCGGCCTTTCCAAGCCCATCGGTGTCCCCTACTGATCGTGGGCAGGGCGGATATTTTTGCGGAGATAAATCTCAACGCTGACCCAGCTGGGACTCGAACCTGGGAACTACAGATTACGAGCCTGGCGCGCTACCGACTGAGCCACCCCCGCCATCGTACAGTAGTGTCGAGCCTAGGTGCAGAGACAGTAAATCGCAGCGAAAAAGAAGCCAGTCACATGCACCAAGTTCATGCAGCGGCGTTTCGTACTGTAGTGCGTTTCAAAATATCGTCATTATGCCCTGTCCGAAATAGAACAATATTAGACTGTTGGATAATAAAATTATTTCACATTCTTATTTTGGTATTGTACATTGTTACTTAAATATTTCACATTATTTGAACAGTTTGCATTGGTTTCTATTGTTATTTAAAAATTTCACGTTGTTATTAAGTAGTTGCATTGCTATTTATTGTTATTTAAACAATTTGCTCATTATTTCAACGTTGTATATTGTTAATTAAACATTCGCATTGACATTTTAAAAATCTCATTGTTATCTAAACATTTTAGATTGCCGTGTGAACATTCTACATTGTTATTTAAACATTTTACATTGTATATTGTTATTTAAACATTCACTGCCATTTAAAAAATTTCTATGTTATTTAAGCATTTTAGATTGCTCTGTGAACATCCCACATTGTTATTTAAAATTTTACATTGTACATTGTTATTTAAACATTAACTTCCATTTTTAAAAATTCATTGTTATTTAAATATTTTAGATTGCTGTGTGAACATTCTACATTGTTATTTAACATGCGGAATGTACATTACTGACCCCTAATCTACAGTACTTACGTTTGCACTCGGGAAAAGTGCAAGTAGTCTCACTTATTGAGATCTGAAAAGAACGACGGAGGAAGAAGCAGTTAAAGGATTTCCAACAGCTCCTTTTTCTATGAAACAGGGTTGGGTTGTTTTACCTCTGAGCGGCACTTTTTTGCACACAATGGGCTAAATGGCCAGGTCACATGAACCCCGAAGGCTCAGAGAAGGTTGGGGGAGGGGACCCACTGGAACAGCTGTTGGGAGACAGATGGTAGCCTCCCGTCAAGGCCATCCAGCGTGTTCTTTAACGTGCACAGGTATGGCTCTCCCGCACACGGGGCCACGGCTTAACGTCCCATACGACGGACGGCGGCCTTTCCAAGCCCATCGGTGTCCCCTACTGATCGTGGGCAGGGCGGGGAATTTTGCGGAGATAAATCTCAACGCTGACCCAGCTGGCTATGAAACAGTGACAGAGAGGACGAAAGCCTTCATTAATTCACTAAAATTATACCAATGTAGTTAATTTTTCTTTCTTTCGCAAATAGTGATAAATGTAACTTATATATCCGTTATGCTTTCTTTCCCAAAGGAATGGATTAGGGCACAGGAAACTGCGTCGGAATCAAATTGTCATAACATTGGATGAACACAGATAGATTTATAGCTGTTCAGGGATTTAAACCCGACCTCAGCATACAGAGCGGAAGCACTACTGAGAGATGACTTTCGCCACCGAAAGTTTCATTGCATTTTAATGTTAATTTGTCAAAAGATGTATTAAGCACATATAGAGTGTGCAGAAAGTTTGTTGAATATAAGATAAACCATTGTGGAAATGTTATAGCTCATTTTTTTTTGCTTTTTAATGAGAAATATGGAGGAAGGTCTCTGAACTCGGAAAGATTATTTTGATCTCGTTCTGTTTGTTATTATTATACCAACGTTCTGTTTGTGAATATGTCTGTCGGCTACAACTGCTAGTACGAAAATTGAACGCTAATGCGGAAGAAACAGAACCGGATTAAGAATTTTATGGCCCCCAGCCAAATTAAAAATTACCTCCCCCACTTACCACATCCATGATCAGTGCCAAGTTATCTAACAGACAGGAGAAAATCTGGTGGATGAGCAATTACCTGCATCAGTAATAAAAATTATAAAAATTAAAAATAATTTTTTTTTGCTATGGGATGGTTTTACCCCTGAGAGGCATTTTTTTGCACACAATGGGCTAAACGGCTAGGTCACAGGAACTCCGAGGGCTCAGAAAGGCGACCCACTGTAAAAGGAGGCAGATGGTAACCTCCAGCCAAGGCCACCCATCTTGTTCTTTAACGTACACAGAGTATGTCTCTTTCGCACGTGAGGACATGGATTAATGTCCCATTCAAGGGAACGCGGCCTATCCAAGCCCTTCGGTGTCTCCTACTGACTGAGAGCAGGGCGGGGAGTTAAATTTCAACGCTGACCCATACGGGACACGAACCTAGGAACTGCGGATTACGAGCCTTGCGCGGTACCGACTTATCCCCCGTCCCCTTTGCATGATTTATGAAAGGGACAAAAATTTAAATGAAAGGGACAAAAAAAAATATAGTATTTTTCCTCTTTTTATTAATTTACTACTTGTTTTTAGTTACATCTACAATTTCATTCAAGAATTACAAAATCCAAGTCAATATTTCTACATGGTTAAA
The DNA here is from genome assembly GCA_038380435.1 of Ryuthela nishihirai. Classification (NCBI taxonomy): domain Eukaryota; kingdom Metazoa; phylum Arthropoda; class Arachnida; order Araneae; family Heptathelidae; genus Ryuthela; species Ryuthela nishihirai. Next base: position 121,773,135 of record JAWZYU010000001.1, on the reverse strand, counting down.
AAAATTTGAAAGTTAGGTATTGCAGATGTTTCGAAGCTAGTCTTAACTCTACGGTCGCACAAATAGAACGGTAACATTTGATATCTTATAGAGGTTTGTGTTAGAGATGGGGTTTGGGTTGGGTTGTTTTACCTCTGAGCGGCACTTTTTTGCACACCATGGGCTAAATGGCCAGGCCACATGGACCCCGAAGGCTCAGAGAAGGTTGGGGGAGGGGACCCACTGGAACAGCTGTTGGGAGACAGATGGTAGCCTCCCGTCAAGGCCATCCAGCGTATTCTTTAACGTGCACAGGGTATGGCTCTCTCGCACACGGGAATCACGGCTTAACGTCCCCTCCAACAGGCGGCGGCCTTTCCAAGCCCATCGGTGTCCCCTACTGACCGTGGGCAGGGCGGGGAATTTTTGCGGAGATAAATCTCAACGCTGACCCAGCTGGGACTCGAACCTGGGAACTACAGATTACGAGCCTGGCGCGCTACCAACTGAGCCACCCCCGCCCCTACAGGTGGGGATATAAGTTTTTATTACCATTAAATTTACGGTTCTTTCATCTATCTTTTAATTTAATCCTTCTGAAAAGTTTTAAATATTTCCCTTCTTAAGAGGATGGCCTTCCTTCAGATGTTCCCTTAGACGTTACGTTAAATCGACCCTGAGAAGAAAGGGCTTGGAACGTTACAGAGGGTACGCACAGAAATCAATTTCAGCTGAAGGGCTGCATAGAAATCTGAAATGAAAAGGTATACCCCCAAAGAATTACTTAATCAATAGCGAATGTACCAACGCAATAAAAAAAGTTGATTTATGCAGGCCTGCCCTAAGCTATATTAAGCTAACATTACTATTGTATAGATTAAATCATATTATATGATAAACATAGATTTCTCTCAATATCGGCAGGAATTTACATTTATATCACGTAGGCACCGATGATAATCACAAACTTTAAAAAAATAATAAATACAGCCTCAAGTAGCTGCTTTCTACAGAAGTGTCTGATAGGAGCATGTAGGTTTATATGGCATAGTAGTAGGTCTGCTTAGCAGAAAGACAACACAAACAATCATGCCGTACCCGGAGCTCGAACCAAGGTCCCTTTAGATCAGTTGCCACTCGCCATGGGACGACTAAACATTGAGTATTGTTTACTATTTTTGGTTCTCTGATTTTACTTAATGACGATCCCGAAGAAACTTAGCTTCTCGTAGATTTATTATTTGCACCATTTTCATTTCGAAAAAAAAAAAATATTTTTAGCTGTAGGTAATCTTGAAGCACAAACACGGATTTTCAAATCTCGTTGTTTACAAACAAAATGCGTTGTACAAACCCCTCTTTGCAACATTACACAGTTTCTTGTGAATCAAATAAGAGAATTTCATTTTCTTCCGCCATCTGTCACGCTAGGTAGCGTCGTTCGTGACTGATTTAAACAGTCATTGCATGAAAGGCTATTGCTTCCCGCTAGGAATTGGTTAAAGACAAAAAGAAAGAAAAGGCTTCCGGGAAATAAGATACAACTGTTCACCTAAATATCAATGCTGTGAGTTGAACAAAATGAATATCGATGTCACAGTCCCCAAAGTCACTTTTTCTCTCTCTAGGTTTACGAACCACTGTTGCTCACCAATGTCAGAAGGCTTATACATCACGAGGGAAAAATGCCACTTCCTTGTCAGTTTTCTAAGACTTCTGCAACTGATAAACGGACCGTGAGTGCACGTTACCATGGGAACGCTTCTTTAGGAAAGCATTTATATCTTTGTTGCTTCTTTTTCCTTCTCGCAATGCTCGAGGTTTCTGATAACACATTCAGCTTTCAAAAGGATAAAAGCGTTCCCTTAGGGAAATTTAACTCCTAGGTTATTAATTGAGTAAATTTAGCTTTTATTTGAAGTTTTCCGTATAATCAAATGATTCCACATTATAAATACTTTGGTATATCTCTGATATAGCGAAGAAAAAGGTGCAGTTCATGAGGAAACAGATTTTGTTTTTCAAATATGAATACATTTCCTATTACCTCTTTGTATATTAGAGCTTATCGCATCACTGCAGTGATCGACAGATCTTTATTACAAAAACCGTAACCAAACACTTCTCAGCTTTTGAAGCTTGAGTGGATGCTAATGACTTCACAAATTTCAATTAATTTACATAGGTAGTTCAAATATATGATGGATTTTCTCAAAAGAATAAACCATTAATCAAAAATTTTGTTCAAAACAAGTATCTGTTTTCAATATATTTCCCCCTCTATTTTTATATTCCATTACCATATATCAGGTAACTTCATTATATCCCTTTCAAAGAAGGTTTGTGGTTTGTCCAGCCGTCGTTGCACAAAAGTTTGACTTGCTCGTCAGTTCTAAATCTTTTTCTGCCCTAGGGCTCTTTTGAGAGGACCGAACAAGTGTGATAATCGCTTGGCGCTAGAGGAGGGCTATAGGCGGGATGTGGGAGTATTTCCCAATGCATTTTCCCCAATGTTCCTGTCAGGGATTGTATGAGAACGTGCATTGTCTTGGAGGACACTTTTGATTGATCGACCTCGCCTTTTTGAACGAAAAGACTGTTTTACTCCTGATTTAGTTCGTGGTTGTTCTTCCAGCCATAGTTGCATAAAGTTTAGCTGTAGGCTGTGTACTAAACATATTCTTTTCTCTTTCTAACTTTATTCAGTGTTCCCCCCCCCCCCCCAACAAACAACAACACTCTCGTTCAAAAAGGACGCAACTCTAAATATAAGAAAGTAAACTTACGCGCATGTACATTTTATGCTATAATATTAGTCAGTTGGCATTACTGTACTCAAGGTTAACAGCCTTTAACAGTTGAAATGACCTTGTCACGCGCTGGTCTTACTTAAGCATCCATTCCTTTGTGTTGTGTCAACTATGTCGTTTTCCAAAAAACGTGTATTTATTGTTGAGACTTATTGTGCGTGCAAATCTTACAAACGTGTGAGAGAGGAGTTTGAGTTGAAGTTTCCTCAGTCTGCAGTTCCCAACAAGTCGACAATATCTCGTTTGATCGATAAATTTTGTGACAATGGGTCTGTACAGGATCGAAAGAGCCCAGGCCTGTCATCACTGTTGACTGCCGAAGTTCTTGATGATGTGTCTCAGCGTTTAACTCGCTCACCCAGAAAACCTCTCAGAAATTTATCTTCACAAGTTGGACTGTCACCAGCAACTGTTTTCAGGGCTACAAAGAAGTTAAAATTTCATGCCTACCGCATTGGTGTCGTTCATGAACTGAAAGAACCAGACCATGAAAAACGTTTACGGTACTGTCGTTGGTTTCGTTCTTTTGTTGATGAAAATGGAATTGAGGTGTTGGACCGTGTTTATTTCAGTGACGAGGCTTGATTTTACTTGGATGGGTATGTGAACAGTCAAAACAGTCGAATATGGAACAGTGAAAAACCCTCACACTTTTCACTAACGACCTTTATATGCACGGAAAATTGGTGTTTGGTGGGCAATTTCCTGTCGTCGTATGATAGGGCCTTTATTTTTTGACTCAACTGTAACTGGTAAAGTTTATTGTGACCTCATCCAACAGTTTATTGCACTATTGGATGTGAATGAACGAGAGTGTTGATTTCAACAAGATGGCGCGACCGCCCATACTGCAAATGACACAATGGTCATGTTGCAGGAATTTTTTGGTGATCATTTGATTTAAAATAATTTGTGACACCCAAGATCCCCAGATCTTACTGCTCCAGATTTTTTCCTTTGGGGATATTTAAAATGTGTAGTGTTTCAAAACAATCCTCATACATTTGAAGACTTGAAGGCCAACATTGAGAGATTTTAAACATAAGAAAACAAACATTACGAAAGGTGGCTGCAAATGTCATGAAACGCGTATGAACCTGCATTCAGGTTGCAGGAAATCAGTTTCAACATCTGTTGTAAAGATAGATATATGTCTAATTTGCATCTTTTGAAATTTGTGTCTTTTGTCAAGTTTAAATAGAAAAATACAATAGAGTAGGGGTTCTCAACGTGGAGTACGCATAAATTTTTTGTGGTACGTTGTGAGAGCTCAAAAGTCGATTACCCTGTAAAATGTTTATAATTTTATAAGATTTGTTAAATTGTTTATGCAATTTTTTGTGTTTATCGATATACGTAATTTATGAATACAAAATTTAATGTGTATATATGTTTTATTTTATTCCCATTGTTATACAATAACTATAGCAGGCGTCGGCAACCTATGACCCGCGGGTCACCAAGTGACCCATTTAATAATTTCAAGTGACCCACTTGAGTTCCGCAAATAAAGTATAATATATAAAAATAAATTATACTTTATTTGCAGAACTCAAGTGGGTCACTTGAAATTATTAAATGGGTCACTTGGTGACCCGCTATTATACTTTATTTGCAGAACTCAAGTGGGTCACTTGAAATTATTAAATGGGTCACGTGGTGACCCGCGGGTCATAGGTTGCCGACGCCTGAACTATAGTTTTATCCATCTATACAAAGGGTACAACAGTTACATACACATTTCCAGTGGGTACGTGAAGCATAAAAGGTTGTAGAACCTCTAAGCAATAGAGAATTGTGTCCTTTTCGAAACGCCCTGAATAGCTCACCAACCAATATTATTAGAATTGCTTTTCCTAACACATTTATGTTTGCTCTAGATTTCTACCAACACGATGGATTATAATTTTCTTTCTAAAGTTTACGCTGGTAGTTATTTATTTTTATAAACTTGAAAATTAATTTTAAAATATTATTAAATATTTTAATAAAATCATAATGAATAAATTATTATTTCTCTTTAGGTCACTTTATGTCTTTTCTAAGAGCATATTTGTTCCATGTGTTATCAAGGCCCAATATAAAATTTTAGACAGGAACGCGACTTTCGATGAACAAAATCAAAACTTGGTTCTTTCATTCGAGCTGTTGATGAGACTGGTAGTAGAGTAGGTTTGGTTATAAACAGAGAAAACTAAAGTGATGAAAATTGGTCAGGCAGGCTGTGATTCAGTTAATCTGAATGGTTGCAGTCTTGAGCAGGTGTCACAGTTTAATTATCTTGGGAGCTATGTAACAGATAATGGTGATGTGCGGCATGAGATTAACAGACGAATAGGGATTGCTGCCGGAACTTTTAAGAATCTATGGAGTGTGTGGAGAAATAGGCATATGGAGAGTGAAGAAACAGATTTGGATCGCAGTGTAATGGGGCCGGGGTGGCTCAGTCGGCAGCCGCCAGGTTCGTAATCTGTAGTTCCCAGGTTCGAGTCCCAGCTTGGTCAGCATTGAGATTTATCTCCATAAAATTCCCCGCTCTGCCCACGGTCAGTAGGGGACACCGATGGGCTTGGAAAGGCCGCCTTCCGTCGGATGAGACGTTTAGCCGTGTCCCTGTGTGCAGGAGAGCCGTACCCTGTATACGTTAAAGAACACGCTGGATGGCCTTGACGGGAGGCTACCATCTGTCTCCCAACAACTGTTCCAGTAGGTCCCCTCCCCCAACATTCTCTGAGCCTTCGGGGTCGATGTGGCCTGGCCATTTAGCCCATGGTATTCAAAAAATGCCGCTCAGAGGTAAAACAACGCAACCCAACCGCAATGTAGTAGATGCTTTTATAAAATTCGAAGTCCGTAAAATCGGGGTCCATAGAATCGAATTTTTACTATATGTGTAACATGTAATCCACTTCAGGAAAAATTTTCTGGGCAAGCTTAACGAAGGCATTGGTTAGTTTAATTGCTCAGGTAGCTGCAATACAACTTTTTCCGTGATTCAGAAGTTTTCATCTACTTATTTTCCGTAATTCACACGTAATTAGATAAGTTAAATTTAAAACTTTCTAAACTATCAAAGAAACCAATGGAAAAAGAATCTCTATTTAGTTAATAATTAAGTCAAGACCTCTTTCAGTGTTTGCATTTTCCTCTATACATATGTAGCAAAATGTACCCCTGAAAAATACTTTTGTAATTGCAAATAACATATTCCTTACCAAGAGCCGAACCTAAAGGGTGGTGGCAGTGCAAGCAGAACAGTACGATCCTATGGAATTTCAAGTTTATAGTTATATTATTATAATATTCTTTCTGAAAATTCTGCAGGTAGTATTTTACTTTTGAAAACTTGGTAATTAATGTTAAAATATTCTTAAATATTTTAATACAGTTATAATTAAAAAGTTATTTTACTTTACAGAGTTTAAAAATAAGCAATTTTCAGTTAATATTTATGCAAACTAAATCACATCATTTTGTACATAATTTTTCTCCTTTTGCTCAACGTCTCCAAGCCTGGTATATCAAGGCGTCATTGACCATGTCAATGTCTCCCCCCTACTCCCCCTTGAGAAGTCTAGTACTGGAACGGAGACAAAAAAATATATCTTACATGTCTTTTCCAAATATTTCTTTAAAGATCCTTTTATCGAAGAACGGGTTTCCTGCTCAATTCTGTTCTCCCTCATTGTCCTCTTCTCAGATAAAAATGGAAAAACCTTTGCCCTTACCATCGCTGTCCCAGTGAAATCGCCGTTTTTTATTTCTTCCTTCTTTTAGTGAATTCACAAAGATATTCTTCGACTCATTCTGTAGAGCCAGCTACGAAACTAAGCAAATCCTTCTCGAAGCAAGGTGCTTTCACTGTCTCCAACTCTAAGATGTCTCGAACAGTTTAAGCTTCCGAAATTGAATGGGCAAAACAAACTGCACCGAAAAAATGGGTAGTAAAGAAGCGTAAGAGCAAGAAAGGAAATAAGTCCCTAAGTGACTGTCCTCAAGGATGGAGAGAGATAAAAGTATGTAAGAATTGGTGAATGACGAGTGATGTTGTTTTACTCTGAGCGGCACTTTTTTGCCCACAATGGGCTAAATGGACAGGTCACAAGAACCCCGAATGCTCAAAGAAGTTGGGTGAGGGGACCCACTGGACAGCTGTTGGGAGACAGATGATAGCTTCCCGTCAAGGCCATTCAGCGTGTTCTTTAACGTGCACAAGGTATGTCTCTCCCGCACGCGGAGCCACTGCTTAACGTCCCATTCCACGGACGGTGGCCTTACCATGCCCGTCGGTGTCCCCTAATTACTTTGGCCAGGTCCCCGAATTTTGCGGAGGTAAATCTAAACGTTGGCTCCGCTGGAACTCAAACATGTGAACTGCAGTTACGAGGCTGGCGCGCTACCGACTGAGCACACGAGTTGCGAATATGAAGCCATAGGCATGAAGGATCGAAGAAACAATTTTCTAGTACAGTCGCTCAAAAAAGTATCCGAACACTATGGTTGATTAGAGAATTCAGAAAAAATATCTGGCAACCTTCGTGTCACGTGACACGAAGGTTGCCAGATCACTAATTTCTAAAAAAATCGTTGCCAGATATTTTTTCTGAGTTCTCTAATCAACCATAGTGTTCGGATACTTTTTTGAGCGACTGTACTCTGTTGCATAATACGCCACTAATGATATATAGATGAGTCTTCATGCGAAAGCCGGATATAGTGTATTTTGAAAAAAAATATTTATTACATGTTTTGTAGAATTAAAAAATGATAACAATTAAGAAATAATAAAGAAAAGAAAATTAAAATAAAAAAATTAAATAAATATTATTAAAATAAATCATCGATAATTTCTTTCCGTGGTATAATGTTTAGTCTTATCGCCGAAGGTAGCAGTGGCTTTTTAGTGCACTTTGCCAAATATAGACGTTTAATCTTTTATGTTTTTAGAGATAATTTTTTTTGGTTGGGAAAGTATTAATCAGGGCTGGATCTGTGGAAGGGAGCAAGGAAGGCATGCCAACTTCATTTGTGAATGCTACTAAGGAAAATGGAAGCAAAAAATTCTGAAACTTGTGTAATATGTCAAGTATTTTTCAAGATTTTTTTTAAACCTTCATAACATTGGGGAAAATGTTATACTGAAAGGGTATCTGCCCCCAGAGACGTATCGGGGGTAGGAAGGGGCAGGAGGTGCGACCCCCGTGCAAAAATTTGGTTGTCTTATGAGAAATCTCAAACTTGTTTTCCTGCTTTGAAACCCCAAACAGCAGTCTTCGTATAATATTTATTTTAGCCTCATACCTGCTCAGATATTTATCAACCCTGGTCGGATAAGCGAAAGCCCAATCCACAAGGTCTCATTCTCGTATATTGCTTACTTAATAACCGTCAAAATTTTGCAAATACTTGAAATCCGATGAATGTTTGCGAGTAAATCACTCTAATGGTCTATTAATGACTTATTAATAAGTGAAAAAAATATGTTTTGAAAAATAAAAAGTCTTTTGTTCGTAAAAATATGCTTTACTAAATTTAGGCAACAATTTACTTCACTCAAATTTTGCAAATTCTTCTGAATAAATTTTGCTGTTTTAAATGCAGTTTATAAGCGATTATGGGAAGGTACTCCTTTTTATTACCAGTAACTCTCCTCCAAAATTCGTAATCTCCCCGACTGATACTTTCATTCGACTGATCCTTTTTCTACCTAACATTCAAATAATTTTTTTGAATTTAAATTCTACTCAGCCACCAAAAAGATAGCTTTTCTTATTAGGATAATTTTTCAAACATCTGGCTTTATGCCAGTGAATTATTTCTTCTTCTTTAGAATGAATATCATTGAATTTTCAAATCAAATTTCTTTTAACATTATTTTAAGTACTTTTATTCATGTCAGCTATCATTAATGTTTGCTCATGTTTCTGCATATCTTATCAAATAGGAAACTTTATCCGCATTAACATTATTTTTTTTTATTCGCGGTTTTATCCGTTATCTGCGTTAAGGTTAATCTTTTATCCGCCGAAAGCTTTTAAATGCGGATATGCGCGGATGAAATCGCGCAGGACTCTCACCCACGCATATCATCCGCGCATGAGTAAACTCCGCGCAGGATTCTACCGTAGTATATGTCCGATATTAAAAATAGATTTAAAAAACAACTATAAAATTTTATTCCATACGGATATCATTTTAATCTTCCTGTATGGTGGAATATTTTAGTAATTGGAAAACCCCATTCAAGTCTTATTCTCAGATACGCCCTATCTCCACCAAAACTAAATTCTCGAATCCTGCTCTAAATTTTTGAACCACTTCCCCCCCCACCCTCTCAAAACTAAATTCTGGTTCCGGTTCGATTTCGTCACTTGTCCCCCCCCCCCATCTCTCTCTCTCACACACACACACACATGTAGCATTTTTTTTCTTCTAGATCAGGGCTTGGTATTAATGGAATATTACGAATTACATTTTCCGATTCTGCCCAAGATTTTAATTGCGCCCTCTCACAGTTAAAAAAGTTGCAAATTTAAAAAAAAGTTTATTAATTAAATTGTAAAACCTATATTAGTTGTTACCCACGATAAATTAGCATTAGAAATTTTAAATTTTGGTGATGGAATTAAGGTCAAGAGGTGTGCCCTGATAGGATTGACTTGCACTCCTTATCCGCGAAGATGAGAAAATACACCTTTTTTGTTTCAAGTGATAATTTGAAAATTCCGTTTGAGCTGTATAGGTAATAATGAAATATTATGATTCACTTTTTCCAAAGCCTTTAAAAGGTTTTAATTTCCATCGTTAGATGGCGCTAAATGTGCAAAATGCCAAAACTTCAAACGAATATTGAAGACGATCTGTTGTGATAGAAATTCGAAATTTCTGTTGTAGAGTGAGTTGGTAAAGTGATTTACACTGACACCTAACACCCCCTTTACTCACAGGGGGTAAAAAGCCAAAACGTTTTCATTTTAAGGGATGGATAAAAAATTATTTCTTTGCTGGATAAGTACTGATAAAATATTATTATTTACATTTTCCTAATCATCGATTTGTGAATTATCACTGTTAAAGGATGCAAAACTTGGAAAATGAAGAAAAAAAAATTTTTTTTTTCGAAAGCGAGCATCCCATATTCACCAGAGGCGAAATGTGTTCTTTTAGGTAAATCATATCAAACAGAAAAACAAAACTAGGTTTTGAGTAAAAAAAGTTTGGATAACAATATTATCCAAGAAGAGTGAACACATTATTTTTTACAGTTATGTTCCACTTGAGGATTTGGGCTCTATGAAATATTTCTTTCACCACTCTATCTATTGTTTTCGCTCGTCAGTTTCGTTTGTTGGTTTGTCGATTTGTGCGTTTGCCAAAACGATTGTTTCAACCAGTATTGGCAAACGAAATGAAAAACGTTTCGTTTTTCGTTACAGTCAAAAACTTTAGTACCGTTTTTTGTTACGTTTTTCGTTGTAGCAAAATATAAATTTTGTTATAACGTTACGTTAATGTTCTTTTGAAATATTTTTCAATACAAATGCAAAATAATTAAATATTTGTTATCATTTTTGCTATATATATATATGAAATAGCGTCGTCCAGCAGTTTACATCAATTCAATCAGTCCACTTGTTAAAAAACAAATAAAAAATTGGAAAAAGGAAACTTATCACTACTAATAACAAGTATTAATAACTAAATAAATGCATATGTGTAAATAGAATTTTTGCGGTTGCTTCTTAAAAATTGTGGTTTAAAAAAAAATAACGCCTCCAGCCCCCAGGAACGTATCCTGGGGGCTGGAGGGAGGGAGAAATTACACCAAATTTCAAGGAAGTGTTCAGAATAAAATGGAGCATTAGTAATAAAATTTCTTAGTATAAGTATGCAATCGTAATTCTTAGTATTATAATAACTTTTGTGCACAGATTAATATTTTTAAAACAAGTTTCTAAAACTACTGGAGGAAACTTAAAGATAAAGTGAAATTCCCTTCAAAATATTAACACTATAATGCATGGTCGACGGAAATTAGAAAGTAAAAGCGAAATTAATTCAAAAACATTGATATTATAACGCAATTAATGTTATTTTACTATTTATTCATCATTATAAGCAAAATCTCTTCTAATGATTTTGAATCCAAATTATTTGTCCGAAAGAATCCATTTAATCATAGAAAAATCTCTCCTTGTAAATACTTGAGTACTACTAGAATAATTCTTTGCAATGCTTTGTCTTGAGTTTTCCAATAGTGAAAAATATTTTCCTTTGTAGAAATTCTGTTCGCTCTCTCAAATTCATTTTATGAAATTGAAATTTTATTTTCTTTTGCCTCCAATTTTTCGGTTTCCTCAAAATAGGTTTGGATGAAATCATTTGTTGAGTCGTTTGATGACAATGAGCTATTTTTATCCATGCTTTCCTGTAAAAAGGGCTCATACAAAATAATTAAATGAGTTTTTTCTGAAATATACTTCAAATAGGATAAAAAAAACCTAATGAATAAATATGAGTAAAAAATGAAAATGCTATCTATTTAACTTTGCGCAGTCTCTTCTTGAAAGAGCTGCAGAGAAGTACAAAATAAAATTCCACAAATTATAATCGTAACAATTTAAACGTAATTAATTTATATACATTATGCATGTGTTTTTCTATTGATGCAATACTGTATTCTATAATCTACTTGTGAAAAAAAAACCTAAAAAATTTAATAATTAAATAAAAATTTATTGATGTAATTATTTGTCTCCAAGCTTTCCCCCCCCCCTGAAAAATTTTCTGCAGACGCCCATGCTGGTGTGTGTATGAAAGTGTTTTCTATTATTAAAGTAATATTCATAAAATTCAACTAGTAGATATTTATTTTTAAAATAATGATAAATATTCTAATAAATTCATAATCCATAAACTATATGATTTAATGATATTGTAGCGGACTGTGAACGTGTAACAATGAAAGCGTGACTGCTTACTACGAAACACACGAGGTACAGCACTTAGTGTGAAGTACGTCATGAATGGATTAGAACACTATTGATTTCAAAGGATGAGAACACAGTAGAAAGTTATACTAGTGTGTAAAAAGAAGTATTTTCTGTGGTGTGTGCGTTGTGACGACTGAAAATTGTTGACGTACCATGGCAAAAGTAGTTTTGTTGGAAGTAGATCAATAGTGCATCTTTAATCTGTGTATAGAGTGTCGTTTCTCCCATACGTGACCTCCAACCAGTGGTAAAATGATTAGCAAAAGTTGTACCTATGCTTTGATTTGTGTTTCGGTTTGCGAATGTGATATTAGTTTAACAGAGTTTTTAAGGAATGTCAGGATCATTTAGTATAGTTAATTAGCATATTGGTGATTCAAATGATTGATTCTTAAATTTATATATTATCCGTGCAAATTTATTGCCTCAGTTATTAAATCAGTTCTTTTACTCTCTGTTTATTACGAATTCATGCAAAGTTGTCAAATTAAAAAAAAAACACACACAACTAAATATCTGTAACATTATTTTAAAGTAAATAAATAGCTTGTAGTTGAAGTTCTAACAAATTAAATCATTTATATTTTTAGGCATTATTAATTTCGATTCTTTCGTCCCGTCTTTTGTTCAACCGTTGTTCGGGCCCGGTGTATTATAGCCCATCCTTTTGAGGGCTTTAATAACATCTATACAAAGTGTCAAGAAGTTGAAAACTTCGTATTGTTTTTAACAGACTTCAATGTAGGCAACATTGATGAGGGAAATTCAACTTCCTCATACTAAGTATGTTTGGTGTAACGCTTGTAACAACTACAGTGATTCTTTTCCTTAAAAGCTGCGATTTTTTTTTCGGAGTAAACGATGTTTTTAATACATACATCCCCCAAAAACAAAATCCAGTCGTGTCAAACAGGGATTTCTCTGGCATCACAAGATCGGTCCACCTCTACAAATCCAGAGACTTGGATATTGATATGTGATACAAATTCCACGTAAAACATGTACGCATGGATAGTTCTTTGACATTTTGAGCCCCATATTACTTTTGCTGCTTAATTATTTAATAAACATTACACTTTTAAGTACGTACTTAACAAACTTGTACTTAACAGTACAAGTTTTTAAGTACTAGTCTTTAATAATGACCCCGTATATATCGTTTTTTTTCCTTCAAAAAATAAACTCCGAAATAGTGAAATACGATGTTTTTTTTCTAATGCTCAATTAAAAACTACTCGTTTTTAAATCTGTGTGACATACACCAGGTTTAAACAGTACAGAAGAACTAATTTCAAAGCATATGGTGAATATAATAATACTACATTCTTTGAAAATTCTACCGCAAGCTATTAATTTCAAAATATTATTAAACAGTTGATAAGGTTTTGATTTTTTTTTTATATTTTAGAGGTAAAAGTTTTCATTTAAAGTTTAGGCAAATTAACTCAAATTTTAATTCATAATTAATAATTTTCCACCTTTCTTTCATCATTTTTGCTCAACGGTGTATTTTATCAAGGTGACCTTGGCATGGCACCCTTACCTCCTTTCCTATAGATACAGCCCTGTCAACAGATTTGTTCCAATTCCAGATGTTGATGTCTGTTTACAACTTCTTGCAAAATATTTGTTCAGATGAATGCGAATTTTTCAAGTGACGGCAGATTTTCTATGGCTGGGGTAGCAAAAGAGATATTTAAATTATTTTCATTGGGAAAAATATTTGAAAAGATTTATTTTTAATGCTATTGGGAAGTTTGAAGTGGAAGTGGGAAGGGGAGCTGAAATGTTTTTTTTTTTGCCTCCACAACTGCGGCTTTCGAGCGCCCGTGTTAAGAGTTATTTCAAATTCATCGATTCATCGAAAGCCGAGGATTCAGCTAAGAATAGCTGAATCCTCGGCTTCAGCTAAGAATAGCTGAATCCTCGGCTTCCTATTGAACTGCTTCTTTTGGATGGATCGACAGCTATCTTCTGAAATCTTCCCTTGGCTGAATCCATTGCTTTCACGGTCTGCGGTTCGTTGGCTCAATTCAGAGCTTGTCTGTTCCGTTTGTTCTCCAGAATCCATAACAATTCTCATCACATTCTGATGTCACTTTCTTTATTTCTTTCAGCTGTCAATCTTTGAACTTCATCTTCTCGAGCTTTTTCTTTTCAGTGTTTTTAGATGGCAAAACTTTAGCTCCCTTCTGAATCGGCATTTTTATTTATATAAATTGCTCATCACGCTTCAGATGATTTTGCCTCCTCATTCTCTAATTTAACCTTAAATTCGAGGTCTAACTGCTTTGAAATCCAAAACAGTTGTTTTTGGGTCATTTTTCTTTAGCGCCATATTTTACATCCGATAGTAAAAATAGATTGCAAAAAACAAAACAAAACAAACTATAAAATCTTATTCCATACAGATTATCATTTTAAAACATCCTGTTCGGTGTAATATAAAACTATTCAAATCTTATTCTCGGACTCCGCTTCCCTCGAAACTAAATCCTGGATATGTGCCTGGGATAGAGGGTATATAACCCTCCCTCTGGGTACAGTCGCTCAAAAAAGTATCCGAAAACTATGGTTGATTACAGAATTCAGAAAAAATATCTGGCAACGATTTTTTTAGCAATTAGTGATCTGGCAACCTTCGTGTCACGTGATTACAGAATTCAGGAAAAATACCTGGAGCGTGTACAGCAACTGTACACGCTCCAGTTACCGTTCACAGCAAACTGGAGCGTGTTTAGTTACTGCACACGCTCCAGTTTGCTGTGAACGGTAACTGCACACGCTCAATATTTCCCTGAGTGAGCCCACACGATCTAGTATCAAAATAATATGACCACCTACAGTCGCTCAAAAAAGTATCCGAACGCTATGGTTGATTACAGAATTCAGAAAAAATATCTGGCAAAGATTTTTTTAGAAATTACTGATCTGGCAACCTTCGTGTCGTGTCGCCCTTCGTGTCGTCCTTCGTGTCGTGACTTGTATTAAAGACTTCAATGCTAGCTGCTGCTGTGAGCGACTGGGATGAGAACGAGAAATATAGGTCTTACTGATAACTTTACGATATTTTGAATTTCTTCAAAAGGGTAGGTATTTACCCTTATGCTAGAGGACATAACGCCAAAGTACGAATGGAAGGCAGCTTTAGGCAGTAGCAGTGGCGTACAGTCGCTCAAAAAAGTATCCGAACACTATGGTTGATTACAGAATTCAGAAATAATATCTGGCAAAGATTTTTTTAGAAATTACTGATCTGGCAACCTTCGTGTCGTCCTTCGTGTCGTGACACGAAGGTTGCCAGATCACTAATTTCTAAAAAAATCTTTGCCAGATATTATTTCTGAATTCTGTAATCAACCATAGTGTTCGGATACTTTTTTGAGCGACTGTACGCCACTGCTACTGCCTAAAGCTGCCTTCCATTCGTACTTTGGCGTTATGTCCTCTAGCATAAGGGTAAATACCTACCCTTTTGAAGAAATTCAAAATATCGTAAAGTTATCAGTAAGACCTATATTTCTCGTTCTCATCCCAGTCGCTCACAGCAGCAGCTAGCATTGAAGTCTTTAATACAAGTTTTAAATTTAATTGTAATTAAGAAAAAAATTAAAAATTGGGACCAAGTGATGCAGTCGAGCTGGAAGTAAGTAAAAGGGAGGGAGGGGGGGAAGGCTGGATTTCCTTTGCAGTATAATTTACAGAAAAATGCGTGGAATACATGCAGAAGTTGAATAACTTTTGGATATCATTACTCTTACCGTCATTCTTCTCAGGGGGAAGGCATGGATCCCTTTGCTCTTCCCCCTCCCTTGATCCCGCCCAGGTTGTAAGAAATCTTTCATTAATGCAATTCGATCTTAAAATATAATCAATGGCATTCAAGCTGAGAATTAGAGCTACACTTTGTAGGTGTTTATGACTCCACGTTCTGTAAAGAGAAATTGAAGATTATTTTTAAGTATCTGACCTTTACCAATCCTTCTAGTCTCCTGCAAACCCAAAATGTACAGATTATACTGCTAGAATTCTTGTGTAAGGACATCAAGAGAAAGTTTTTCTTAATATTATTCATGTTCCAGGTAGCTGTAAAAAGAAATAATTATTAGATTTTTCAAAAGCAATTACGTTCATTGAAAGAAATAGGGCTGATACCAAGTAACTACCTACTCGCAGGAATGGGGAAAAGACATACTTATCTGCTATAAGCTGAAACCACTCTGCTGCTAGGATTTCAGACAAAAGAGTAGTTTTAGGATATACCTATCACATGAACAAAATTATAATTCCAAACTAAAAAATTAGGATAACTCTTACCTCTGTGCATATTTGATTATTGTTATGTAAATTATTGTAACTAATTATTGTTTTATTCATTTGTACGATGTAAATTAAAGCAACCTGCAATAATATTACATCAAAATTTAAAATCTCTTTCCCTCCATACATGACGACATCAAAAGATCTGTCATGACCTTCGTTATCAAGGTAATCTTTGATAGGTATTAGTGAAATATGTTTTCAATTTTTCGGATCTCTGAAAAATATTAACTCTTTTCCTTTTCTTAGTTAGAAGGGATAAAAGTTACAATGGAAAACTAGAAACGATTATTGTACACGATCTATTCATGTTAGAAATCTGAAATCTAGATCTTTTAAGAGTCTGATCATCAAGGGCTTACTTTGACAATCAATAATGATTTCACGTCGCCTTACCCTTGGGTTTGGGGTTGGGGAATGGACTGAACTTTTTGGTTTAAGAGATAAATGAAAAATTCTTTTTGAATTGGATAGGCTATTAATGAAATAATATTATTTCTGTTATCCTTATCATCATTTATTGGAATTTTCACTGTTAGAAGGTGCAAACTTCGAAAAGCTCCTTTCTTTCAAATTCCATCATTCATATTCTCGAGGTATGGAGGATATAAGTTGCCTTTTTTTTTAATACGACATAACTGAAATGAACAGCAATAGGAGATTCAATTTGTTGATTTTAACTTTATATGGCATCAGTTACACCCAAGTATAAAATCTATTTCTGTGATGTCTGCATCACAATTGAAGTTCATTTATCAATATATGACTTTGAATTTGCTACTGGTGCATTAATTTGAGAATTTTGAATTTGCTACTGGTGCATTAATTTGAGAATTTTGAATTCTGCTTATATCAGTTTTCTTTCGCATGAAAGGTTCTTATTCTTTCATGGCAAATATTTGAAGTTAATGATGACCTCTCCTTGATATATAAGAATTTCGTTTCAAAATTTCATTCCTTTTTCTAATATCAATAATGCATGAAATACAGATACATCAGAATATTATTTTTGTTCAATCAATTAATTTGTGCTAATTAATATTCACTTGCTTCTCGTTTAGTTGGATTTAAATAACCACTAAAAATAAGAAATATTATTCTATACATTACTTTGTTGCTAGTTTTTATACCTTTTATATCTTGGCTGCAATTAATTCATGAAAGGTTTCTACGCAAGTGGGAAGCAAACGAGAGTTACTTTAATAACGAAAACCGTAACAGCTATTTCGATGACGTCACTTTGGAGGGAAAGTTTTGATAAAATTAGGTATATTATTGCACGTTGCCCTTAGACATACTTAACAAAGAAATTAAACAATAACTAACGTAACAATAATTAAATATGTATTCGTTTAAGAATTTACTATTTTTTTTTTACTTTGTATTATTCCTTTAAGAGTAATTAATACATTTAATATTATATTCACTTTAGTTTTAGGTATATTCAAAAACTACTAGCAATAATATTAAAGCTAAGTTTAAAACAATTTCTCACCAATGCGCATTAACAAAACAGAAAATTAAGGAAGCAAGAAGGATGGAATGGGACAATTTCTGTCAAAGGATTGGCTTTTCTACTCCTTCGGCAAAAATATGGAAAATGATAAGGTCAATTGGAAAACCAGTGTTTCCTTCTCTCTCCTGAAATGTTTTGCTTTTAGAGGAAAACAAAACTTTCGAAAATGTAGCAAATGAATTTGCACTTATGTTTTCAACTTCAGGAACTAATTTAGTATCTCCTGAATTTCTTGAAAACCAGTTTGTGGTAGAGAGGAAATTAGGAAAGACATATAATCTAAATACTAAAGTTCCTGATTTCTAGGACAGGAGATTTAATATGAGTGAATTTAAACTTGCTCTTAAACACTCTAAATCATCTACCTCTCCTGGTGAAGATGGTATATCCAATAAACTACTCAAGAATCTTCCGGAAAAACACTTTACTAAATCTTTTTAATAAAATCTGGATATAATCAGATATTTGCAATAAATATTTGTTGTTTCTGTTCTCAAGCCTAGAAAATCAGCTGGTATTATGACATCTTATAGACCTATTGCACTATGCTCATGCTTGGGGAAATTGATTGAAAGTATGGTGAGCAGAATACTAAATTGGATAACAGAATCAAATCATCTCCTTCATTATAATATTAATGACTTCAGATCTGGCCGAAGTTCAGTGGACTGTATTATTGACCTTGTCTCAGATATTCAAACAGGACAGAATTTTAAGAATATGTTCACAGTTTCTATTTTCATAGATCTTCAAAAAGCTTACGATTCTATTTGGATTAACGAAATGCTTTACAAACTTCTGAAACTTGGAATTCCTGGAAACATGTTTTCTTATATTAAGAATTAGATGAAGGACAGGAAGATAATAGTGAAACTTAAAGACACCCTTTCAGATCCTTTTCCTTTGGATAAAGGTTTATGAGCCCTATGTTATTCAACTTGTACATAAATGACCTCCCAGACATTTTACCTAGAAATATTAAATATTCCATATTTGCAGATAATATGGTTATCTGGTTAACAGGAAGAAATTTAACTAGAATGTATACAATACTACAAAAGACACTAGATGATAATGAACATTATTTTAAGTCATAGAGTTTAGATATCTCAAAAAATAAAACGGTGATTTCGTCATTTTGCAAATGTGGAAATTTTTCAAACATAAAATTATACATTCAAAGTGGACCTTTGCAAGTCGTAAAATAACATTGCTATCAGGGAGTCTTACTAGATTCGGAGTTGCGATGGAACCTTTATATTCAACAGTTTGTTTCCTATTTTAAATCATTCCTCAATATCCTCAAGTGCATTGGCTCAAATAAAGGAGGAACCTCACCAGATCAGATGTTGCATCTCTATAAAACTACGCTGAGTTACCGTTTGGAATATAGTGGATTCTTATTGGAAAGTGAAAGTCCAGCCCTTGTCAAAAAGCTCGAGAAAATACAGAATATCGCTATGAGAATCTGCCTGGGACAATTGCAGATGTGTCCAACTATATCGCTTAATGCTGTGGCAAATATTCAGCCTCTCACTGTAATAAGATCACATTTATTTTCACACTTTACTCGAATGATACTTAAATTGGAATATGATCTTGTTACAGACAAAGTCTTGCTTGGATCTAGGAAAAAAAAAGGCCATGTTATAACTTCAATTCAGAATCACCAACTTTTTAAATTAGTAGATTTGCAAGAACACAGGGCTGATTCAATATTTAAAGAACCTCCTTGGACCTTTTGGCTTTTTTTACTCCTTCGGCAAAAATATGGAAACAATCTTTCGGCAAAAAATGGGCGCAGCCCAAGGTGCTCATTTTCCATCACTGGTTTCTCCACTAAAAAAGAAATGAATATATTCCGGCTCAAAACATAACTGCCTCAGGAATCATTTACAATAACTATAAAGAACATGTGAAGATCTTCACGGACGGATCTTTTGAGGGCCAGTTGGAAAGAGCGGCTGCTTCCTTTTGTATTCCCGAAGTTTCGCATTTTGAGGCAGTGCGATTTCAAAATGTAACAGTTCTCACCTCGGAATATTTCGCCATTGACTTGGCACTTAAAATGGTGCATTAAACAGTCACACCAAAAATAATTTTATTAACAGACAGCAGTTCCTCTTTACATTTCCTTGAATGTGACCCCTGCCGATCCAGCAATAATAGAATTTATCAGAATATATTAAAATCCTCAGCAATCATCATGAAAAATGGTGCCGAGTTACTTATTACTTGAGGATATTGAGATTTGCCAAAGGGTCAGCTGCACATGTGGGGATCCAGGGAAATGAATTCGCTGACCCTTTGGCAAATCTCAATATCCTCAAGTGCCAGTTTGGAGAAGCGGCTGCTGCGCTCTTTGTCGCGTGAAAAATCCCTCTACTCTTACATGGGGAATACACACCTCAAGAAGTTAATCAAGAAAAAAATTAAACGAAACATTTCAACATCATTTTGAGGTATTAACATCTGGGAGATTCAATCATCGAAACATGATTGAGAATGGGATTTCTCCCTTTCGAAACGCACACTTTTTTGGTTTGACCAGAAGGAATTTAATCTGTATCGCCAGGCGCAGAACGAGCTCAATCTTATTAAACGATTCCTTATTCAAATGAAAAAAGTAAATTCTCCAAACTGTGTTCATTGCAGTGTGAAAGAAACAGTATCACATGTGCATTTTAATTGTGAAGAATATGAAAATCGAAGGAGATAATTAATAAACAGTCTAAAGAGAAAAAATGTTACTGAATTGTCTTAAAAGTCTATTAGCCCAAGGAGACCCTTCTTTAAGAAGATTTTGTTTTCAAGAAACTTTGAAATTTCTACATAATTGTGATCTTTTTGAAAGAATTTAAAGGTACTTTGAACTAAGGTGAGCTTTTGTTTTTAGGCAATTACTCCATTCTTGACGATCTGGAAGAGAGGAACGCAAAGCTCCAAGTTTCTAGTAGTGTAGAACAGGGTTCTCAACATGGGGTACGCGGTAAAATTTTTGGGGTACGCCGTGAGAGCTCAAAAGTCGCTAGATCTAGTAACAAAGTCGTTAAGTTGGCAACACTGTTGTGCAAAAATGTCACTTTTTGTGTTTATCGATATATGCAATTTATGAATGCAAAATTTAATGTGTATATATACAGGGTGAATCTGAAAAAGTGGGCAAAACTTTACGGGTGGTAGAACGCAGCTATACGAGCAATATTCGTCATAGAATGTATGGTCGGAACGCAAAAGGCGAGCCGCTAGGTGGCGTTGGAAATGGTATAAAAGGGTCGGTCCTCGCACCCAACGGCATTTCTACCGTGGATTGTCGAGAGCATGACTGGTTATACTAACCACGAAATGGCGGATATGCACGACGGTGCGCTTGCACACTTCAGCTTAGATGTGCGGAACACTTTACATGCAACGTTCCCAGGGCGATGGATTGGTCGAGGTGGTCCCATAGCTTGGCCATCAAGATTGCCGGATCTCTCGTGTTTGGACTTTTTTCTGTGGGGCCATATGAAAAGCCTAATCTACGAGTGCCCCATTGAAACCGATATGGATCTAGTCGCCAGGATCGCCGTTGTTGCCGGCGATATTCGGGAAATGCCTGGTGTCTTCGCAAATGTGCGTCGGTCCCTATCCCGCAGGTGTGAAGCCTGCATTACAGCTGGCGGCAGCTCTTTTGAGCAATTTCTTTGAGCATGTACCTCAATTACATTCCTGTTAATAAAATGTTTTCTGAAGTATCTCCTCTCCTTCTTGTGTTCATTCTTTAAATGTGACAGTGGAAAACTACCTTTTAACTTCTCACCGCTTGCGTTCCGACCATACATTCTATGACGAATATTGCTCGTATAGCTGCGTTCTACCACCCCGTAAAGTTTTGCCCACTTTTTCAGATTCACCCTGTATATAAGTTTTATTTTATTCCCACTGTTATACTATAACTATAGTTTTATCTAACTATACAAGAGGTACGCCAGTTACATACACATTTCCAGGGGATACGTGAAGCATAAAAGATTGAGACCCCCTGGTCTAAGTTGATTTTCGTCATAATTACTGTCCGATATATGTTACATGTTATTAATTCAGTCATATGTTGTTC
The DNA here is from genome assembly GCA_038380435.1 of Ryuthela nishihirai. Lineage (NCBI taxonomy): Eukaryota > Metazoa > Arthropoda > Arachnida > Araneae > Heptathelidae > Ryuthela > Ryuthela nishihirai. The sequence goes on along the minus strand of JAWZYU010000001.1, from coordinate 121,751,418 downwards.
TTTATTTTTATCTTTGAGATTATATATTTAAAAATTCTTTTATTGTACCGATAAATTTGTTTGAATGGAAAATATTTCAGTTGTCCGAGTTGACTGCATACCATCGGTTTCGGAACCGATGAACAATCTGTTGCCACACAAATTACCATATTTCGTAAATGTTTTAAGTAGCTATTACATTAATTACAAACTTGCCAGCTTTAATTTGAAACAATCTAATTGGATTTCTATTTAGTATCCAAGTCAAAGCTTGTGCTGACTCAATTTCGGCGAAGCGCTTTTTTGAACCGAAGAGAATTAATAACATATGAAAGGTTTATAAACCAGAAAAATGTTTTGAAAGTCTGTTATTACATTATTATTAAACGAACAAAGTTGATCGTGCGTTTCTAGCAATTTGGGAGCTGTCACATCTAAGGAATTGATATTTAAAAGAGGAATGTTGCCCTTTCATTTAGTTTCCCTAGTCGTAAAATAAGTTATTCTTGGTGTTTCGAACATTAATATTTTGTTTTGAGTTAACCGTTGATCCCCTTTTTATTTTTATTTTTTATTTTTGGGACTTCTAAAACCGGAAATTTTTAAAGTTTGTAATTTTATTTTCTATTATGTATTTTCCTAACTTCAACTGTTTTGTTTTTGGACAGAGATTGATATCATTCACATAATGCAGTAGTTTACAACATGGACGGAACCAGGAAAGTTTGACCGGAGGGACATACAATAAAAATATTTGACAGTCGGTGGTGTCATGTTAAGGGTCGGTGCTAACGCCAAAGCACTATAGCTTCTAAAATAAGTTCTAAATAGATAATAACTCATTAAATATTGAACAAATATTGTTGAAAATCCAGATATTGATTTATTTGATTGAGATCTTCATCTGCATCACATTTTTCAAAACAAAAAAAAATTATTTTAGAAGTTATAGATCTATGACGTTAGCTTCCCACTGACTTACTTAACATAGGAATTTTCCTTAATTTATGGAAAACAGTATAGATAAACATTAGTACAAAGATCAACACAAGAGTCCACCAGTAATAATAATAAAAAATAAAAATACATACCCCTTCAAGCAGCTGCTTGCCACAGAGGTCTGACAGGAGCCTGTCAGTTTACATGCCATAGTAGAAGGTCTGTGAGGATGGCAGGACCTCAGCAGAAAAACAACACAAACGTCCATGCGTTGAACTCAGGTCCCTTAGATCAGTAGCTAAGCGCGCTAACCACTCGGCCATGGGATGGCCAGTAATAATAATAACAAATAAATAAATAAATACCCCCTCAGCAGTTGCTTGCCACAGAGGTCTGACAGGAGCCTGTCAGTTTATATGCTACAGTAGAAGATCTGAGAGGATGGCAGGACCTCAGCAGAAAAACAATTCGAACATCCATGCCTTATCCGGGGCTCGAACCCAGGTCCCTTAGGTCAGCAGCCAAGCGCGCTAACCACTCGGCCACGGGACGGCATTAATAATAGTAGAATAAAAAAATATAGGAATTGTCCATATGTTACGAGTACTTCAGTGACGTCATAAATTTAGTCCGGTGGCCTTCTGTTATAGGAGGTGTTGATTGATTAGCCTTTGCCAAACTTAGTCGTTTAAATCAGACCTGCCCAACCAGCACTTCCTGGAACATAAGGTCGTACCACTAAATTATGAATTCAGCAGAGGCAGATCTAGAAATTTGTCATTATTATTGGTAAGTTTTAAAACTAATGTTTGTTTACAAATATACTTTTTGTTACCAACCGCAGGCATGGACTGTCTTTAACAAAAGAAGGAAAGAAAATTAAATATGAATAAAAATTTGAAAGTTTTAATTTATCTAAAACTTACCTAAAACCTACTCACTTCTAAAGCATATTTCTTCAATAGTTTTGAAAACAGTTTAGGGGCATAAATAAACGATATTGCCAATTTATGTTACTCATTAAAAATGTGTAATTTGAATTTTTAATCAAGTTATTTTTATGATTCCTTAAAAAATTTTTTTCCAGTTTATTACTCATTAGAAACGTATGTTTTCGTTTTTAAGTAGAAAAATTTTTCTGCAGCACTTAAAGAATACAGTGGTGTTTTTTTGTTAAGTTTAGATTGGACGCCTCTGATTTAAATAAATGCGTCTATCTGTAACTCTTATTGCTCGGCCGGCTATTTTGATCAAGCAAGCAATTGCGTTTATTTAAAATGATATTCTCTATGGAACAAAGAGATTTATAATGATATTTATATATGTTTATAAGGATATTTAAAATGATATTGTGTATGAAATTTGGGTTTGGGCGAGCAAAAACTCTGAGATGAATCTAAAATTCATTTTTCAATTAATTTTAGCTATCTCAAAAAGGAACATCATCATCATCACCACTTTTGTAGGAAAATTTGGGCCTGTAGAACCCGATGTTCCCGTTAAAAATAAAATAGGAGAATTCAGAACATTTAAAGTGGAAAATGAGAATAAATTCAGGGACGAAGTCCAGGAGTTTGATTAATAGGGAAATTAAAGAGGTCATTATCTTCGTCAGGAGTCTTCATGAATGGTATATAGTTCCCTAGCTCTTTCCAAGTAGGGATGTACCCAGAGGGGAGGGTTCGGACTCCCCCCCCCTAAAAAAAATCCTTTCACATTATTCTAAATCACAACCTTGTGTACCTGCTTTGAAATCCAAAGCAGTTATTTTTGCATAATTTTATTTTAGCTTCATATTTTACGTCGGACACCAAAAATGGATTAAAAAAGAAACAACTATAAAATCTCATTCCATCAGAATATTGCTCTAACATTTCATGTGCAGTGGGCAATTGGGAAACACTACTCAAGTCTTATTCTTAGACCCTTCCTCCCCAAATCCCGTAGCTAAATTAACGGAGTCTCCTCGAAACTGAGTTCTCGGATCCCCCCTCCCGAAACTAAATCCTGGGAATTTGCCTGTTTAAAAGTATATACAATTAGCTACTATCAAATCTTTTAGTTGGTTTAGGAATTCTTATTTAAATTTTCTTTGATTTTTTCCGTAAATCAGACTAAAGAATGTAGAAACCATCAAAAGGAGAGAGCTCCATAGAACTAACGTAAGATCGTGCCCTTGGAAGTCTGCTTCTTTACATTACGATTTCAAGCGACAGAGGGCGCTTCCACACTTTCAATGACTTCTTTTTATCATTTAAAGAAGTGGAAAAGAATCGAACATTCTCCAAGTACGTAATAAAGCTGACGAAAGAGAATTTTGGCATTTATTATTTCATGGCTCATGGATCATTGACTAACATAAACAGAGCACAGGGCCTAAAAGAAGCCCATAATCTCCTTCATCGGATGAAATGTTGTTCTTTTAATGGCAATAACAGAATAATTAGGGAGAAACTCTAAGAAAGGTACACTGGAACAACCAGAGCCCCAAGGCTACAGAGTTGCTCATAACAGAAACAACTATTTAAAAGAGACTAGTTCGAGACCTTTTAAATTTATGTTCAGGAATATGTTCATAGTTACAGAAATTGAATATAATAGGAAATGGATTTTGCTCCACTTGATAGAATTTCGAAGGAACCACGGCACTACAGCTGCTGATCTTAGATATTTATTCTGAAATGACTGAAATTTCTTCAGGTGATTACCTCCACAGTAACCCTACACAGGTGAGGTATAGGGGAGGTCGGAAGATGATGTTGTACAGTAGAAGTTCAGAGAAAGAGAAGAGTTGCTTTCTCCAGAGAAAGCGGAGAGTTGCTGCAAATCAATGAGTTTAATTTACATCTCAAGCCTTGTGCTTTATTCACAGTTTCTATAATGTGATGAATCCAGTTAAGCATATTATGATTTACGATTCCGAGATATTTTGCAGAATCTTTCCAATTGATGTCTTCATCAAAAATTTTAACGTTGGGGAGATTATAAAATCTCTTCCTTGTGAAAAGTAAAGCAGAACTTTTCGAGGCATTCAGCTTAATCCTCCATTTTGTACACCGCATTTCAAATTTAGTTAACATTTGTTGAAGTCTTTTCAATGCAAACTCTAAATTCAAAGAAGATGTAAGAATGGCTGTATCATTTGCATAAAGGGCCAACTTGATATTACATGAAGTTGGAATATTTTCCATATAAATATTAAAGAGTGTGGGTCCCAGGACAGAGCCCTGAGTCACGCCAGCATTAATTCTTCACTTGGATGAAAGGGCCTTCCAACTTTGACTTGAAATGTTTTATCAGATAGATAATTTTTGATCAAGAGAATCGGGACATTTTTCAACAATAAACTTTCTGATGAAACCATTAATCCAAACTCGATCAAAGGCTTTTTCTATATCCAACAGTACCAATGCAGTAGTCTCCTTTCCATTCAAAGCTTATGAGACAAGTTCAACAATTCCGATAGCCTGAAACACAGCTGAATGCTTGCGACGGAAACCAAATTGTTCAGGCTGTACTATAAACGGAGGAATCCAGGAATTCACTTAGTCGATTCTGAATAATTTTCTCAAAAAGCTTCCCAAGATATGAAAGTAACTTATTGGTCTATAGTTCTTTGTAAAAAGTGGATCTTGGCCATGATTGTGAATCATAATTACTGTTTAAATACTATGTATGAAAACAAAAGCGAACGTTACGAATAACAGCTAACCGTATACAGACATCATAATTGTAGACGTTCACTTTAAACTTTACGAATAACAGCTACCCATCTACAGTTATCATAAGTGTAGATGTTCACTTTGAATGTGACTAATAATGGTTACCCGTAAACAGATATAATATCTGTAGACGTTCACTTTGAACATTACGAATAACGGCTACCCATCAACAGATATCATATCTGTAGACGTTCACTTTGAACATTACGAATAACGGCTACCCATCAACAGATATCATATCTGTAGACGTTCACTTTGAACATTACGAATAACGGCTACCCATCAACAGATATCATATCTGTAGACGTTCACTTTGAACGTTACTGCTAATGGCTACCTGTCTATAGTTATCATATCTGTAGACGTTCGTTTTGAACGTTACTCATAATGGCTACCAGTCTACAGATATAATATTTGTAAACGCTCACTTTGAACGCTAAAAGTAATGGCTACCCGTCTACAGACATCATATCTGTAGAAGTTCATTTTGAACGTTACTCATAATGGCTACCAGTCTACAGATATCATATTTGTAGACGTTCACTTTTAACGTTATGAATAATGGCTACCCATCTACAGATATCAATCATATCAGTGATGATTTCAGTCTGTGTCTACAGATATGATATCTGTAGATGGTTAACCGTTATTCGTAACGTTTGCTTGTTTTCTTAAACAGTATCTAACCACGTGTTAATAGCAATGATGTGCTACTAACTGTACTTTTGGCATATTAGTTAGTGGACGGCATCTTCATTTTCTTTTCTAAAGCAATTGAAAAATATATTGACTATGCGTAAACGGCACGAACATTTTTGGATACCTGACACTTACGTTTTTCCTATCTATTATTATTACTGGTAAAAAACCGTTCACTAGTGCCACAATACAAGCAAAATCTCCCTGGCGGTATAATTAGAAAACGCTCGAAATACAGAAGTCCGTTATATGGAGATTTCCCAATATTGGCAAGCATATGTCATGTAGGTACCAATGACAGTCACACATATTATGATAATGCTAATAAATACAAATAATTTTGCTTCTAACGTAATTTTGTATTTAGAAATAAATATTAGTATAAGAGTTTACCCGTAATAATAATAGAAATAAATAAGAATTGTCCAGATCAAACCACTACTTATGGTGATGTCACAACTCGGTCTACTGGCCTTCAGTTATACTGTAGGAGGTGTTGGCTATACCAAGCGATCAGTGGTTTTAAAATTATGAGTAGATAAATATAACGTAAATAAGGAAGGGAGGGATACAAAACTCTCAATGGGTTAATACATACAATTAAAATGCTACAATAGTGCTTTGGGGCAGCCCACTGAATTATTCGGCTATTTCGGCAGCCCTAACTGAAAAGTCAATTCTGAAACGTCATTGGAATACAGTGATATACCCTAAACATAACATTACACGATATAAAAAAATAGTAGAAAAAGAGTATTTTAAATTTTTTTCTCTCACTCTTTTTTTTTGTTATATTCTACAGATGCCATCTCCTCGACAAACGTATAGGTGATTCGGGGTCAAGGTTCATTAGGATGCAGCAACATGACTATCTTTTCCAGTGTAACTTTCTTCTTCTAAGTGAGAGCAGCATCTGAAGCTGTCTATGATTTCCTTTGCACATCATCTTGTCCATAACATCTCACTTTCCTCATCACATCGCATGGCTAGCCGCTCTCTCATCCTCTTACGATCCCATCCACATTTCTATAGCCACTGCGAAAAAAGAGCGGATGCTGCACTGGAAAGTAAGTTTCTCATCTGTCGACATTCCTCAGCAAAAAAAGCTGGAAAGAGACATCTGAGCTTCTTAAATTCAACACTCGAACTATATTTTTTTGCAGTTGCTATTTTTACGTCTTTCGTTTCCTTCCTCTTTTCTGCTCTGGATGACTTTGGATGCGAAACAGATTCTAGCCTTCAATGCATTGCTCTTTCACCTCCCTGATGCTCCGAGATTTTGTTCGGATCAAATTTGATTAGGATGTGAAAATAGAAAAGCAGTCAAGAAGTGATCCCTTTCTCCAAACTTCTTTGAGTTTTTGGTAACATTACTCTTTTTCTCGTATAGACGGTGTTCGTAACATAAGGCATTAAATACTCAAAAATAATGTACATACATTTTTTAGGTATAGGTTAAGATTAATTAGCCAAAATAATGAAAATCGGTGTAAAACATGTTTAGATATGTTGACGATTAATATCGCTACCTTTAGCACAAAAAATATAAAAATACATGTTTTGAAACTCGCCGTTACATGGCCGAGTGGTTAGTGAGCTTCGTATCTGATTTAAGGAGCCTGGGTTCGAGACCCGGGTAAGGCATGGATGTATGTGTCGTTTTTCTGCTGAAGTCCTGCCATCCTCTCAGATTTTCTACTATGGCATATAAATTGACAGGCTCCTGTCAGACCTCTGTGGCAAGCAGCTGCTTGAGGGGTATTTTTTTCTTAACTCATTTTTTTTCGTATGTCATATTTTTAATCTGCAACGGAAACACTTAATTTTTCAGTGTACTTCCTGAAAGGTTTGAATTAGATCTGAGTGCGAGTCGGATTACGAGGTACTTTTCCAGTCAAACAATTTTCTAATTGTTAAAAATTGTGAAAAGCAAAATACATTTTCAACCTTTTAATTAGTCTCTAAAAAATAAAATAAATAATCCCTCAAGCAGCTGCTTGTCACAGAGGTCTGACAGGAGCCTGATAGTTTATATGCCATAGTAGATAGTCTGAGGATGGTGGGACCTCAGCAGAAAGACAACACAGACATCCATGCCTTATCCGGGGCTCGACCCTTTGAATCAGTAGCCAAGACCACTAACAATTCGCAGCTTGCTATCAGGATTAAGAGAAGCAAACTTCCACAATTTACAATTATCATCATCATCACCATCATCCTCAAGCAGCCATGGGCTACGGAGGTCCAACCAGACCGTGCAGTTTAATTCTCCAAGCATATCTGTCCTGAGCTACATCTACTGCATCTGGTCACTGCACACCAATTCTAACAAGGTCCTGTTTGACATTGTCTGCCCACAGCTCCTAGGTCTCCCCTTCCTTCTGAGACCTCTAGACACACTTTCATAACCCTATTCGCCATTCTATAATTATCCATACGGGCAACGTGGCCAAACCAGAGGAGTCTCTCTCTGCACAATATGCTGCTTAAAGGAGGTTGCAGACTCATTTGCCTAACCTCATCATTAGTTACAAAGTTAAACCACCTAATACCCAAGATACTACGTAAGCATCTAGTTTCCTGTTATCTTGTTTACAAAGTGTCCACGTTTCACTACCATAACTAACCCTAGAAAGAACCAAACTATTATACAGTCGAATTTTAGTCTTTAAGTGTATACGCCTATTTCTCCACAATTTCCATAGATCCTTAAAAGTTCCGGCAGAAATCCCCAATTCGTCTGTTAATCTCATGCCACATATCAGATAGCCAACAAAAAAAAGTTACTAATTGTTAAAGCTCATTTAAAAGAAAGGAATATGAGAGAGAATGGATATGGTAAAGAGAAGAAAAGGGTATATAGAGAAAAGAAATTCGAAAAAGAAAGGGACGCTAAAGATGAAAAGTGGGAAAGAAGGTAAAAATGAAAGAGAGGAAAAGAATTAACATCAAAGGATGGCTGGTTGATTGTTTTACCTCTGAGCGGCACTTTTTTGCACACCACGGGCTAAATGCCCAGGCCACAAATACCCCGAAGGCTCAGAGAAGGTTGAAGAATGGGACCCATTGGAACAGTTATTGGGAGACAGAATGTAGCCCCCCGTCAAGGCCATCCAGCGTGTTCTTTAAGGTGCACAGGGTATGGCTCTCCTGCACACGGAATCAAAGTTTAACGTCCCATCCGACGGTCGGTGTACTTTCCAAGTCCATCTGTGCCCCCTACGGACCATGGGCAGGGTGGGGGAGTTCTGCGGAAATAAATCTCAAAGCTGACGCAGCTGGCATTCGAACTTGGGAACTAAAGATTACGAGTCTGTCGCACTACCGACTGAGCCACTCCCGCCCACGTAAAAATGAAAGGGGGGAAGAGAATGAGCATCAAAGAATGAAATGAAAAGTGAAGAAATTTAATAATCCGGCTTCCTATTGTAAACATTAATGGATAATGTTGAGTGCCCTTCTAGTCATCAGCTATAACTTTTAACTTCGAGAGGTAGCGTTTGGCTCAGTCAGTAGCGCGCCAGTATCGTGATCTGTAGTTATCAAGTTCGAGTCTCATCTGTGAGTTGATATTTATCCCTACTTCACCTTGCCCTCGGTTAGAAATAGGAAATAGCTGGCCATTGGAAAGGCAGCCCTCCTACAGATGAAGGCTAACCGTGCACCTGTGCACTAGAGACATGTTCTGTGCACGTTAAAGAACACGCTGGATGGCCTTGACGTGAGGCTACTATCTGTCTCCTAGCAATTGTTTAGGGCGTCCAATCTTTTCATATCGCAATCATCAGGAGTGTCCGATCCAAAAATCAGGAGTGTCCAATCTTTTTTTAGCCCTTGCATGTCAGTAATATTATGTTTAGTACTTCAGTATGTGTTCTTTGTTAATTCCAATTATGTTTGAATTTCTTTTGCTCTTTACAAATTTTAATCCACCGCTCAAAAGATTAAATAAAGATATATATGATTTATTTCCCAGGTTATGCTTGCTGTTGATCATTTTCAGCAACACAATCTTGATAAGTTTCTTCGTATGTTGAAACTACACCTTAAAATGAATACAAACTATTCGCTGTTGTTTGGACTGTTCTCTTATGTCTGTCGTGTCTACATTTCGAGGCGCATTGAAGTTTCTTTAATGCAACTTAGTTATCTGAAATATTTGAAATTTAGAGAAAGTAAGGAAATGTTTCACAATGCCGTAGTAACCTGTAACAATTGTATCAAGATCATTGACCCTGAAATAGACAGTAGAAAACGCGTATCTATATCACAATACCTCGAGGTGGCGAGATTCTGCGAAAGTGCCAGAACTTTGGGTTTGCCTCAACGACTTGCATTGTGCATTGTGGCGTTTCTGCAGGTCATTGTTAAATTGCATATCCAAGGGAGAGTTGAGAATTTAACGACCTCCCCCTATAGGACTTGAATAAATATATACATATTTTCTAAGACAGTGCGCGGGAAACAGCAACTGAAACATGAGAAACTCCATCCTCATTAGATTCAAACATATCAGTCTCCTCCCTCAACAGAAAATTCTGGAAACATCATTGCATATATTATTAGTTTCTATTTTTTTTCCTGTTCTGATCGTCTACGGAACACACTAAAATGGGCGAAAAAAAGTGATGAACCTTTATGGGAGTAGAAGATGTAGGAAGGAGTTGCGTAATGTTTTGTCCTCGTTTCCTATCCGTAGTGAATGTTTCAATCGAAAGAAGGGGAAGAAAAAAATAATTTAATAAGCAACCAAGGTGAGAACAAAAATCCGTGTGCATCTCTGAGTTTAGTCAGTGTCAACCAGACTTGGTAATCCGTGTTTTTTGGGGTTTTTTTAGTCCATTTTGATAGTAACACTAAGAAAGTTAGTGTCGTGTACTCTAGTAGCTGCTCCCAAGTTGGTGATCTAAACCCAGTGATCAGTTGGGTTGGTTGAGTTTGTTTTACCTCTGAGAGGCACTTTTTTGTCCACAATGGGCTAAATTGGCTATGTCACAAGGGCCCCACGGGCTCAGAGAAAGTTGAAGGAAGGAGTCCCATTTTTGAAAGTGACACTAAAAAGGTTGGTATTCCTCTGGTAGGTGCTGCCAATTTGACTATACTCAATGATTAGATGGGTTGTTTTACCTCTGAGCAGACATATTTTTGCACTCAATGGTATAAATGGCCACAGGGGTCTCACTCAGCGGAGAGCTGAGTGCGGCCCCTGTGGGTAACACAGTGCCATTTTTCTCCTGTCCTTTTTTATTGATTTTCCATGACGTCGACCCACTCCAATCAGCCGAAGTTGGACACGACAAAGACAAAGAAAGTAGTCAATGTGTTCTCTTATCTGGTGAAAATATTAATGTAAACGATCACAGGCGAAATCGTTTTAGTTTAATCCGCTTTAGCTAGAGACTGGGTGTATTCGTTAACAAATTAGACATTGGTGTTTACATTCCGTTATGAGTTGCATCTTAGATGCTTCCTCGATAGCAAATTACAGAATTAGAGAAGAACATTGCAAAACAGAATATTTAAAATATTATAAATATATATATCAATAAACGAAGTGGTAGTAAACAATAAATATATCATAAATTATTATTCCTATCGATATTCGGAAACATATTATGAAATGAAACTCTGAAGAAAAGATTACTTTTCAAAATTTTATTTTCCAATTTTACGAAAAGCAGAATTTGTGTTATTCTTTGCAGAATATTCTATAGATGTGGATGACAATGTAATAATTAATAACTATAGCATTATATTTCGTAGCTGTTCAAAACACGAAATGTAATCGATAATGGAGTTTTCCTTTTGTATTCGAAATAATAATAAAGTCCGTTAATTGTACATGCGTTTAGTCCCACGGCCGAGTAGTTAGCGCGCTTGGCTACTGATCTAAGGGACCTGGGTTCGAGTCCCGGGTAATGCATGGATGTACGTGTCGTTTTTCTGCTGAAGTCCCACCATCCTCACAGACCTTCTACTATGGCGTATAAACTGACAGTCTCCTGCCAGACATCTGTGGCCAGCAGGTGCTTGAGGGGGTATTTATTTATTTAATTTTATTTAGTGGCTGGCGTTTTTTGCTTGCTTCATAAACTAATAAGCAAAAGAAATTACTTTAGCTTCCACCATCAGATTCAAAAGTGACAACGAATATCGCTAATTATAAAATTTTGATTTCACCATGATTCATTTCCCAGTACATGCTAGTGATGATGTAGTCACGGATAGTAATCTCGTTAAGTTTCTGCATATGTGGAAACTACACGTTTAAATGAATGCAAGTAGTTTGTTGATATTTGGACTGTCCCTTTAAGCGTGGACGAGCCTACATTTCGAGGAGGATCGAAGTTCCTTTAATGCAATTTATTTTAATTATGTGAAAGGGGACAGTGAAATATCTGAAATTTTAGAGAAAGTAAGGAAATGTTTCACAATGCCGTAGCCACCTGTAAAATTCCAAGACCTTGGAAGAACAAAATGTTTCTAAAGGAATTCTTTATCATTAAACATAGAAATCTTGCTCAGGATAGGGTTGTTTTACCTCTGGTGGCACTGTTTTGAATAAAAATAAATACCTCCTCAAGCAGCTGCTTGCCACAGAGGTCTGACAAGAGCCTGTCAATTTATATGCCAGAGCAGAAGGTCTGTGAGGATAGCAAGATCTGAGCAGAAAACCAACACATACAACCATGCCTTACCCGGGGCTCGAACCCAGGTCCCGTAGATCAGTAGCCAAGCGTGCTAACCTCTCGATCACGGGAGGGTACAATAAGTTAAATGGATAGGTCATAAGGACCCCGAGGGATCAGAGAAGATTAGGAGTAGGGGACCCACTGGCCAATTGTTAGGAGAAAGATAGTAGGGGATCCCCTGGCCAATTGTTAGGAGAAAGATAGTAGGGGATCCCCTGGCCAATTGTTAGGAGAAAGATGGTAGCTTCCCGTTAAGACCATCCAACGAATTATTTAGCGTGCAGAGGATAGGGCTCTCCCGTGCACAGGGACGCAGCTTAACGTCCCACCTGACGGACGTTGCCATTCTAAACTTTTCTGCGTCCCGTACTTACCGATGGCAGGGTGGATGTTCAGCGAAAATAAATTGAACACTGGTGCAGGTGAGACTCGAACTTGAAAACTGCTTTTTACCACTCTGGAGCGTTACCGACTGAGCAAACCTCCTCTCCCCTCTTCAGTGATTAGTGTTTTTAAGCTATATAAGATGATTGTTAAAAGTGTCTTGCAACTTAAACTTAAAAAGTGTTGTGCTAGGGTTAAAAAATTTACTTTTAATACTGAAGCTCTGAAAGACCCAGTTATAGCCAAAGCTTACCATGATAGGTTACTTAGTCATTATGACAGTCATGGTTGGCTAAATACTGAAGTTGAGGAAGAATGGGATCATTTTAAACAGGCTTTTTTGGACACTAACAGTACTCTTTTAGGAAAAAAGGAGCAGAGGAGACAGAATTATTTGAGTGATAAGGCACTTGAGCTTATTTCAGAAAGAAAGAACTGCAGGAATGTTCTTAATCAATACCCTACTAGTCCTAATAGAAAGCATTACAGAGAACTTAATAAACGTGTAAAAGATCAGTTAGCTGCTGATAAGAATCTTTGGCTTGATGGCTTGGCTGACAAAGCCGAGGAAGCAGTTAGACAGTACAACAGCAGAGAGCTGTACCAGATAGTTAATGTTCTGTGTGGTAGAAAACGAACAAGTATACAGGGATTGAAGGATAAGCAAGGTAAGGTTATATAAGGTGAGGATTCTGTCATGGCTAGGTGGGCTGTGCACTTCAGTGATGTTCTAAACAATGTGGTTAGTTCCACACCCATTGTTTGCAATGATGATAGATGCATTGGTGGCTTTAATATTGGCCTTATAACACAATCTGGTTATTTTGGGTAGATGAATCCCCAGGGGTAGATGAAATTACTACGGAAATGCTTAGAGCTGGGAATGTTTCGGTTACCACTTGGATGACTGAAATTCTGAATATCTTTTAAGATAAAGGCATGGTTCCTAAGGATTTTACCAGAGCTATTGTTATCCCTATTTTCAAAAAAGGTGATCGCAGTTCTTGTGATAACTATAGGGGTGTCAGCCTACTCTCTGTTCCAGGTAAAGTTCTTTCCATGATTGTGCTTAATAGAATTAAGAATCTGGTTGACAGTCAATTGCGTGATGAGCAATGTGGATTCAGAAGTGGTAGGGAATGTGTGGATCAGATATTTTCACTTAGGTAGATCATATGGTGTACCAGACAAGTTAGTTAACATAATGAAAGCTCTCTATAATAACACTGAGTCGTGTGTGAGAATTGGTAAGTCTTCTAGCAATTGGTTTAGCATTACTTCTGGTGTTCGACAAGGGTGAATTTTGTCTCCTTTTCTGTTTAGCTTGGTTATTGATTATGTTATGCGAAATTCACTTCAAGGGAAAGATTTTGGCCTTAAATGGACTGGAGATACGAAAATTTCTGATTCAGATTATGCTGATGATTCAGCTCTTTTGGCAAATGATGTTGATGAGATGAACTCTTTCATTCGAGCTGTTGATGAGACTGGTAGTAGAGTAGGTTTGGTTATAAACAGAGAGAGAACTAAAGTGATGAAAATTGGTCAGGCAGGCTGTGATTCAGTTAATCTGAATGGTTGCAGTCTTGAGCAGGTGTCACAGTTTAATTATCTTGGGAGCTATGTAACAAATAATGGTGATGTGCGGCATGAGATTAACAGACGAATAGGGATTGCTGCCGGGACTTTTAAGAATCTATGGAGAGTCTGGAGAAATAGGCGTATAGACCTAAAGACTAAAATTAGACTGTATAATAGTTTGGTTCTTTCTAGGGTTAGTTATGGTCGTAAAACGTGGACACTTTGTAAACAAGATAACAGGAAACTAGATGTTTTTGATTCCAGATGCTTACGTAGTATCTTGGGTATTAGGTGGTTCAACTTTGTAACTAATGATGAGGTTAGGCAAAGGAGTTTGCAACCCCCTTTAAGCAGTATATTGTGCAGAGAGAGATTCCGTTGGTTTGGCCATGTTGCCCGTATGAATAATTTTAGATTGGCGAATAGGGTTATGAACAGTGTGCCTGAAGGCCTCAGAAAGAGGGGGAGACCTAGGATGCGGTGGGCAGACAATGTAAAACAGGACCTTATTAGAATTGGTGTGCAGTGCCCAGATGCAGTAGATGTAGCTCAGGATAGACTTGCTTGAAGAACTAAATAGACTTGCTTGGAGAACTAACGTCTGGTTGGATCTCTGTAGCCCATGGCTGGTTGAGGATGATGATGATGATACGCCTCTCTAGTACCGATAAGTAAAGAGCAAATGAGGCACTGACGTAAATATACGGATTGATCCTAAATGTTGCATCAATCCTAAAACATTCTCGCAGTATAGTTAAATATCGGTGTCTCTCATTATAAAAAATTTTAAATAATATTAAAAATCGGAGCAATTTCACTACGATTCTAGGTCTCCATCTTCGTTTTTCTGAAGATGTCATCATCACAATAAACGAACATGAGATTCAAGGCGAAGAGCATCAGGATGCGGCAACACATCCTTCGCTGCTGGTGTGATATTCTGCTTCTCACCGAGCACAGCATTTTTGATTTTCTTTGCGCATCTTGCTCATAACATCTCACCTTTCTCACCAGTTTGCATGGCTAGCTATTCTCTCATCCTCTACGATCCCACCAACTCCTATAGCTACCGGTGAGAAGGTAGCGTATGCTGCACTGGAAGATAAGCTTCTCATCTGTCGATATTCCTCAGCAAAGAAACCTGAATGAAGCCTCTAAACTTTTTGAATTCAAAACTCGAACTTTTTTTTTGCTTCTCGTGTATCTCTTAGAGTCTTTTGTGCTCTGGATGACATCGGATGTTGCTTTTTTCCGAAACACATTCTAGCCTTCATATATTTCTCTTTCATCATCCCGATGCTCTAGGATTTTGTAGTAGGTTATATGTAACGCGACTGAAAATAAGTAATGATAATGATAAAACGACTGAAATTAACAGTGATGGGAGATTAATTATGTGAGTTCTATAAACCTTTAACTACTCATAAAATTTATTTCTTTAATGCAGGCATCGTAGTTTAACACCTACCACTACTTGGTGTTTGAATTTGCTAAAGGAGCATAAACTCTACTTTTGAAATATTTTTCGTTTGATATCTTTCCTTTAAAAGTTCTTTATTCTATCGTGTCCAATATTTGAATATATCACTGACCTTCTTTTGACCTTGTAGAATTTTCTGATAATTATTTTTGCAATTCATTTTTTTTTCGTATCCATAGTGCATAAGATGCATCAAAATTTCTGTTCAGTGTTTAATTAGCACTTAGTATTTGAATTAGTATTTTTTTGTTTCTCCTTTAATAATGAGAATTTAAATCTACCGCTCAAATGAGCAGAAAAAATAATTTATATAAAATACTCACTAAAACCGGTAAGATTCGATTTCCTCGTAAACATCATCTTGAAAGGTTTCTTCGCTTGTGGAAACCAAACTCTTGGTTGAAAAAATGGATGCGATCTTTGCATGTTTAGCTCTTTTGAACGAAGAGATTTATCCATAGGAAATACACAGATTACTTGTAGACATAGCATTTAATAAATAATTATGTGGAAAAAAATATTTCCGACAGTGTAATAGATTCAAATTCTTATTATTAAAGGAGAAGCAATCATTTTTTCCACATAATTATTTATCAACTTCTTTATCTATCAGATGTTAATGATCTTTCCTGTAATAGATGGTGGAAGGTCAGCCACATTCAGCGAAAGATATGTCACATTGTAGAAGCAAATTATTGTCCGATGATTGGTTTAGTGGTAGAGCGTTGTGGCGTGTATCCGGAGAGTCGCGGTACAGTCGCTCAAAAAGCACACGAAGGTTGCCGGATTACTATTTTCTAAAAAAATCGTTGACAGATATTTTTTCTGAAGTCTGTAATCAACGATGGTGTTCGGATACTTTTTTGAGCGACTGTACGTATTCCGCACCGTCTGCAATAATTTTTTCGACATGATTATTTCGAATTTGGAGGAATGTAAATTTTGAGACATATTATAGCTAGCTTTCAGTTATTTTAAAGCAACGTTAAAACATTTAAAGTTTTGTGACCGGTAAGGAAGTGTATTATAAAATTCACGATGTTAAGGAGCCAGATGGTAGTTTCAACACCTCTTACAATAGAAGGCCGGTAGACCAGATTATGATATCTGCATTAGCAATCCTCTGATCTAGAAAATTCTTATATATTTCTTTCTGTTATTTCGACTGGTGAACTTTTGTATTAATATTTATATTAAGGTTTATTTATAAATATACCATATTTAGAAGGTAAATTATTCGTATATATTAGCATTATGATAATTTCTAATAAATGCAAATAAGTTTTCTTCTGAATAAGTTACATTTATAAATAAACGTTATTATAAATAGCAGCACACCAGTAATGAAATTAGAAAATAATTTCTAAGAATTTTTCTAGATGTAGGACTAATCACGTTAATGTCGTAAGTTGATCCATTTATATTCTGTTATATGAGGTATTGACTGACCCTTACGGTTCTACAGCATTGTAATGTTTTAGTGCATAGTTATGTTCAGTAGCGTATCCAAGGAGAAATTGAAGTTTATAATCTACTCTCTGTTCGAGCGCTTGAATAAACTATTATTTCGAGGCAGTTGTGAAAAACTGTGACAGAGTTAACATGCAGTACAATAATAGATGTCAGCAACGGCATTCAAGTTTTCAAAAAGACACGGGGCGGGGGTGGCTTAGTCGGTAGCGCGCCAGGCTCGTAATCTGCAGTTCCCAGGTTCGAGTCCCAGCTGGGTCAGCGTTGAGATTTATCTCCGCAAAATTCCCCGCCCTGCCCACGGTCAGTAGAGGACACCGATGGGTTTGGAAAGGCCGCTGTCTGTCGGATGGGACGTTAAGCCGTGGTCTCGTGTGAGGGAGAGACATACCCTGTGCACGTTAAAGAACACGCTGGATGGTCTTCAAGGGAGGCTACCATCTGTCTCCCAACAGCTGTTCCAGTGGGTCCCCTCCCCCAACCTTCTCTGAACCTTCGGGATCCATGTGACCTGTCCGTTTAGCCCATGGTGTGCAAAAAAGTGCCGCTCAGAGGTAAAACAACCCAACTCAAAAAGTCACTCTTGAATTCCATGATAGTTCTGCAGAAGGAAATACTAAGTATCTCCTATTCAAACAACTTTCTATGCTTATAAACCTCTATTTCTCACATAGGTCATTATCTATATACAATTGCACAAAATCACTACATTACAGCCTCCAAGATTTTCGCAGAAGGCAACCTATAGTGCTGTAAAATTTTTAAGTAAAACTTTTGGAAAATTTACATAAATAGTAACATATTCAAATAATTATAATGAAACAAACGTTAATTTTATTAGCTAATCCCGGATTCTGATTTTCATTACTTTCATTTCTGCAAACGTTTTAACAATCTTTTTAATATTTAATTTTCGTGCTCATTCATTTTCTATAGATAAAAAAAGGAAAATCTTGATAATCTTTCTTCTCTCATATGTTTTATTAATATTAATTTCGATTCGGAGATCTGTTTTATCAATATTAATTTCGAAAATGAGCATTCCGATGTTTCTACAGTTACCAGTAACATTAAAAAGAGAAAGAGACCAGTAAACACATCTGGAAAAGCTGAAATTAGAGGAGTGGGGGTGGTTCAGTCGATAGAGCTCCAGGCTCGTAATCTGCAGTTCTCAGGTTCGAGTCCCAGCTGGGTCAGCGTTGAGATTTATCTCCGCAAAATTCCCTGCCCACGGTCAGTAAGGGACACCGTCCGTAAGATGGGACGTTAAGCCGTGTGCGGGAGAGCCATACCCTGTGTCTATTAAAGAACACGCTGGATGACCTTGATGGGAGGCTACCATGTCTCCCACAGCTGTCCAATGAATCCCTACAATCTACGACAAAAAATTGCCGCTCAGAAATGAAACAACCCAATGAGAGTCTAGTTTCGAATAATCAAAAAAATCGCCATTTCCGTTATGGTAGAACTTTCTGCCTATTTCTTGTTTCAAGCTAGTATTAAATGATAGAAGCTGAGAACCAAACGAAGAAGGTATGTCGGATTTATATTCCCTGATGAGAAGATCTGCAGCTTCGTTTGCTTCCCATCAGTTATTACTTATAAAGCTTTTGTATGAAGGGCGACGAAGTTGTCAGCTATATCATTCAAACTCTTAAAACGCGTTTTAGTACCATATATGGCTGTGTCGAAAGCGTTGCTGAATACCTCGATTTTGAAGATATTTTGTTCATTCTTAAGGCTCTGATAGTCACAAAGCTGGGGCAGAGATGGCTCAGTCGGTAGCGCGCTAGACTCGCAATCTGCAATTTCCAGGTTCGAGTCCCCCCTGGGCCAGCATTGTGATTTATGTGCGCAAAACTCCCTGACCTCGGTCAGTAGGGGACACCGATGGCATGATAAGGCTGACGTCGTCGGAAGAGACTTTAAACAGTTACTCTGTGTGCGGGAGAACCATAACCTCTACAGTTAAAAAACACTCGGGATGGCAGTGACTGCCAGAAACTCTGAACACTCTAGAAGAACACTCTGGATGGCCTTGACTGGATGACTCGGAGCTGTCTCCGACAGCTTGGACAGCTGTTCGGAGACAAATGGGAGGATACCATATGTCTCCTAACAGCTGTCCAATGGGTTTCCTCCCCCAACCTATTCTGGGTTCTCAGGGACCTTGTGACCTGGCCATTTTAGCCCATTTTATGCAAAGAAAGTACAGCTCTAAAGTAAAACAACCAAATTCACATAGGTCACCATCCACGTTTGATTTTAAGCACACCAAAAATCTGGAATCTAAGTTTGTACCTCTCCCACCAACCACATTAATATCATCGCTAAATTTTGTGCACTTTCACGGAATTTATTAAAATTGCTCCCTGATTTCTTTAAGCTTTGTAATGCAATGTACAGCAATTACGAAGATTTTGACAGGTCAACCATCTGCTTGAGATTGTAGGAATTTAGAGGCAGAATGTATCGATTGCAAAATTTTTGAGAGTAATTCCAGGAGAAAACTATAACAAAATATCTGTATCTTTTTCTTAAATCCTGTTTTTTGGACACCACCCGTGTGACTTAACCGATCTTTACCATTTCTTTTGCAGAGCGGAAATGTAAAATTACTTCTTTTCCTTTTTCGAATTTTCCCCTGCTCTGAATACTGACACGTAAAAAGATATTTGCTGAGTGCTTTAAAATTATCAAAAAAAGTTATCTTTCTTACATTTATTTTTGGCGCCCTCCTGAGCTCAGATCTCTGGTGCAACTGCACCACCGCACCATTGGATTAAACGCCTCTGGAGTCAATCATGTCAGATCCCATTTGTTTTGTAGTCAAAATAATGAATTTTTTTTTTTTTTTTTTTTTTTACGGTTATAAAACTACCACTAGAAATATTAAAATACATAGAACATATTTAAATTAAACAATGTATGAAAAGTGTTTCAAATTGAAATTAAATTAATCATGAAAGTTTCTGCGATTGTGGGAAACTAAAATCCATTAAAAAATAAGTAGCGAAATTTCTGTGGTACAATTTGAGAATGAATCTTTCCTAATTCTGAATGCAAACTGCTGCTGACGTGTTCAATGTAAAATAGAAGACAGCAATTGACATCACATCTTAACAATTTTTTTAACATTATTATATCATGCGTCATGCCAACGTGAGCATAGAGGAAAAATATAGCTGTGCTCAATCTATCTCTATTATTGGTCTAATTATACAGAGTGTTCCAAAAGTCTGGATCCATAGGCAGAACTTTATTTAAAAGGTATATTACAGAAAATCCTCAAATTGACGGCCTTGCACTTCGCGAAACTTGTGGATACGTTGAATACAAGAATGCTGAACATTTCTCAAAGTATCAGAGCCGATGTTGTTACATGCAGAGATGATTTCTTCTTTTACTGCAGCGATTCTTCTTGTCCGATTCCGATAAACTACTGACTTCAGATGTCCCCAAAGGAAAAGGTAAAGTGGTATTAGGTCTGGAGACCTAGGAGGCCATTCGACTGGATCTCGCTTTCCGATCCACCTGTTTAGAAACGTTTCATTTAAAAAATTCCTCACATCAATAGCAAAATGTGGTGGGTCACCATCTTACCCGAAACCACATTTTACGTAGTTCCAACAAAGGGATGTCATCTAATTGAGGGTCAAGATAAATTTGTCACATACGGAGATAAGTTTCCCCTGTTACGTTACTATCAAAAAAATATGGCTCAATTAATCTGTCACTAAATATTCCGGCCCACACCGTAATTCATGGATCTGTTTGAAACTGGTCTCCCTCCATCTAGTTTGGGTTGTCTTTAGGCCAGTAACAATGGCATGTGTTATTGGATGCTTATCGGGATGCTTTCTGTTGAATTCGGCAGCAATTCCTCTATGTGAAGCATCCTGTCTTGCGTACGTGAGAACGAGTTCAATTCTTTCATCTACTGTTCATTTCGAAGCCATTTTGGATCTGAAATAAAATAGAAAATTTATCATATTTCAAATAAGGAAAATTTCCTATGGATCCAGACTTTTGGTTCACCCTGTATATAACGTATTTTGTCATTTTGTCTTTGAGTGGAATTTTTCGGCATAAAAATATCAAAATGATCAGTTCTCAAAGACTCCGTATGCTCAGAGCAGGGGAAAGCAAGAAGTTTGTTTAATGTTGTTTTACATTTGAGGGGTACTTTTTCACACGCAGTGGGTTAAATGGCCAGGCCACAAAGACCCCGAGTGCTCAGAAAAGGGGATCCACTGGACAGCTCTTAGGAGGCGGATGATAGCCTTCATTCAAGACTATCCAGCGTGCTCTTTAAAATGCCCAGGGTTTGGCTCTCCTAAATACGGCGCCAGAGTATTATGTCCGACCCGACGTAGAGCGGCCTTTCCAAGTCCATTGGTATCCTCTACTGGCAGCGAATTTTACGGAGATAAATCTGAAAGCAGGACAGGTGGAATTCGAACCTGGGAACTGGTAAAGGAAGGGAAATGACTGGATAGTTGTTGGAGGCAGATGTAAAATTATGATTAAAGTCATCCAGGGTGTTCTTCAATATAAACATTCATCGTATGCCGCCTGTTGGTGGACGTTGCTTCTTCATCTTCTTAACCATTTGGGGAAAATAATGTTGGTGAAGTATCGGCCATTTACAATCATTTCTTCTGGGGTGTATATGGCTCAGTCAGTAATGCGCCAGTCTTGTAATCTGCGATTCTCATGTTCTAGTCCCGCATGGGCCACCACTGAAATCTATCTCTGCAAAACTCCCCCCCCCCCTGCCCTCGGTCAGTAGGGGACACCAATGGGCTAATATAGGCCGCCGGCCGTCGGATCGTGTTCGGGTTTATTCTCTGTGCACGTTAAAGAACACGCTGGACGGCCTTAATGGGAGGCTACCATCTGTTTCCCAACAGTTATCCAATGGATCCCCTCGCCACAACTGCGTTGTTTAATCGTTATCTTTGCTGTTATCTTTTGTACAGAGGAAATGTAAAATTTCTCCTTTTCCTTTTGCGAATGTAAGCTCTGCTCTGAATGCTGACGGGACATGTAGAAAGATATTTTCTGAGTGCTTGTAAATTTTCAAAATGATAAACTTTCTTGTTTTTATTTTTTTGGGCTCCCCTGAGCTCAGGTCCCTGGTGCAGCTGCACTACCCACACCATTGTATGAGAAACCTCCTGACGTCAAATCCCATTTGTTAAATAGTACAAATAATGAATTTAATTTTATACAGTACATAACTACCACTAGAAATATTAAGAAAGATTCTTCTAAGATAAATTAAACAAGTATTTTAATACGCTTCTAAAGTATTGTCAATTATAAAACTCAGTCAATCATGAACGTTTCTATGGTTACGGAAACTGAAATATATTACGTGAATTAAAAAGGTAGTGAAACTTTTATGACTCTTGCCTTGTTATCGATGTAAACCACGGCTCACGTGTTCAAAGTAAAACATGAGACGATAACTAACATTACAGTTCTTCAATAAATTATCGTGAACCTTCGTTCATTCAATTTCATTCAACGTTACAAAACTATGGGAGGTCCTTCTTCAGGCTTTCCCAATTAGAAAATGTAAAAATGAACCTTCGTTTAATCCTTCAAATGATTTATATAAAAAATTTTGCTGTAGGTGAAGGTTTGGAAAAAAAAAAGAAGTAATTTTTCATTCAATTTAAATAAATTATTTTCAATCAGTACAGTCTGGTTTTGTTTACAATAAAATATTAGTGCAATGAACAATTTATTAAATTACATTTCTTAATTAAAAATTGGAGAATATTACTGCTATTATTTATGTTGTCTAAATAGGTGGTTCTGAACTTTGGCCATTTGACCCTCCAGGAGGCCATGTCAAACTTTAGGGGGCCACATGAAAATAACGGAAAGTTAGAGGGTCACAGTAAGTTTCTGAGGGGGGGGGGGGTCCACTCAAAATTAACTACCAGAATAAAATATTGCGAATGAGATGTAAAAATAATATTTATTGTTTTTATTTTACATCACAAACAAGGGTTCCTGGAACGCTGTGTTCTTTTTTTTTCCGTTTATTAGTGCAAGTAACGATAAAGCCGTTACTGAAAAGGTAGTTAAAAAAGTTCTTAACCGCCTTGATATTGTGAAGAAAGGTGATATTTGTCATTAACAATGCTGCAACCAGATATCGAGAAAATTGCGAGTTTTCATCAGCCACAAGGATCACACTGGATAAAGTGCCGATTATCAGAATACGTTTTGTTAGCAGGTCTTATGTTGATGTTATATATTTCATGTCTTTAAGAACTTTCTTTGCTACTTCGAAATAAAGGACTGATATATAAGATATAAAATTTACATTGCAAATAAGCAGTGCAGATGGTAAAGTAACTTTTTTTTCAACCGAAAGCGGCTATGAGGGTGGGGTGTGTGTGTGTGTGTGTGTGGGGGGGGGGGGGCACAGAGGTAAATGAAGCTCAGAATGGGCTATGAGCCAAAAAAATTGAGAAACAATGGTTTAAATCAGTAATCAGTCTAATTCCTGCCTTTACAGTGCAAATTTCAGAAAATGACGAACTTTATTATTTTTGAAACTTAGCATCACCACTGGTGACTCAACAGGAAGATGTATACACCGAAGAGCCAAAACATTATGACCACCTGCCTAATATGATCTGTGATATCCTCCATCTGCCGCCAAAACAGCTCTTACCCGGCGAGGCATGGATGCTACAAGGTTTCTAAAGGTGTCTTGTGGTATCTAGTACCAACACGTTAACGAGCAGATCCTTTCACTCTTGCAAGTTAGGTGGTTGAGCCGTCACAGATCAGATATGCTATTCCAACAGAAACCACAGATGCTCGATTGGATTGAGGTCTGGGGAATTTGGAGGCAAGAGCAATATTTGGAAGTCTTCCTCATGTTCCGCGAACCATTCTCGAATAATCCGGGCACTGTGGTATAGCGCATTATCCTGTTTAAAGAACTAATAGAGAAATATATAATTCCCATGAAAGGATGTACCTGGTCTGCAATGATGTTTAGGTAGGTGGCAGACGTCATAGTTTCCTGCTTGTGAATGACTGGACCCAGGGTTTCCCAGCAGAACATTACCCAAAGCATTACACTTCCTCCATCAGCTTGTTATCGTCTCACGGTGCATTCTAGTGCCAACACTTCCCAGGTAAACGATGCACACGTACCTGGCCATCCACATAATGCAACAGGAAACGAGATTCATCGGACCAGACAACCTTCTTCCAATCATTCAAGGTCCAGGTTTGATGCTCGCATGCCCATTGTAGGCGCTTTCGACGGTGAACGGAGGTTAGCATGGGCACTCGGAGCGGCCTGCAGCAACACAAACCCATTTTCAGCAGGGTTCGATGTACTGTGTGCTGTGACACATTACTCCCGTCACCAGCATTCAAATTACGGGCGAGTTGCGCCACAGTATCCCTTCTGTTGGCTCGTATCATACGGGATAGACTTCGCTCACCTCTAGCATCAGTGGTATGGTGGTCGGCCCACACCTTTCTGGCCGTTCCTGGTATGCAGCGTTATGTTAAGCAGGATCCAGCTGTGCAGAAACTTTTTAGTTTTTTAAAATCTTTGACATCGAATATCTTTAGGCGCAAAATTTCATATTTTTATCGCTATCGGTAGCAAGTTGCATATAAAGAAAACAATTTTGATTACCATTTGATCTTGAAAGATGTACATGAATTGAAATTTGCCAATATATTTGAAATCGATTTCTCTCAGTATTGTTGTTTCCTACAAGTTCGCGGTACATTTGAATTAAAAAAAGTTTGAAACTATTTTTTTTTTGTTTTAAATGGAAGAGGGGTACTTCCCTACACAAAGGACGGAGAAAACCTAGAAGCTATATTAGACTTGTTCTGGTTTCTCAAATAACATACAAACACACAAAGACATGCCCCGCTGGTCTTAGCAGTCAGGTACACTAACCCCTAGACCAGATAAGGCTTATTGTTTATTTTTCAGAATAACAGGAAAATATATATTTTTCTTTAACATTGCTATGTCATAAAACGTTCACATGATCTTTAAAAGAACACAATTTTTTTTAATATACCTAATTAAAATAATAATTTTTTCATTCGATTATAGGATTACCACTGCTAATATAAATATTATTAATATAAAGATTCAATACTTAAAAAGTTTATATCCTTCTTCTGTTAATATTGAATGTCTAGTTTGTTTTTACAGATGTAGAAACTCAAAATCTTGTAAATAAATACTAAGCGAGCTTAATTCATCTGCTTCAAGTTATGATTGTTTTCTGATTAACTTATTCTAAATGCGACTATTCTTGACACTTACGTTCACGAAAAACATAATGGATAGTGTTTAACATTCCATTCCTTACTAAATTAGAGTCAACATTCGTTAAACTTCTAATGATTGAACAAGAGAGTTTTAGTCGTTTAAAACGTATTTCATTCCAATTTAAATGAATTAATTTCGAAAATATAAGGATATATTTGATTTTAATAGAATGTGTACATTGAATTACACTGGTTTCATAAATTAAGAAATACAGGCCTCAATAACACCACAACGAAAGATATGCACAAAAATCCCATATATTATGCGAAATAGTATGCTAAATTGGAGATGGTTAGGGTGTCTGATAGTAGAAGAACGAGGTAGGTCGGATTAACGGCTATTTTTTTAATTTCGCGCCAACTGTGATTGATTTCGGAAGTGAACGTAAGAAAGAATATACCAGTTTGAAGTACGAAGTTTGACTAGTGAGGATAAATAGGACAGTGCTTAGAAGATCCTGATACATCTGGCACAGGTAAGATCTTTTTGATATCTTCCCTATCCATGCCATGATGGCAAGAAGAGGAAAAAAATTAACAAAATGAGAAGATAAAATAACAACCGAGGAAGTTGGCTCCCTCAATGATAATGACACCATGCAGAAGCTGAACCTGAATTAAATGAAATCCCAAAAGTGAACAGTCAACAAGTATATGACTAGAGGAGAAAAAAATTAACAAGATCGGAAGAAAGAGTAGCAACTAAAATGTCAATCCCCTCCAATGATAATGGACACCATGAAGAAGCTGAACCTGAATTGGACGACGTCCCAAGCCTAAACTGCCTACGGGACGCCACTGAACCGCCGTCAAGTGCTACAGTCTTCATTATTAGCTGCAAAACTGCCTCCCTGACCCATATTGGTTTGGACGCAATTAAAAAAGAGCTTACTTATTTCTTTAATATCCAAATAATGCTCAGATTCACTCGCAACGAAAACGCATTATTAGAAGTAGGCAGAACAGAGACTATAGCTCGCAGCAAGGAAATTAAAACTATTGAGGGCCATCCTATTAAATTACGATATCCAAAAGAACACAAATTTGAACCCCAAGACCGTTTTCGGCGAAATTTTGAGGTACTTCACCCCCCCTCCCCCGGTCGTAACAAAGTCAAATAGTCTTCATACCAGAAATTTAGAACCGCCATTGAAGCAGAAACTATCGTAGATCATTCGAAGAATTTCCTGCCTTAAAAAGACCTACAAATTACAATCACAGCCCAGAAGCCAGAAGTTCTACCTTCAGCCATTGGTCTCACCTTTCTGAAGTTCCTGGTGAAAAAAAATCCAATCCCACATAAATAACATCTTGCAAGAATTCCCCAATGATCGAATGCTAGTCATTGCACTGGCGATTACTGAAAGCGAGGTCTCTTGGTCAAGGCGATCAGAATCAAAGAGCTACAGCCCATCGCCAGAGTCCATCCTTGAAACTGAATAGTAACTTTTCCCCTTTTCTATCGGATCTCATTTGCTAGCCTACAATTGCCTTCTTGTCTCAAATTATTCAATGGAATGCTTGATCCCTTTCTAATAAGAAAATTGTGCTTCTGGACTTTCTCAAATATAAATCGGTCGCTGCTTTGGCCATATTAGACATTGGCCGCTCCAAAAATATTCACCATTTTAAAATACTGGAATATGTACACTTTTCACATGAAAAGATCTTCACAGTCAAGGGGTTGGTTCCGCAAAATTCCCCGCCCTGCCCACGGTCAGTAGGGGACACCGATGGGCTTGGAAAGGCCGCCGTCCGTCGGATGGGACGTTAAGCTGTGGCCCCGTGTGCTGGAGAGCCATACCCTGTGCACGTTAAAGAACACGTTGGATGGCCTTGACGGGAGACTACTATCTGTCTCCCAACAGCTGTTCCAGTGGGTCCCCTCCCCCAACCTTTTCTGAGCCTTCGGAGTCCATGTGACCTGGCCATTTAGCCCTTGGTGTGCAAAAAAATGCCTCTCAGAGGTAAAACAACCCAACCCAAACCCAATGGGTTGGTCTACTTATACATCACAGCTTAATGAAGCTACCTGAAAACGATACAAGATTAGAAGTATAGCCGTCCGTATCCAGATTAAACATCTGGAACTTTCACTCATTAACTTCTATAACCCAGGAGAGAACATTCCTGAAATTATAATTGAAGAGATTATAGATGCTTGTCCCCTACCTTGGATCATTTGTGGAGATTTCAACACCCACAGCATCAATTGGGGGAAATTCCTTTACTGACCCGAGGCAGAGTTACCGAGAATATCATTGACAGATTGGATCTGACTATACTTAACAAGGGACAACACACGTTTTTGGGACACGACTTTAATTCATCAGCTATCGATCTAACCCTTGCTTCACCTGACTGGAATGTATTTTAAATTAATCGACTACAGCGGATCTGCTCACAAGCGACAACACTCCCATCATTATTGAGGGATTCCCGTCATTCGCAAAAAAATTCGAACAAACGAAAAATAGTTCAATGGCAAGCCTTCACTTTTAAATTAAACGACACTGTCAGCACCGAAACTGGAATAAATGATCAATCGTTACTGAAATTCCTTAACCAAGTTACGAACAGTCATGCAGCGAATTCTATTGAAATTAACAAACACAACTATATTATTTATCTAGCATTGTACATTAGAAAGATGATCGTTATCCGCGAAAAGCGGAAAGGAAGGCGAGAACTAGAAAGGAAGAAGCGTACTATAATGGCAGTTACTAAAAAAACAGGAAACGAGCATTCATCGGACCAGAAAAATGCAAGAAGCATACATGACGGCAGTTACTAAAAAGAAAAATATATATACATATATATAAAAATATAAAATATATATTTTTCATACAGAAAAATGCAAGAAGCATACATGACGGCAGTTACTAAAAAAGAAAAGAAAATACTCCAGAAAGATGGAGTGGCAAAAAATATGTAACGAAAAAAATATATATACCCCCACTTCCAGAGCATGGAAATTAATTTAAAAAATTGGAAAGCCAGTAACGCCAGAAACTCTATGGAAAAGTGTACTTGTGAAGCAAAATATTGACAATAAAACTGCGGCCAACAAGTTTGCTCAACAATTCCACAAACTAGGAGAAAACATTCCAGCACTGCAGCATTTCTAGAAAACCAAGACAGAATTAAAAACTGTGAGCCAAAAATTAGCAAACAAGAAAACATTGCTGATGTTGACAATAAACGATAAATTTAAAATAGAAAAATTAATAAAAGCCACACGTTTTCTCAAATCAATTCAGCAGCAAGCCCGGATCAATTAACAAACAAAATGCAACATCTACCGAATAAATAAGTCAGCTATTTACTTAACACCATAGAGTACTACTGGACCAAGAAAACTGCTGCAGCAATGGTGTGAAGCATTTATCGTACCCATTTCCAAGCCGAACAAAGATCAGAACACCTACGAAGAATATCGATCTATCATGCTCTCCGCGACCATACTAAAATTAATAGAAACACTACACGTTAAAGAATACCCTGGATGACTTTAATGGGACGCTACAGAATCTGTATCCTGACATCTTATCCAGTGAGTCCTCTTCTCTCAACATTTCCCGAGCCCTTGTGACCTGACCATTTAATTCATTCTGTGCAAAGGAGTGCCGCTCCGAGGTGAAACAACAGAAAGATCACAAGAATGTGGACATAAATAACCAACTTCGTTTTGCGATTTAAAGTTGTGGTAAAGATGCATTTTCAAGAAAACTATAAATTTCAATTAAATGTTGTATTTTTCTGGAAGTTCGAGGGATATTTTTTGAACCTTTTTGTTACATTGTTAGGAGAGATATAAAACCGTTCAGGAAATCGAGTGGTTAGTGTACTAGGTTACTAATCATAGGGGTCTGAGATAGGGTTGTTGGTGTGTTTTACCTCTGAGCTGCACTTTTTTGCACACCATGGGCTAAATGGCCAGGTCACATGGACCCCGAAGGCTCAGAGAAGGTTGGGGGAGGGGACCCACTGGAACAGCTGTTGGGAGACAGATGGTAGCCTCAAGTCAAGGCCATCCAGCGTGTTCTTTAACGTGCACAGGGTATGGCTCTCCCGCACACGGGGCCACGACTTAACGTCCCATACGACGGACGGCGGCCTTTCCAAGCCCATCGGTGTCCCCTACTGACCGTGGGCAGGTCGGGGAATTTTGCGGAGATAAATCTCAACACTGACCCAGCTGGGACTCTAGATTTGATATCGACGTTAAGTTAAGAGTGAATATTTCCCAGGCAATTGGCAACTTCGAAATATTTCTTCAACTTAAAAGTTACTCTAATCTCCGATAGATATCATTCTAAAAAAATGCAAAATGCTAAAATTTGGCATCTGGGTTTAGAATATGCAAGATGTGATGAAAACATAAGTGAAAAATTGAATTGATTTCTTCTAAAAACGTTTCTTATAATTTTAAGAAATAAAATGAATTTAGAAACTTTATACTAGATAAAAATCTTGCATCTTATGATTGTTTTTTCAATAAAGCTGAAATCCGCGAATACAGCGAAATCGATAAATATGCGGTATATTAATATTTATTTATATTAAAAACCTGAAATCATTTGCAATTTA
The DNA here is from genome assembly GCA_038380435.1 of Ryuthela nishihirai. Classification (NCBI taxonomy): domain Eukaryota; kingdom Metazoa; phylum Arthropoda; class Arachnida; order Araneae; family Heptathelidae; genus Ryuthela; species Ryuthela nishihirai. Next base: position 121,721,542 of record JAWZYU010000001.1, on the reverse strand, counting down.
CGGAAAACATAGGGATAAAAAAGAAAGTACTGGGATAGTGTACCTTCGTCACCATGTCACTTTATTATCCCTGTAAGATTACTTCAGTGGAAGGAGGCGTGCACATTTTTTCCCACTCATAGTAATCCTTCGAAGCGTACCGGTAAGAAATAAAACCTACTCTGACCACAGGTGTATGCAATTTGCATTTTCTAGTGAAATCACGTCGGACCTCCATACCTACAGGATTTGCATTGGGCTCCGTGTCGTGTCACATGATGGGCAGAGATGTTATCTTCATAATGATGAACTTTTTAAGCACCATTCTCACTAGATCTGTTTGACTCAATTTCGTTAATGGCCATTTCGCTTGCGGCCCCTAAGCACTGACAAATACTGTAAGTCTACAGGTTTTCACTTGCGAAACGAAAAATCTTGGCCACGAAAGGCTGAACCAAATGGAAAACAAATATACTGAAAATTGCGAAGAGAATGGCTGACGAGAATAGGGGACGCTACAGGTCCAGATTTTCCTTTTAAATATAACACAGACCCGCAGAGAATGAATGAACTCAGCTTAAAATTTTAATGATTACAAAACTGTTTCCAAACACATGATACGGACACTTATTGTCAAACTCCTAAACAATAGAGTGTGTGATTCTGGAAATTCACGTTCTCGCTTATTTTCTGCTGTGACATCTGACAACATCAAAATGCACAGGAACTTTCTAGATTGAGTGAACAATTACTCAATATTACATTACGAGAAAGTGACCAATTTTTTTTCATTTAAAATTATTTGTTTAATAATTTAATGGTAGGCATAAAATTTTGCAAAAAGGAATGTTAGATGTAAAACAGCAAGGTATACTGACCACAGAATATAATCAATGAAAATATGAGTGCAGAAATAAACAATACCACAAAATGGAAATATGAAAAAGGGCATGACTCTGGAGAGTTGTTGGTTCGATTCCCGCCAAATCGGCGATAATTTATTCAGAAGTTTTAACTAATATGAAAAGGAAATCTTATTGTAACTAATTTTAACCGATGACTGAACCTACCACGGTTTAGTCGTCGGTTAAAAACTACCACTGTGATTCAGTGGTATTGCGTGAAAGAGTGATGCCGTTCCCCAAGACAGAAATCCGTGTTAAAATCCCGGAAACTCTAAAATATTAATTAAAGAAATGAGATAATTAATGTAAACCTGCAAACTCTAGTACATTTTAAGTCTTAGGTTTTAAAATCTTTCTTAAAACTAGACTCTCTTTGAACCATAATGCAGATATAATATTCCCCGCCCTGCCCACGGTCAGTAGGGGACACCGATGGGCTTGGAAAGGCCGCCGTCCGTCGGATGGGACGTTAAGCCGTGGCCCCGTGTGCGGGAGAACCATACCTTGTGCACGTTAAAGAACACGCTGGATGGCCTTGACGGGAGGCTACCATCTGTCTCCCAACAGCTATTCCAGTGGGTCCCCTCCCCCAACCTTCTCTGAGCCTTCGGGGTCCATGTGACCTGGCCATTTAGCCCATGGTGTGCAAAAAAGTGCCGCTCAGAGGTAAAACAACCAACCAACCAACCAGCAGATATAATATAAGTAAAAATGGATTTTTGTTGGAAGGGGAGGCAGTACAATTGAAGTCGATGATGTGGATTGGTGATAGGAATATATAAAGTTCTACAGTCCATCCTTGTACTTTCGTTCATCAAAGAATATCTAAGATGATTAAGGCGTGTTTCGGTTAAGAGTAAGTAGCGCCCCTCTCGGAACTTCGTCGAGACCGGAGATAGCAAATTGAGGTGCGAAAAAACAAAACAAAAAACTGTAAGACGCACTATTGGGACTCGAAGCTGGGAATTACAGGTTAGAATCCTGCCACAGATTGAGCCATTTCCGCCCCAGGTGAAATGAACAATCGCATTATTAGAAGTAAAGAACTGAGTGGTAAGGTTATGTCATTTCGAGAGTGGCCGAGGGTCGCACAAATCTAGCCGAATAATCATCTGTGAACAGCAGATTGGAAATCTCTGCTGTCACGAACGAAAGATGATAAAAGTAAAAAAAAATAGCTGGTTTCTTGAAAGGGAACTAAAATAGGAACAATTCAAAACGTAAATGCCTATTTCATTGATATTTCCATCAGCACGGACAAAGTTCCTGTTTCCAGTACGCATAAGATTCTATGTTGCTCCTCAGGCGACGAAGTGCATTACCCTCATGCTTTGTACTTTGAAGACAGGTTAAAGAAGGATGAAAAAAAGCAAACAGTATATAGATTGAACAACAGATGGCGAGAAAGGACAATATATAGCAAAAATATTTTCTTTCATTTTTGTGTCTCGTCCATTGTAATCAGCCCGAGAGAGACATGAATAATGGGATAATCAGTAACGCAATTTTGGCATTAATTGTATCGTTTAACACTTTTGCTGTGAAATTTGGATGATTCATTTTTTAGATTATGCAAATGTGTTGAAAGTCAAGCTACAAGAATAGGATGGAACAGAAATAACAAATTCATGATCGCATTTCTTGTTTTGAAATATGGCAAAACGTAACAATTGCATGATTAGTACTTGTTCAATACGTTAATCATGATTTTAATATATGAACCATAACATTATTAAGATAAGAAAAAACCTACCTTTGAATACGATGATGAATACTGCATTCCACACTTGGAGTAATAGATACCTATATTCAGGTGCGTAGCGTAGGACTATTGGTTAGGGGGGGGGGAGAAATGAAAAATTTTAGAACTCGAAATTCAAATTTTGCCAACTGAGCGAACTTCAATTTGCTACGGGGGGGGGGGGGGTTGAGGCAATTTTCACAATTCTCCAACAATTTTACTAACCGTAATTTCCCATTTCACTTCCAATTTTTCCAACTAGCCATATTTTCACAGTTATAAATCTCTCGTTTGAATTGTAGCGAGTCAGAGTGAATTTTTCCTTGATTTGGCCAAATAAAAATAAAAAATAAATACCCCCTCAAGCAGCTGCTTGCCACAGAGGTCTGACAGGAGATTGTCAGTTTATATGCCACAGTAGAAGATCTGAGAGGATGGCAGGACCTCAGCAGAAAAACGACACATACATTCATGCCTTACCCGGGGCTCGAACCCAGGTCCCTTAAATCAGTAGCCAAGCGCGCTAACCACTCGGCCACGGGAAGGCTACTCTCCTTAATTTTACGAAAATAATCCCAATCTTTACATCTCTCCTAAATTTGCCAAATCACTTCAAACTTTTCAAACTCCCCAAGATTTTACCAAGTTTTCTCGATTTTAGTTAACTATCCTGATTTTTACAAACACAATCCCAATTATCAATACTCGCCCTTATTTTCCAAGTGGATTCGAATTTTGCCAACTGCCCTACATTTTGTTAAGTTTCCTTAATTTGTCCCAACACTCCTTAATTTCACAAAGCAAATCTCAATTTTCGCAATTCGCCTATATTTTATCAAGTGGATTTCGAATTTTGCCAAATCGCCGTAATTTTACAGAGAAAATCGCAATTTTTACATCTTCCCTGAATTTGCCAAGTCACTTCGAATTTTATCAACTCTCCTTAATTGCACAAGAAAGGCACAATTTTGACAACTCCCCTAGATTTTGCCAAGAGTTATTGGTTTTTCCCACTTTCCTTAATTTCACAAAAACAATCCCAATTTTCAGAAATCGCCCGTATTTTATCAAGTGGATTCGAATTTTGTCAACTGCCCCAGATTTTGCCAAGTTTCCTCGATTTTGCCATCTCGCCAAAATTTTACAGAAAATAATCCGAATTTTACATCACACCTGATTTTTGCAAAGCCACTCTGAATTTTGCCAACTCCCCCAAGATTTGCCAACTCTCCTATGTATTGCGAAGTTGCCTCGATTTTGCCAACACGCCATAGTTTTACAGAAAAAAGATTGCAATTTTTTCAACTCTCCACGATTTTGCCAAGTCACTCCGAATTTTGCCAAATGTCCCTAGATTTTGCCAACTCCCGAAGTTTCGCCAACTCTCCTAGATTTTGCCAACTCGCCAAAATTTTACAGAAAATAATCCCAATTTTACATCACACCTGATTTTTGCAAAGCCACTCTGAATTTTGCCAACTCCCCCAAGATTTGCCAACTCTCCTAGATATTGCGAAGTTGCCTCGATTTTGCCAACACGCCATAGTTTTACAGAAAAAATATTGCAATTTTTTCAGCTCTCCACGATTTTGCCAAGTCACTCCGAATTTTGCCAAATGTCCCTAGATTTTGCCAACTCCCTAAGTTTCTCCAACTCTCCTAGATTTTGCCAACTCGCCAAAATTTTACAGAAAAAAATCCCAATTTTACATCACACCTGATTTTTGCAAAGCCATTCTGAATTTTGCCAACTCCCCCAAGATTTGCCAACTCTCCTATGTATTGCGAAGTTGCCTCGATTTTGCCAACAGGCCATAATTTTACAGAAAAAAGATTGCAATTTTTTCAACTCTCCACGATTTTGCCAAGTCACTCCGAATTTTGCCAAATGTCCCTAGATTTTGCCAACTCGCCAAAATTTTACAGAAAAAAATCCCAATTTTACATCACACCTGATTTTTGCAAAGCCATTCTGAATTTTGCCAACTCCCCCAAGATTTGCCAACTCTCCTATGTATTGCGAAGTTGCCTCGATTTTGCCAACAGTCCATAATTTTACAGAAAAAAGATTGCAATTTTTTCAACTCTCCACGATTTTGCCAAGTCACTCCGAATTTTGACCAACTGCCCCTAGATTTTGCCAACTCCCTAAGTTTCGCCAATTCTCCAAGATTTTCCCAACTCGCCAAAATTTTACAGAAAAAAAATCAAAATTTTCTCATCTAAACCTAAATTTTGCCAACTATCCAAGATTTTGCCAAGTCACTCCGAATTTTAACAACTGTCCCTAGATTTTGCCAACTCCCTAAGTTTTGGCAACTCGCCATAATTAAATAGAAAAAAATCCTAATTTTTACATCTCACTTGAATTTTGCCAACCCCCCACGATATTGCCTAGTCACTCCGAATTTTGTGAACTCCTCAAGATTTTGTCAAATCACTCCGAATTTTGCCAACTCCCCAAGATTTTGCCCAGTTGTCCCGATTTTGCCAACTCCCCAAGATTTTACTAAGTCACTCCGAATTTTGCCAACTCCCTAAGATTTTGCGAAGTTGTCCCGATTTTGCTAACTCACCAATATTTTACTAAGTGTCTTCGAATTTTGCCAACTACTCTAAATTTTTGCAAACTGCCTTAGATTTGCCAAGTTGCTTCGATTTTTACAACTCCCCTTTTTTCCCAATTTTCTCCCAATTTTCCAAAAAAATTACAAATTTTCACAACTCACCTAGATTTTATGAAGTCGCTTCGAATTTTGCCAACTCCGAGTTACTTTGGGGGGAGCCTCCCCCCATCCTCCCATGGCTACGCCCCTGCATTTATCTCTATAACCACTCTTTTGGGAAGGCTTCAGCTTTGAATTTCCAGAACCCGGAACATATCTTTGTACACAAATCAGAACATAATGTTTAATTTAAATTTGATTCCCGTGTTCTAAAGCGGATGAACTTTCCAAACTAGAAGAAAGAATATAATAAATGAAACGTCAATTGTGACAGAATGGAAAATTTAGATAACAGATACATAATGGATAATTTTTATTTCAGATAAAGCTTAACATCGTACATAAACGTTTGAGGTCTTTACAAGGGTAGGCGTGAGATCTGCATACAGAAAAAATTTAAATTAAAAGGATCAGTCGTCACATTGAATATAATGCAGAAAAAATGAAAACAACTCAAAACAAAAAAATTCTATTAATCCAGAAGTAGGAAAATCAGAAAGCAAGAAACATTCAATACCTATGTTACGCATAAACAGTTCTAGCAGTTTAATGCAAAAATAATTCCAAGTCATCCAGTTTCAAAATGTTGTTTTTGAGAGCTTTAGAAAACAAATGATAACTCGTTATATTTTTGATGCTGACCGGGGAGAGGGAAGGAATTTAGGTACTATGCAGAAAAAATAATGTCTAAAAATTTCCTTATGTAATGCACGAATTTCATAATCTACGTTTCCATCCCGTCTTAATGGATAATTATTCCTATCAGTTTTATTAATGCTTTCATTTCTGGGGCGGGGGGTGGCTCAGTCGGTAGCGCGCCAGGCTCGTAATCTGTAGTTCCCAGGTTCGAGTCCCAGCTGGGTCAGCGTTGAGATTTATCTCCGCAAAATTCCCCGCCTTGCCCACGGTCAGTAGGGGACACCGATGGGCTTGGAAAGGCCGCCGTCCGTCGGATGGGACGTTAAGCCGTGGCCCCGTGTGCGGGAGAGACATACCCTGTGCGTGTTAAAGAACACGCTGGATGGCCTTGATGGGAGGCTACCATCTGTCTCCCAACAGCTGTTCCAGTGGGTCCCCTCCCTCAACCTTCTCTGAGCCTTCGGGGTCCATGTGACCTGGCCGTTTAGCCCATGGTGTGCAAAAAAGTGCCGCTCAGAGGTAAAATAACCCAACCCAACAACAACAACAACTTTCATTTCTAAAGAAAAAGTATTTAATAATTTCGAAACAGCAATCATAACGTAAAGGCAAAATTCTTGCTTCTCGAAACAAAGTTAATGAAGGTTGCGTTTTGGGGCTTTTAGTTAATAAGGGAATAAATCTCTTTTGAAGCACTAAAAGTTGTTTAAAGTTATTGAAATAGATGCACACCTCCCTCAAGAATTTATGCCATATGTTAATGGAGAACGAATTTATAATGCGTAACATAGTGTACACTAAGTGTCTTACGAGATATAAGCGGGCCAGGTTACGGATTACCTTACTATTTACCCGTGTTACATGCACGTTTTAGGTTAAGTATGCATCAATCCAAATACCTAAATATTTCACTGACGGCACAAAAGAAATTTGAGGACAATTACAGTGACTTTTCGATGAACAATATGTATCACGATATTTCAGTTTATTGCGGTGCAAAATATATGTAACAGAAATATTTTTTGTTTTAGTAGAAATAAACTACATTTGACTTTTTCAGAATTGTTGTTAAAAATTACTTGTGGACCAGTTTCTAATTATTTCCAGATCACTATGTGGTTGCTTAAAAATAATCGAAGAATCAGAACAGCTATTTGTCAGGCAAGTGTCAGCAACAATAGTTATTTTACCTGTTAGGTTCATGGAATCTAAATCATTAATATAAACAATAAATAAAAAGAGCCCCAGAACACATCCTTGGGGCATCCTTTGTCCAAGCAATCTATATACCTTTTATTTTTACTTATTGCATTCTGTTAGCTAATGTAATTGTTGTATTAATTTTTGATGATTTACCGTATCGAATGCTTTTTTAATGTCCAGAAAGATTGTTAATGCATGATCACTGTTATTCATAGCTGTATAAATCATATTTCGTATCTGTTTTAATGCATCATCCGTACCCATTTTATCTCTAAACACAAACTGATTGCTACTGAGAAAACATTTCTTTTCCAGATATTCAAATAATCTATTTTTCACTATTTTTTCAAAAATTATGGATATTACAGAGAGTAATGCAATAGGTCTATAATTCCCTAATTCCTTTTGGTCACCGTCTTTAAAAATAGGAACAACACTAGCTTTTTTCAAAACATCAGAAAAATTCATTGCTCCAATGGACAGATTAAACAGTTTTACAAGTATTTCAACAAATTTTTCTCCCAACAGATGAATTATTTCTGTTGTTTAGCCATCAAAATCGAGAGATTTATTGGAAAAAGGCAATGGTAGTAACAGATAATCAAGGTTTGATTCTATGAAATTATGCCTAAAACTACGAAAGACACTTTCAAAAATATATATTTCCCAATGCTGGGACCGCAAAAAAATTCGATAGGGGAGGGTGTGGAAGAGAAACGGAACTGAGCCGAAAAAATGTAAAAGGGAAGGGGGTACAAGAGATTGAATTTCCTGAGTTACAGGAGAATGGATACCATTCCACTTTCCCCGTTATACAGGTTTAAACACAAGTTGCTTGAAAAATGCATGAAGTGTAATTACGTTTAATAATTTTTGCCCTTTATTACCCTTACTATCATTCTGAAAGATGAATGTGGGAGGACATGGCCCAGTTGTTCTTTCCCTCGGATCCATCCCTGACGTTAAATATTGTCGGTTGGGTTGTTTACTTCTGAGCAGCACTTTTTTGGCACACAATGGGCTAAATGGTCAGCTCAGAAGACCCCGAAGGCTCAGAGAAGGTTGAGGGGTGAGGTCTCACTGGACAGCTCTTGGAACTACAGACTACGAAACTACCACTCTGCTGATCCACACCCTATCCCATTAGAATGCAGTTAAAAGATTCAAAGGCACGATAAACACAGGAACTCATGTCAGGGATTCCTTCTGCTTTCTCTTTACTGCCTTAGGTTAATGTAAGTAGAATGAGTTGAAGTGTGAATGGTGGGAGTGGCCGAAATGCTGCGGTGGGGCTGTGTGAATTCCTTCTATTGGTACAGTTCAGGAGAGCTATACACTCCATATCTAGCAACAAATAATGAGGGAAAACAGACTTAATTTCCACTGCACTATAACATTTCCAACCCGTGTTTTAGAGGTCTTTTGAAAACTATTGAAAAATGAGTGAAAGACGCACGTCTAATAATTTATTCCTCCATAAACCTTACTATTATTTTCAAAGGGGAGCCATGGTCCTTGCTCTTCCCCCCTCAGATCCGCCCCTGGTGCATTCTATTTGGTGTAGAAGAGAAGCCCACTACCATCTTGAAGCACAATATTGTAAACAATCTGAAAACTATCCATTGAGACATTGATGGGACGATGAAAATTTCTCCACTTGAGAGTCACTAAGTTGGAATCAAGCGCTTCCTGAACTTGTTAACACTGACGTTCGGCTTTCGTTTGAACAACAGGGAAATGCATGCATACGTCGGAGTTTTTCTTTCCATAACACTTTTTCACTTCATTCGTAAAAGTAATGCAATGATTTTATTGAGGAAGAGAAAAGCGGTTGCTTTGATGATTGCTCTCTGAAACGATGAACCAAAACGCAAATTAAAGTATGAAAGAAATTCGCGCTTTAAGGGAGCGACAAATTTTTTGATATTGATTTGTAAAGTCGCCGTTAACCTTACTGTGGTGCATGAAAAAAGAAACGTAAGTGATACCTTATGTTCAATACAAAGAAAAAAATTAGCAAAACAAAATCGTTTTGTTGTTCAAATTTTTTTGACTTTTTTTACTCAATTTTTTTTGGAATTATTTTATTTAAATAACGTTAAAGGTTATATGTGTAATGATGATTATTATTTTCAGTTTGGTCGTATGATAATTGGTTGATTAGAGCATATCACATGTTACATTGAAAACAATATGTATTATATTTATTGTGACAAGAACTAAACCGTCACCTTCTGTCAGAAATGGGTGGGGGTGGGGGTGGCTCAGTCGGTAGCGCGCCAGACTCGTAATCTGTAGTTCACAGGTTCGAGTCCCAGCTGGGTCAGCGTTGAGATTTATCTCCACAAAATTTCCCGCCCTGCCCACGGTCAGTAGGGGACACCGATGGGCTGGAAAGGCCGTCGTCCGTCGGATGGGACGTTAAGCCGTGGCCCCGTGTGCGGGAGACCCATACCCTGTGCACGTTAAAGAACACGCTGGATGGCCTTGACGGGAGGCTACCATCTGTCTCCCAACAGCTGTTCCAGTGGGTCCCCTCCCCCAACCTTCTCTGAGCCTTCGGGGTCCTTGTGACCTGGCCATGTAGCCCATGGTGTGCAAAAAAGTGCCGCTCAGAGCTATAACAACCCAACCCAACTCTGTCAGAAATGGGACACAAATGGGCTTGGTAAAGGCCGCCGTCCATCGGAGGGGACACAAATCCATTCAGGAGAGCTATACACTGTACACGCTAAAGAACACGCTGGATGACTTTAATGGGACACTACACAATCTGTCTCCAAACAGCTATCCAGTGGGTTCTCTTGTCCCAACATTCCCCGATCTCTTGGAGTCTTTGTGACCTAGCCATTTAAGTCATTGTGCGCAAAAAAGTGCCGCTCCGAGGTGAAACAGCAGAAAGATCACAAGAATGTGGAATAAATAACCACTTCGTTTTGCGATTTAAATTTGTGGTAGAAATGCATTTTCAAGAAAACTGTATATTTCAATTAAATGTTGTATTTTTCTGGGAGTTTGAGGGATAATTTTTGGATCTTTTTGTTACATTGTTAGGAGAGAAATAAGACCGTCCAGGTAATCCAGTGGTTAGTGCACTTGGTTAATAATCAAAGGGGCCCTAGAAGTACGTAAACTATTTTGTTACATTTGTATTGTTTTCCCTCTGAGCTGTTTTTTTTTTTGCACACAATGAGCTAGATGTCAGGTTACGTGGAAGCAATATGTCCTCTGCGAGGTTTAAACTTAGTATAACAATGGTAATATGAATTTAATAATTTTGCCTTACTTATTTCAAATTTCAATTTTAATTAAATTATACTTGTGTAGAACAAAATAATAATTTCTTTTTGTTACTAATTTTTTAAAATATATGTGGATTGATCATATAGTACCACTAAAGAGTTAAAGAATCTTTGTTACAATAAATAGAATATTATACTTTTGTGTAAAACTATGAGCTGTTACCTTATATTGAATGTCACTATAAACAAAACAAATATGCATATTTAGATTTTTTTGTGATAACAATTTTTTCCCTAAGAGTCCAAGAAGTACTTCTAACTTGTACATCCCTTATCATAGAAGATACAGTACAGGGCAAACATCCAATGCCACCACCTAGGAGTCGCAACCTGGCGCAGTTGCTGTAGTGTCACCGTAAGTCAATTGCGATAATACCTTTTTCAGGTGTTATAACACCTGAAAAAGCAAGAAAAATTGATACTACTGAATATATCGTATTGTTTTATGTGGCCAGTTTCACGAAACACTATTGATACCATCATACTAGATCATTAGAACATCAATTACCTGAAAAAATTGTTGAAATTGGATAAACAAAACAACATGAATACAATATCCCTATATATTTGAGTGGAAGCATTTTAGAACATGCGCTGTAACTACATGATAACGTCAACGTTTGACTCAAGATGAAAGAGTATGCTGCTCCTCTGACCACACCAGGGCTATAGCGATCGATATAAGGCCGAAAGAGCGGGAAAATAATGACTTCCTATTAAAACAACGTTACGCAGGAGGAAAAAAGCTTTATTTTGTGACTGGCAAAAGTAACTCTTTTCGTATCGTCTACTGTATGTGGGAACGCTTCAATTTTGTATCTATTGGCGCGGATATCTCAAAGACTAAATATCCGTACCTCGTATAATCATTGATTACACTTGATGAATCTTATAAGTTATTTTCAAAGAAGCTTTCATTCTTATTTCAACGTCAATATCAAGTATAGAAGAGAAATTGTCTTTATCCAGGTGGGATACGAATCCACTACCGCTTCATAATATGCCAGCTGCTCTGATCGCTGAGTATTGGCCGCTCGTCAACTGACACAGAATTGTGTACTGCAGGTAGGAGAGTTCATAACATCAATTAGAGGAGATCTTTATCGGCGACTGTTACCTCAGCGGTCAGAACACCTGCATATTATCAGGTGGTCGTGGGCTCGGATTCCACCAGGCTCAAAATAATGTTTCCTCTAGATTTGATATCGACGTCAAGTTAAGAGTGAATATTTCCCAGGCAATTGGCAACTTCGAAATATTTCTTCAACTTAAAAGTTACTCTAATCTCATAGATATCATTCTAAAAAAATGCAAAATGCTAACATTTGGCATCTGGGTTTAGAATATGCAAGATGTGATGAAAACATAAGTGAAAAATTGAATTGATTTCTTCTAAAAACGTTTCTTATAATTTTAAGAAATAAAATGAATTTAGAAACTTTATACTAGATAAAAATCTTACATCTTATGATTGTTTTTTCAATAAAGCTGAAATCCGCGAATACAGCGAAATCGATAAATATGCGGTATATTAATATTTATTTATATTAAAAACCTGAAATCATTTGCAATTTACGGAAAACATAGGGATAAAAAAGAAAGTACTGGGATAGTGTACCTTCGTCACCATGTCACTTTATTATCCCTGTAAGATTACTTCAGTGGAAGGAGGCGTGCACATTTTTTCCCACTCATAGTAATCCTTCGAAGCGTACCGGTAAGAAATAAAACCTACTCTGACCACAGGTGTATGCAATTTGCATTTTCTAGTGAAATCACGTCGGACCTCCATACCTACAGGATTTGCATTGGGCTCCGTGTCGTGTCACATGATGGGCAGAGATGTTATCTTCATAATGATGAACTTTTTAAGCACCATTCTTACTAGATCTGTTTGACTCAATTTCGTTAATGGCCATTTCGCTTGCGGCCCCTAAGCACTGACAAATACTGTAAGTCTACAGGTTTTCACTTGCGAAACGACAAATCTTGGCCACGAAAGGCTGAACCAAATGGAAAACAAATATACTGAAAATTGCGAAGAGAATGGCTGACGAGAATAGGGGAAGCTACAGGTCCAGATTTTCCTTTTAAATATAACACAGACCCGCAGAGAATGAATGAACTCAGCTTAAAATTTTAATGATTACAAAACAGTGTCCAAACACATGATACGGGCACTTATTGTCAAACTCCTAAACAATAGAGTGTGTGAATCTGGAAATTCACGTTCTCGCTTATTTTCTGTGTGACATCTGACAACGTCCATTGCCTTGATTCTCAAGTATACACGTCCCCCCCGCTGCGCAACACCGGATCACCATAAATGTTTGAGCGCGCATTGTTGGAGAAGGTTTGCTTGGGCCATACCTTCTTCCATTACGACTAGACGGGCGAAGTTATCGGTTATTCGTAGAGGAGGTCTTGGCGAAACTACTGCATGATGTTCCTGTATCTGTGCGCCGACGCAAGTGGTTTCAGCACGACGGGGTGCCTGCACCTATCACCTTGGTTGTGCGCCGACGCAAGTGGTTTCAGCACGACGGGGTGCCTGCAACTTTCACCTTGGTTGTTCGCGAGTATCTCAACAGCACCTTTCCTGCGCGATGGATTGGCCGGGTTGGACCTGTAGCTTGGCCACCAGGATCACCCGACTTGTCCCCCATTGATCTATTCCTCTGGGGTTACCTCAAAGGCCTTGTGTACGAAACCCAATAGTCTCTGATACTGACCTCCTCGCAAGAGTCGGTGAGGCAGCAGCACGTGTCCGCGAGAGGATTGGCATATTTGAACAAGTTCATCGATCCATGTGTCGACGTTGCAAATGGATAGTACTTTGAGCACTTCTGAAATCGTAAACATGATGTCTAATAAACATGTTGTTATACATTACTGTATTCCTTTTTTGATTCTTCCTGTACCTCTAAGCACACTCGGGTGACGTTTGCGGCTATATGCTCCTATGTAAAAATGGTTCGTTACTGTATTCCTGACCTACATTTAGCGTTTGTCTAAGGCCATTTGAATCGCTCTACATAAGTAAAAACGCTGTCAAATAAATCTATAATTATTACGTTTAATCTAAAGTTTGCTCCCACATCAAAATGCACAGGAACTTCCTAGATTGAATGAACAAACCCTCAACAATCGTTATGAGAAGTGACGAATTTTTTTTCATTTGAAATGAATATTTGAATCATGATTTTAATATATGAACCATAACATTATTAAGATAACAAAAAAACTACCTTTGAACAGGAGGACTATATGCATTCCACACTTTCAGACATAAACATATTTATCTCTCTAACCACTCTTTTCTGAAGTCTTTAGTTTTGAATTTCCAGAAACGGGAACACATTGTGTACACAAATCAGAACATAATGTTTAATTTAAAAATGATTCCCGTGTTCCAATGCAGAGGAACGTTGGAAACGAGAAGAAAGAATATAAGGAATGAAACCTAAATGGTGAAAGAAGGTAAACTATAAGTCATTTATTCAATATATAACAGAAGGTATAAAATTATACCGAAAAGTTAATGAAAACGTACTAGGAACCCAAATATAATTATTTTAAAATACAAACAGTATAGGATATTTAATTTCAAATAAATTTCAACCTGATATTGTGACCTGCTTCTCATTGCAGTAGTATTCTGCGAAGTCGCTCGAAAGACTCGAGTACAGATTCACATCGGAGTATTGGCACGTGTGTCCCTCTAAGAGCTTCACTCACATGTTCAGCACTGGATGTGTCAAATATCCCATTTGCTCTTAACGAGGTCATAAAGCGAATGTTGGCTACAGGACCTATGAGCCAAATTTCAGAAAAAGAAAAAGCAAGATAAAATTAAATATGAAATGGTGAAAACTGATTGTAGAGATAGCAGAATTCTTGTGAACTTCTAATCTTAACTCTTAAGTTACTATAAAACTGGCAAAAATACCCGGAAACAACACGTGACTGTGCTTAGAGACATTTTTAGAGCTTTCTGATAAAATGGCAGTAATATATATGTATATTTTTAATTTAATTGCAGGGAGTTATAGCCAATATTCGTTTTATGACCCAATGTGAGAGCATGTATATTTTTAACATGTCGATGAGTGAAAACAGAGAGAGAATCACAAAATGTATTACAAAACAAACGATCAAAAACTGCCCGGGAATGGAAGCCAGAACTCATCATTCGCCAACGTGATACCAGTTAGCCACGGAAGCGGAGGGCGTCATATATGAGATTACATTAGCGAAATAAAGAACTTATTACTAGTAGCAAAGAACTTAGCAGAAGGTCTATGCCAGGTTTGAAACGCGATTTTGAGCGGTGCTTTTCTATACACAATGGGCTAAAGATCAGGTCACAAGGACCCCTCTCCGCCTCCACAAAGGCTTAGAGTGGAGAAGCGGGAGGAGATTCACTGGACAATTGTTAGGAGAGAGGTGAAATCTTTTTTTACCTATTTTTTCATCCTATTAGTGCTGCTTGACTTTTAACACATCTAAATAGTCTTAAAAACCGATGCTTAAAATTTCCCAATAATAGTGTTAATCATACATTTAATGCCCAAAACTACGTTATTGATTAGCGCCATTTATTGAGGTCACTCTCGAGCTGATTACAAATGACGAAACACAAAAATGAAAGAAACTAATTTTTTCAAGACGTTGTCCTTTTTGCCATCTGGTATTAAATATATAATATATCATTTGATTTTTCATCTTCCTTTAACCTGCCTTTAAAGTGCAGAATCTGTGAAAAACGGCTTTCGCCGCCTGCGATACGACTGAAATACGGTTTCGACAAAATTTCTCAATACGGCGGCACTTACACTTGTGTGAAGTTGGACCTCTTCTCCTTATATCTTCTCTGTTTATAGTTCAAAGTGTGTGAAATGTATTATAGGATACTGTATATATTTTCTCTCTCAAAACTAGATTTTTTTATTTATCATAAAGGTGATTTATGTTCACATATTAAACGCGTGATCAACTTAGTAAGCAATAATTATTTTAAAATACCAATCATATAACTGTTTCGTATTTTGATATTCCGAAAAAATACTAATATCACGAATTTGTTACTTTTGTTACGACCAATTGTTTCGTAGTTCATGATAATATCCATGATATGGACCAGAGTTGAAATTTATCTCCGTAAAGCTCTACACCCTGCCTAGGACAGTAGCGGACACCGATGGGCTTCAAAATGGCTACCATCTACTAGATGGGACATTTTCAAGCACACAGGCCCGGTGTGGGCCTGTATGCGGGAATGAGCCGCATCCTGCACTCGTTGAAAGTACACACTTCTAAATTAAAAATATTGGAAATACTAGTAGAAATTGAAATTTTGTGGGTGGTAGCACCATTGCAAAAGAACAGAATCATTAATATCTTAAAAATGAAGGAAAACGCAAAAAAATAAAAACTGCGTGGTGCTTAATATTAATTATTAAAGACTAATTAAAAGGTTAAAATTAGAATCGGAATCATTTATATTTCTTACTTTCTTTCAAAATCAAAATAAATCCGAAACTGGAATTACTCTGAGCCCGAAGTCGTCGGCGCTACTTACATCCGAAGGGTAAAAAGTTTGCAATGTATAGCTTTGAGGTGGCTGTTCCAAAATTAAGTAGAATTGGCAGAGAATTGATTTGATTCTCATTTTATATAGCCTAAATTCAATCTTCTATATTTAATACATTAAACACTGTACAAGAGCCCCAATATGTCGTTAACGCTGAATAACATTTAATATTCCCTCTCTGTATCATCAGTTAACCAAAAATATCAATTCTGTATCATCAGTTAACCAAAAATAAGAGCCAAAACATTTTTTTGGAAGACAAAATAGTAAAAAGGCAAAAGAATTTTGACGCCTGCGATAATTTTTGTGCCATAATATCATATATACCTGTGGCATATTTCCCACAGGTATATATGATATCCGTCCCTGTAGTTGAGTGGTTAGCATGCTTGTTGCTGATCACAGGGACCTGGATTCGAGCCCCAGGATAAGGCATGGATATATCTGTGTTGTCTTTCTGTTGAAGTTTCGCCTTGCGCACAGAATTTCTACTCAGGAGCATTAAACTGACAGGCTCCCTATCAGACCTCTGTGGCAAGCTGCTGCTTGAGGGAATATTAAATTTTGATATTTAATATTATTAATTACGTCGTCTCAGCGGTATCGCGCTTGCTGAATTTGACACTGCGACTACAGGGGAGTCCGGGTTCGAGTCCAGGTATTGCATGGTCGTTTGTTCTCTAATATATGTTGTGATTGTACCCCAGTAAAGAATTGTTCGTTTCTAAATATTTCATAAAAATTCGATGTTCTTCCATTGGGACATAAAGCGAACATTGTCTCTAAGACCTGTCAGCCAAATTAAAATATATATATTATTTAAATGTAAGCCGCTTGACAGTCATGTAGCTAAAATTTATTTGTATGTATATATTATGTGTGCATATGGGAAGGGGTTCAAGCACGATATCAGGAGGACCCCATAATAAATAAATTGAAGAAATGAAAAGAATTTTATAAATATTAAATCTTTCATTTACGTTTAATACAACCAGGGTCATATTGTCATTTCTTCCCCCTCTTGAATGCTAGTGAAGAGATCATTTCCTCCCCCTCCTGAATGCTAGAAGGGCAATAAAGTGGAAAATTATTAAACCTACTGACATTTCATGCGTTTTTAAGGATATTTTAAAGACTTTAAAAGGTGGAGAAATTGTTATACTTACTGCATTAGAAATCCAGTTTCTCGCTCCCCCTTTTGCATTTTTACTATCTGATTGTGTTTCTTCCTCTCCCTCCTCAATACTTTTTGTAGATTAAAGCTTGAATACAGTTCAATACAAAGAAAGTTTCGTCCTAAGAACTTAAACTTCTGATTTTTTTTATGCCTTAGGAAGTGGTGGAGAGAGAGTTAAATAATAAATTTTAAACAAAGCCTTAAAAAAAGGTGTTTGTAACATGTAATTTTGAAAAAGTAGACAGTGTTGGAATCGTTTGAAAAACAAATGCAGTATACTGACAGCATTTTTTTTGACCAACATGGTGGCGCCGTTTCTGCCTGGTATACCATTCGAAAGTATTGCAGTTTCATAGGATCTATTTTGATGTAACGTTGGATTCCCGCATCTTAATACACAGGAAACTTCCATACTAGAATGACCAATTATGAAGACCTATGCAGGAAAGATATCAAGTTGAAGAGTAAATTTTAATGTAATAACATCTTTAAAATATTTAGCGGAAGGTATTAATTATATAAATATTTGCCCAGTGAAAAGAAGTATTAAAAAAATAAAAATGATATCATTTGCAAAAAGGAACAATATTTCAAGATGGAAATATTTAGAGCAGATTTAATTCTAAATAAATTTTGACATAAATTTAAGCTGCCACAGCGGTTTATTGATATTGCAAGATGATGTGATCAAATAGTGTCTGAGAGAGGAGAAACCTTCATAGTCGAAACGGTAAACCATGCGACTATGGCCTTCTAACCATGGAACAATTCATGCATCGCAGTGAAACCAGCTAGCTTAGAAATGGTGCAAGTTGACTGCGTTAGTTCTTCATTGTCGAGTAATGTTTTCGTCAAAGAACGTATAAGGAAAAGAGGTTAGCTTCGAGAGAGCATAAATAGCGACCTCAAGCGTTGTTTCGATTCGTATCGTTCATTTTGGTATCGCAGAGAAGTAAAAAATAAGAGGCAAACGATTTATGCATTAAAAATTTAAACTGTGTTTCGGATTTGAAAAAGGATGGTGTTACTTTAATTGATAATCATTTTGTCCATTGGAAATTATTTTTGGCGAATCAACTGCTATTAGAAGAATGAAGGAAAAATAAAGTATTTTAAATACATTGAAGTTAAATTATAGGAATGTTGCACGTTTGTATTCAGTTAAACAGCAATAGTAGAACGCAGTGGAATTATAAATAACATGTAATCGCAGAAAAAAAATAACGCTGGTTTAGCTGCATGAAAGTTAATTTCGCCCTTAGGCCAAACACCCGATGATTAATTTTACATTAATACACATGGAAGTTTAATTTCTATAAATATATATATATGATTTAGTTCACAATTCTTTTTGGGGTGGCTCAGTCGGTAGCGCGCCAGGCTCGTAATCTGTAGTTCTCGGGTTCGAGTCCCAGCTGGGTCAGCGTTTAGATTTTTCTCCGCAAAACTCCCCGCCCTGCCCACGGTCAGTAGGGGACACCAATGGGTTTGGAAAGGCCGCCGTCCTTCGAATGGGAAGTTAAGCCGTTCCCCCCGTGTTCGGGAGAACACATACCCTGTGCACGTTAAAGAACACACTGGATGGCCTTGATGGGAGGCTACCATATTCTCCTTAAATCTGTTCCAGTGGATCCCCTCCCCCAACCTTCTCTGAGCCTCGTGGTGCATGTGACCTGGCCATTTAGCCCATGGTGTGCAAAAAAGTGCCTCTCAGAGGTAAAACAACCCAACGCAACAACTCACAATTCTTTTCAACACATGAGTAATTTTCTGTACATTTTGACTAGCTAGAGCTGAAAAGAAAAACCTTATAAATTTCCCATTTGAAAGTAAAGTAGCGATGAATTGTGCAAATTATATTTTTAAATAGAATTATAGTTTGTGAAACGAGTAGGATCTAACAAAAAAAGTTTGAAGTCCCGAAAACTTATGATATTTTATTGTATTCATTAAGCTCAATAAAATTGATATTTCTATTTCTATGATGCTAAGAGTTGTATATTAATAATAGTTAAGAAAGTGTCTCTGTAACAGCTGTAACTCATCAGGAAATCAATGTACACGCTTCAAATTTTCAGGGAATGTTTCTGGTTCTGTTCCGGGTTGCAGTGCAAATTTGAAGTCGAAAGTCAAAAGGAGAACTTACTAGAAGCAAAACTATTCACCATGAATTCCCTACAGGAAAAGATAATTGCCGCCAAATTGATTGTTGCCATTTACTACTCCCTAACTGTGAACTTTTAAGAGATGAAATAATGTTTAAATCTGCTGCCGTTGCCAGATTCCCCACACTTCCAAAGGCATTATTGAGGCGTCCCATTTCATCTAGGAACATGATTTTCTACCCAAATGGTGTCAGGGTGTGGGCATCAGCATACGAAATATGGGATCTTTCGGTCAAGTACGTCGGGAATTACAGAATGTAAAATCTTGATAATATGCGACGAAGCCACGGGCTATGATGCGCGTTCTGAGTCAGCAATGACCTTTGTAACACTGGAAAATTCTTCGTGTTGAAACTGTGCTAAAATATCGGGGGGGGGGGGGGGCGGTTTACTCAAAAAAACTGGCCTCAACAACGATTCAAGTAAAAAAGGAAAATTTTCTTCGCGTTGAAAATCTGTGCTAAACTGTCAGGCTAATGCAGTTAGGGGGGCTGACGGGAAAAGGGGACGCTGCAGGCCCATATTTTCCTTTTAAATATAACACAGACCCGTAGAGAAAGAATGAACTCAGCTCAAAATTTTTATGATTTCAAAACAGTTTGAAAACACAGGATACGAGCACTTGTTGTCATACTACTAAACAATAGAGTGTGTGATTCTCGGAATTCTCGTTCACGCTTATTTTCTGTTGTGCCATCTGACAAACAACGTCCATTGCCTTGATCCTCAACAATATAACAATTGGGTGTCAGAAAAATAAAAATTCGTGATTTTAGATTTTGTTTCCAAATATCGAAATACATAGCAATTACATGATTATTATATTGCTAGCTAAGTTAATCACTCTTTTAATATGTGAACATAAATCATATTTTTGATAAATAACCAAATCTACTTTTGAATGAGATAATAAATAGAGTTCCATATAACACATTTGACATTATAAACGCATTAGTCTATGTACACTAATCTGAAAGCATCGATTTCCATATCAATAAAAACGGCGGGAATTAAAGCTGAAATTATTAGTTTTAATATAAATTTTGCTCCTACATCCATATGCGCAGGAACTCTCCAGATTGAGAAACGAATAACTCTTAAGAAATCATGTTCATTGAAAAATGTGAATTTTTTTTTATTTAAAAATATGCATTTAATATATTTAACGATAGCTGAACATGCAATTCTTACGTTTTGCGTTATTTCAAAACAAGTGTTGACTTGTTCACAGATCAATTTATGGAAACTAGTGTAGATTTTAGATACTATTGTAAAAAATTCAAACATAAGGTTCACAATGGAATTGAGTCAAATTATGGCTTTTTATATTTTTCGAAACGATATATTTAATGCAATATAGCAAGGTATACTGACCACAGAATACAAACAATGAAAATATGATTGCAGAAATAAACAATGCTACAAAATGTAATTATGAAAACAGGCATGAATTTGGCATGAACCAGGAGAGTTGCGGGTTCGATTCCCGCCACTTCGGAATTAATTTTTATCAGAAGTTTTAACTATTATGAAAAAGAATTCTTATTTTAACTAATTTTTGTAACCGAAGACTAAACCTAACACGGTTTAGTCGGTTAAAAACTACCACGGTGATAAAGTGGTAATGTGTGAAATGGTTGGGTTGGGATGTTTTACCTCTGAGCGGCACTTTTTTGCACACCATGGGTGCACATGGGCTAAATGACCAGGTCACATGGACCCCGAAGGCTCAGAGAAGGTTGGGACAGAGGACCCACTGGAACAGCTGTTGGGAGACAGATGGTAGCCTCCCGTTAAGGCCATCCAGCGTGTTCTTTAACGTGCACAGGGTATGGCTCTCCCGCACACGGGACACGGCTTAACGTCCCATCCGACGGACGGCTGCCTTTTCCAAGCCCATCAGTGGGCTTGAACTACTGACCGTTTTTGCGGAGAAAAATCTCAACGTTGAGCCAGCTGGGACTCGAACCTGGGAACTACAGATTACGAGTCTGGCGCGCTACCGACTGAGAAACCCCAGCCCCAATGTGTGAAAGAGTGATGACGTTCTCCAAGACAGAAATCCGTGTTAGTAACCCGGAAAATCTGCAAAAATAAATTAAAAGAAATGAGAGAATTAATATAAACCTTCAAACCCTAGTACATTCTAAGTGTTAAGTTTTGAATTGTTTTCTAAGTTAGACTCTGTTTTAACCATAATGCGGAAATAATATAAATAAATAAATGTTGTTTTTTGGAAGGAGGAGGCGGTACAATTGAGGTCTATTTAATTAGTTATAGGAAAATATAAACTTCTACAGTCCATCCTTGTACTTTCGTTCATCAAAGAATATCTAAGATGATTAAGGCATGTTTCGGTTAAGAGTAAGTAGCGCCCCTCTCGGAACTTCGTCGAGACCGGAGATAGCAAATTGAGGTGCGAAAAAACAAAACAAAAAACTGTAAGACGCACTATTGGGACTCGAAGCTGGGAATTACAGATTAGAATCCTGCCACAGATTCAGCCATTTCCGCTCCAGGTGAAATGAACAATCGCATTATTAGATGTAAAGAACTGAGTGGTAAGTTTATGTCATTTCGAGAGTGGCCGAGGGCCGCATAAATGTAGCCGTATAATCCTCTGTTAACAACTGATTGGTAAACTTTGCTGTGAACGAAAGAAGATAAAAGTTTAAAAAATAGCTCGTTTCCTGAAAGCGAGCAAAAATGGCAACAATTGAAAACGTAAATACCCATTTCACTTATATTTCCATCAGCACAGGCAAAGTTCCTGCTTGCAGTACGCATAAGATTCTGTGTTGCTCCGCAGGCGGCGAAGTGCATTGCTCACAGGTTCTGTACTTTGAAGACAGGTTAAAGGAGGATGAAAAAAAATCAAATAGTATATAGATTGAAAAACAGATGGCGTGAAATGACAACCTATAGCAAAAACATTTTCTTTCATTTTTGTGTCTCGTCCATTATAATCAGATCGAGAATGACATGAATAATGGGGATAATCAATAATGTAGTTTTGGCATTAATTGTATCGTTTAAAACTTTTAATGTGAAATTTTTTATCATTTCTCTCTTAGATTATGCAAAAGTCATGCGGTAAAAACAGGACGGAACAGAAATAACAAATTCATGATCGCAATTCTCGTTTTGAAATAACGCGAAACGAAAGAATTGCAGAATTAGTAATTCCTGAATATTTGAATCATGATTTTAATATATGAACCATAACATTTATTAAGATAACAAAAAAAAACTACTTTTGAACAGGAGGACTATATGCATTCCACACTTTCAGACATAAACATATTTATCTCTCTAACCACTCTTTTCGGAAGTCTTTAGTTTTGAATTTCCAGAAACGGGAACACATTGTGTACACAAATCAGAACATAATGTTTAATTTAAAAATGATTCCCGTGTTCCAATGCAGAGGAACGTTGGAAATGAGAAGAAAGAATATAAGGAATGAAACCTAAATGGTGAAAGAAGGTAAACTATAAGTCATTTATTCAATATATAGAAGAAGGTATAAAATTATACCGAAAAGTTAATGAAAACGTACAAGGAACCCAAATATAATTATTTTAAAATACAAACAGTATAGGATATTTAATTTCAAATAAATTTCAACCTGATGTTGTGACCTGCTTCTCATTGCAGTAGTATTCTGCGAAGTCGCTCGAAAGACTCGAGTACAGATTCACATCGGAGTATTGGTACGTGTGTCCCTCTTACAACTTCACTCACATGTTCAGCACTGGATGTGTCAAATATCCCATTTGCTCTTAACGAGGTCATAAAGCGAATGTTGGCTACAGGACCTATGAGCCAAATTTCAGAAAAAGAAAAAGCAAGATAAAATTAAATATGAAATGGTGAAAACTGATTGTAGAGATAGCAGAATTCTTGTGAACTTCTAATCTTAACTCTTAAGTTACTATAAAACTGGCAAAAATACCCGGAAACAACACGTGACTGTGCTTAGAGACATTTTTAGAGCTTTCTGATAAAATGGCAGTAATATATATGTATATTTTTAATTTAATTGCAGGGAGTTATAGCCAATATTCGTTTTATGACCCAATGTGAGAGCATGTATATTTTTAACATGTCGATGAGTGAAAACAGAGAGAGAATCACAAAATGTATTACAAAACAAACGATCAAAAACTGCCCGGGAATGGAAGCCAGAACTCATCATTCGCCAACGTGATACCAGTTAGCCACGGAGGCGGAGGGGGTCATATATGAGATTACATTAGCGAAATAAAGAACTTATTACTAGTAGCAAAGAACTTAGCAGAAGGTCTATGTCAGTTTTGAAACGCGATTTTGAGCGGTGCTTTTCTATACACAATGGGCTAAAGATCAGGTCACAAGGACCCCTCTCCGCCTCCACAAAGGCTTATAGTGGAGAAGCGGGAGGAGATTCACTGGACAATTGTTAGGAGAGAGGTGAAATCTTTTTTTACCTATTTTTTCATCCTATTAGTGCTGCTTGACTTTTAACACATCCAAATAGTCTTAAAAACCGATGCTTAAAATTTCCCAATAATAGTGTTAATCATACATTTAATGCCCAAAACTACGTTATTGATTAGCGCCATTTATTGAGGTCACTCTGGAGCTGATTACAAATGACGAAACACAAAAATGAAAGAAACTAATTTTTTCAAGACGCTGTCCTTTTTGCCATCTGGTATTAAATATATAATATATCATTTGATTTTTCATCTTCCTTTAACCTGCCTTTAAAGTGCAGAATCTGTGAAAAACGGTTTTCGCCGCCTGCGATACGACTGAAATACGGTTTCGGCAAAATTTCTCAATACGGCGGCACTTACACTTGTGTGAAGTTGGACCTCTTCTCCTTATATCTTCTCTGTTTATAGTTCAAAGTGTGTGAAATGTATTATAGGATACTGTATATATTTTCTCTCTCAAAACTAGATTTTGTTATTTATCATAAAGGTGATTTATGTTCACATATTAAACGCGTGATCAACTTAGTAAGCAATAATTATTTTAAAATAATAATCATATAACTGTTTCGCATTTCGATACTCCGAAAAAATACTAATATCACGAATTTGTTACTTTTGTTACAATCAATTGTTATGTAGTTCATGATAATATCCATGATATGAACCAGAGTTGAAATTTATCTCCGTAAAGCTCTACGCCCTGCCTCGGACAGTAGCGGACACTGATGGGCTTCAAAATGGCTACCATCTGCTAGATGGGACATTTTCAAGCACACAGGCCCGGTGTGGGCCTGTATGCGGGGATGAGCCGTATCCTGCACTCATTGAAAGTACATACTTCTGACTTAAAAATATTGGAAATACTAGTAGAAATTGAAATTTTGTGGGTAGCACCATTGCAAAAGAACAGAATCATTAATATCTTAAAAATGAAGGAAAACGCAAAAAATAAAAACTGCGTGGTGCTTAATATTAATTATTAAAGACTAATTAAAAGTTTAAAATTAGAATCGGAATCATCTATATTTCTTACTTTCTCTCAAAATCAAAATAAATCCGAAACTGAAATTACTCTGAGCCCGAAGTCGTCGTCGCTACTTACATCCGAAGGGTAAAAAGTTTGTAATGTATAGCTTTCAGGTGGCTGTTCCAAAATTAAGTAGAATTGGCAGAGAATTGATTTGATTCTCATTTTATATAGCCTAAATTAAATCTTCTATATTTAATACATTAAACACTGTACAAAAGCCCCAATATGTCGTTAACGCTGAATAACATTGTATCATCAGTTAACAAAAAATAAGAGCCAAAACATTTTTTTGGAAGACAAAATAGTAAAAAGGCAAAAGAATTTTGACGCTTGCGATAATTTTTGTGCCATAATATCATATATACCTGTGGCATATTTGCCACGGGTATATATGATATCCGTCCCTGTAGTTGAGTGGTTAGCATGCTTGTTGCTGATCACAGGGACCTGGATTCGAGCCCCAGGATAAGGCATGGATATATCTGTGTTGTCTTTCTGTTGAAGTTTCGCCTTGCGCACAGAATTTCTACTCAGGAGCATTAAACTGACAGGCTCCATATCAGACCTCTGAGGCAAGCTGCTGTTTGAGTGAATATTAAATTTTGATATTTAATATTATTAATTACGTCGTCTCAGCGGTATCGCGCTTGCTGAATTTGACACTGCGACTACAGGGGAGTCCGGGTTCGAGTCCAGGTATTGCATGGTCGTTTGTTCTCTAATATATGTTGTGATTGTACCCAAGTAAAGAATTGTTCGTTTCTAAATATTTCATAAAAATTCGATGTTCTTCCATTGGGACATAAAGCGAACATTGTCTCTAAGACCTGTCAGCCAAATTAAAATATATATATATATTATTTAAATGTAAGCCGCTTGACAGGCATGTAGCTAAAATTTATTTGTATGTATATATTATGTGTGCATATGGGAAGGGGTTCAAGCACGATATCAGGAGGACCCCATAATAAATAAATTGCCGAAATGAAAAGAATTTTATAAATATTAAATCTTTTATTTACGTTTAATACAACCAGGGTCATATTGTCATTTCTTCCCCCTCCTGAATGCTAGTAAAGAGATCATTTCCTCCCCTTCCTGAATGCTAGAAGGGCAATAAAGTGGAAAATTATTAAACCTACTGACATTTCATGCGTTTTTAAGGATATTTTAAAGACTTTAAAAGGTGGAGAAATTGTTATACTTACTGCATTAGAAATCCAGTTTCTCGCTCCCCCTTTTGCATTTTTACTATCTGATTGTGTTTCTTCCTCTCCCTCCTCAATACTTTTTGTAGATTAAAGCTTGAATACAGTTCAATACAAAGAAAGTTTCTTCCTAAGAAGTTAAACTTCTGATTTTTTTTATGCCTTAGGAAGTGGTGGAGAGAGAGTTAAATAATAAATTTTAAACAAAGCGTTAAAAAAAGGTGTTTGTAACATGTAATTTTGAAAAAGTAGACAGTGTTGGAATCGTTTGAAAAACAAATGCAGTATACTGACAGCATTTTTTTTGACCAACATGGTGGCGCCGTTTCTGCCTGGTATACCATTCGAAAGTATTGCAGTTTCATAGGATCTATTTTGATGTAACGTTGGATTCCCGCATCTTTATACACAGGAAACTTCCATACTAGAATGCCGAATTATGAAGACCTATACAGGAATAGATATCAAGTTGAAGAGTAAATTTTAATGTAATAACGTCTTTAAAATATTTAGCGGAAGGTATAAATTATAAAAAGATTTGCCCAGTGAAAAGAAGTATTAAAAAATTAAAAATGATATCATTTGCAAAAAGGAACAATATTTCAAGATGGAAATATTTAGAGCAGATTTAATTCTAAATAAATTTTGACATAAATTTAAGCTGCCACACCGGTTTATTGATATTGCAAGATGATGTGATCAAATAGTGTCTGAGAGAGGAGAAACCTTCATAGTCGAAACGGTAAACCATGCGACTATGGCCTTCTAACCATGGAACAATTCATGCATCGCAGTGAAACCAGCTAGCTTAGAAATGGAGCAAGTTGACTGCGTTAGTTCTTCATTGTCGAGTAATGTTTTCGACAAAGAACGTATAAGGAAAAGATGTTAGCTTCGAGAGAGCATAAATAGCGACCTCAAGCGTTGTTTCCATTCGTATCGTTCAGTTTGGTATCGCAGAGAAGTAAAAAGTAAGAGACAAACGATATATGCATTAAAATTTTAAACTGTGTTTCGTATTTGAAAAAGGATGGTGTTACTTTAATTGATAATCATTTTGTCCATTGGAAATTATTTTTGGCGAATCAACTGCTATTAGAAGAATGAAGGAAAAATAAAGTATTTTAAATACATTGAAGTTAAATTATAGGAATGTTGCACGTTTGTATTCAGTTAAACAGCAATAATAGGACGCAGTGGAATTATAAATAACATGTAATCGCAGAAAAAAAATAACGCTGGTTTAGCTGCATGAAAAGTTAATTTCGCCCTTAGGCCAAACACCCGATGATTAATTTTACATTAATACACATGGAAATTTAATTTCTATAAATATATATATATGACTTGGTTCACAATTCTTTTTGGGGTGGCTCAGTCGGTAGCGCGCCATGCTCGTAATCTGTAGTTCTCGGGTTCGAGTCCCAGCTGGGTCAGCGTTCAGATTTTTCTCCGCAAAACTCCCCGCCCTGCCCACGGTCAGTAGGGGACACCAATGGGTTTGGAAAGGCCGCCGTCCGTCGAATGGGACGTTAAGCCGTTCCCCCCGTGTTCGGGAGAACACATACCCTGTGCACGTTAAAGAACACACTGGATGGCCTTGATGGGAGGCTACCATATTCTCCGTAAATCTGTTCCAGTGGATCCCCTCCCCCAACCTTCTCTGAGCCTCGTGGTCCATGTGACCTGGCAATTTAGCCCATGGTGTGCAAAAAAGTGCCACTCAGAGGTAAAACAACCCAACGCAACAACTCACAATTCTTTTCAACACATTAGTAATTTTCTGTACATTTTGACTAGCTAGAGCTGAAAAGAAAAACCTTATAAATTTCCCATTTGAAAGTAAAGTAGCGATGAATTGTGCAAATTATATTTTTAAATACAATTATAGTTTGTGAAACGAGTAGGATCTAACAAAAAAAGTTTGAAGTCCCGAAGACTCATGATATTTTATTGTATTCATTAAGCTCAATAAAATTGATATTTCTATTTCTATGATGTTAAGAGTTGTATATTAATAATAGTTAAGAAGGTGTCTGTGTAAGAGCTGTAACTCATCAGGAAATCAACGTACACGCTTCAAATTTTCAGGGAATGTTTCTGGTTCCGTTCCGGGTTGCAGTGCAAATTTGAAGTCGAAAGTCAAAAAGGAGAACTTACTAGAAGCAAAACTATTCACCATGAATTCCCTACAGGAAAAGATAATTGCCGTCAAATTGATTGTTGCCATTTACTACTCCCTAACTGTGAACTTTTAAGAGATAAAATAACGTTTAAATCTGCTGCCGTTGTCAGATTTCCCACACTTCCAAAGGCATTATTGAGGCGTCCCATTTCATCTAGGGACATGATTTTCTACCCAAATGGGGTCAGGTAGTGGGCATCAGCATACGAAATATGGGATCTTTCGGTCAAGTACGTCGGGAATTATAGAATGTAAAATCTATTGAAATAAAAATCTTGATAATTTGCGACAAAGCCACGGGCTATGAGAGCGCGCTCTGAGTCAGCAATGACCTTTGCAACACTGGAAAATTCTTCGTGTTGAAACTGTGCTAAAATATCGGGGGGGGGGGGGGTTACTAAAAAAAACTGATCTCAACAACGATTCAAGTAAAAAAGGAAAATTTTTTCGCGTTGAAATTTTGTGCTAAATTGTCAGGCTAATGCAGTTAGGGGGGCTGACGGGAAAAGGGGACGCTGCAGGCCCATATTCTCCTTTTAAATATAACACAGACCCGTAGAGAAAGAATGAACTCAGCTCAAAATTTTTATGATTACAAAACAGTTTGAAAACACAGGATACGAGCACTTGTTGTCATACTACTAAACAATAGAGTGTGTGATTCTCGGAATTCTCGTTCACGCTTATTTTCTGTTGTGCCATCTGACAAACAACGTCCATTGCCTTGATCCTCAACTATATAACAATTGGGTGTCAGAAAAATAACAAATTCGTGATTTTAGATTTTGTTTCCAAATATCGAAATACATAGCAATTACATGATTACTATATTGCTAGCTAAGTTAATCCCGCTTTTAATATGTGAACATAAATCATATTTATGATAAATAACCAAATCTACTTTTGAATGAGATAATAAATAGAGTTCCATATAACACATTTGACATTATAAACGCATTAGTCTATATACACTAATCTGAAAACATCGATTTCCATATCAATAAAAACGGCGGCAATTAAAGCTGAAATTATTAGTTTTAATAGAAATTTTGCTCCCACATCCATATGCGCAGGAACTCTCCAGATTGAGAAACGAATAACTCTTAAGAAATCATGTTCATTGAAAAATGTGAATTTTTTTATTTAAAAATATGCATTTAATATATTTAACGATAGCTGAACATGCAATTCTTACGTTTTGCGTTATTTCAAAACAAGTGTTGACTTGTTCACAGATCAATTTATGGAAACTAGTGTAGATTTTAGATACTATTGTAAAAAATTCAAACATAAGGTTCACAATGCAATTGAGTCAAATTATGGCTTTTTATATTTTTCGAAACGATATATTTAATGTAATATAGCAAGGTATACGGACCACAGAATACAAACAATGAAAATATGATTGCAGAAATAAACAATGCTACAAAATGTAATTATGAAAACAGGCATGAATTTGGCATGAACCAGGAGAGTTGCGGGTTCGATTCCCGCCACTTCGGAATTAATTTTTATCAGAAGTTTTAACTATTTTGAAAAAGAATTCTTATTGTAACTAATTTTGTAACCGAAGACTAAACATAACACGATTTAGTCGGTTAAAAACTACCACGGTGATAAAGTGGTAATGTGTGAAATGGTTGGGTTGGGTTGTTTTACCTCTGAGCGGCACTTTTTTGCACACCATGGGTGCACATGGGCTAAATGACCAGGTCACATGGACCCCGAAGGCTCAGAGAAGGTTGGGGCAGGGGACCCACTGGAACAGCTCTTGGGAGACAGATGGTAGCCTCCCGTTAAGGCCATCCAGCGTGTTCTTTAACGTGCACAGGGTATGGCTCTCCCGCACACGGAACACGGCTTAACGTCCCATCCGACGGACGGCGGCCTTTCCAAGCCCATCAGTGTCCCCTACTGACCGTGGGCAGGGCGGGGAATTTTTTCGGAGATAAATCTCAACGTTGACCCAGCTGGGACTCGAACCTGGGAACTACAGATTACGAGTCTGGCGCGCTAACGACTGAGCCACCCCCGCCCCAATGTGTGAAAGAGTGATGACGTTCTCCAAGACAGAAATCCGTGTTAATATCCCGCAAAATCTGCAAAAATAAATTAAAAGAAATGAGAGAATTAATATAAATCTTCAAACCCTACTACATTTTAAGTGTTAAGTTTTGAATTATTTCCTAAGTTAGACTTTGTTTTAACCATAATGCGGAAATAACATTAATAAATAAATGATGTTTTTTGGAAGGAGGAGGCCGTACAATTGAGGTCTATTTCATTAGTTATAGGAATATATAAACTTCTACAGTCCATCCTTGTACTTTCGTTCATCAAAGAATATCTAAGATGATTAAGGCACGTTTCGGTTAAGAGTAAGTAGCGCCCCTCTCGGAATTTCGCCGAGACCGGAGATAGCAATTTGAGGTGCGAAAAAACAAAACAAAAAACTGTAAGACGCACTATTGGGACTCGAAGCTGGGAATTACAGATTAGAATCCTGCCACAGATCGAGCCATTTCCGCCCCAGGTGAAATGAACAATCGCATTATTAGAAGTAAAAAACTGAGTGGTAAGGTTATGTCATTTCGAGAGTGGCCGAGGGCCGCATAAATGTTGCCGAATAATCTTCTGTTAACAGCAGATTGGTAATCTCTGCTGCGAACGAAAGAGGATAAAAGTTTAAAAAATAGCTCGTTTCCTGAAAGCGAAGAAAAACGGCAACAATTGAAAACGTAAATACCTATTTCACTTATATTTCCATCAGCACAGGCAAAGTTCCTGCTTGCAGTACGCATAAGGTTATGTGTTGCTCCGCAGGCGGCGAAACGCATTATCCACAGGTTCTGTACTTTGAAGACAGGTTAAAGGAGGATGAAAAAAAAATCAAATAATATATAGATTGAAAAACAGATGGCGAGAAAGGACAACCTATAGCAAAAATATTTTCTTTCATTTTTGTGTCTCGTCCATTGTAATCAGATCGAGAGTGACACGAATAATGGGGATAATTAATAACGTAGTTTTGGCATTAATTGTATCGTTTAAAAGTTTAATGTGAAATTTTTATGATTTCTCTCTTAGATTGTGAAAATGTCAAGCGGTAAGAACAGGACGGAACAGAAATAACAAATTCATGATCGCAGTTCTTATTTTGAAATAACGCGAAACCTAAGAATTGCAGAATTAGTAATTCCTGAATATTTGAATCATGATTTTAATATATGAACCATAATATTATTAAGATAACAAAAAAAACTTTGAACAGGAGGATTGTAGTGCATTCCACACTTGGAGGCATAAACACATTTATCTCTCTAACCACTCTTTTCGGAACTCTTTAGTTTTGAATCTCCAGAAACGGGAACACATTGTGTACACAAATCAGAACATAATGTTTAATTTAAATTTGATTCCCGTGTTCCAATGCAGAGGAACGCTGGAAACGAGAAGAAAGAATATAAGGAATCAAACCTAAATGGTGAAAGGAGGTAAACTCCAAATCATTTATTCAATAAATAACAGAAGGTATAAAATTATACCGCAAAGTTAATGAAAACGTACTAGGAACCCAAATATAATTATTTTAAAATAAAAACAGTATAGGTTATTTAATTTCAAATAAATTTCAATCTGGTATTGTGACCTGCTTCTCATTGCAGTAGTATTCTGCGAAGTCGCTCGAAAGACTCGAGTACAGATTCACATCGGAGTATTGGTACGTGTGTCCCTCTTACAACTTCACTCACATGTTCAGCACTGGATGTGTCAAATATCCCATTTGCTCTTAACGAGGTCATAAAGCGAATGTTGGCTACAGGACCTATGAGCCAAATTTCAGAAAAAGAAAAAGCAAGATAAAATTAAATATGAAATGGTGAAAACTGATTATAGAGATAGCAGAATTCTTGTGAACTTCTAATCTTAACTCATAAGTTACTATGAAACTGGCAAAAATACCCGGAAACAACACGTGACTGTGCTTAGAGACATTTATTACAGATTTATGATAAAATGGCAGTAATATATAGATATATTTTTAATTTAATTGAAGGGAGTTATAGCCAATATTCGTTTTATGACCCAATGTGAGGGCATGTATATTTTTAACATGTCGATGAGTGAAAACGGAGAGAGAATCACAAAATTTATTACAAAACAAAAGATCATGCCATACCCGGGAATGGAAGCCAGAACTCATCATTCGCCAACGTGATACCAGTTAGTCACGGAGGCGGAGGGCGTCATATATGAGATTACATTAGCGAAATAAAGAACTTATTACTAGTAGCAAAGAACTTAGCAGAAGGTCTATGCCAGTTTTGAAACGCGATTTTGAGCGGCGCTTTTCTATACACAATGGGCTAAAGATCAGGTCACAAGGACTCCTCTCCGCCTCCACAAAGGCTTAGAGTGGAGAAGCGGAAGGCGATTCACTGGACAATTGTTAGAAGAGAGATGAAATCTTTTTTTACCTATTTTTTCATCCTATTAGTGCTGCTTGACTTTTAACACATCTAAATAGTCTTAAAAACCGATGCTTAAAATTTCCCAATAATAGTGTTAATCATACATTTAATGCCCAAATCTACGTTATTGATTAGCGCCATTTATTGAGGTCACTCTCGAGCTGATTACAAATGACGAAACACAAAAATGAAAGAAACTAATTTTTTCAAGACGTTGTCCTTTTTGCCATCTGGTATTAAATATATAATATATCATTTGATTTTTCATCTTCCTTTAACCTGCCTTTAAAGTGCAGAATCTGTGAAAAACGGTTTTCGCCGCCTGCGATACGACTGAAATACGGTTTCGACAAAATTTCTCAATACGGCGGCACTTACACTTGTGTGAAGTTGGACCTCTTCTCCTTATATCTTCTCTGTTTATAGTTCAAAGTGTGTGAAATGTATTATAGGATACTGTATATATTTTCTCTCTCAAAACTAGATTTTGTTATTTATCATAAAGGTGATTTATGTTCACATATTAAACGCGTGATCAACTTAGTAAGCAATAATTATTTTAAAATACCAATCATATAACTGTTTCGTATTTCGATATTCCGAAAAAATACTAATATCACGAATTTGTTACTTTTGTTACGACCAATTGTTACGTAGTTCATGATAATATCCATGATATGGACCAGAGTTGAAATTTATCTCCGTAAAGCTCTACACCCTGCCTAGGACAGTAGCGGACACCGATGGGCTTCAAAATGGCTACCATCTACTAGATGGGACATTTTCAAGCACACAGGCCCGGTGTGGGCCTGTATACGGGAATGAGCCGCATCCTGCACTCGTTGGAAGTACACACTTCTAAATTAAAAATATTGGAAATACTAGTAGAAATTGAAATTTTGTGGGTAGCACCATTGCAAAAGAACAGAATCATTAATATCTTAAAAATGAAGGAAAACGCAAAAAAATAAAAACTGCGTGGTGCTTAATATTAATTATTAAAGACTAATTAAAAGGTTAAAATTAGAATCGGAATCATTTATATTTCTTACTTTCTTTCAAAATCAAAATAAATCCGAAACTGGAATTACTCTGAGCCCGAAGTCGTCGGCGCTACTTACATCCGAAGGGTAAAAAGTTTGCAATGTATAGCTTTGAGGTGGCTGTTCCAAAATTAAGTAGAATTGGCAGAGAATTGATTTGATTCTCATTTTATATAGCCTAAATTCAATCTTCTATATTTAATACATTAAACACTGTACAAGAGCCCCAATATGTCGTTAACGCTGAATAACATTGTATCATCAGTTAACCAAAAATAAGAGCCAAAACATTTTTTTGGAAGACAAAATAGTAAAGAGGCAAAAGAATTTTGACGCCTGCGATAATTTTTGTGCCATAATATCATATATACATGTGGCATATTTGCCACAGGTGTATATGATATCCGTCCCTGTAGTAGTTGAGTGGTTAGCATGCTTGTTGCTGATCACAGGGACCTGGATTCGAGCCCCAGGATAAGGCATGGGTTTATCTGTGTTGTCTTTCTGTTGAAGTTTCGCCTTGCGTACAGAATTTCTACTCCGAAGCATTAAACTGACAGGCTCCCTATCAGACCTCTGTGGCAAGCTGCTGTTTGAGGGAATATTAAATTTTGATATTTAATATTATTAATTACGCCGTCTCAGCGGTATCGCGCTTGCTGAATTTGACACTGCGACTACAGGGGAGTCCGGGTTCGAGTCCAGGTATTGCATGGTCGTTTGTTCTCTAATATATGTTGTGATTGTACCCCAGTAAAGAATTGTTCGTTTCTAAATATTTCATAAAAATTCGATGTTCTTCCATTGGGACATAAAGCGAACATTGTCTCTAAGACCTGTCAGCCAAATTAAAATATATATATATATTATTTAAATGTAAGCCGCTTGACAGGCATGTAGCTAAAATTTATTTGTATGTATATATTATGTGTGCATATGGGAAGGGGTTCAATTACGATATCAGGAGGACCCCATAATAAATAAATTGACGAAATGAAAAGAATTTTATAAATATTAAATCTTTCATTTACGTTTAATACAACCAGGGTCATATTGTCATTTCTTCCCCCTCCTGAATGCTAGTAAAGAGATCATTTCCTCCCCTCCTGAATGCTAGAAGGGTAATAAAGTAGAAAAGTATTAAGCCTACTGACATTTCATGCGTTTTTAAGGATATTTTAAAGACTTTAAAAGGTGGAGAAATTGTTATACTTACTGCATTAGAAATCCAGTTTCTCGCTCCCCCTTTTGCATTTTTACTATCTGATTGTGTTTCTTCCTCTCCCTCCTCAATACTTTTTGTAGATTAAAGCTTGAATACAGTTCAATACAAAGAAAGTTTCGCCCTAAGAACTTAAACCTCTGATTTTTTTTATGCCTTAGGAACTGGTGGAGAGAGAGTTAAATAATAAATTTTAAACAAAGCCTTAAAAAAAGGTGTTTGTAACATGTAATTTTGAAAAAGTAGACAGTGTTGTAATCGTTTGAAAAACAAATGCAGTATAGTGACAGCATTTTTTTTTGTCCAACATGGTGGCGCCGTTTCTGCCTGGTATACATTCGAAAGTATTGCAGTTTCATAGGATCTATTTTGATGTAACGTTGGATTCCCGCATCTTAATACACAGGAAACTTCCATACTAGAATGCCCAATTATGAAGACCTATACAGGAATAGATATCAAGTTGAAGAGTAAATTTTAATGTAATAACGTCTTTAAAATATTTAGCGGGAGGTATAAATTATAAAAATATTTGCCCAGTGAAAAGAAGTATTAAAAAATTAAAAATGATATCATTTGCAAAAAGGAACAATATTTCAAGATGGAAATATTTAGAGCAGATTTAATTCTAAATAAATTTTGACATAAATTTAGGCTGCCACAGCGGTTTATTGATATTGCAAGATGATATGATCAAATAGTGTCTGAGAGAGGAGAAACCTTCATAGTCGAAACGGTAAACCATGCGACTATGGCCTTCTAACCATGGAACAATTCATGCATCGCAGTCAAACCAGCTAGCTTAGAAATGGAGCAAGTTGATTGCGTTAGTTCTTCATTGTCGAGTAATGTTTTCGACAAAGAACGTATAAGGATAAGAGGTTAGCTTCGAGAGAGCATAAATAGCGACCTCAAGCGTTGTTTCGATTCGTATCGTTCATTTTGGTATCGCAGAGAAGTAAAAAGTAAGAGGCAAATGATATATGCATTAAAATTTTAAACTGTGTTTCGTATTTGAAAAAGGATGGTGTTACTTTAATTGATAATCATTTTGTCCATTGGAAATTATTTTTGTCGAATCAACTGCTATTAGAAGAATGAAGGAAAAATAAAGTATTTTAAATACATTGAAGTTAAATTATAGGAACGTTGCACGTTTGTATTCAGTTAAACAGCAATAATAGAACGCAATGGAATTATAAATAACATCTAATCGCAGAAAAAAAATAACGCTGGTTTAGCTGCATGAAAAGTTAATTTCGCCCTTAGGACAAACACCCGATGATTAATTTTACATTAATACACATGGAAGTTTAATTTCTATAAATATATATATATGACTTGGTTCACAATTCTTTTTGGGGTGGCTCAGTCGGTAGCGCGCCAGGCTCGTAATCTGTAGTTCTCGGGTTCGAGTCCCAGCTGGGTCAGCGTTCAGATTTTTCTCCGCAAAACTCCCCGCCCTGCCCACGGTCAGTAGGGGACACCAATGGGTTTGGAAAGGCCGCCGTCCGTCGAATGGGACGTTAAGCCGTTCCCCCCGTGTTCGGGAGAACACATACCCTGTGCACGTTAAAGAACACACTGGATGGCCTTGATGGGAGGCTACCATATTCTCCTTAAATCTGTTCCAGTGGATCCCCACCCCCAACCTTCTCTGAGCCTCGTAGTCCATGTGACCTGGCCATTTAGCCCATGGTGTGCAAAAAAGTGCCTCTCAGAGGTAAAACAACCCAACGCAACAACTCACAATTCTTTTCAACACATGAGTAATTTTCTGTATATTTTGACTAGCTAGAGCTGAAAAGAAAAACCTTATAAATTTCCCATTTGAAAATAAAGTAGCGATGAATTGTGCAAATTATATTTTTAAATAGAATTATAGTTTGTGAAACGAGTAGGATCTAACAAAAAAAGTTTGAAGTCCCAAAGACTCATGATATTTTATTGTATTCATTAAGCTCAATAAAATTGATATTTCTGTTTCTATGATGTTAAGAGTTGTATATTAATAATAGTTAAGAAGGTGTCTCTGTAACAGCTGTAACTCATCAGGAAATCAACCTACACGCTTCAAATTTACAGGGAATGTTTCTGGTTCTGTTCCGGGTTGCAGTGCAAATTTGAAGTCGAAAGTCAAAAAGGAGAACTTACTAGAAGCAAAACTATTCACCATGAATTCCCTACAGGAAAAGATAATTGCCGCCAAATTGATTGTTGCCATTTACTACTCCCTAACTGTGAACTTTTAAGAGATAAAATAATGTTTAAATCTGCTGCCGTTGCCAGATTCCCCACACTTCCAAAGGCATTATTGAGGCGTCCCATTTCATCTAGGAACATGATTTTCTACCCAAATGGGGTCAGGTAGTGGGCATCAGCATACGAAATATGGGATCTTTCGGTCAAGTACGTCGGGAATTACAGAATGTAAAATCTTGATAATATGCGACGAAGCCACGGGCTATGAGAGCGCATTCTGAGTCAGCAATGACCTTTGTAACACTGGAAAATTCTTCGTGTTGAAACTGTGCTAAAATATCGGGGGGGGGGGGGGTTACTAAAAAAAACTGGCCTCAACAACGATTCAAGTAAAAAAGGAAAATTTTCTTCGCGTTGAAAATCTGTGCTAAACTGTCAGGCTAATGCAGTTAGGGGGGCTGACGGGAAAAGGGGACGCTGCAGGCCCATATTTTCCTTTTAAATATAACACAGACCCGTAGAGAAAGAATGAACTCAGCTCAAAATTTTTATGATTACAAAACAGTTTGAAAACACAGGATACGAGCACTTGTTGTCATACTACTAAACAATAGAGTGTGTGATTCTCGGAATTCTCGTTCACGCTTATTTTCTGTTGTGCCATCTGACAAACAACGTCCATTGCCTTGATCCTCAACTATATAACAATTGGGTGTCAGAAAAATAACAAATTCGTGATTTTAGATTTTGTTTCCAAATATCGAAATACATAGCAATTACATGATTACTATATTGCTAGCTAAGTTAATCACGCTTTTAATATGTGAACATAAATCATATTTATGATAAATAACCAAATCTACTTTTGAATGAGATAATAAATAGAGTTCCATATAACACATTTGACATTATAAACGCATTAGTCTATATACACTAATCTGAAAGCATCGATTTCCATATCAATAAAAACGGCGGGAATTAAAGCTGAAATTATTAGTTTTAATATAAATTTTGCTCCCACATCCATATGCGCAGGAACTCTCCAGATTGAGAAACGAATAACTCTTAAGAAATCATGTTCATTGAAAAATGTGAATTTTTTTATTTAAAAATATGCATTTAATATATTTAACGATAGCTGAACATGCAATTCTTACGTTTTGCGTTATTTCAAAACAAGTGTTGACTTGTTCACAGATCAATTTATGGAAACTAGTGTAGATTTTAGATACTATTGTAAAAAATTCAAACATAAGGTTCACAATGGAATTGAGTCAAATTATGGCTTTTTATATTTTTCGAAACGATATATTTAATGTAATATAGCAAGGTATACGGACCACAGAATACAAACAATGAAAATATGATTGCAGAAATAAACAATGCCACAAAATGTAATTATGAAAATAGGCATGAATTTGGCATGAACCAGGAGAGTTGCGGGTTCGATTCCCGCCACTTCGGAACTAATTTTTATCAGAAGTTTTAACTATTATGAAAAAGAATTCTTATTGTAACTAATTTTTGTAACCGAAGACTAAACCTAACACGGTTTAGTCGGTTAAAAACTACCACGGTGATAAAGTGGTAATGTGTGAAATGGTTGGGTTGGGTTGTTTTACCTCTGAGCGGCACTTTTTTGCACACCATGGGTGCACATTGGCTAAATGACCAGGTCACATGGACCCCGAAGGCTCAGAGAAGGTTGGGATAGAGGACCTACTGGAACAGCTCTTGGGAGACAGATGGTAGCCTCCCGTTAAGGCCATCCATCGTGTTCTTTAACGTGCACAGGGTATGGCTCTCCCGCACACGGGACACGGCTTAACGTCCCATCCGACGGACGGCGGCCTTTTCCAAGCCCATCAGTGTCCCCTACTGACCGTGGGCAGGGCGGGGAATTTTTGCGGAGAAAAATCTCAACGTTGAGCCAGCTGGGACTCGAACCTGGGAACTACAGATTAGGAGTCTGGCGCGCTACCGACTGAGAAACCCCAGCCCCAATGTGTGAAAGAGTGATGATGTTCTCCAAGACAGAAATCCGTGTTAATATCCCGGAAAATCTGCAAAAATAGATTAAAAGAAATGAGAGAATTAATATAAACCTTCAAACCCTAGTACATTCTAAGTGTTAAGTTTTGAATTGTTTTCTAAGTTAGACTCTGTTTTAACCATAATGCGGAAATAATATAAATAAATAAATGTTGTTTTTTGGAAGGAGGAGGCGGTACAATTGAGGTCTATTTAATTAGTTATAGGAATATATAAACTTCTACAGTCCATCCTTGTACTTTCGTTCATCAAAGAATATCTAAGATGATTAAGGCATGTTTCGGTTAAGAGTAAGTAGCGCCCCTCTCGGAACTTCGTCGAGACCGGAGATAGCAAATTGTGGTGCGAAAAAACAAAACAAAAAACTGTAAGACGCACTATTGGGACTCGAAGCTGGGAATTACAGATTAGAATCCTGCCACAGATTGAGCCTTTTCCGCCCCAGGTGAAATGAACAATCGCATTATTAGAAGTAAAGAACTGAGTGGTAAGTTTATGTCATTTCGAGAGTGGCCGAGGGCCGCATAAATGTAGCCGTATAATCCTCTGTTAACAACTGATTGGTAAACTTTGCTGTGAACGAAAGAAGATAAAAGTTTAAAAAATAGCTCGTTTCCTGAAAGCGAGCAAAAATGGCAACAATTGAAAACGTAAATACCTATTTCACTTATATTTCCATCAGCACAGGCAAAATTCCTGCGTGCAGTACGCATAAGATTCTGTGTTGCTCCGCAGGCGGCGAAGCGCATTATCCACAGGTTCTATACTTTGAAGACAGGTTAAAGGAGGATGAAAAAAAATCAAATAATGTATAGATTGAAAAACAGATGGCGATAAAGGACAACCTATAGCAAAAATATTTTCTTTCATTTTTGTGTCCCGTCCATTGTAATCAGATCGAGAGTGACCTGAATAATGGGGATAATCAATAACGTAGTTTTGGCATTAATTGTATCGCGTAAAACGTTTAATGTGAAATTTTTATGATTTCTCTCTTAGATTATGCAAATGTCATGCGGTAAGAACAGGACGGGACAGAAATAACAAATTCATGATCGCAGTTCTTGTTTTGAAATAACACGAAACGTAAGAATTGCAGAATTAGTACTTCCTCAATATTTGAATCATGATTTTAATATATGAACCATAATATTATTAAGATAACAAAAAAAAAAAAACTTCGTACAGGAGGATTAATAGTGCATTCCACACTTGGAGACATAAACACATTTATCTCTCTAACCACTCTTTTCGGAAGTCTTTAGTTTCGAGTTTCCAGCAACGGGAACACATTGTGTACACAAATCAGAACATAATGTTTAATTTAAATTTGATTCCCGTGTTCCAACGAAGAGTAACGTTGCAAACGAGAAGAAAGAATATAAGGAATGAAACCTAAATGGTGAAAGAAGGTAAACTCTAACTCATTTATTCAATATATAACAGAAGGTATAAGATTATACCGAAAAGTTAATGAAAACGTACTAGGAAGGCAAATATAATTATTTTAAAATACAAACAGTATAGGATATTTAATTTCAAATAAATTTTAACCTGATATTGTGACCTGCTTCTCATTGCAGTAGTATTCTGCGAAGTCGCTCGAAAGACTCGAGTACAGACCAGTTGGCCACGGAGGGCGGTCATATATGAAATTACATTAGCGAAATAAAGAACTTATTACTAGTAGCAAAGAACTTAGCAGAAAGTCTATGCTAGTTTTGAAATGCGGTTCTGAGCGGCGCTTTTCTATACACAATGGGCTAAAGATCAGGTCACAAGGACCCCTCTCCGCCTCCACAAAGGCTTATAGTGGAGAAGCGGGAGGAGATTCACTGGACAATTGTTAGGAGAGAGGTGAAATCTTTTTTTACCTATTTTTTTCATCCTATTAGTACTGCTTGACTTTTAACACATCTAAATAGTCTTAAAAACCAATGCTTGAAATTTCACAATAATAGTGTTAATCATACATTTAATGCCCAAAACTACGTTATTGATTAGCGCCATTTATTGATGTCACTCTCGAGCTGATTACAAATAACGAAACAGAAAAATGAAAGAAACTAATTTTTCAAGACGTTGTCCTTTTTGCCATCTGGTATTAAATATATAATATACTATTTGATTTTTCATCTTCCTTTAACCTGCCTTCAAAGTGCAGAATCTGTGAGTAACGCGTTTCGCCGCCTGCGATACGACAGTAATACGGCTTCGGCAAAATTTCGCAATACGGAGGCACTTACACTTGTGTGAAGTTGGAACTCTTCTCCTTATATCTTCTCTGTTTATAGTTCAAAGTGTGTGAAATGTATTATAGGATACTATATTTATTTTCTCACTCAAAACTAGGTTTTGTTATTCATCATAAAGATGATTTATATTCACATATTAAAAGCGTGATCAACTTAGTAAGCACTAATTATTTTAAAACACTAATCATATAACTGTTTTGTATTTCGATATTCCGGAAAAACACTAATACCACGAATTTGTTACTTTTGTTACGACCAATTGTTACGTAGTTCAGGATAATATCCATGATATGGACCAGATTTGAAATTTATCTCCGTAAAGCTCTACGCTCGGCGTCGGACAGTAGCGGACACCGATGGGCTTCAAAATGGCTACGATCTGTTAGAGGGGACATTTTCAAGCACATATGCCCTGTTTGCGGGGATGAGCCGTATGCTGCACTCGTTGAAGGTACATACTTCTAAATTAAAAGTATTAGAAATTCTAGTAGAAATTGAAATTTTGTGGTAGCACCATTAGAAATGAGCAGAATCATTAATTTCTTAAAATTAAAGGAATACCCAAAAAATAAAAGCTGCGTGGTGCTTAATATTAATTATGAAAGACTAATTAAAAGGTTAAAATTAGAATCGGAATCATTTACATTTCTTACTTTCTTTCAAAATCAAAATAAATCCGAAACTGAAATTACTCTGAGCCCGAAGTCGTCGGCGCTGTAAAAAGTTTCTTCGACGCTGTAAAAGTCGTCGGCGAAGAGTAAAAAGTTTGCAATTTATAGCTTTGAGATGGCTCTTCCAAAAGTAAGTAGAATTGACAGAGAAATGATTTGATTATCATTTTATATAGCCTAAATTCAATCTTCTATATTTAATACATTAAACACTGTACAAAAGCCCCAATATGTCGTTAACGCTGAATAACATTGTATCATCAGTTAACAAAAAATAAGAGCCAAAATATTTTTTTGAAAACAAAATAGTAAATGCCAAAAGAATTTTGACGCCTGCGATAATTTTTGTGCGATAATATCATATATACCTGTGGCATATTTGCCACAGGTATATATGATATCTGTCCCTGTAGTTGAGTGGTTAGCATGCTTGGTTGCTGATCACAGGGACCTGGTTTCGAGCCCCAGATAAGGCATGGATATATCTGTGTTGTCTTTCTGTTGAAGTTTCGCCTTGCACCCAGAATTTCTACTCCGAAGCATTAAACTGACAGGCTCCTTATCAGACCTCTGTGGCAAGCTGTTGCTTGAGGGAATATTAAATTTTGATATTTAATATTATTAATTTCGTCGTTTCAGCGGCATCGTGCTTGCTCAATGTGACACTGCGACTATAGGGAGTCCGGGTTCGAGTCTAGGATATGGTATGGTCGTTTGTTCT
This sequence comes from Ryuthela nishihirai, assembly GCA_038380435.1. Taxonomy (NCBI): domain Eukaryota; kingdom Metazoa; phylum Arthropoda; class Arachnida; order Araneae; family Heptathelidae; genus Ryuthela; species Ryuthela nishihirai. Next base: position 121,678,570 of record JAWZYU010000001.1, on the reverse strand, counting down.
CTAATATATGTTGCGATTGCCCCCCTAGTTAAGAATTGTTCGTTTCTAAATATTTCATGAAAAATCGATGTTCTTCTATTGGGACATAAAGCGAACATTGTCTCTAAGACTAGTCAACGAAATTAAAATATATATATATTATTCAAAAAATGTAAGCCGCTTGACAAGCATGTAGCTAAAATTTATTTGTATATATATATATATTATGTGTGCATAGGGGGAGGGGTGCAAGCACGATATCAGGAGGATCCCATAATAAATAAATTGACGAAAGGAAAAGAATTTTATAAATATTAAATCTTTCATTTAGCTTTAATACAACCAGGGCCACATGAGGGGAGGGGAAGCAAAGGGGTCATTCCCTCCCTCTCCTGAATGCTAGAAGGATAATAAAGTGGAAAATTATTAAACCTACTGACATTTCATGCGTTTTAAGGATATTTTAAAGACTTTAAAAGGTGGAGAAATTGTTATACTTACTGCATTAGAAATCCAGTTTCTCGTTCCCCCTTTTGCATTTTTACTATCTGATTGTGTTTCTTCCCCTCCCTCCTCAATACTTTTTGTAGATCAAAGCTTGAATACAGTTCAATACAAAGAAAGTTTCGTCCTAAAAACTTAAACTTCTGATTTTTTTATGCCTTAGGAAGTGGTGGAGAGAGAGTTAAATAATAAATTTTAAACAAAGCCTTAAAATAAGGTGTTCGTAACATGCAATTTTGAAAAAGTAGACAGTGTTGGAATCGTTTGAAAAACAAATGCAGTATACTGACAGCATTTTTTTTTACCAACATGGTGGCGCCGTTTCTGCCTGGTATACATTCGAAAGTATTGCACTTTCATAGCATCTATTTTGATGTAACGTTGGATTCCCGCATCTTAATACACAGGAAACTTCCATACTAGAATAACCAATTATCAAGACCTATACAGGAATAAATATCAAGTTGAAGATTCAATTTTAATGTAATTACATCTTTAAAATATTTAGCGGAAGGTATAAATTAGAAAAAAATTTGCCCAGTGAAAAGAAGCATTAAAAAATTAAAAATGATATAATTTGCAGAAAGAAACAATGTTTCAAGATGGAAATATTTAGAGGAGATTTAATTCTAAATAAATTTTGACATAAATTTAGGCTGCCATACCGGTTTAGTGATATTGCAAGGAGATGTGATCAAATAATGTCTGAGAGAGGAGAAACCTTCATAGTCGAAACGGTAAACTATGCGACTATGGCCTTCTAACCATGGAACAATTCATGCATCGCAGTGAAACCAGCTAGCTTAGAAACGGAGCAAGTTGACTGCGTTAGTTCTTCATTGTCGCGTAATGTTTTCGACAAAGAACGTATAAGGATAAGAGGTTAGTTTCGAGAGATCATAATTAGCGCCCTCAAGCGTTGTTTCGATTCGTATCGTTCATTTTGGTATCGCAGAGAAGTAAAAAATAAGAGACAAACGATTTATGCATTAAAATTTTAAACTGTGTTTCGTATTTGAAAAAGGATGGCGTGACTTTAATTAATATTCGTTTTCTCCATTGGAAATTATTTTTGTCGAATCAACTGCTGTTAGAAGGATGAAGAAAAAATAAAGTATTTTAAATGCATTGAAGTTAAATTATAGGAATGTTGCACGTTTGTATTCAGTTAAACAGCAATAATAGAACGCAATGGAATTATAAAAATCATGTAATCGCAGGAAAAAAATAACGCTGGTTTAGCTGCATGAAAAGCTATTTTCGCCCTTAGGTCAAACACCCGATGCTTAATTTTACATTAATACACATCGAAGTTTCATTTCTATAAATATATATATATATGACTTGGTTCAAAATTCTTTTTGAGGTGGCTCAGTCGGTAGCGCGCCAGGCTCGTAATCTGTAGTTCCCAGGTTCGAGTCCCAGCTGCGTCAGCGTTGAGATTTTTCTCCGCAAAACTACACGCCCTGTCCATGGTCAGTAGGGGACACTGATGGGCTTGGAAAGGCCGCCGTCCGTCGGATGGGACGTTAAGCCGTTCCCCCCGTGTTCGGGAGAACACATACCCTGTGCACGTTAAAGAACACACTGGATGGCCTTGATGGGAGGCTACCATAGTCTCCTTAAATCTGTTCCAGTGGATCCCCTCCCCCAACCTTCTCTGAGCCTTCGTGGTCCATGTGACCTGGCCATTTAGCCCATGGTCTGCAAAAAAGTGCCTCTCAGAGGTAAAACAACCCAACGCAACAACTCACAATTCTTTTCAACACGAGTAATTTTCTGTACATTTTGACTAGCTAGAGCTGAAAAGATAAACCTTATAAATTTCCCATTTGAAAGTAAAATAGCGATGAATTGTGCAAATTATATTTTTAAATAGAATTATAGTTTGTGAAACGAGTAGGATTTAACAAAAAAATGTTTGAAGTCCCGAAGACTCATGATATTTTATTGTATTTATTAAGCTTAATAAAATTGATATTTATATTTCTATGATGTTAAGAGTTCTATATTAATAATAGTTAAGAAGGTGTCTCTGTAACAGCTGTAACTCATCAGGAAATCAACGTACACGTTTCAAATTTACAGGGAATGTTTCTGGTTCTGTTCCGGGTTGCAGTGCAAATTTGAAGTCGAAAGTCAAAAAGGAGAACTTACTAGAAGCAAAACTATTCACCATGAATTTCCTACAGGAAAAGATAATTGCCGCGAAATTGATTTATACCATTTACTACTCCCTAACTGTGAACTTTTAAGAGATAAAATAACGTTTAAATCTGCTGCCGTTGCCAGATTCCCCACACTTCCAAAGGCATTATTGAGGCGTCCCATTTCAGCTAGGAACATGATTTTCTACCCAAATGGGGTCAGATAGTGGGCATCAGCATACGAAATATGGGATCTTTCGGTCAAGTACGGCGGGAATTACAGAATGTAAAATATTGATAATATGCGACGAAGCCACGGGCTATGAGAGCGCGCTCTGAGTCAGCAATGACCTTTGTAACACTGGAAAATACTTCGTGTTGAAACTGTGCTAAAATATCGGGGGGAGGGTTACTAAAATAACTGGCCTCAACAACGATTCAAGTAAAAAAGGAAAATTTTCTTCGCGTTGAAAATCTGTGCTAAACTGTCAGGCCAGTGCAGTTAGGGGGCTGACGGGAAAAAGGGACGCTACAGGCCCAGATTTTCCTTTTAAACATAACACAGACCCGTAGAGAAAGAATGAACTCAGCTCAAAATTTTTATGATTGCAAAACAGTTTGAAAACCCAGGATACGAGCACTTATTGTCATACTACTAAGCAATAGAGTATGTGATTCTCGGAATTCTCGTTCACGCTTATTTTCTGTTGTGCCATCTGACAAACAACGTCCATTGCCTTGATCTTCAACTATATAACAATTGGGTGTCAGAAAAATAAACAAATTCGTGATTTTAGATTTGGTTTCCAAATATCGAAATACATGGCAATTACATGATTAGTATATTGCTAGCTACGTTAATCACGCTTTTAACATGTGAACATAAATCATATTTATGATAAATAACCAAATCTGCTTTTGAATGAGATAATAAATAGAGTTCCATATAACACATTTCACACTATAAACGCATTAGTCTATATAGACTAATCTGAAAGCATCGATTTCCATATCAATAAAAACGCCGGCAAATAAAGCTGAAATTATTAGTTTTAATAGAAAATTTTCTCCCACATCCATATGAGCAAGAACTCTCCAGATTGAGAAACGTATAAGTTTTAAGAAATCATGCTCATTGAAAAATGTGAAATTTTCTATTTAAAAATATGCATTTAATATATTTAACGATAGCTGAACATGCAATTCTTACCTTTTGCGTTATTTCAAAACAAGTGTGGACTTGTTCACAGATTAATTTATGGAAACTAGTGTTAACTTTAGATACTATTGTAAAAAATTCAAACATAAGGTTCACAATGGAATTGGGTCAAATTATGGCTTTTTATATTTTTCGAAACGATATATTTAATGTAATATAGCAAGGTATACGGACCACAGAATACAAACAATGAAAATATGATTGCAGAAATAAACAATGCTACAAAATGTAATTATGAAAACAGGCATGAATTTCGCTTGAACCAGGAGAGTTGCGAGTTCGATTCCCGCCACTTCGGAATTAATTTTTATCAGAAGTTTTAACTATTTTGAAAAAGAATTCTTATTGTAACTAATTTTTGTAACCGAAGACTAAACATAACACGATTTAGTCGGTTAAAAACTACCACGGTGATAAAGTGGTAATGTGTGAAATGGTTGGGTTGGGTTGTTTTACATCTGAGCGGCACTTTTTTGCACACTATGGGTGCACATGGGCTAAATGACGAAGTCACAAGGACCCCGAAGGCTCAGAGAAGGTTGGGGCAGGGGACCCACTGGAACAGCTATTGGGAGACAGATGGTAGCCTCCCGTTAAGGCCATCCAGCGTGTTCTATAACGTGCACAGGGTATGGCTCTTCCGCAAACGGGACACGGCTTAACGTCCCATCCGACGGACGGCGGCCTTTCCAAGCCCATCAGTGTCCCCTACTGACCGTGGGCAGGGCGGGGAATTTTTTCGGAGATAAAACTCAACGTTGACCCAGCTGGGACTCGAACCTGGGAACTACAGATTACGAGTGTGGCGCGCTACCGACTGAGCCACCCCCGCCCCAATGTGTGAAAGAGTGATGACGTTCTGCAAGACAGAAATCCGTGTTAATATCCCGGAAAATCTGCAAAAATAAATTAAAAGAAATGAGAGAATTAATATAAATCTTCAAACCTACTACATTTTAAGTGTTAAGTTTTGAATTATTTCCTAAGTTAGACTTTGTTTTGACCATAATGCGGAAATAACATTAATAAATAAATGATGTTTTTTGGAAGGAGGAGGCCGTACAATTGAGGTCTATTTCATTAGTTATAGGAATATATAAACTTCTACAGTCCATCCTTGTACTTTCGTTCATCAAAGAATATCTAAGATGATTAAGGCATGTTTCGGTTAAGAGTAAGTAGCGCCCCTCTCGGAACTTCGTCGAGACTGGAGATAGCAAATTGAGGTGCGAAAAAACAAAACAAAAAACTGTAAGACGCACTATTGGGACTCGAAGCTGGGAATTACAGATTAGAATCCTGCCACAGATTGAGTCTTTTCCGCCCCAGGTGAAATGAACAATCGCATTATTAGAAGTAAAGAACTGAGTGGTAAGGTTATGTCATTTCGAGAGTGGCCGAGGGCCGCATAAATGTAGCCGTATAATCTTCTGTTAACAGCAGATTGGTAATCTCTGCTGCGAACGAAAGAAGATAAAAGTTTAAAAAATAGCTCGTTTCCTGAAAGCGAAGAAAAACGGCAACAATTGAAAACGTAAATACCTATTTCACTTATATTTCCATCAGCACAGGCAAAGTTCCTGCTTGCAGTACGCATAAGATTCTGAGTTGCTCCGCAGGCGGCGAAACGCATTATCCACAGGTTCTGTACTTTGAAGACAGGTTAAAGGAGGATGAAAAAAAAATCAAATAGTTTATAGATTGAAAAACAGATGGCGTGAAATGACAACCTATAGCAAAAACATTTTCTTTCATTTTTGTGTCTCGTCCATTATAATCAGATCGAGAATGACATGAATAATGGGGATAATCAATAACGTAGTTTTGGCATTAATTGTATCGTTTAAAACTTTTAATGTGAAATTTTTTATCATTTCTCTCTTAGATTATGCAAAAGTCATGCGGTAAAAACAGGACGGAACAGAAATAACAAAATCATGATCGCAATTCTTGTTTTGAAATAATGCGAAACGAAAGAATTGCAGAATTAGTTATTCCTGAATATTTGAATCATGATTTTAATATATGAACCATAACATTATTAAGATAACAAAAAAAAAACTACCTTTGAACAGGAGGACTATATGCATTCCACACTTTCAGACATAAACATATTTATCTCTCTAACCACTCTTTTCGGAAGTCTTTAGTTTTGAATTTCCAGAAACGGGAACACATTGTGTACACAAATCAGAACATAATGTTTAATTTAAATTTGATTCCCGTGTTCCAATGCAGAGGAACGTTGGAAACGAGAAGAAAGAATATAAGGAATGAAACTTAAATGGTGAAAGGAGGTAAACTCTAACTCATTTATTCAATATATAACAGAAGGTATAAAATTATACCGCAAAGTTAATGAAAACGTACTAGGAACCCAAATATAATTATTTTAAAATACAAACAGTATAGGATATTTAATTTCAAATAAATTTCAACCTGATGTTGTGCCTGCTTCTCATTGCAGTAGTATTCTGCGAAGTCGCTCGAAAGACTCCAATACAGATTCAAATCGGAGTATTGGCACGTGTGTCCCTCTTACAACTTCACTCACATGTTCAGCACTGGATGTGTCAAATATCCCATTTGCTCTTAACGAGGTCATAAAGCGAATGTTGGCTACAGGTCCTATGAGCCAAATTTCAGAAAAAGAAAAAGCAAGATAAAATTAAATATGAAATGGTGAAAACTGATTGTAGAGATAGCAGAATTCTTGTGAACTTCTAATCTTAACTCTTAAGTTACTATAAATCTGGCAAAAATACCCGGAAACAACACGTGACTGTGCTTAGAGACATTTTTAGAGCTTTCTGATAAAATGGCAGTAATATATATGTATATTTTTAATTTAATTGCAGGGAGTTATAGCCAATATTCGTTTTATGACCCAATGTGAGAGCATGTATATTTTTAACATGTCGATGAGTGAAAACGGAGAGAGAATCACAAAATGTATTACAAAACAAACGATCATGCCATACCCGGAAAGGGAAGCCAGAACTCATCATTCGCCAACGTGATACCAGTTAGCCACGGAGGCGGAGGGCGTCATATATGAGATTACATTAGCGAAATAAAGAACTTATTACTAGTAGCAAAGAACTTAGCAGAAGGTCTATGCCAGTTTTGAAACGCGATTTTGAGCGGCGCTTTTCTATACACAATGGGCTAAAGATCAGGTCACAAGGACCCCTCTCTGCCTCCACAAAGGCTTATAGTGGAGAAGCGGGAGGAGATTCACTGGACAATTGTTAGGAGAGAGGTGAAATCTTTTTTTACCTATTTTTTCATCCTATTAGTGCTGCTTGACTTTTAACACATCTAAATAGTCTTAAAAACCGATGCTTAAAATTTCCCAATAATAGTGTTAATCATACATTTAATGCCCAATACTACGTTATTGATTAGCGCCATTTATTGAGGTCACTCTCGAGCTGATTACAAATGACGAAACCCAAAAATGAAAGAAACTAATTTTTTCAAGACGTTGTCCTTTTTGCCATCTGGTATTAAATATATATCATTTGATTTTTCATCTTCCTTTAACCTGCCTTTAAAGTGCAGAATCTATGAAAAACGGTTTTCGCCGCCTGCGATACGACAGAAATACGGTTTCGGCAAAATTTCTCAATACGGCGGCACCTACACTTGTGTGAAGTTGGACCTCTTCTCCTTATATCTTCTCTGTTTATAGTTCAAAGTGTGTGAAATGTATTATAGGATACTGTATATATTTTCTCTCTCAAAACTAGATTTTGTTATTTATCATAAAGGTGATTTATGTTCACATATTAAACGCGTGATCAACTTAGTAAGCAATAATTATTTTAAAATACCAATCATATAACTGTTTCGTATTTCGATATTCCGAAAAAATACTAATATCACGAATTTGTTACTTTTGTTACAATCAATTGTTATGTAGTTCATGATAATATCCATGATATGAACCAGAGTTGAAATTTATCTCCGTAAAGCTCTACGCCCTGCCTCGGACAGTAACGGACACTGATGGGCTTCAAAATGACTACCATCTGCTAGATGGGACATTTTCAAGCACACAGGCCCGGTGTGGGCCTGTATGCGGGAATGAGCTGTATCCTGCACTCATTGAAAGTACACACTTCTGACTTAAAAATATTGGAAATACTAGTACAAATTGAAATTTTGTGGGTAGCACCATTGCAAAAGAACAGAATCATTAATATCTTAAAAATGAAGGAAAACGCAAAAAATAAAAACTGCGTGGTACTTAATATTAATTATTAAAGACTAATTAAAAGTTTAAAATTAGAATCGGAATCATCTATATTTCTTACTTTCTTTCAAAATCAAAATAAATCCGAAACTGAAATTACTCTGAGCCCGAAGTCGTCGGCGCTACTTACATCCGAAGGGTAAAAAGTTTGTAATGTATAGCTTTCAGGTGGCTGTTCCAAAATTAAGTAGAATTGGCAGAGAATTGATTTGATTCTCATTTTATATAGCCTAAATTCAATCTTCTATATTTAATACATTAAACACTGTACAAAAGCCCCAATATGTCGTTAACGCTGAATAACATTGTATCATCAGTTAACAAAAAATAAGAGCCAAAACATTTTTTTGGAAGACAAAATAGTAAAAATGCAAAAGAATTTTGACGCCTGCGATAATTTTTGTGCGATAATATCATATATACCTGTGGCATATTTGCCACGGGTATATATGATATCCGTCCCTGTAGTTGAGTGGTTAGCATGCTTGTTGCTGATCACAGGGACCTGGATTCTAGCCCCAGGATAAGGCATAGATATATCTGTGTTGTCTTTCTGTTAAAGTTTCGCCTTGCGCATAGAATTTCTACTCCGAAGCATTAAACTGACAGACTCCCTATCAGACCTCTGTGGCAAGCTGCTGCTTGAGGGAATATTAAATTTTGAAATTTAATATTATTAATTACGTCGTCTCAGCGGTATCGTGCTTGCTCAATGTGACACTGCGGCTACAGGGAGTCCTAGTTCGAGTCCAGGATATGGTATGGTCGTTTGTTCTCTAATATATGTTGTGATTGCCCCCCAGTTAAGAAATGTTCGTTTCTAAATATTTCATAAAAAATCGATGTTCTTCCATTGGACATAAAGCGAACATTGTCTCTAAGACTAGTCAACGAAATTAAAATATATATATATTATTCAAAAAATGTAAGCCGCTTGACAGGCATGTAGCTAAAATTTATTTGTATGTATATATTATGTGTGCATAGGGGGAGGGGTTCAAGCATGATATCAGGAGGACCCCATAATAAATAAATTGACGAAAGGAAAATAATTTAATAAATAATTTCATTACCTTTAATACAACCAACGTCACATCGGGGGAGGCGAAGCAAAGGGGTCATTTCCTCCCCCTCCTGAATGCTAGTAAGGGTAATAAAGTGGAAAATTATTAAACCTAATGACATTTCATGCGTTTTTAAGGATAATTTTAAAGACCTGTAAAAGGTGGGGAAATTGTTATGCTTACTGCATTAGAAATCCAGTTTCTCGCTCCCCCTTTTGCACTTTTTACTCTCTGACTTTGATTCTTCCCCTCCCTCCTCAATACTTTTTGTAGATTAAAGCTTGAATACAGTCCAATACACAGTTTCGTCCAAAAAACTTAAACTTCTGATTTCTTTATGCCTTAGGAAGTGGTGGAGGGATAGTTAAATAATAAATTTTAAACAAAGCCTTAAAAAAAAGGTGTTTGTAACATGTAATTTTGAAAAAGTAGACAGTGTTAGAATGGTTTGAAAAACAAATGTAGTATATTAACAGCATTTTTTTCGACCAACATGGTGGCTCCGTTTCTGCGTGGTATACATTCGAAAGTATTGTAGTTTCATAGCGTCTATTTTGATGTAACATTGGATTCCCGCATCTCAATACACAGTAAACTTCCATCCTAGAATGACCGATTATGAAGAGTTACACAGGAATAGATACCAAGTTGAAGAGTAAATTTTAATGTAATAATGTCTTTAAAATATTTAGCGGAAGGTATAAATTATAAAAAAATTTGCCCAGTGAAAAGAAGTATTAGAAAATTAAAAATGATATCATTTGCAGAAAGAAACAATATTTCAAGATGGGAATATTTAGAGGGAGATTTAATTCTAAATAAATTTTGACATAAATTTAGGCTGCCACACCGGTTTAGTGATATATGCAACGAGATGTGATCAAATAGTGTCTGAGAGAGGAGAAATCTTCATAGTCGAAACGGTAAACTATGCGACTATGGCCTTCTAACCATTGAACAATTCATGCATCGCAGTGAAACCAGCTAGCTTAGAAATGGAGCAAGTTGACTGCGTTAGTTCTTCATTGTCGAGTAATGTTTTCGACAAAGAACGTATAAGGATAAGAGGTTAGTTTGGAGAGAGCATAATTAGCGCCCTCAAGCGTTGTTTCGATTCGTATCGTTCATTTTGGTATCGCAGAGAAGTAAAAAATAAGAGGCAAACGATTTATGCATTAAAATTTTAAACTGTGTTTCGTATTTGAAAAAGGATGGCGTGACTTTAATTAATAGTCGTTTTCTCCATTGGAAATTATTTTGTCGAATCAACTGCTGTTAGAATGATGAAGAAAAAATAAAGTATTTTAAATACATTGAAGTTAAATTATAGGAATGTTGCACGTTTGCATTCAGTTAAACAGCAAAAATAGAACGCAATGGAATTATAAAAAACATGTAATTGCAGGAAAAAAATAACGCTGGTTTAGCTGCATGAAAAGCTATTTTCGCCCTTAGGCCAAACACCCGATGCTTAATTTTACATTAATACACATCGAAGTTTAATTTCTGTAAATATATATATATGACTTGGTTCACAATTCTTTTTGAGGTGGCTCAGTCGGTAGCGCGCCAGGCTCGTAATCTGTAGTTCCCAGGTTCGAGTCCCAGCTGTGTCAGCGTTGAGATTTTTCTCCGCAAAACTACACGCCCTGTCCATGGTCAGTAGGGGACACTGATGGGCTTGGAAAGGCCGCCGTCCGTCGGATGGGACGTTAAGCCGTTCCCCCCGTGTTCGGGAGAACACATACCCTGTGCACGTTAAAGAACACACTGGATGGCCTTGATGGGAGGCTACCATAGTCTCCTTAAATCTGTTCCAGTGGATCCCCTCCCCCAGCTTTCTCTGGCCTTCGTGGTCCATGTGACCTGGCCATTTAGCCAATGGTGTGCAAAAAAGTGCCTCTCAGAGGTAAAACAACCCAACGCAACAACTCACAATTCTTTTCAACACATGAGTAATTTTCTGTACATTTTGACTAGCTAGAGCTGAAAAGAAAAACCTTATAAATTTCCCATTTGAAAGTAAAATAGCGATGAATTGTGCAAATTATATTTTTAAATAGAATTATAGTTTGTGAAACGAGTAGGATCTAACAAAAAAATGTTTGAAGTCCCGAAGACTCATGATATTTTATTGTATTTATTAAGCTTAATAAAATTGATATTTATATTTCTATGATGTTAAGAGTTCTATATTAATAATAGTTAAGAAGGTGTCTCTGTAACAGCTGTAACTCATCAGGAAATCAACGTACACGCTTCAAATTTACAGGGAATGTTTCTGGTTCTGTTCCGGGTTGCAATGCAAATTCGAAGTCGAAAGTCAAAAAGGAGAACTTACTAGAAGCAAAACTATTCACCATGAATTTCCTACAGGAAAAGATAATTGCCGCGAAATTGATTTATACCATTTACTACTCCCTAACTGTGAACTTTTAAGAGATAAAATAACGTTTAAATCTGCTGCCGTTGCCAGATTCCCCACACTTCCAAAGGCATTATTGAGGCGTCCCATTTCAGCTAGGAACATGATTTTCTACCCAAATGGGGTCAGATAGTGGGCATGAGCATACGAAATATGGGATCTTTCGGTCAAGTACGTCGGGAATTACAGAATGTAAAATCTTGATAATAGGCGACGAAGCCACGGGCTATGAGAGCGCGTTCTGAGTCAGCAATGACCTTTGTAACACTGGAAAATTCTTCGTGTTGAAACTGTGCTAAAATATCGGGTGGGGTCTCTCAAAAACACTGGCCTCAACAACGATTCAAGTAAAAAAGGAAAATTTTCTTCGCGTTGAAAATCTGTGGTAAACTGTCAGGCCAGTGCAGTTAGGGGGGCTGACGGGAAAAAGGGACGCTACAGGCCCAGATTTTCCTTTTAAACATAACACAGACCCGTAGAGAAAGAATGAACTCAGCTCAAAATTTTTATGATTGCAAAACAGTTTGAAAACCCACGATACGAGCACTTGTTGTCATACTACTAAACAATAGAGTATATGATTCTCGGAATTCTCGTTCACGCTTATTTTCTGTTGTGCCATCTGACAAACAACGTCCATTGCCTTCATCCTCAACTATATAACAATTGGGTGTCAGAAAAATAAACAAATTGGTGATTTTAGATTTTGTTTCGAAATATCGAAATACATGGCAATTACATGATTGGTATATTGCTAGCTACGTTAATCACGCTTTTAACATGTGAGCATAAATCATATTTATGATAAATAACCAAATCTGCTTTTGAATGAGATAATATAGTTCCATATAGCACATTTCACACTATAAACGCATTAGTCTATATAGACTAATCTGAAAGCATCGATTTCCATATCAATAAAAACGGCGGCAATTAAAGCTGAAATTATTAGTTTTAATAGAAATTTTGCTCCCACATCCATATGCGCAGGAACTTTCCAGATTGAGAAACGAATAACTCTTAAGAAATCATGTTCGTTGAAAAACGTGAATTTTTTTATTTAAATATATGCATTTAATATATTTAACGATAGCTGAACATGCAATTCTTACGTTTTGCGTTATTTCAAAACAAGTGTTGACTTGTTCACAAATCAATTTATGGAAACTACTGTAGATTTTAGATACTATTGTAAAAAATTCAAACATAAGGTTCACAATGGAATTGAGTCAAATTATGGCTTTTTATATTTTTCGAAACGATATATTTAATGTAATATAGCAAGGTATACGGACCACAGAATACAAACAATGAAAATATGATTGCAGAAATAAACAATGCCACAAAATGTAATTATGAAAACAGGCATGAATTTGGCATGAACCAGGAGAGTTGCGGGTTCGATTCCCGACACTTCGGAATTAATTTTTATCAGAAGTTTTAACTATTATGAAAAAGAGTTCTTATTGTATCTAATTTTTGTAACCGAAGACTAAACCTAACACGGTTTAGTCGGTTAAAAACTACCACGGTGATAAAGTGGTAATGTGTGAAATGGTTGGGTTGGGTTGTTTTACCTCTGAGCGGCACTTTTTTTGCACACCATGGGCTAAATGACCAGGTCACATGGACCCCGAAGGCTCAGAGAAGGTTGGGGCAGAGGACCCACTGGAACAGCTCTTGGGAGACAGATGGTAGCCTCCCGTTAAGGCCATCCAGCGTGTTCTTTAACGTGCACAGGGTATGGCTCTCCCGCACACGGGACACGGCTTAACGTCCCATCCGACGGACGGCGGCCTTTTCCAAGCCCATCAGTGTCCCCTACTGACCGTGGGCAGGGAGGGGAATTTTTGCGGAGAAAAATCTCAACGTTGACCCAGCTGGGACTCGAACCTGGGAACTACAGATTACGAGTCTGGGGCGCTACCGACTGAGGAACCCCCGCCCCAATGTGTGAAAGAGTGATGACGTTCTCCAAGACAGAAATCCGTGTTAATATCCCGGAAAATCTGCAAAAATAAATTAAAAGAAATGAGAGAATTAATATAAACCTTCAAACCCTAGTACATTCTAAGTGTTAAGTTTTGAATTGTTTTCTAAGTTAGACTCTGTTTTAACCATAATGCGGAAATAATATAAATAAATAAATAAATGTTGTTTTTTGGGAGGAGGCGGTACAATTGAGGTCTACTTAATTAGTTATAGGAATATATAAACTTCTACAGTCCATCCTTGTACTTTCGTTCATGAAAGAATATCTAAGATGATTAAGGCACGTTTCGGTTAAGAGTTTAAGAGAGCGCCCCTCTCGGAATTTCGCCGAGACCGGAGATAGCAAGTTGAGGTGCGAAAAAACAAAACAAAAAACTGTAAGACGCACTATTGGGACTCGAAGCTGGGAATTACAGATTAGAATCCTGCCACAGATTGAGCCATTTCCGCCCCAGGTGAAATTAACAATCGCATTATTAGAAGTAAAGAACTGAGTGGTAAGGTTATGTCATTTCGAGAGTGGCCGAGGGCCGCATAAATGTAGCCGAATAATCTTCTGTTAACAGCAGATTGGTAATCTCTGCTGCGAACGAAAGAAGATAAAAGTTTAAAAAATAGCTCGTTTCCTGAAAGCGAACAAAATTGGCAACAATTGAAAACGTAAATATCTATTTCACTTATATTTCCATCAGCACAGGCAAAGTTCCTGCTTGCAGTACGCATAAGATTCTGTGTTGCTCCGCAGGAGGCGAAGCGCATTATCCACAGGTTCTGTACTTTGAAGACAGGTTAAAGGAGGATGAAAAAAAATCAAATACTATATAGATTAAAAAGCAGATGGCGATAAAGGACAACCTATAGCAAAAATATTTTTTTCATTTTTTTGTCTCGTCCATTGTAATCAGATCGAGAGTGACCTGAATAATGGGGATAATCAATAACGTAGTTTTGGCAATAATTGTATCGCTTAAAACGTTTAATGTGAAATTTTTATGATTTCTCTCTTAGATTATGCAAATGTCAAGCGGTAAGAACAGGACGGAACAGAAATAACAAATTCATGATAGCAGTTCTTGTTTTGAAATAACACGAAACGTAAGAATTGCAGAATTAGTACTTCCTCAATATTTGAATCATGATTTTCATATATGAACCATAATATTATTAAGATAACAAAAAAAAAATAACTTTGTACAGGAGGATTAATAGTGCATTCCACCCTTGGAGACATAAACACATTTATCTCTCTAACCACTCTTTTCGGAAGTCTTTAGTTTTGAGTTTCCAGCAACGGGAACACATTGTGTACACAAATCAGAACATAATGTTTAATTTAAATTTGATTCCCGTGTTCCAACGAAGAAGAACTTTGTAAACGAGAAGAAAGAATATAAGGAATGAAACCTAAATAGTGAAAGAAGGTAAACTATAAGTCATTTATTCAATATATAACAGAAGGTATAAGATTATACCGAAAAGTTAATGAAAACGTACTAGGAACGCAAATATAATTATTTTAAAATACAAACAGTATAGGATATTTAATTTCAAATAAATTTTAACATGATATTGTGACCTGCTTCTCATTGCAGTAGTATTCTGCGAAGTCGCTCGAAAGACTCGAGTACAGACCAGTTAGCCACGGAGGCGGAGGGCGGTCATATATGAAATTACATTAGCGAAATAAGGAACTTATTACTAGTAGCAAAGACTTAGCAGAAGGTTTATGCTAGTTTTGAAACGCGATTTTGAGCGGCGCTTTTCTATACCCAATGGGCTAAAGATCGGGTCACAAGGACCCCTCTCCGCCTCCACAAAGGCTTAGAGTGGAGAAGCGGGAGGAGATTCACTGGACAATTGTTAGGAGAGAGGTGAAATCTTTTTTTACCTATTTTTTTCATCCTATTAGTACTGCTTGACTTTTAACACATCTAAATAGTCTTAAAAACCAATACTTGAAATTTCACAATAATAGTGTTAAGCATACATTTAATGCCCAAAACTACGTTATTGATTAGCGCCATTTATTGATGTCACTCTCGAGGGAGGAGATTCACTGGACAATTGTTAGGAGAGAGGTGAAATTTTTTTTACCTATTATTTTCATCCTATTAGTACTGCTTGACTTTTAACACATCTAAACAGTCTTAAAAACCAATGCTTGAAATTTCACAATAATAGTGTTAATCATACATTTAATGCCCAAAACTACGTTATTGATTAGCGCCATTTATTGATGTCACTCTCGAGGGAGGAGATTCACTAGACAATTGTTAGGAGAGAGGTGAAATGTTTTTTACCTCTTTTTTTCATCCTATTAGTACTGCTTGACTTTTAACACATCTAAATAGTCTTAAAAACCAACGTTTGAAGTTTCACAATAATAGTGTTCATCATACATTTAATGCCCAAAACTACGTTATTGATTAGCGCCATTTATTGATGTCACTCTCGAGGGAGGAGATTCACTGGACAATTGTTAGGAGAGAGGTGAAATTTTTTTTACATATTTCTTTCATCCTATTAGTACTGCTTGACTTTTAACACATCTAAATAGTCTTAAAAACCAACGTTTGAAGTTTCACAATAATAGTGTTCATCATACATTTAATGCCCAAAACTACGTTATTGATTAGCGCCATTTATTGATGTCACTCTCGAGGGAGGAGATTCACTGGGCAATTGTTAGGAGAGAGGTGAAATTTTTTTTACCTCTTTTTTTCATCCTATTAGTACTGCTTGACTTTTAACACATCTAAACAGTCTTAAAAACCAATGCTTGAAATTTCACAATAATAGTGTTAATCATACATTTAATGCCCAAAACTACGTTATTGATTAGCGCCATTTATTGATGTCACTCTCGAGGGAGGAGATTCACTGGGCAATTGTTAGGAGAGAGGTGAAATTTTTTTTACATATTTCTTTCATCCTATTAGTACTGCTTGACTTTTGACACATCTAAATAGTCTTAAAAACCAACGTTTGAAATTTCACAATAATAGTGTTCATCATACATTTAATGCCCAAAACTACGTTATTGATTAGCGCCATTTATTGATGTCACTCTCGAGGGAGGAGATTCACTGGACAATTGTTAGGATAGAGGTGAATTTTTTTTTACCTCTTTTTTTCATCCTATTAGTACTGCTTGACTTTTAACACATCTAAATAGTCTTAAAAACCAATGTTTGAAGTTTCACAATAATAGTGTTCATCATACATTTAATGCCCAAAACTACGTTATTGATTAGCGCCATTTATTGATGTCACTCTCGAGGGAGGAGATTCACTGGACAATTGTTAGGAGAGAGGTGAAATGTTTTTTACCTCTTTTTTTCATCCTATTAGTACTGCTTGACTTTTAACACATCTAAATAGTCTTAAAAACCAACGTTTGAAATTTCACAATAATAGTGTTCATCATACATTTAATGCCCAAAACTACGTTATTGATTAGCGCCATTTATTGATGTCACTCTCGAGGGAGGAGATTCACTGGACAATTGTTAGGAGAGAGGTGAATTTTTTTTTACCTCTTTTTTCATCCTATTAGTACTGCTTGACTTTTAACAGATCTAAATAGTCTTAAAAACCAATGTTTGAAGTTTCACAATAATAGTGTTCATCATACATTTAATGCCTAAATCTACGTTATTGATTAGCGCCATTTATTGATGTCACTCTCGAGGGAGGAGATTCACTGGGCAATTGTTAGGAGAGAGGTGAAATTTTTTTTACCTCTTTTTTTCATCCTATTAGTACTGCTTGACTTTTAACACATCTAAATAATCTTAAAAACCAATGCTTGAAATTTCACAATAATAGTGTTAATCATACATTTAATGCCCAAAACTACGTTATTGATTAGCGCCATTTATTGATGTCACTCTCGAGGGAGGAGATTCACTGGGCAATTGTTAGGAGAGAGGTGAAATTTTTTTTACATATTTCTTTCATCCTATTAGTACTGCTTGACTTTTGACACATCTAAATAGTCTTAAAAACCAATACTTGAAATTTCACAATAATAGTGTTAAGCATACATTTAATGCCCAAAACTACGTTATTGATTAGCGCCATTTATTGATGTCACTCTCGAGGGAGGAGATTCACTGGACAATTGTTAGGAGAGAGGTGAAATTTTTTTTACCTATTATTTTCATCCTATTAGTACTGCTTGACTTTTAACACATCTAAACAGTCTTAAAAACCAATGCTTGAAATTTCACAATAATAGTGTTAATCATACATTTAATGCCCAAAACTACGTTATTGATTAGCGCCATTTATTGATGTCACTCTCGAGGGAGGATATTCACTGGACAATTGTTAGGAGAGAGGTGAAATTTTTTTTATATATTTTTTTCATCCTATTAGTACTGCTTGACTTTTAACACATCTAAATAGTCTTAAAAACCAATGTTTGAAGTTTCACAATAATAGTGTTCATCATACATTTAATGCCCAAAACTACGTTATTGATTAGCGCCATTTATTGATGTCACTCTCGAGGGAGGAGATTCACTGGACAATTGTTAGGAGAGAGGTGAAATGTTTTTTACCTCTTTTTTTCATCCTATTAGTACTGCTTGACTTTTAACACATCTAAATAGTCTTAAAAACCAACGTTTGAAGTTTCACAATAATAGTGTTCATCATACATTTAATGCCCAAAACTACGTTATTGATTAGCGCCATTTATTGATGTGACTCTCGAGGGAGGAGATTCACTGGACAATTGTTAGGAGAGAGGTGAAATTTTCTTTACATATTTCTTTCATCCTATTAGTACTGCTTGACTTTTAACACATCTAAATAGTCTTAAAAACCAACGTTTGAAGTTTCACAATAATAGTGTTCATCATACATTTAATGCCCAAAACTACGTTATTGATTAGCGCCATTTATTGATGTCACTCTCGAGGGAGAAGATTCACTGGGCAATTGTTAGGAGAGAGGTGAAATTTTTTTTACCTCTTTTTTTCATCCTATTAGTACTGCTTGACTTTTAACACATCTAAACAGTCTTAAAAACCAATGCTTGAAATTTCACAATAATAGTGTTAATCATACATTTAATGCCCAAAACTACGTTATTGATTAGCGCCATTTATTGATGTCACTCTCGAGGGAGGAGATTCACTGGGCAATTGTTAGGAGAGAGGTGAAATTTTTTTTACATATTTCTTTCATCCTATTAGTACTGCTTGACTTTTGACACATCTAAATAGTCTTAAAAACCAACGTTTGAAATTTCACAATAATAGTGTTCATCATACATTTAATGCCCAAAACTACGTTATTGATTAGCGCCATTTATTGATGTCACTCTCGAGGGAGGAGATTCACTGGACAATTGTTAGGAGAGAGGTGAATTTTTTTTTACCTCTTTTTTTCATCCTATTAGTACTGCTTGACTTTTAACACATCTAAATAGTCTTAAAAACCAATGTTTGAAGTTTCACAATAATAGTGTTCATCATACATTTAATGCCCAAAACTACGTTATTGATTAGCGCCATTTATTGATGTCACTCTCGAGGGAGGAGATTCACTGGACAATTGTTAGGAGAGAGGTGAAATGTTTTTTACCTCTTTTTTTCATCCTATTAGTACTGCTTGACTTTTAACACATCTAAATAGTCTTAAAAACCAACGTTTGAAATTTCACAATAATAGTGTTCATCATACATTTAATGCCCAAAACTACGTTATTGATTAGCGCCATTTATTGATGTCACTCTCGAGGGAGGAGATTCACTGGACAATTGTTAGGAGAGAGGTGAATTTTTTTTTACCTCTTTTTTCATCCTATTAGTACTGCTTGACTTTTAACACATCTAAATAGTCTTAAAAACCAATGTTTGAAGTTTCACAATAATAGGGTTCATCATACATTTAATGCCTAAATCTACGTTATTGATTAGCGCCATTTATTGATGTCACTCTCGAGGGAGGAGATTCACTGGGCAATTGTTAGGAGAGAGGTGAAATTTTTTTTACCTCTTTTTTTCATCCTATTAGTACTGCTTGACTTTTAACACATCTAAATAATCTTAAAAACCAATGCTTGAAATTTCACAATAATAGTGTTAATCATACATTTAATGCCCAAAACTACGTTATTGATTAGCGCCATTTATTGATGTCACTCTCGAGGGAGGAGATTCACTGGGCAATTGTTAGGAGAGAGGTGAAATTTTTTTTACATATTTCTTTCATCCTATTAGTACTGCTTGACTTTTGACACATCTAAATAGTCTTAAAAACCAACGTTTGAAATTTCACAATAATAGTGTTCATCATACATTTAATGCCCAAAACTACGTTATTGATTAGCGCCATTTATTGATGTCACTCTCGAGGGAGGAGATTCACTGGACAATTGTTAGGAGAGAGGTGAATTTTTTTTTACCTCTTTTTTTCATCCTATTAGTACTGCTTGACTTTTAACACATCTAAATAGTCTTAAAAACCAATGTTTGAAGTTTCACAATAATAGTGTTCATCATACATTTAATGCCTAAATCTACGTTATTGATTAGCGCCATTTATTGATGTCACTCTCGAGGGAGGAGATTCACTGGGCAATTGTTAGGAGAGAGGTGAAATTTTTTTTACCTATTTTTTTCATCCTATTAGTACTGCTTGACTTTTAACACATCTAAATAGTCTTAAAAACCAACGTTTGAAGTTTCACAATAATAGTGTTCATCATACATTTAATGCCCAAAACTACGTTATTGATTAGCGCCATTTATTGATGTCACTCTCGAGGGAGGAGATTCACTGGACAATTGTTAGGAGAGAGGTGAAATGTTTTTTACCTCTTTTTTTCATCCTATTAGTACTGCTTGACTTTTAACACATCTAAATAGTCTTAAAAACCAACGTTTGAAGTTTCACAATAATAGTGTTCATCATATATTTAATGCCCAAAACTACGTTATTGATTAGCGCCATTTATTGATGTCACTCTCGAGGGAGGAGATTCACTGGGCAATTGTTAGGAGAGAGGTGAAATTTTTTTTACCTCTTTTTTTCATCCTATTAGTACTGCTTGACTTTTAACACATCTAAATAATCTTAAAAACCAACGTTTGAAATTTCACAATAATAGTGTTCATCATACATTTAATGCCCAAAACTACGTTATTGATTAGCGCCATTTATTGATGTCACTCTCGAGGGAGGAGATTCACTGGGCAATTGTTAGGAGAGAGGTGAAATATTTTTTACATATTTCTTTCATCCTATTAGTACTGCTTGAGTTTTGACACATCTAAATAGTCTTAAAAACCAACGTTTGAAATTTCACAATAATAGTGTTCATCATACATTTAATGCCCAAAACTACGTTATTGATTAGCGCTATTTATTGATGTCACTCTCGAGGGAGGAATTTCACTGGACAATTGTTAGGAGAGAGGTGAAATTTTTTTTACCTATTTTTTTCATCCTATTAGTACTGCTTGACTTTTAACACATCTAAATAGTCTTAAAAACCAAGGTTTGAAATTTCACAATAATGGTGTTAATCATACATTTAATGCCCAAAACTACGTTATTGATTAGCGCCATTTATTGATGTCACTCTCGAGGGAGGAGATTCACTGGACAATTGTTAGGAGAGAGGTGAAATTTTTTTTACCTATTTTTTTCATCCTATTAGTACTGCTTAACTTTTAACACATCTAAATAGTCTTAAAAACCAATGTTTGAAGTTTCACAATAATAGTGTTCATCATACATTTAATGCCCAAAACTACGTTATTGATTAGCGCCATTTATTGATGTCACTCTCGAGGGAGGAGATTCACTGGACAATTGTTAGGAGAGAGGTGAAATGTTTTTTACCTCTTTTTTTCATCCTATTAGTACTGCTTGACTTTTAACACATCTAAATAGTCTTAAAAACCAACGTTTGAAGTTTCACAATAATAGTGTTCATCATACATTTAATGCCCAAAACTACGTTATTGATTAGCGCCATTTATTGATGTCACTCTCGAGGGAGGAGATTCACTGGGCAATTGTTAGGAGAGAGGTGAAATTTTTTTTACCTCTTTTTTTCATCCTATTAGTACTGCTTGACTTTTAACACATCTAAATAATCTTAAAAACCAACGTTTGAAATTTCACAATAATAGTGTTCATCATACATTTAATGCCCAAAACTACGTTATTGATTAGCGCCATTTATTGATGTCACTCTCGAGGGAGGAGATTCACTGGGCAATTGTTAGGAGAGAGGTGAAATTTTTTTTACATATTTCTTTCATCCTATTAGTACTGCTTGAGTTTTGACACATCTAAATAGTCTTAAAAACCAACGTTTGAAATTTCACAATAATAGTGTTCATCATACATTTAATGCCCAAAACTACGTTATTGATTAGCGCCATTTATTGATGTCACTCTCGAGGGAGGAATTTCACTGGACAATTGTTAGGAGAGAGGTGAAATTTTTTTACCTATTTTTTTCACCCTATTAGTACTGCTTGACTTTTAACACATCTAAATAGTCTTAAAAACCAACGTTTGAAATTTCACAATAATAGTGTTCATCATACATTTAATGCCCAAAACTACGTTATTGATTAGCGCCATTTATTGATGTCACTGTCGAGGGAGGAGATTCACTGGACAATTGTTAGGAGAGAGGTGAAATTTTTTTTACATATTTTTTTCATCCTATTAGTACTGCTTGACTTTTAACACATCTAAATAATCTTAAACCAATGTTTGAAATTTCACAATAATAGTGTTCATCATACATTTAATGCCCAAAACTACGTTATTGATTAGCGCCATTTATTGATGTGACTCTCGAGGGAGGAGATTCAGTGGACAATTGTTAGGAGAGAGGTGAAATTTTTTTACATATTTTTTTCATCCTATTAGTACTGCTTGACTTTTAACACATCTAAATAGTCTTAAAAACCAACGTTTGAAATTTCACAATAATAGTGTTAATCATACATTTAATGCCCAAAACTACGTTATTGATTAGCGCCATTTATTGATGTCACTCTCGAGGGAGGAATTTCACTGGACAATTGTTAGGAGAGAGGTGAAATTTTTTTACCTATTTTTTTCATCCTATTAGTACTGCTTGACTTTTAACACATCTAAATAGTCTTAAAAACCAACGTTTGAAATTTCACAATAATAGTGTTCATCATACATTTAATGCCCAAAACTACGTTATTGATTAGCGTCATTTATTGATGTCACTCTCGAGGGAGGAGATTCACTGGACAATTGTTAGGAGAGAGGTGAAATTTTTTTTACAATTTTTTTCATCCTATTAGTACTGCTTGACTTTTAACACATCTAAATAATCTTAAACCAATGTTTGAAATTTCACAATAATAGTGTTAATCATAGATTTAATGCCCAAAACTACGTTATTGATAAGCGCCATTTATTGATGTCACTCTCGAGGGAGGAGATTCACAGGAGAGTGGTGAAATTTTTTTTGCATATTTTTTTCATCCTATTAGTACTGCTTGACTTTTAACACATCTAAATAGTCTTAAAAACCAATGTTTGAAATTTCACAATAATAGTGTTAATCATACATTTAATGCCCAAAACTCCGTTATTGATTAGCGCCATTTATTGATGTCACTCTCGATGGAGGAGATTCACTAGACAATAGTTAGGAGAGAGGTGAAATTTTTTTACCTATTTTTTTCATCCTATTAGTACTGCTTGACTTTTAACACATCTAAATAGTCTTAAAAACCAATGTTTGAAATTTCACAATAATAGTGTTAATCATATATTTAATGCCCAAAACTACGTTATTGATTAGCGCCATTTATTGATGTCACTCTCGAGCTGATTACAAATGACGAAACAGAAAAATGAAAGAAACTAATTTTTCAAGATGTTGTCCTTTTTGCCATCTGGTATTAAACATATAATATACTATTTGATTTTTCATCTTCCTTTAACCTGCCTTCAAAGTGCAGAATCTGTGAGTAACGCGTTTCGCCGCCTGCGATACGACAGTAATACGGCTTCGGCAAAATTTCGCAATACGGAGGCACTTACACTTGTGTGAAGTTGGAACTCTTCTCCTTATATCTTCTCTGTTTATAGTTCAAAGTGTGTGAAATGTATTATAGGATACTATATTTATTTTCTCACTCAAAACTAGGTTTTGTTATTCATCATAAAGATGATTTATGTTCACATATTAAAAGCGTGATCAACTTAGTAAGCACTAATTATTTTAAAACACTAATCATATAACTGTTTTGTATTTCGATATTCCGGAAAAACACTAATACCACGAATTTGTTACTTTTGTTACGACCAATTGTTACGTAGTTCAGGATAATATCCATGATATGGACGAGAGTTGAAATTTATCTCCGTAAAGCTCTACGCTCGGCGTCGGACAGTAGCGGACACCGATTGGCTTCAAAATGGCTACGATCTGTTAGAGGGGACATTTTCAAGCACATATGCCCTGTTTTCGGGGATGAGCCGTATCCTGCACTCGTTGAACTAACGGAAATCTGATAACGGAAATCGGAATCATTTATATTTCTTACTTTCTTTCAAAATCAAAATAAATCCGAAACTGAAATTACTCTGAGCCCGAAGTCGTCGGCGCTGTAAAAAGTTTCGTCGACGCTGTAAAAGTCGTCGGCGAAGAGTAAAAAGTTTGCAATTTATAGCTTTGAGATGGCTGTTCCAAAAGTAAGTAGAATTGACAGAGAATTGATTTGATTCTCATTTTATATAGCCTAAATTCAATCTTCTATATTTAATACATTAAACACTGTACAAAAGCCCCAATATGTCGTTAACGCTGAATAACATTGTATCATCAGTTAACAAAAAATAAGAGCCAAAATATTTTTTTGAAAACAAAATAGTAAATGCCAAAATAATTTTGACGCCTGCGATAATTTTTGTGCGATAATATCATATATACCTGTGGCATATTTGCCACAGGTATATATGATATCTGTCCCTGTAGTTGAGTGGTTAGCATGCTTGGTTGGTGATCACAGGACCTGGGTTCGAGCCCCAGATAAGGCATGGATATATCTGTGTTGTCTTTCTGTTGAAGTTTCGCCTTGCACCCAGAATTTCTACTCCGAAGCATTAAACTGACAGGCTCCTTATCAGACCTCTGTGGCAAGCTGTTGCTTGAGGGAATACTAAATTTTGATATTTAATATTATTAATTACGTCGTTTCAGCGGCATCGTGCTTGCTCAATGTGACACTGCGACTACAGGGAGTACGGGTTCGAGTCCAGGATATGGTATGGTCGTTTGTTCTCTAATATATGTTGCGATTGCCCCCCCAGTTAAGAAATGTTCGTTTCTAAATATTTCATAAAAAATCGATGTTCTTCTATTGGGACATAAAGCGAACATTGTCTCTAAGACTAGTCAACGAAATTAAAATATATATATATATTATTCAAAAAATGTAAGCCGCTTGACAGGCATGTAGCTAAAATTTATTTGTATATATATATTATGTGTGCATAGGGGGAGGGGTGGCAAGCACGATATCAGGAGGACCCCATAATAAATAAATTGACGAAAGGAAAAGAATTTTATAAATATTAAATCTTTCATTTACCTTTAATACAACCAACGTCACATCGGGGGAGGCGAAGCAAAGGAGTCATTTCCTCCCCCTCCTGAATGCTAGAAGGGTAATAAAGTGGAAAATTATTAAACCTACTGATATTTCATGCGTTTTTAAGGATATTTTAAAGACTTTAAAAGGTGGAGAAATTGTTATACTTACTGCATTAGAAATCCAGTTTCTTGTTCCCCCTTTTGCATTTTTACTATCTGATTGTGTTTCTTCCCCTCCCTCCTCAATACTTTTTGTAGATCAAAGCTTGAATACAGTTCAATACAAAGAAAGTTTCGTCCTAAAAACTTAAACTTCTGATTTTTTTATGCCTTAGGAAGTGGTGGAGAGAGAGTTAAATAATAAATTTTAAACAAAGCCTTAAAATAAGGTGTTTGTAACATGTAATTTTGAAAAAGTAGACAGTGTTGGAATCGTTTGAAAAACAAATGCAGTATACTAACGGCATTTTTTCTGACAAACATAGTGGCGCCGTTTCTGCCTGGTATACATTCGAAAGTATTGCAGTTTCATAGGATCTATTTTGATGTAACGTTGGATTCCCGCATCTTTATACACAGGAAACTTCCATACTAGAATGACCAATTATGAAGACCTATGCAGGAATAAATATCGAGTTGAAGAGTCAATTTTAATGTAATAACATCTTTAAAATATTTAGCGGAAGGTATAAATTGTAAAAAAATTTGCCCAGTGAAAAGAAGTATTAAAAAATTAAAAATGATATAATTTGCAGAAAGAAACAATGTTTCAAGATGGAAATATTTAGAGGAGATTTAATTCTAAATAAATTTTGACATAAATTTAGGCTCCCATACCGGTTTAGTGATATTGCAAGGAGATGTGATCAAATAGTGTCTGAGAGAGGAGAAACCTTCATAGTCGAAACGGTAAACTATGCGACTATGGCCTTCTAACCATGGAACAATTCATGCATCGCAGTGAAACCAGCTAGCTTAGAAACGGAGGAAGTTGACTGCGTTAGTTCTTCATTGTCGAGTAATGTTTTCGACAAAGAACGTATAAGGATAAGAGGTTAGTTTCGAGAGATCATAATTAGCGCCCTCAAGTGTTGTTTCGATTCGAATCGTTCATTTTGGTATCGCAGAGAAGTAAAAAATAAGAGACAAACGATTTATGCATTAAAATTTTAAACTGTGTTTCGTATTTGAAAAAGGATGGCGTGACTTTAATTAATATTCGTTTTCTCCATTGGAAATTATTTTTGTCGAATCAACTGCTGTTAGAAGGATGAAGAAAAAATAAAGTATTTTAAATACATTGAAGTTAAATTACAGGAATGTTGCACGTTTGTATTCAGTTAAACCGCAATAATAGAACGCAATGGAATTATAAAAATCATGTAATCGCAGGAAAAAAAATAACGCGGGTTTAGCTGCATGAAAACCATTATCGCCCTTAGGCCAAACACCCAATGTTTAATTTTACATTAATACACATCGAAGTTTAATTTCTATAAATATATATATATATATGACTTGGTTCACAATTCTTTTTGAGGTGGCTCAATCGGTAGCGCGCCAGGCTCGTAGTCTGTAGTTCCCAGGATCGAGTCCCAGCTGCGTCAGCGTTGAGATTTTTCTCCGCAAAATTACACGCCCTGTCCATGGTCAGTAGGGGACACTGATGGTCTTGGAAAGGCCGCCGTCCGTCGGATTAAGTCGTTCCCCCCATGTTCGGGAGAACACATACCCTGTGCACGTTAAAGAACACACTGGATGGCGTTGATGGGAGGCTACCATAGTCCCCTTAAATCTGTTCCAGTGGATCCCCTCCCGCAACCTTCTCTGAGCCTTCGAGGTCCATGTGACCTGGCCATTTAGCCCATGGTCTGCAAAAAAGTGCCTCTCAGAGGTAAAACAACCCAACGCAACAACTCACAATTCTTTTCAACACATGAGTAATTTTCTGTACATTTTGACTAGCTAGAGCTGAAAAGATAAACCTTATAAATTTTCCATTTGAAAGTAAAATAGCGATGAAATGTGCAAATTATATTTTTAAATAGAATTATAGTTGGTGAAACGAGTAGGATCTAACAAAAAAATGTTTGAAGTTCCGAAGACTCATGATATTTTATTGTATTTATTAAGCTTAATAAAATTGATATTTATATTTCTATGATGTTAAGAGTTCTATATTAATAATAGTTAAGAAGGTGTCTCTGTAACAGCTGTAACTCATCAGGAAATCAACGTACACGTTTCAAATTTACAGGGAATGTTTCTGGTTCTGTTCCGGGTTGCAATGCAAATTTGAAGTCGAAAGTCAAAAAGGAGAACTTACTAGAAGCAAAACTATTCACCATGAATTTCCTACAGGAAAAGATAATTGCCGCCAAATTGATTGTTGCCATTTACTACTCCCTATCTGTGAACTTTTAAGAGATAAAATAGCGTTTAAATCTGCTGCCGTTGCCAGATTCCCCACACTTCCAAAGGCATTATTGAGGCGTCCCATTTCATCTAGGAACATGATTTTCTACCCAAATGGGGTCAGGTAGTGGGCATCAGCATACGAAATATGGGATCTTTCGGTCAAGTACGTCGGGAATTACAAAGTGTAAAATCTATTGAAATAAAAATCTTGATAACTTGCGACAAAGCCACGGGCTATGAGAGCGCGCTCTGAGTCAGCAATGACCTTTGCAACACTGGAAAATTCTTCGTGTTGAAACTGTGCTAAAATATCGGGGGGGGGGGGGTTACTAAAAAAAACTGATCTCAACAACGATTCAAGTAAAAAAGGAAAATTTTCTTCGCGTTTAAATTTTGTGCTAAACTGTCAGGCTAATGCAGTTAGGGGGGCTGACGGGAAAAGGGGACGCTGCAGGCCCATATTTTCCTTTTAAATATAACACAGACCCGTACAGAAAGAATGAACTCAGCTCAAAATTTTTATGATTACAAAACAGTTTGAAAACACAGGATACGAGCACTTGTTGTCATACTACTAAACAATAGAGTGTGTGATTCTCGGAATTCTCGTTCACGCTTATTTTCTGTTGTGCCATCTGACAAACAACGTCCATTGCCTTGATCCTCAACTATATAACAATTGGGTGTCAGAAAAATAACAAATTCGTGATTTTAGATTTTGTTTCCAAATATCGAAATACATAACAATTACATGATTACTATATTGCTAGCTAAGTTAATCACGCTTTTAATATGTGAACATAAATCATATTTATGATAAATAACCAAATCTACTTTTGAATGAGATAATAAATAGAGTTCCATATAACACATTCGACATTATAAACGCATTAGTCTATATACACTAATCTGAAAGCATCGATTTCCATATCAATCAAAACGGCGGGAATTAAAGCTGAAATTATTAGTTTTAATAGAAATTTTGCTCCCACATCCATATGCGCAGGAACTCTCCAGATTGAGAAACGAATAACTCTTAAGAAATCATGTTCATTGAAAAATGTGAATTTTTTTATTTAAAAATATGCATTTAATATATTTAAGATATCTGAACATGCAATTCTTACGTTTTGCGTTATTTCAAAACAAGTGTTGACTTGTTCACAGATCAATTTATGGTAACTAGTGTAGATTTTAGATACTATTGTAAAATTTCAAACATAAGTTTCACAATGGAATTGAGTCAAATTATGGCTTTTTATATTTTTCGAAACGATATATTTAATGTAATATAGCAAGGTATACTGACCACAGAATACAAACAATGAAAATATGATTGCAGAAATAAACAATGCCACAAAATCTAATTATGAAAACAGGCATGAATTTGGCATGAACCAGGAGAGTTGCGGGTTCGATTCCCGCCACTTCGGAATTAATTTTTATCAGAAGTTTTAACTATTATGAAAAAGAATTCTTATTGTAAGTAATTTTTGTAACCGAAGACTAAACCTAACACGGTTTAGTCGGTTAAAAACTACCACGGTGATAAAGTGGTAATGTGTGAAATGGTTGGGTTGGGTTGTTTTACCTCTGAGCGGCACTTTTTTGCACACCATGGGTGCACATGGGCTAAATGACCAGGTCACATGGACCCCGAAGGCTCAGAGAAGGTTGGGACAGAGGACCCATTGGAACAGCTCTTGGGAGACAGATGGTAGCCTCCCGTTAAGGCCATCCAGCGTGTTCTTTAACGTGCACAGGGTATGGCTCTCCCGCACACGGGACACGGCTTAACGTCCCATCCGACGGACGGCGGCCTTTTCCAAGCCCATCAGTGTCCCCTACTGACCGTGGGCAGGGCGGGGAATTTATGCGGAGAAAAATCTCAACGTTGACCCAGCTGGGACTCGAACCTGGGAACTACAGATTACGAGTCTGGCGCGCTACCGACTGAGAAACCCCAGCCCCAATGTGTGAAAGAGTGATGACGTTCTCCAAGACAGAAATCCGTGTTAATATCCCGGAAAATCTGCAAAAATAGATTAAAAGAAATGAGAGAATTAATATAAACCTTCAAACCCTAGTACATTCTAAGTGTTAAGTTTTGAATTGTTTTCTAAGTTAGACTCTGTTTTAACCATAATGCGGAAATAATATAAATAAATAAATGTTGTTTTTTGGAAGGAGGAGGCGGTACAATTGAGGTCTATTTAATTAGTTATAGGAATATATAAACTTCTACAGTCCATCCTTGTACTTTCGTTCATCAAAGAATATCTAAGATGATTAAGGCATGTTTCGGTTA
This sequence comes from Ryuthela nishihirai, assembly GCA_038380435.1. Taxonomy (NCBI): domain Eukaryota; kingdom Metazoa; phylum Arthropoda; class Arachnida; order Araneae; family Heptathelidae; genus Ryuthela; species Ryuthela nishihirai. The sequence goes on along the minus strand of JAWZYU010000001.1, from coordinate 121,648,636 downwards.
AGAGTAAGTAGCGCCCCTCTCGGAACTTCGTCGAGACCGGAGATAGCAAATTGAGGTGCGAAAAAACAAAACAAAAAACTGTAAGACGCACTATTGGGACTCGAAGCTGGGAATTACAGATTAGAATCCTGCCACAGATTCAGCCATTTCCGCCCCAGGTGAAATGAACAATCGCATTATTAGAAGTAAAGAACTGTGTGGTAAGTTTATGTCATTTCGAGAGTGGCCGAGGGCCGCATAAATGTAGCCGTATAATCCTCTGTTATCAACTGACAACTGATAGCTCGTTTCCTGAAAGCGAGCAAAAATGGCAACAATTGAAAACGTAAATACCTATTTCACTTATATTTCCATCAGCACAGGCAAAGTTCCTGCTTACAGTACGCATAAGATTCTGTGTTGCTCCGCAGGCGGCGAAGCGCATTATGCACAGGTTCTGTACTTTGAAGACAGGTTAAAGGAGGATGAAAAAAAATCAAATAATGTATAGATTGAAAAACAGATGGCGATAAAGGACAACCTATAGCAAAAATATTTTCTTTCATTTTTGTGTCTCGTCCATTGTAATCGGATCGAGAGTGACCTGAATAATGGGGATAATCAATAACGTAGTTTTGGCATTAATTGTATCGCTTAAAACGTTTAATGTGAAATTTTTATGATTTCTCTCTTAGATTATGCAAATATCAAGCGGTAAGAACAGGACGGGACAGAAATAACAAATTCATGATCGCAGTTCTTGTTTTGAAATAACACGAAACGTAAGAATTGCAGAATTAGTACTTCCTCAATATTTGAATCATGATTTTAATATATGAACCATAATATTATTAAGATAACAAAAAAAAAAACTTTGTACATAAGGATTAATAGTGCATTCCACACTTGGAGATATAAACACATTTATCTCTCTAACCACTCTTTTCGGAAGTCTTTAGTTTTGAGTTTCCAGCAACGGGAACACATTGTGTACACAAATCAGAACATAATGTTTAATTTAAATTTGATTCCCGTGTTCCAACGAAGAGTAACGTTGCAAACGAGAAGAAAGAATATAAGGAATGAAACCTAAATGGTGAAAGAAGGTAAACTCTAACTCATTTATTCAATACATAACAGAAGGTATAAGATTATACCGAAAAGTTAATGAAAACGTACTAGGAACGCAAATATAATTATTTTAAAATACAAACAGTATAGGATATTTAATTTCAAATAAATTTTAACCTGATATTGTGACCTGCTTCTCATTGCAGTAGTATTCTGCGAAGTCGCTCGAAAGACTCGAGTACAGACCAGTTAGTCACGGAGGGCGGTCATATATGAAATTACATTAGCGAAATAAAGAACTTATTACTAGTAGCAAAGAACTTAGCAGAAAGTCTATGCTAGTTTTGAAACGCGGTTCTGAGCGGCCCTTTTCTATACCCAATGGGCTAAAGATCAGGTCACAAGGACCCCTCTCCGCCTCCACAAAGGCTTATAGTGGAGAAGCGGGAGGAGATTCACTGGACAATTGTTAGGAGAGAGGTGAAATCTTTTTTTACCTATTTTTTTCATCCTATTAGTACTGCTTGACTTTTAACACATCTAAATAGTCTTAAAAACCAATGCTTGAAATTTCACAATAATAGTGTTAATCATACATTTAATGCCCAAAACTACGTTATTGATTAGCGCCATTTATTGATGTCACTCTCGAGCTGATTACAAATGACGAAACAGAAAAATGAAAGAAACTAATTTTTCAAGACGTTGTCCTTTTTGCCATCTAGTATTAAATATATAATTTACTGTTTGATTTTTCATCTTCCATTAACCTGCCTTCAAAATGCAGAATCTGTGAGTAACGCGTTTCGCCGCCTGCGATACGACAGTTATACGGCTTCGGCAAAATTTCGCAATACGGCGGCACTTACACTTGTGTGAAGTTGGAACTCTTCTCCTTATATCTTCTCTGTTGATAGTTCAAAGTGTGTGAAATGTATTATAGGATACTATATTTATTTTCTCACTCAAAACTAGGTTTTGTTATTCATCATAAAGATGATTTATGTTCACATATTAAAAGCGTGATCAACTTAGTAAGCACTAATTATTTTAAAACACTAATCATATAACTGTTTTGTATTTCGATATTCCGGAAAAACACTAATACCACGAATTTGTTACTTTTGTTACGACCAATTGTTACGTAGTTCAGGATAATATCCATGATATGGACCAGAGTTGAAATTTATCTCCGTAAAGCTCTACGCTCGGCGCGGACACCGATGGACTTCAAAATGGCTACGATCTGTTAGAGGGGACATTTTCAAGCACACATGGCCTGTTTGCGGGGATGAGCCGTATCCTGCACTCGTTGAAAGTACATACTTCTAAATTAAAAGTATTGGAGATTCTAGTAGAAATTGAAATTTTGTGGTAACACCATTACAAATGAGCAGAATCATTAATTTCTTAAAATTAAAGGAATACCCAAAAAATAAAAGCTGCGTGGTGCTTAATATTAATTATTAAAGACTAATTAAAAGGTTAAAATTCGAATCGGAATCATTTATATTTCTTACTTTCTTTCAAAATCAAAATAAATCCGAAACTGAAATTACTCTGAGCCCGAAGTCGTCGGCGCTGTAAAAGTCGTCGGCGAAGAGTAAAAAGTTTGCAATGTATAGCTTTGAGGTGGCTGTTCCAAAATTAAGTAGAACTGACAGAGAATTAATTTGATTCTCATTTTATATAGCCTAAATTCAATCTTCTATATTTAATACATTAAACACTGTACAAATGCCCCAACATGTCGTTAACGCTGAATAACATTGTATCATCAGTTAACAAAAAATAAGAGCCAAAATATCTTGTTTGAAAACAAAATAGTAAATGCCAAAAGAATTTTGACGCCTGCGATAATTTTTGCGCGATAATATCATATATACCTGTGGCATATTTGCCACAGGAATATATGATATCTGTCCCTGTAGTTGAGTGGTTAGCATGCTTGGTTGCTGATCACAGGGACCTGGGTTCGAGCCCCAGATAAGGCATGGATATATCTGCGTTGTCTTTCTGTTGAAGTTTCGCCTTGCACTCAGAATTTCTACTCCGAAGCATTAAACTGACAGGCTCCCTATCAGACCTCTGTGGCAAGCTGTTGCTTGAGGGAATATTAAATTTTGACATTTAATATTATTAAAATTACGTCTTGTCAGCGGTATCGTGCTTGCTTAATGTGACACTGCGACTACAGGGATTCCGGGTTCGAGTCCAGGATATGGTATGGTCGTTTGTTCTCTAATATATGTTGCGATTGCCCCCCAGTAAAGAATTGTTCGTTTCTAAATATTTCATAAAAAATCGATGTTCTTCTATTGGGACATAAAGCGAACATTGTCTCTAAGACTTGTCAACGAAATTAAAATATATATATATTATTTAAAAAATGTAAGCCGCTTGACAGGCATGTAGCTAAAATTTATTTGTATATATATATATTATGTGTGCATAGGGGGAGGGGTGCAAGCACGATATCAGGAGGACCCCATAATAAATAAATTGACGAAAGGAAAAGAATTTTATAAATATTAAATCTTTCATTTACCTTTAATACAACCAACGTCACATCGGGGGAGGCGAAGCAAAGGAGTCATTTCCTCCCCCTCCTGAATGCTAGAAGGGTAATAAAGTGGAAAATTATTAAACCTACTGACATTTCATGCGTTTTTAAGGATATTTTTAAAGACCTGTGAAAGGTGGGGAAATTGTTATACTTACTGCATTAGAAATCCAGTTTCTCGCTCCCCCTTCTGCATTTTTTACAGTCTGATTGTGTTTCTTCCCCTCCCTCCTCAATACTTTTGTAGATTAAAGCTTGAATACAGTTCAATATACAGAAAGTTTCGTCCTAAAAACTTAAACTTCTGATTTTTTTATTCCTTAGGAAGTGGTGGAGGGAAAGTTAAATAATAAATTTTAAACAAAGCCTTAAAAAAAAGGTGTTTGTAACATGTAATTTTGAAAAAGTAGACAGTGTTATAATCGTTTGAAAAACAAATGCAGTATATTGACAGCATTTATTTCGACCAACATGGTGGCGCCGTTTCTGCCTGGTATACATTCGAAAGCATTGCAGTTTCATAGGGTCTATTTTGATATAACATTGGATTCCCGCATCACACAGGAAACTTCCATACTAGAATGACCAATTATGAAGACCTATGCAGGAATAGATATCAAGTTGAAGGGTAAATTTTAATGTAATAACATCTTTAAAATATTTAGCGGAAGGTGTAAATTATAAAAAATTTTGCCCAGTGAAAAGAATTATTAAAAAATTAAAAATGATATCATTTGCAGAAAGAAACAATGTTTCAAGATGGAAATATTTAGAGGAGATTTAATTCTAAATAAATTTGACATAAATTTAGGCTGCCACACCGGTTTAGTGATATTGCAAGGAGATGTGATCAAATAGTGTCTGAGAGAGGAGAAACCTTCATAGTCGAAACGGTAAACTATGCGACTATGGCCTTCTAATCATGGAACAATTTCATGCATCGCAGTGAAACCAGCAAGCTTAGAAATGGAGCAAGTTGACTGCGTTAGTTCTTCATTGTCGAGTAATGTTTCCGACAAAGAACGTATAAGGATAAGAGGTTAGTTTCGAGAGAGCATAATTAGCGACCTCAAGCGTTGTTTCGATTCGTATCGTTCATTTTGGTATCGCAGAGAAGTAAAAAATAAGAGGCAAACGATTTATGCATTAAATTTTAAACTGTGTTTCGCATTTGAAAGAGGATGGCGTGACTTTAATTAATAGTCGTTTTCTGCATTGGAAATTATTTTTGTCGAATCAACTGCTATTAGAAGGATGAAGGAAAAATAAAGTATTTTAAATACATTGAAGTTAAATTATAGGAATGTTGCACGTTTGTATTCAGTTAAACAGCAATAATAGAACGCAATGGAATTATAAAAAACACGTAATCGCCGGAAAGAAAATAACGCTGGTTTAGCTGCATGAAAAGTTATTTTCGCCCTTAGGCCAAACGCCCGATGCTTAATTTTACATTAATACACATCGAAGTTTAATTTCTATAAATATATGACTTAGTTTACAATTCTTTTCAACACATGAGTAATTTTCTATATATTTTGACTAGCTAGAGCTGAAAAAATGAACCTTATAAATTTCCCATTTGAAAATAAAATAGCGATGAATTGTGTAAATTACATTTTAATAGAATTCTAGTTTGGGAAACGAGAAGGATCTAGCAGAAAAAGTTTGAAGTGACGAAGACTCGCGATCTTTTATTGTATTTATTATTATTTATTTTATTTATTAAGCTTATTAAAAATTGATATTTCTATTTCTATGATGTTAAGAGTTCTATATTAATAATAGTTAAGAAGGTATCTCTGTAACATCTGTAACTGATCAGGAAATCAACTTACACGCTTGAAATTTTCAGGGAATGTTTCTGGTTCTGTTCCGGGTTGCAGTGCAAATTTTGAAGTCGAAAGTCAAAAGGAGAACTTACTAGAAGCAAAACTATTCACCATGAATTTTCTACAGGAAAAGATAATTGCCGCCAAATTGATTGTTGCCATTACTACTCCTAACTGTGAACTTTTAAGAGATAAAATAACGTTTAAATCTGCTGCCGTTGCCAGATTCCCCACACTTCCAAAGGCATTATTGAGGCGTCCCATTTCATCTAGGAACATGATTTTCTACCCAATGGGGTCAGGTAGTGGGCATCAGCATACGAAATATGGGATCTTTCGGTGAAGTACGTCGGGAATTACAGAATGTAAAATCTATTGAAATAAAAATGTTGATAATTTGCGACGAAGCCACGGGCTATGAGAGCGCGCTCTGAGTCAGCAATGACCTTTGCAACACTGGAAAATTCTTCGTGTTGAAACTGTGCTAAAATGTCGGGGGGGGGGGAGTTACTCAAAAAACTAATCTTTAGTGCAATAAACAACATAATATGCAGATTAAAAGTGAGACCCAAGCTGTGACAGTCTGTTTAGAAACGAAACCAAGGGCCAAGTGGGGACTTGATTTCTAAACCAATGACCGGGAACATGGGGGAGGCTGTGCAGGAAATTTGAATCATGCGATTCAGTATTACGGGAGAAAGGGGACAGCAAAATCTGTTTTAACGGAAATAAAAATCTCTCTAGGTAGAAACTAAGCCACGGGCTGTGAGAGAGAGAGCTGACGTCAACAACGAATCAAGAAAATAAGGGGAAATTGTTCTTTTGGCCACAAAACTATTTTCCATGCCAGTTTTGGGAAAATCCGAGAGGTGGCACCACTTACCATCATCCAAAGATTTCCCTCTTCTCCTTAAAAATTTTTTGCCGGAATGCTGCTAAGGAAGTTGTTTTCATGACTAATACATATTAAATCAAAAAATTTCTAGAAAAATAGGAATTTATAAATTTTGAATCAAAATTATTAATTACTAAATCATAGGTGGCGTAATTATCAGTCTAAAGAGAATTGATTTTTCAATTAAAGTTTTAATAAATATTTATTCATGTAGCAATTTGGGTAGTTTTGCAATTAAAAAAGAGTGGTGAGTGGTCAGCGTACTTGATTACTGATCAAAGGGACCTGGGTTCAAGATAAAGGATAAGAGAGGTAACCAGATAAAGGGTAAGAAAGGGATGATGTGTTGTTTTTCTGCAGACGTCCCGCTATCTTCATAGACCTTCTACTATGGCGTGTAAACTGACAGGCTCCTGCCAGACCCCTGTGGCAAGCAATTGCTTGAGGGGATAATTTTTTTTTTAAATTCGCATGTTAAAACGTATATTCTTAATCCAAAAAACTAAAAAAATTCTCCTTTGGCTCAATTTCGGCGGCAGCTAACTTCGCTCGGTCACTTATGCATTCTGGGATAATATCTTAAAAAACGGAAAAAACGAAAAGCATTTAATAAAAATATATTTACAGTACGGTAAGTGGCCGAGTGGTTTGCGCGCTTGGCTACTGATCTACGGGACCTGGGTTCGAGCCCCGGGTAAGGCATGGACGTATGTGTCGTTTTTCTTCTGAGGTCCTGCCATCCTCTCAGATCTTCTACTGTGGCATATAAACTGACAGGCTCCTGTCAGACCTCTGTGGCAAGCAGCTGCTTGAGGGGGTATTTATTTATTTAATAATTTTGCTGATAAAACGTGAGTTGCTATGAGTGGAACTCGAACCCACATCTCCAGTTATTCTGACCACTAAACTATCATTAGCTAGTTCATTCCTGAGCAAATTGCAACTATAAATCTTCCCTCTGTTGTCGCTCGTGGCGATATCTGTGATTGGGAAAGGTACCCTTTCAATATTGCTCAGAAGTGTGTAAATGGGATAGTCACTCGCGCTAAATCGCTACTAATGAAAGAATTAATCAATTGCATATACACAGACCTCCTATTGATACAGAATTTAAGAAATAAGTTGCTAGTTTCTGTATTTCTTTCATATTTACATTATTATTTTACGAGTAAGTGAAAGCAAACAATATTGCTGCGATACATGAGCCTGTTTCGTAGAACAGGGATAAGTTAATATAATTTTTGTGTATAACTGATGATGTATAGAAGTCATTTTTGGACATCCTCGTGTCACACATTTTCCGGAACAATATGTTAGACTAGAGAAGACTATGAAACTTCAGAATTGATGTTCCAACTACAGTCACAGATCATAAGTTGATGCTTCTATCGCTTTCATCGATCATTGGCTGATTCAAAAGTTACTGATAGATCATTGGCTGATTCAAAAGTTACTGGTAGATCATTGGCTGATGCAAAAGTTACTGATAGATCATTGGTTGACTCAATAGTTAATGATAGGTCATTGACTGATTCAAAAGTTACTGATAGGTCATTGGCTGATTCAAAAGTTACTGATAGATCATTGACCTATAAAAACCACAGAAGCTTCAAATATGCAATCTGGAAAACCCGTAGTTACCACCGTAGAGTGAGAGATTGCTTCGGTTTGTTAATGAAAAATTATTAATAGTGGAATAAGTGAACAATGTAAAATTGTACTTTGTGTAAAGCCCTGATCTGGAAAAAAATGAAGTGGGTGGGGAAGAAACTCAATCGAACAAAATATAACACAACCGGGCGGGAGGAGAAGAATGAGACTGGATTTTCATTACAGCATAACATTTCATCCTCCTCTTTAGATGTCTTTAAAAAAATCGTGAAATATGCATGAAATATAAATAACTTTAATGTTCCCCTCTACTACCCTTATTGGCATTCTGAAAGGCGGCAGGGGGAGGGCCTTGCTCACCCCTATGCTTGTGTGAATTGGTCTGAAGTGGCGAAATTATATTCTGTACCTGAGGATAGATGTGTATGGAAAAATAAATTGCACATTGTCTTTTGCCCTCCCATGGTCAAGGCCAGAATAAATAATTGTATGTCCCACAATCAAGTTCTAAATGGAGCTCGCTCTATCGTGATAAATTTAAATATAATGAAAATTGAGCGAATTTATTTAAAATTTGTCGTTTACAGTGACTAAAAAATAAACGAATTATTGTTGACACAGACAGATACCTTTTATTGCTATAGATTAGTTCCATGTAGTTGTCTGTTTCATCAGTCCCACCAGAGCTAATAAAAATGCAATTTTTCTTTATATCCCTTGAAAAAATACACCGAACAGCCAAAACATTATGACCACCTGCCTAATATGATGCTGGTCCTCCACATGGCGCCAAAACACATCTTGTCCGGCGAGGCATGGACGCTACAAGATTTCTAAAGGTGTCTTGTAGTATCTGTACCAACACATTACAAGCAGATCCTTTAACTCTTTTAAGTTACATGGTTGATACGCCGCAGATCGGATATGCTGTTCCAACAGAACCCACAGATGCTCGATTGGATTGATGTCTGGGGAATTTGGAGGCCAGGGCCATACCTGGAAGTCTTCCTAATGTTTCGCGAACCATTCTCGAACATTACGGGCAGTGTGGCATGGCGCATTATCCTGCTGAAAGAAGGCACTACTAGAGGGATATACCGTTGCCATGAAAGGATGTACCTGGTCTGCAATGATGTTTAGGTTGGTGGTAGACATCATAATCTCCTGCACATGAATGACTGGACCCAGGTCATTCATGTGCAGCATAACATTGCCCAAAGCATTACACTTCTTCCACCGGCTTGTTTTCTTCTCAAGGTGCATCCTGGTGCTAACCCTCCCCAGATAAACGACACACACGTACCTGGCCGTCCACATGATGCAACAGGAAACGAGATTCATCAGACCAGGCGACCTTCTTCCAATCATTTGAAGTCCAGTTTTGATGCTCGGGTGTCCATTGTAGACGCTTTCGACGGTGAACCGAGGTTAGCATGGACACTCGAAGTGGCCTGCAGCTACACAGTCCCATTTTCAGCAGGGTTCGATGCATTGTATATGACACATTATAATCCTATCACCAGCATTCAAATTACGGGAGAGTTGCGCCACAGTATCCCTTCTGTTGGCTCGTACCATACGGGATAGCCTTCGCTCACCTCTAGCATCGATGAGCTGTGGTTGGCCCACACCTTGTCGGCGGTTCGTGGTTTTTCCCTCCTGAGACCACTTTTTGAAGGTACTAACTACGACTGACCATGAGCACTCCATAAGCCTTGTTGTCTCGGAAATGCTCTGACGCAGTCGTCTGGCCATTATAATTTGGTTTTTGTCACTTAAGTCTGCTGCCTTTCCCATCTGAAGAACAAGAATAACACTGATTAACAGAGCTCAGTATCAGGTGTTATTTATACGGTTTCATGACCTTCACACGCGCCGCCGTTTACCTGCAGTTGCATCGATTATCATAAAGACGCGCTGGTCATAATGTTTTGGCTCTTCGGTATATATAGGTCAGAGTTAGTTCTGTTCTGTATCAGTTGCACATTCTGCAGTTATCCGTTTCTTCTTCCTTTAATTTTTGATTAGACCAGTGAATCCAATTGATTTGACCCTAAAACCTTATTTCACTGAAGGTAAATAAGTGTCACACCTAAAGCAATGCTCTTATATTATTTTACTGAGCTCTCTATTTTCTGTATTATACAGCCTTGGAACTGGTATACTGTGCAGGAACATCCTGCTTGCCACTTATTATGCGATTTATATGGTTATCCCACAGATACCTGTAGAAATTGTCAAAAATTTCTACTCCGTGGATATCATCAGAAGTAAGATGACATGGTTAATGAATTCTTAATATCTGAGAAGGGTGTATGGGAAGCATCTATAAGAGAGCACAGGGAGTGTTTGAGGACACATTTCCTATTTTGTGGTATCTATAGTCAAGGTTTTAGAGAATTGACGCGGGGTCCGAAAAGCAATTTTTCGAATATCCGAATGCCCCAATTTTTGTGACGATATATCTACAGCTCACGATTTATGTGGATTTAATTAACCCTTATTTTGGAATAACACGGTTACTGTATATACGTCTCATTTTTTAAATTAGGAGGCCAATTTTTTATGGGTTGTCCGAGTGGTTAGCGCGCTTGGCTGCTGATCTAAGGGACTTGGGTTAGATCCCCCGATAAGGCATGGATGTATGTCCGTTTTTCTGCTGAGGTCCTGCCATCCTCACAGACCTTCTACTATGGCATATAAACTGACAGGCTCCTGTCAGACCTCTGTGGCAAGCAGCTGCTTGAGGGGGTATTTATTTTTCATTTATTTTACTTCTGAAGGTCCATTTTCGCAACCGTGGACTAAATGGCCTGAATAGTTGGAACCATGGACTAAATGACCACAAGAACTCCGAGGGCTCAGAGAAGGTTGGGGGAAGTCGACCGACTGGATAGCTGTTAAGAGACAGATGGTAACCTTCCATGAAGGCTATCCAGACTGTTCTCTACCGTGAACAGCTGTCACGCACACGGTGCCACAGCTTAACGCCCCATCTGCTGGATAGTGGCCTTTTAAAGCCCATCGGTATCCCCTACTGACCGAGAGCAGGGTAGGGAATTTTTGCGGAGATAATCTCAGTGCTGGTACAGGTGGGACTCGAACCTGGGAACTACAGATTACGATTCCGGCGCGCTACCGATTTAGCCATCCAGTACCGCATCTTGCCGGGCATATTGTTTAAAATTGCGTATTTTTCGTCATAGCCTCTAAACGCAAGCCAACTGCTTCCTCTGGTGCTCAATCGAAGGAATAGAGATCTGGAAATGGACGGGAAAACTCGTTGTTATGGACTTATTGAAAGACGACAGAGAGAAAGAAATTCGGCAAGCCGTGGCATCAAGTGCTGCAATAACTGATAAAGTGACGAGCCAAGTGCGTGGTAAGACTTTAGTGGAGATTAAAAAGGCATTAAATATGTGGTTGGAAGACATGAACAGTAAACGTGTGACTATCGATTGCAACACGTTGAGAAAAAAGGCTCTTAGCCTAAATGCGTTGTTCAGACTCACCTTACTTTTTGATCCCGCTGAAGACCAACATTCTTCTCATAAGAAGGAATTTAGGAACTGCTTCAATCTCAAAACGTCTTTTTTATACTTCTTATTCGTCCATCTCCCTCTCTCTTAGGGGGCGGGGGTGGCTCAGTCGGTAGCGCGCCAGGCTCGTAATCTGTAGTTCCCAGGTTCGAGTCCCAGCTGGGTCAGCGTTGAGATTTATCTCCGCAAAATTTCCCTGCCATGCCCACGGTCAGTAGGGGACACCGATGGGTTTGAAAAGGCCGCCGTCCGTCGGATGGGACGTTAAACCGTGGCCCCGTGTGAGGGAGAGCCATACCCTGTGAACGTTAAAGAACACGCTGGATGGCCTTGACGTGAGGCTACCATCTGTCTCCCAACATTTGTTCCAGTGGGTCCCCTCCCCCAACCTTCTCTGAGCCTTCGGGGTCCTTGTGGCCTGGCCATTTAGCCCATGGTGTGCAAAAAAGTGCCGCCCAGAGGTAAAACAATCCAAACCCTCTCTCTTAACGAGCAGTCTGCAGCACGGAAGGCTCAAAATCTGCAGTTTCCAGGTTTGAGTCCTAGTTGGCCAGAGTTCAGGTTTATCTCCGCAAAACTCCCTATCCTGCCCTCGAGCAGTAGGGAACACGATGGGCTTGGGAATGCCGCCGTCCGTCGGATGGGACGTTAGCCATGGCCTCGTGTTCGGAAGAGCCACAACCTATGCACGTTAAAGAACACGCTGTATGGCCTTGACGGGAGGCTACCATATGTCTCCTAACAGCTCTCTAGTGGGGGTCCTTCCCCAACCTTCTCTGAGGCTTTGGGTCATTATGAACTGTCCATTTAATGCTTTGGATGCAAAAATATGCCACAAAGGGATAAAGTAACCCAATAAATCTTATGCAATTAAAGATACTGTGAAATTATATTTTGTATATGTACTCTTTATTTTACACTGTACATTACTGTATACATCATACATTTATATATATATATATTACTGTAAGGGTTATATGCATGAAACCATGTGTACTGTGCTTTATGGACGATTTAAACGATTTCAAGGGTAATTTTGGATATACGAGTTTTTCGCCTTACGCACTGACTCTAGACCTACCTCGCCGCGTAAGATGCGACTCTAAATAAAAAAAATACCCCCTCAAGCAGCTGCTTGCCACAGAGGTCTGACAGGAGCCTGTCAGTTTATATGCCATAGTAGCAGGTAGGTGAGGATGGCAGGACCTCAACAGAAAAACAACACATACATCCATGCCTTACCCGGGGCTCGAATCCAGGTCCCTTAAATCAGTAGTCAAGCGCGCTAACCACTCAGCCACTGCAATGTATTTCGGTTTAGAAGCTTCTGACGTAGGGAGTATCCACAATACATCAAATTATTCCACTTCTTTCCTCCTCTAAAAGAGGGAAAGAAATATTTCATAGTAGTAGTGTGGATGGTGTGAATTTTATGCCAAATGAAAGCTTGAGAAGTGGGGTTGGATTGTTTTACCTCTGAGCGGCAGTTTTTTTACGCACTATGGCTAAATATCCAGGACACATGGACCTCGAAGGCTCAGAGAAGGTACAAATACCCTCAGGGTATGGCTCTCCCGCACACGGGACCACGGCTCAACGTCCCATCCAACGGACGGCGGCCTTATCCAAGCCCATCGGTGTCCCCTACTGACCGTGGCGTGGAGTTTTGCGGAGATAAATCTCAACGCTGATCCAGCTGGGACTCGAACCTGGGAACTACAGATTACGAGCCTGGCGCGCTACCGACTGAGCTACCCCGCCCCTGAGACGTGGGGAGTGCAATTTATTATATATATTGGGGTTTGAAACTTGAGTAACGTTGGGATAAATTTGCCAATACAAGAGAAAGAGGACAAAATACGTTTCATTAATGCATATAAAATGTGCTATTGACATTTGTTTTAGGTTAAAAAATAACATAAGCACACGTTATCTCTTGTTCTTAAATGCTTTTTTTATCAACTGCCACGAGCCCCTTTAGTAGTTGTTCCTTAAATATAAAACATATCTGTTACTTTTATCTTATTAAGTATTGTGACGTGTCAAGGAATACATAATACATATAATAAAGGCAGGAACAACTCAGAAGTGTAGATAAATGTAATTCAATTTCATATCATTTCTCAAAACTAATTGCGTCTTTGCTCTGTCATGTGACATTGATAGAAATTTGATTTCGAATCCAAGCGACATCCGCTGTTTCTTGTTTTGAACATAATTTAATTTCGGGAATGAGCAGTTTGGTATCGAATTGCTTCATTTTTCTTTAATCTTTGCTGAGATAAAAACAAACCATTCATATTCCGTTTATAGTATTGTGTAAGACAAGAAGTAGGATAAATGTTAAATTTTGCTTATCGCAAAATGCTTAACGTTGAGATTAACACTAAAACGTTTCGTTGTATTTAAATGTAAATACAAACGCATTCACTGCAAAAAGTCGTAAAAGGCGTTTTATCTGTTAATGGTATTAGTGGGGATTATTTTGAATGGTGAAATTTATTTTTTAATAGCTTTTTATACTAATTCTATATTACACAGAATGTAAGAAATTATGCTTAGCAATTTTGTACATTTCAGTGGTCAATACGTATTTACTTCCATTAGTCAATTTTGAAAGTACAGTCGCTCAAAAAAGTATCCGAACACTATGGTTGATTACAGAATTCAGAAAAAATATCTGGCAACGATTTTTTTAGAAATTAGTGATCTGGCAACCTTCGTGTCACGTGACACGAAGGTTGCCAGATCACTAATTTCTAAAAAAATCGTTGCCAGATATTTTTTCTGAATTCTGTAATCAACCATAGTGTTCGGATACTTTTTTGAGCGACTGTACATTACTTAAAAGGAAATTATATTGCCAAATTAAATTAAATGTTTATATTATACTCACATGAAAAGGTGTGACATACTCTTGTTATATTTCCAGTGGGCGGGGTTGATTCGGTCGATAGCACACCAGGCTCATAATCTGCAGTTTTCAAGTTCGAATCCGAACTGTGCCAATGTTGAGATTTATGTCCACATAAGTATAAGTAACACCTGTGCGGTGTATACCCTTCGGTTAGAGAGAGTGCCATCCGTCAGATGGGACGTTGAGCCGTCGTCACATGTTCAGGTAATCTGAAGAACACGCTGGATGGCATTGAAAGGAGGTTTTCATCTAATTCCTTACGCTATTTAGTGAATCCCCTTTCCCAACTTTCTCTAAGTCTTCGGGGTCCTTGTGAGGTGGCCATTTTAGCCCATTGTGTATCAAAAAGTGCCGCTCAGAGGTAAAACAACCCAACCTTTTCTACAGAGGGGGCGGGGGTGGCTCAACGGTAGTGCGCCAGGCTCGTAATCTGTAGTTCCCAGGTTCGAGTCCCAGCTGGGTCAGCGTTGAGATTTATCTCCGCAAAATTCCTCGCCCTGCCCACGGTCAGTAGGGGACACCGATGGGCTTGGAAATGCCGCTGTCCGTCGGATGGGACTTTAAGCCGTGGTCCCGTGTATGGGAGAGCCATATCCTGTGCGCGTTAAAGAACACGCTGGGTGGCCTTGACGGGAGGCTACCATCTGTCTCCCAACAGCTGTTCCAGTGGGTCCCCTCCCCCAACCTTCTCTGAGCCTTCGGGGTCCGTGTGAACTGGCCATCTAGCCCATGGTGTGCAAAAAAGTGCCGCTCAGAGGTAAAACAACCCAACCCAATTGAACTTTCTAGTCAGTAGTTGCAAAAATTTTGCAGAACGTTTTGCCAATAACTAGCTAGTTTAATTAAACGCATAAAAAATAAATCCCCCCCCTCAAGCAGCTGCTTGCCACAGAGGTCTGACAGAAGCCTGTCGGTTTATATGCCAAAGTAGAGAGTCTGTGAGGATGGCAGGACCTCAGCAGAAAAACAACACACACATCCATGCCTTAACCGAGACTCGAACCCAGGTCCCTTAGATTAGTATCCAAGCGCGCTAACCACTCAGCCACGGGACGGCTATTTTTTATTTTTTTATCTCTCCGCCACAAGTTAAATCATTGGAAACTAAGGGGACTGAAATATTTTTCTTGTTTTTTACTCAGAAATCAAATGAATATAGTAAAGCAATTGAAGAGGAAGGAAAATTAATTTTGTATTTCCTGAAAGAGTTCGTGGATATATTTAAACTATTCTTTCGTAAAAATAATGAAATTTTGCTTTAATATTTAAATAAAAATTTGCATTTGGTGAATCAATCGTGCCAAACTGACCTTTGCTATGTGTAATTATTGCTTATTTGCAATAACTGTAATGATTATTGAAAGAGTTATGCAAAATCGCTTATAGTTTTATGAAATATTGCTGGAAAAATTTCAGAATTTTGACAAAATTTGCATACAAAAGAAGCCTTTAATGCTATTTCCCAAGGAAGTCAACATGTTGCGCTCGAAGTAAAAATATGAAATTATTAAAATATAACGTTTTTAAGAAAATAACAGAAAAGTTCATATACACAGTCGTATCAGAATAATATGACCACCCACAGAATTGCAACATACACGACCAGGCGCGTCACAGAGTGCACATGACAAGGTCGACACATGGAGATATAAGCGGCTGGCCAGGACAGATGATCCATAGTGCGTAACGTGAGCACAATGGGCAGAGATATTGATTTGATGGACGTTCAAAAAGGAATGATCATCGGCTACCACGCCAAGGGTGTAAGCATCTCGGAAAGAGCAGACTTCGTGGGCTCTTCGCAAGGTGCTGCAGTAAGGGTGTACCAAGAATGGACCGCTGGCACACCAAGTACCTCCAGTTGGGTGGGTTGTTTTTGCACACCATGGGCTAAATGGTCAGGTCACATGGACCCCGAAGGCTCAGAGAAGGTTGGGGGAGGGGACCCACTGGAACAGCTGTTGGGAGACAGATGGTAGCCTCCCGTCAAGGCCATCCAGCGTGTTCTTTAACGTGCACAGGGTATGGCTCTCCCGCACACGGGGCCACGGCTTAACGTCCCATCCGACGGACGGCGGCCTTTCCAAGCCCATTGGTGTCCCCTACTGACCGTGTGCAGGGCAGGGAATTTTGCGGAGATAAATCTCAACGCTGACCCAGCTGGGACTCGAACCTGGGTACTACAGATTACGAGCCTGGCGCGCTACCGACTGAGCCACCCCCGCCCCAAGTACCTCCAGACGTCATAACTGTGGACCCCAAACGTCATCGACCCTACAGGAGAGCATCACCTCCGTCGAGTGGTAAAGGGCAATCGACGCGCAACAGTGCAGCAATTGACCACTCAAATGAACACTGGAGTATCCAGGTATGTGTCCCCGATAACAGTAGAGTGAACCCTGTTATACATGGGCTCCAGAGTCGATGCTGCGTAAAGCCGCCCATGGAAACCAAGGTCCATCGGCAATGACGCCTGCAGTTCGCACGGGACTACCGTCATTGGACAGTGGAAGAGTGGAAAAAGGTTGCCTTCTCCGAAGAATCGAGGTTTCTACTCCACAGAAGTGACGGGCGGCGGCGGATACGGCGTCAGACACACGAGAACCAATACCCAGACACTCTTGTCGGTCAAGTACAGGCCAGTGGTGGCAATGTGCATGCCTGGGGGATGTTTTCTTGGTATGACAGGGACACTGGTACCACTGGATCCAATGAACTGAACGCCAATCCCTGAACGCCAATGGATACCTGTCCATTCTCGCTGACCACATGCATTCCTTTATGTTGGACGTTTACCCTGGTGGTGATGGTGGCTACCAACAGGACAATGCGCCCTGCCATGTCACTAAGGTGGTGCGTGACTGGTTCGAGGAACACTACAACGAAGACTCCGTTCTCCCTTGGCCGGCGAAATCGCCCGACCTCAATCCCATAGAGCACTTGTGTGGGACCATTTACATCAACAGGTTCGGCGTGCGGACCCACAACCACGTCATCTCCGGAACCTACGTTCTCTGCTGGAGTCTGATTGGGCACGTGTGTCTCAACCTTCCAGGGCCTCGTTGCGTCCATGCCACCTGTCTTGCCGTTGTAATCCGGGCCAAGGGTGGTTATTCCCATTATTAGGTAGGTGGTCATGTTATTCTGATACAACTGTATATTTGAACAGTGGTGTTTTCTTTTCCCCGAATTTAAGAGCAAATTACATAATAATGCAATATATTTTAATAAAATATATTCAATTTTAACAATTGCCTTTATATTACAACCTATGTGTAGTTGTTCGAAGAGAATAGTACTACATGAAGTGAATATAAGGAATAGTTTTCTTTGGCCTATGGAATATAATCCCTTAAAGTAAAAATTTTTTATATTTTTGCGAAAAACGTCTGAAACGCATATTTGGTTTCTCCAAAAAAATTAAAAAACAAACCTTTCTTATTAAATATTCTTTCTTTATTATTGTTAATTAAATTCATGGTTGATTTATCATTAATAACAAATTTTTGTTTTTACTGATGATGTGAAATTTTTCTCTTAGCATTTGCAGTATTTTTTTTTCATCTTAAGCGAAGTTAGTGTTCTATCAAAATCTAAAAATTTGGTGAAAAGTTTTTGCGTAATAGACTAAAAGTTTCCTCTCAATTATTAAAACATTAAGAGTTGAAATGTTTTTTTTACATTTATACGATAATTGAAATGTTTGTTTGTCTTCTCCAATTATATATACACCGTGTGGCCAAATTATTATGAACACCTTCCTAATACTTCGTCGTAGGTTAACGTGGTACAGTTCCCAAATTTCAAATTTCTCAAGTTCCAATAGTTCTCTTTGAAATAGGTTTCAAAGTAATTCTAGCAGTAATCTCTCTCAGTTGGTTATTGCAACAGCTCTGTTTAGCCGTACATTTCTGGGTGGCTCAGTAGGTAGCGAGCTAGACTCGTAATCTGCAGTTTCCACGTTCGAATCCCAGATGGAACAGCGTTGAGATTTATCTCGCAAAACTTCCTGCCCATGGTCAGTAGGGGACACCGATGGGCTTGGAAACGCCGCCCGAGGTGGGACGTTAGGCTGTGGTCCCATGTGTAGGAGAGCCATACCGTGTGCACGTTAAAGATCAAGCTGAATGGCCTTGACGGGAGGTTACTGTCTCCCAACAGCTGTTGCATTGGGTCCCCTCCCCCAACCTTCTCTGAGCTTTCGGGGTCCTTTTGACCTGGTCATTGAGCCTTTCGAAGCTCATCGGTGTCCCTTTTCTCACCGTGAACAGGGTGAATGAGTGGGTGGGAGTGGGGGTTAATGGAGATTAATCTTAAAGCTGCCACAGTTGGGTTGGGTTGGGTTGTTTTACCTCTGAGCGGCACTTTTTGCACACCATGGGCTAAATGGCCAGGTCACATGGACCCCTAAGGCTCAGAGAAGGTTGGGGGAGGGGACCCACTGGAACAGCTGTTGAGAGACAGATGGTAGCCTCCCGTCAAGGCCATCCAGCGTGTTCTTTAACGTGCACAGGGTATGGCTCTCCCGCACACGGAGCCACGGCTTAACGTCCCATCCGACGGACGGCGGCCTTTCCAAGTCCATCGGTGTTCCCTACTGACCGTGGGCAGGGCCCCAGTTGGGATTATGATAATCACTATCTCACATGTGATTTCCCCCCCCCCCCCCACACACACACACTCACACATTAGCCATCAATTCGTAAAGTACACAATATGTGCCGTCTTGTATTTGAAACTTAAGAATTAGCCTTTCACTTGAAGAACGATAACCTTTCCCGGCCCAGAGCTATTTACGTTCTCACCGAGCATTGAAGATTAGAGTGAACAAGAAAAAATGATACTTATTTCAAAGATAAATTTCATTTTCAGTTAATTATTCCATTATGATTTCCCACAGGAAAATTGATCTTCTGATTTATTCTGGAAAATTTCGAATTCATTAAGAAACGAAATTAAACTGATCGAGAAGCCAGTCAAGTGTTCCGGAAATTGGTTTTCTTGGCGAATGAATTTTAAGATAGTTGCGTGAATGCAAAAGTTAATTTTTCATTTAGAAGCAAATATTTTCTAATGAGGCTCTTTTCTTAGTAATTATTCTTTCTTTCTAATTCTTCCTCTCTTCTCAGTAGACCTATATTTTTGCTACACATGCACTAAGAAGCGAGGAATGACTCAATACCAGGGTCAGTGAGCTGGCTCGTAATCTGCAGCTCCCGAGTTCGAATACCGTCTGCGCCTCGTTGAGATTTATCTCCCCTAAACCCCCCCCCCCTACCCTCGGTCAGGGGGAACCGACAAGCTTGGAAAGGTGGCTTTTGTCGAATGGGTCATAAGCCTTGGCTCCGTGTGCGGAAGAACCATACCTCTGCACGTTAAAGAATATGCTTGATGGCTTTACGGGAGGCCTTCATCTGTTTCGCAACCAGTGGCCCAGTGGATCCCCTCCCCCAACCTTTTCTGAGCCCTTGTGATTCTTGTGATTTGGTCATTTAGTTCATCATGGGCTAAATGGCAAAATTTCGGTAGCGCACCACGCTCGTAATCTGCAATTCCCAAGTTCGAATCCCAACTGGGCCATTGTTGAGATTTATTTCCCCAAAACTCCCCGCCCTGCCCTCGACCAGCAGGGTACACAGATGGGCTTGGAAAGGACGCCGTCCGTCGGATGGAACGTTAAACCGTGGTTCCTTGTACAAGAGAGCCATACCCTGTGCACGTTAAAGAACATGTGAATGGCCTTAATGGGAGGCTACCATCTGTCTCCTTACAGCTGTAGAGTGAGTCCCCTCCCCCAATCTTCTCTGAGCCCTCGAGGGCTTCGTGACCTGGCCATCTAGCCCCAATATGTGCAAAAAAAGTGCAGCACAGAGATAAAGCAACCAACCCATTGTGTTCGAAATTGTGGCACTCAGAGGTAAAACAATCCAGCTTTCTCAGCCTCTGCTTTTCTTTCGCAATCTTTATGCATCCGTTTTACCTTGTGATAATGGAATCGATAAAATCGAAAACATTCGTATTCGAATAACAAAGAATAATCTGACATGACGATAAAATCTGATTGCGAATTAAATTAATTTCCTTTTTTCTTTCTTTCGTCCTACATCCTCGTCAGAGAACAACAACAAAGAGAGTGAGCTTGTCGAAGTCAGGAAATCATTCATAATTACAACAGGGACTTGAACAATGCTCAAGAGACAAGGCTATTCTTTAAGTGGTCAGAGGACTTTTAATGAAGCTCTTGTTATCTGTAGTTTAGCATCTCAACCGAAGTTATGTAAAGCATGTACTGCATTATATCAGGGGTTTTCATGTTTTATCTGCATTCCGTTATTGCGCTCTAAAGTAAACTGTGGTTTAAGGAATATCACCGATTTAAATCTGGCAGCTGAGTACCTTGTATTTAATTGCATCCATTGATGACTCTGCATGCTAGGTTGTCAGTATTGGCGCAAGCTGTGAATTCAGCCATTTAGCTAGAGCGGGCCCTCACAGCCTTTAACTAAAGGTAGGAATTAATTCCAAAATATTCGTAAAAATTTAAATAATTTAATTTGTTCAAAATTGAATTGCAAACTCTTTATTTTTAAATAGTATAAAACAAAATAATTAACTTATTTCAACTTTATTTGAAAATTTACGAATATCTTGAAATTAAATGCCACATTTTAAAATAAAGCACAATCAATTTTATTTTCAAGAAATATCGTTCTGATTAAAATGTTTGTTTTAAAATTAAACCTTCTGTTAATGCACCCCGTATAGCGATGATTCGTTACAGCGCATTTCGTTTCAGAAATACTTTTATATTTAAAACATATATATATTGTCGTACTGAATAGCACAGTTAAGATATATTTTTCTCATGGCCGAACAGCCAGTAGAGTGAGAGCTATCTACGTACCCTCTAAGCCAATGAGAACGGCATTGTACTCACTGTACAGTCGCTCAAAAAAGTATCCGAATATTATGGTTGATTACAAAATTCAGGAAAAATATCTGGCAACGATTTTTTTAGAAATTAGTGATCTGACAACCTTCGTGTCACGTGATTACAGAATTCAGGAAAAATATATGGAGCGTGTACAGCAACTGCACACGCTCAATATTTCCGTGAGTGAGCCCACACGATCCAGGTCTTTGTGAGCTCATACGATCCAATTACTGATCTGACAACCTTCGTGTCACGTGACACGAAGGTTGCCAATCACTAATTTCTAAAAAATCGTTGCCAGATATTTTTTCTGAATTCTGTAATCAACCATAATGTTCGGATACTTTTTTGAGCGACTGTACACTTCAACTTATTTAATATTTTTCGCTATTATTCACTTCCCAATACAGAATGCATTTTTTAAATTATGTTTATCATCTGTATTATTGTTTAGATACCCAATAAATTCCTAATATGTTGATCGTAGGAAATAAATTACGATTTCGAGAACGCATCTCCATAGGGACTTTCCTATAACGACCCCGTATGACCAACACTATCCAAGAACAGAAGGCTTTTTTACTAAGTTATGACGTCAGATAGGTGAATCAGAAAAAAAAAACAAATTTCTTATATATATATATTTGGTTTTGTTCAACTTGAAAGTTTAAAAATTAATCTTTATATTAATTTATATTTATAAATATACAGTTTTAGAAAAACAATTATTCGTATTTATAAGCATTTTGATAATGCTAATACTTTCGGATAATTTATTTCCTTAATAATATACATTTATAAATATAAAATAATATAAAGATTAACTTTGAACTTACCTGCGAAAAAAAATAAATGAATAAGAAATTTGTAAAGTTATAGCTCCACATATGCTGACGTCATAATATAGTGGACGGCCTTCTGTTTAGATGGTGTTGGTATATAGCCTGATTCAGTTAGTTCTCCCACTTACAGGAACGCCTCCCCAACGGTAAAATGGGTATTCATGTATATTAAAAAAAGGTTTTTGACTCAAGACTATAAACTTTGAACTGCGTACGGTGTCGTCAACAAAGGCAATAGCATACTTCAAATTTAGAGATTATGATAGTTTGGTTGATTTCACGAAAGCAAATATGACTGTATAAAGGATGAATAGAAATTCATATTCACGAAGCATGGTCGTGTAATAATTAGGATTGTAGATTTCGGGGAAAAAAAACGGAATTTGAGATCCAGCTTGTCCTTCAAAGACAAATAGATGTCAAATTTCGACCTAACCATGGGCTAGAGAGATAAAGTTTCGTGCCTAGGGGTTATTTCGGTTTGCAGATGTCACACAAAAGAAGATATCTCAGGTCCAAGCTCAAAATTTGCAATTCCCAGGTTCGAGTCCCAACTGGGACAACGGTGGGGTCGGAAAGGCCACCGTCTGTCGGATGGAATGTGAAGCCGTGGCACCGTGTACGGATAGCTATACCCTGTGTACATTAAAGAACACCTGGATAGCCTCGATGCGAAGAGTCCATCTGTCTCCTAACAGCTGTCCAGTGGATTCTTTTCCCCCAACCTTCTTTAGGTTAGGGAAGGGAATCCACTGGACAGCTGTTTGGAGACACCAACAGCTGTTAGGAGAATTGCACCTTCTCTGAGCCCTTGGGATCTTTTGGGTTTGGTTGGGTTGTTTTCCTTCTGAGTAGCAATTTTTTTGCACCCAGTGGATTAAATGGCTAGGTCACAAGGACTCCGAGGGTTCAAAGAAGGTTGGACGAAGGAGACTCACTGGACAGATGGATGCTTCATATCAAGGCCATCCAGCATGTTCTTTAGCGTGCACAGATTATGACTCTCCCTCACACGGAGCCACGGCTTTACGTTACATCGGTAGACTGTGGCCTTTTCATACACATCGGCTTGGGATCCTTCTGACCTGGCCATTTATTCTGTTGTGTGCAAAAATAGCGCCGCTCAAAGGTAAAATTACCCAACCAAACCATTGAGCTACCAACTGCTGATCAAGATCCTCGCTAATCCATATAAATTAATGGAAACCTATTTATTTCCTTGTAGCAAAAAATTGTACTTCGATCAACATGATGTCTATTGGTCAAACTAGAATTGTAAGTTGCTTTTTGCGAATTATTAAAGAGTTAAACGGCGAATTTAAACAACCTAAAGTGTAATAATTATCTTCAGACTGCCAAACATCACGTTAAAGTAAGAGACAAGTCTGAAACAGAGTTCATTTATGATCTTATTAGCCAAAAATATCGGGGTGGTGGCTCAGTCGGTAGCGCGCCAGGCTCGTAATCTGTAGTTCCCAGGTTCGAGACTTAGCTGGGTCAGCGTTGAGATTTATCTCCGCAAAATTCCCCGCCCTGCCCACGGTCAGTAGGGGACACCGGTGGGCTTGGAAAGACCGCCGTCCGTCGGATGGGACGTTAAGCCGTGGCCCCGTGTGCAGGAGAGCCATACCCTGTGCACGTTAATGAACACGCTGGATGACCTTGGCGGGAGGCTACCATCTGTCTCCCAACAGCTGTTCCAGTGGGTCCCCTCCCCCAACCTTCTCTGAGTCTTCGGGGTCCATGTGACCTGACCATTTAGCCCATGGTGTGCAGAAAAGTGCCGCTCAGAGGTAAAACAACCCAAGCCAACAATATTCTATCCCTACTCTATTGTTAGACTCAAGTCACCATGTGAAATTCAAATTAATGAAGATTCGACATATGATTTTTCATTATTGTGTTCCCGAAAATACTATTTTGACTGATTTCTAGAAAAATAATACCCTAGGCAATGTCGAGTGTTAATCCTCATCACACGCCTTAAACTTTATCAATAATTAGAATGTTTCATTAAAAAATGTTTTTTATGGACTCGTTTTTTTTTGCATTTTTTCTTCTTCATTTATCTAATGAACCAAGCGAATCAGTTTCGATATTTGTAATGGAAATTGCGCAACCCAAAGTAAGGTTCAATTTGAAATTAGAGAAAGACAATCTAAAAACAGATTGGTGATATGGAAAACAAAACTTTGGAAAGATAAAAATGCAACAAAATGTAAAAAAAAAAACGAGAAAAAAATGGTAAAAAAGAAAAACAATGCGAAAACAATGGGAAAAGAAAAAAAGGTCAGCATTCAAGGCTTGATATAACAAGTAATGTGCACATGGAAAGCAAAAGAAAAAATGGATTAGATTTTATAAAACTTGGAGGGAAAAAAATTTTGAATTTCAATTTTGAAAATCTGTTTATTTTTCATATTAAATTAGGCGTTAGAAACATTCATTTAGGAAATGAAGTAAAAAAATCCATTTTAATTTAATGCATCTGAAATTAGAAGAATAGTTTTTTTCGCAATTGAATAAAAACGCTATTAGCGATTTATTTATTTGAATGTTAAAAGAAGAGCAACAAAATCGACAAAAAAAAGCGACAGAGACATTCAAAGACATTAACAAACGCAACAGCACAAAAGTATGAAAACGAGGAGAAGAATCGTAAGAAATATGTTTATATCAGCTTAGAAATTAAAACTCGGTTATCGATTTTTTATTTGCGATTTCTTTGAGAAATGTTATTTACAGTTATTTCCATTTAATTACAGAATGCAGGATCTGTACAGTCGCTCAAAAAAGTATCCGAACACTATGATTTATTACAGAATTCAGAAAAAATATCTGGCAACGATTTTTTTTATAAATTAGTGATCTGGCAACCTTCGTGTCACGTGACACGAAGGTTGCCAGATCACTAATTTCTAAAAAAATCGTTGCCAGATATTTTTTCTGAATTCTGTAATCAACCATAGTGTTCGGATACTTTTTGAGCGACTGTACTATCAATACAAGGAGTTTTTTTAAAAGTAATATTATTGATGTTAAACTATTTAAATCGTGAGCATCGACAGGAGAGAGGGTTGAGAGCAAGAGGCTCAATTTCACTCCCTGAAAAAAGTTGATTGAAAATTTAATTTGTTGGATAATATCAGATGTAACAAAATTAATGTTTTTTTACTTTTCTTAATGAAATGTAATAATTTTTTTTCTTTCTTTTTCGGAAGAATTTTATTGGTTTTATTTATTAACAGGAAAAATTCTTTTACATGTATTTCTATAATAATTTTGATTT
Organism: Ryuthela nishihirai; assembly: GCA_038380435.1. Taxonomy (NCBI): domain Eukaryota; kingdom Metazoa; phylum Arthropoda; class Arachnida; order Araneae; family Heptathelidae; genus Ryuthela; species Ryuthela nishihirai. The sequence goes on along the minus strand of JAWZYU010000001.1, from coordinate 121,623,164 downwards.
TTTCGTTTTGTTTTCGGGCATTCTTAGTCGTATTATGGTATGAGTCGTATTGTCGTATGATGTATGTATATTTGTTGTATTCTCCAAGGCACTCATTGATGAACCTAATACGAATTCAAAAGACTTAAATATTTCTGGTTTGAAATATTGTTTCTTTTCTTTGCCCCCTGAAGAAATTTTCCCCTTCTGAAATCATTTCCTCCAATGAAAAAATATCCTCCTTCTGAAATAATTACCCCCCCCCCCCGCCGAAAAATTCTCCATTCTGAAACCATTTTTCATTTGCCTTGAAAAAATCCGCCTTCTGAACAATTTCTACCCCTCTGAAAAAGCCTTCTTCTGAAACCATTCCCCACCACGACAAATTTTCACTTCTTCTGAAACCATAATCCCCCCCACCCTCCATTATGGAAAAACCATCCCTCTTCTGAAGCCATTTTTTGAAAGAATTTTGTTTTTGTTTTTCGAATTTCCTTTCCAAAATCGGGATTTCCACGGATTTTGGAATGGGCTTTCGATCATTAGATAGAGCACTATGTTCGTAATCAGTTATTTCGAGAATTAAGTCCCCCCACTTATGTCTGCGTTCAGATTTTTTTATTGGTATCCCCTGTTGGGTTTAGACAAGCCGTCGTCCTAAGGATAGAACGTTAAGCCGTGGTTCATTATGTAAGTAAGCCGTACCAATGCAGGTTCAATATTACACTAAATAACCTCGAAAAAAGGCTTCCATACGTTTTCTTAGTAGCTGCCTAGTGGATCCCTTCCCCCCAACGTAGGGGGCGGGGGTGGCTCAGTCGGTAGCGCGCCAGGCTCGTAATCTGTAGTTCCCAGGTTCGAGTCCCAGCTGGGTCAGCGTTGAGATTTATCTCCGCAAAATTCCCCGTCCTTCCCACGGTCAGTAGGGGACACCGATGGGCTTGGAAAGGCCGTCGTCCGTCGGATGGGACGTTAAGCCGTGGCCCCGTGTGCGGGAGAGCCATACCCTGTGCACGTTAAAGAACACGCTGGATGGCCTTGACGGGAGGCTACCATCTGTTTCTCAACAGTTGTTCCAGTGGGTCCCCTCCCCCAACCTTCTCTGAGCCTTCGGGGTCCTTGTGACCTGGCCATTTAGCCCATGGTGTGCAAAAAAGTGCCGCTCAGAGGTTAAACAACCCAACCCAACCCCCCAACGTAGCTGTGATCCATTTGGGTTCTTACGATCTGACCATTTAGTAAATTTTTGTGCAAAATAATGTCGTTCAGATGTACAACAAACCAAGCACCGAATTTTAAATCTTGATAAAATACTACTTTATTGGATTCAGAACAATTCTAAGAGATAAGTTTAATCGATTCATATCAATAACATAGGGTCATTATAAAAGACTACTCATCTTTTCAAGTGCTATCTATAATAATCAAAAAAATTTGACTGTCTGTGGTAGCCATAATTCACGAAAAATCGTAGTAGACGCATCAAAATTTCACAGAGTGTTTTATGTTGTCTTCCAAATTGCTGCGGCCAATTTCAAGCCGAAATCCCGAAAGAGTGGTTTGTTAGAAGACAAAATATTTACTACTGCTGTTCCTGCCCGAAATCGTAATCGCTGCCAAATCCGTTGTTGCCGTTGAGGTAGGGGCGGGGGTGGCTCAGTCGGTAACGCGCCAGGCTCGTAATCTATAGTTTCCAGGTTCGAGTTTTCCTGAAATTCTCCGCCCGAAAATTCCCCACCCTGCCCACGGTCAGTAGGGGACACCAATGGGCTTGGAAAGGTTGCCGTCCGTCGGATGGGACGTTAAGCCGTGGCTCCGTGTGCGGGAGAGCCATACCCTGTGCACGTTAAAGAACACGCTGGATGGCCTTGACGGGAGGCTTACCATCTGTCTCCCAACAGCTGTTCCAGTGAGTCCCCTCCCCCAACCTTCTCTGAGCCTTCGGGGTCCATGTGACCTGGCCATTTGGCCCATGGTGTGCAAAAAAGTGCCGCTCAGAGGTAAAACAACCCAACCCGTTGAGGTATGTTTTTGTAAATGTTTAATTCGTAATAACTCCCGAACTGTTGCTTTGATTATTTTGATATTCGGTATACTGATTCAGGGACGTACCCATGGGGGTAAGGGAGACCAGGGGGTGCTAAGTGTTGGCTGCTTTACTTCTGAGCGGCACATTTTTGCACACATTTGGCTAAATGGCCAGGCCACAATGACCCCATAGAGCATAGAGGGTGGAGGAAGGGGACACACTGGGAAGCTGTTAAGAGACAGATGGAAGTCTTCCGTCAAGGCCATTCAGCGTGTTCTTTAACATGCACAGGGTATGGCTCTCCTGTACAAGGAACCACGGTTTTACTTTCAATCTGACAGACGGCGATCTTTCCAAGCACATCCGTGTCCCCTTTATGACCGAGGGAAAGGTAGGGTTTAGCGGAAATAAATTTCAATCTGGCACAGGTCGAACTTGAATCAGGGAACTGAAGTTTGTGAATCTGGCGCGCTACAGATTGAACCCCCACACACGCGTCCCCCCTACACACATGCTAGGGAACTGTTTTAGAACCGATATACAGATATTTTTTAAGTTAATTAAACTAAAGAAGCTTGATGCCCAAGGACGCTTAGATTTAATGGCAACCTTAAAAAGTTGAATCTTCTCAGTTTTTAAAATCACTCGCTTCAGTGGACAACTTACTTCGACTTCTACAAGTATAGGAATGCTGCATTTATTCACTTAATTCAATGCCCCTCATGAGTATCATATTTCTCAGCGGAATTAAGCCGTCGCGAAGCAACAGCATTTGAGCCTCTAAAAAATAGAATGAATTAAGCGAGAAAGTGATTAGCAGATGAGGTCAGGGCGGTAATCAATCATGCAGAGGAGCTCCAACGGGAAAGCAACGTAATTGAAAAATCTCAAAACTTTTTCTGTTATATATTTACTCCACTTTTATGGCTATTCTCCGTGTGTGTGCGTTTTTTAAAATTTAATAAGAAAATAAGTCCTATTGTGATCCAGACATACACAATCATATTTGCGAATAAACCTGTAATCTACCAAGAATAATCTTACCAATTCTTTAAACAAACCAAAAATAACCACGCATAAAATGATTTTCTTCCAGAATTTCAACCACCATGTACTCCAAAACTGCAGCTAAGTATACTGAGCTTTCAGAACGAATTCTTTTCAGACGTTAATTACTACGCATCAGACGATGAACTCTTCCTACAGAGAAGTTGAGGTTAGCTGTACTTGCTCGACTAACATTGCAATATTTCTCGTCCTTGGCCTAATCTCAAAAATGTTTTGAGAAACTTTCCTAACATTAATCGTATGCTAATTAACTTAGTACAAAAGAAATATACCCACTCAAACACTGCCGATTTCTTTATTCCTCTTCTAACATCGTTAGAGTTAGAGTTCTTATTGTTCCAATTCACTAGCTAAAACACACGCGAGCATTAAAATGATGTACATCACAGTTTCATTGTTGCTTGTTAATCTGTCGTAACAATATGTGTGATTGAGATCTTTATCTGCTATCACATTTTTAAAAGCAAAACAAACTTATTTTAGAAGTTATAGAGCTTCGATGTTAGCTTCACATTGACATAACATACGGTTGTCCCCTAATTTACAGAAACAAGTGTAGAACTGGCAAGACTAACTATCAACATCCCAATTTGTTCATTGCGATATTTTTTCTGAGAAACCATCTCATCAGAGCGAACAAACAAAGACGACTTGAACTGTACATGTCATTTGAGTTACATAGTAACTGGTTTCGCCTTTTGTGCTCATAGTTTTTATTTGACTGTAAACTTCCTAACGTTTCTAATAGTAATGAGACGAAAACGTACCTCATCATAGAAACTGAGGAAACAAAATTCCCGTAAATACTAGGAGGGAAAATGAATTAATTTTTTAAAAGAATTATTCGGAACTAAAAAGAAATTTCTAAGTATTCTTTCGTTGGCTTTTTAAAACTTATTCTCTGATTCGCCCAAGGCCCTGAAACTTATATTGATTTGGACTAAAAAGCCAGTTTTAAGAATTAAAGCAGATATTTTGCCTAGAAGTTTACTTCTGTTTTTCGAAGGGTCGCATCAATAATTCGTTTATGTTTTGCATAAGAACTGAAATGGGGTTGTGGGTTGTTTTACCTCTGAGCGGCACTTTTTTGCACACAATGGGCTAAATGGCCAGGTCACATGGACCCCGAAGGCTCAGAGAAGGTTGGGGGAGGGGACCCACTGGAACAGCTGTTGGGAGACAGATGGTAGCCTCCCGTCAAGGCCATCCAGCGTGTTCTTTAACGTGCACAGGGTATGGCTCTCCCGCACACGGGGCCACGGATTAACGTCCCATCCGACGGACGGCGGTCTTTCCAAGCCCATCGGTGTCCCCTACTGACCGTGGGCAGGGCGGGGAATTTTGCGGAGATAAATCTCAACGCCTACCCAGCTGGGACTCGAACCTGGGAAGTACAGATTACGAGCCTGGCGCGCTACCGACTGAGCCACCCCCGCCCCACTGAAATGGGGCAAAGTGCACAGATCTTGCGCCAATCAAAACCGACTTGCAGAGAGACATTGGAGAGTTTCATATGATTTTAGAAAAGATGCCATTCGTTTAACTAAGAGGTCAATGGATATCCACACTTCACTAGTTTTAATTGTTTTCGCAACAGAAAAATGCTTTTTTGAAAGTGTTCAATTAGTTGTGGTGGCAGGCAAGTAAATAACAGAAAAGCACATATTTGGGATGAAGTAAGATTGGGAACGGGAAAAAATGCATATTTGGTATAAAGTAAGAATGGAGTTTTGGAGGAAATAAACCTGAACATAGGCTCAAGTGGGAGTCGAACTAGGAACGTGATATTACGAAGCTGACGCTATCGACTGAGCCAACATTTGCCTCAAGAAAATTAGTACAGTCACTCAAAAAAGTATCCGAACACTATGGTTGATTACAGAATTCAGAAAAATTATCTGGCAACGATTTTTTTAGAAATTAGTGATCTTTCAACCTTTGTGTCACGTGATTACAGAATTCAGGAAAAATATCTGGAGCGTCTCCACGGCAACTGTACACGCTCCAGTTACCGTTCACAGCAAACTGGAGCGTGTGCAGTTTCTGCACACGCTCCAGTTTGCTGTGAACGGTAACTGCACACGCTCAATATTTCCGTGAGTGAGCCCACTCGATACAGGTCTTTGTGAGCTCACACGATCCAATGTGCTGTGAACATTAACCGCAACCGCTCCAGTTTGCTGTGAACGGTAACTGCACACGCTCCATATTCATTGCATTATATATTCATACGCATTATATAAATTAAAAAAACAAGTATCCGAACACTATGGTTGATGAGAGAATTCAGAAAAAATATCTGGCAACGATTTTTTTAGAAATTAATGATCTGGCAACCTCCGTGTCACGTGACACGGAGGTTGCCAGATCGCTAATTTCTAAAAAAATCGTTGCCAGATATTTTTTCTGAATTCTGTAATCAACCATAGTGTTCGGATACTTTTTTGAGCGACTGTACATTGGTTATAAAAATCTCCGTTGTAGTATAAGGTATTAGAGACGCAGTTTTTTTTTGCCAAAATGGTTATTTTACTCTATGCCAAATACCTTTACCTATTACACTACAAGGTTCGTATTTGCAGGATACGTTATCCGCAAGGAAATGTGAATAAATACGAAGTGCGAATAATCATCGAAAAAACTGCCCTCACAGAGAGGCAAGATAAGATTGCGGAAACCACTCTTTTTGATGTCAGAGACATCTAAAACATACTTCAAACTGAAGAATTTGATTAATATTTTTTCATATTCATAGTCTCTATTTTATATTTTGCGTGAAAAGGTTTTTGTGGTGGGAGAAGATAAACGATTAAAGGAAAATTTTGAAATCTATGTTAAAAAAAAACAAACGAATTCTAATCAACAGAGTTTATTGAAATTCTTGATTTTTCCCATTTGAACTGGGGCGGAGATTAGCTCAGTCGTTAGCCCGCCAGGCTTGTAATCTGACGTTTCTAAGTTGGACTCTCAACTATTGAGATTTATCTTTCCTAAACCCCATTTTTTACTTAGCGAAAAAAAATGGACCAGGTTGGACTTGAAAGGCTACCGTCCGTCAGATGGGACCAAAAGCCATGGGACCGTGTGCAGGAGGGACACCCTGGGTGGACTTAAGAATAGGCTTCTCTCTGTCTCCTAACAGCCGTCCAGAGGATAACTTTCCCACCCTTCTCTGAGTCCTTGTGTTTCTAGTGACCTGGCCATTTAACCCATTGTGTACAAAACTGCACCTATTCGAACTGATTTTCCAACGGAAGAAATGTTACGCTCTACAGTAATATTTAAAAATCATCATATTACATATAATAGGCGTGATTACAGGGCCGGGGGAGGACACGTGTGACATCATCGGTGGTAGAAATTGGCAGTTTCCACGTGGTTCCGAGGTTACTTGAGCGATCGCTCCGAAATTTGGTGGTGTGGTCTCACTTAGTTCTCACCCTTTTGGGGTAACCGATAGATTGGGTTCCTAGCTGCCATGGTTTGGGTTTGATCCCCCGAAAGGCATCCGAGAGTTCTAGGGCGCTGTCGTCGCCTATCTTGTGAATGCAGTTGTGAGTAGTGGTGTGTGGAGAGTTGTGAATGAAGTTATCGATTGACATACGTTTGGCGCTGAACGTTTGGTGGGATTTTGTCATTGGGTGTAGTGGAAAGTTAGGAATGAATTTATCGATGGATTGGGTTGTTTTACCTCTGAGCGGCACTTTTTGTTCACAATGGGCTAAATAGCCAAGTCACAAGGACCCCAATGGCTCAGAGAATGTTGGGGGAGGGAACCTACTGGAACAGCTGTAGGGAGACAGATGGTAACCTCCCGTCAAGGCCATCCAGTGTGTTCTTTAACGTGCATAGGGTATGGCTCTCTCGCACACGGGCCACGGCCTAACGTTCCATACGAAGGCCGGCGGTCTTTACAAGCCCATCGGTGTCTCCTGCTGCTCTGGGAAGGGCGGGGAGTTTTTCAGAGATAAATCTCAACGCTGACCCAGCAGGGACTCGAACCTAGAAATTGCAGATTACGAGCCTGGCGCGCTACCGACTGAGCCACCCCACCCTTTTTATCGATCGAAAGATTTATCATTCCGTTTCGCGCCAAACGTTCGGGTGGGTTTAACAAATAATTAAACTGTTTGGCATTTCTCTCATCTGAGCTAGTAATAATATAATTTCTAAAATAATTCCTTGATCAAGTAATGATCTGATGATGAAACGAAGAAAAAAATTACTCTTTGCATCTACTTTGAATTAGAATCTTAAAATCCCAAATAGACTCCTAAAACCGGCTGAAATAGTCGTTCTTGGGATGGTGATTTTTTTCTGCTAAGTCTCGCCTCCTTAATAGGCCATCTCCATGGTGATTTACGTTCGAAACATTCTAGCCATTCCTCTGTAACAAGTGATGTCTGAGGAGAAATTCTTTAGCATCTCGAGTATTCGAGAATTTCATTCCGTGTCACTTTAAAAATTGAACATTTTAACGAGTTGACACTTTTAGTTGAAAAGGGTAAGGAAATAATATGCTTACGATGCAATGCGGAAAAGCTTAGAAGTTTCTATACCTTTGCAAATCAAATGGAATAGGACGATGGCAAGTACATTCTTTCGAAGCTCCTTCTTTCACAAAGACTCACTACTTTCGATCAGTTTCTATTGCATGCCTCTCTGCTTCAGAATTATCAATGGGAATTCATTTCAGAAGAAAGCATCAGCGCTCTGCGTGTGATGCTTCTTTTTGGAAGATCCCTGAGCAATATAATCTCATGTTGTTGGCTATTCGATCTTGGCATCAGCTCAGGCGCTCTTTGAGTCGAAAGGATACTTTTTGCTCTCGGGATGAAAAAGGATATGAGATGCAACAGAGGAAATGGCAATGAAATACGTAAATGTTGGCAACGAATACGTAATAATATACTTGCTCGAATGAATGTGTAAGTGTAGGTACTTTTCTCTATGCGAAGAGAAAAAAGCTTCTATGGTAAATTGTGAACATTTTCTCTTATTGCAAGAGTTTCTCTTTCTCAAAAGAATCGAGTTTATTCGGTTTTGATTCAAAGCTTCGACGAAACGGGATAAAAATGCCATTGAATAAAAGAAAAATGTCGTAGAGAGAGTGAACAATAGTCGTTACTAGCCTTCTTTTTTTTTCTTTTGTATAGAGAGTGGACAACAATCTTTATCGGCCTTCTTTGTTTTGTAGAGAGTGAACAATAGCCTTCTAATGAACAATTCTCTCTAATGTTTTGTAGAGAGTGAATATCAGCCTTCTTTTTTGTTTTTGTAGAGAGTAGAGAATAGTCGTTATCAGCCTTCTCTCTCTCTTTTCTATGGGGAGTGAGCAAAAGTCATTAGCAGCCTTTTTTTGCAGAGAGAGTGAACAATAGTCGTTATCAGTCTTTTTTCTTCCTATTGTAGAAAGGGTAAACAATAGTCGCTGACCTTCTTAATTTTGTAGTGAGAGTGAAGAACAGTCATGATCAGCCTTCTGTTTTATAGAGAGTGGAAATTAGTCGTCATCAGCCTTCTTTCTTCCTTTTGTAGAGAGAATTTACAATAATCTTCACCAGTCTTCTTTCTTTTGTAGAGACAGTGGACAATAAACTTTATCCTCCTTCTTTCTATGTATTTCTTGTAGAGAAAGTAGACAATAATCGTTATCAGTCTTCTTTCTTTCTTTCTTTCGTAGACAGAGTGAACAATAGTCGAAATCAGCTGTTTTCTTTCTTTTATAGAGAGATTGAAGAATAGTCGTTATCAGCCTTTCCTCCTTTTGCAGCCAAAGTGAACAATAGTCGTTATCAACCTTCTTTCTTTCTTTTGCACGAAAGTATTTTTTTTTTGTAGAGAGTGGACAGTATCGTCATCAATCTTCTTTCTTTCTTTTGTAGAGAGAGTGAACAATAATCGTTATCAGCTTTCTTTCTTTCTTTTGTAGAGAGAGCGAACAATAATCGCTATCAGCTTTCTTTCTTTCTTTTGTAGAGAGAGTGAACAATAATCGTTATCAGCTTTCTTTCTTTGTATTATCATTACCTATCTTCCTGTTGTTTTTCGCTCGTCATTTGTCGGTTTGTCTGTTTGTAGATTTTTCAAAACAAGTGTTCCACTATTCTTTCAAACGCGATGGAGAGATTTAATGATTTATACGTGAAATGAAAGCTGGGGATGCAGGGAATGTCACAGGTTATAAAAATCCCCCCCCCCCCTGTCTTCTTCCCTCGTAAAAATATGAAAACAATTGTTCCGCTTTACCTTCGGAACGCGAGAGCGGAAAGTAACAAGCCAATCAAACGAAAGCCAGTGACGCACGGAATGTCAAGGTTATTAAAAATCGACTCCCCATGCTCTCTTCCCCCGTAAATGAAAACGATTGTTCGGCTCTGTCTCCCAACGGGAGTGCCGAAAGTAACAAGTTGTATAATAAAATAAATAAATACCCCCCTCAATCAGCTGCTTGCCACAGAGGTCTGACAGGAGCCTGCCAGTTTATATGTCATAGTAGAAGGTCTGAGAGGATGGCAGGACCTCAGCAGAAAAACGACACATACATCCATGCCTTACCCGCAAAAAGACTGGAATTCGAGCCCCGGGTAAGTTGGGTTGGGTTGTTTTACCTCTGAGCGGCGGTCCGCAAAATTCCCCGCCCTGCCCACGGGCAGTAGAGGACACCGATGGGCTTGGAAAGGCCGTCGTCCGTCTGATTGGACGTTAAGCCGTGGCCCCGTGTGCGGGAGAGCCATACCCTGTGCACGTTAAAGAACACGCTGGATGGCCTTGACGGGAGGCTACCATCTGTCTCCCAACAGCTGTTCCAGTGGGTCTCCTCCCCCAACCTTCTCTGAGCCTTCGGGGTCCATGTGACCTGGCCATTTAGCCCATGGTGTGCAAAAACGTGCCGCTCAGAGGTAAAACAACTCAACCCAACTTACCCGGGGCTCGAATTCCAGTTCCCGTAGATCAGTAGCCAAGCGTGCTAACCACTCGACCACGGGAAGGCCAATAAGTTGTATGTCAAATGAAATCTTGAGCAGTGAGAAGTGTTGTGAATAACAAAAAATATATTCCCTCGCTTTCTTCTCCCCTGAAAACGGGAAATGTGAAAGTCGTTCTGCTATTATATCTTCCGAACACGAGAACCTATAGTTACGATTTAGGTGTCGAATGAAAGCTCATATGTGGACCACAAAAAAAGAGCACAAGAAAGGGGAAGGACAAATATGGTAGATTTTTATGAGTCTTATAACAATCGAAAATTTATGAAGGTACAGTTACTCAAAAAAATATCCGAACGCTATGGTTGATATTGCCGTCCCATGGCCGAGTGGTTAGCGCGTTTGGCTACTGATCTAAGGGACCTGGGTTCGAGCCCCGGGTAAGGCATGGCTGTTTGTGTCGTTTTTCTGCTGAGGGCCTGCCATCCTCTCAGACCTTCTGCTATGGCATATAAACTGACAGGCTCCTGTCAGACCTCTGTGGCAAGCAAATTTACACTTCTTTACAATTTACTTCTTACAGGTACTAATCGTTAAAGCAACTGTGGATATATGTTGCATAATTTATTTTTAATAATACTGAAGTCAAATGTGCAAGTGCAACTATGGAAGCGTGATGTTTTTTTCATGAGATACGCAAGATACAGCACATAGTGTGGATTACATCGCTATCAGAAGAGAACACGGTTGATTTTAAAACTCAAGAATTCAATAGGAGTGTTGTAAGAGTGCGAAAAGGATTTTGTTTTGCGCAGTGCGCGTTGACAGATTGTCGATGTTTGTTTATTAGAAGTTTTTATGAACAGCAGAACATTTTTAGTTATTGTGCGGAGTGTTATTTCCTGCAAACACTTTGTTGTACCTATGATTTGTTTTCTGATTCAGTTTTCTAATGTTACATATTCATTTATCATTTGGTACAATCGCTCAAAAAAGTATCCGAACACTATGGTTGATTACAGAATTCAGAAAAAATATCTGGCAACGAATTTTTTTAGAAATTAGTGATCTGGCAACCTTCGTGTCACGTGATTACAGAATTCAGGAAAAATATCTGGAGCGTGTACAGCAACTGTACACGCTCCAGTTACCGTTCACAGCAAACTGGAGCGTGTGCAGTTACTGCACACGCTCCAGTTTGCTGTGAACCGTAACTGCACACGCTCAATATTTCCGTGAGTGAGCCAACACGATCTAGTATCAAAATAATATGACCACCTACAGTGGCTCAAAAAAATATCCGAACACTATGGTTGATTACAGAATTCAGAAAAAATATCTGGCAACGATTTTTTTAGAAATTAGTGATCTAACAACCTTCGTGTCACGTGACACGAAGGTTGTTAGATCACTAATTTCTAAAAAAATCGTTGCCAGATATTTTTTCTGAATTCTGTAATCAACTATAGTGTTCGGATACTTTTTTGAGCGACTGTATTTGATGAATGTCAAAATTAATGAGTCATTAGTTAGTTATTCTATTGGTGTTTCAGGTAATTAATATTTAAAATTTCACGTTATTGATGTAAATTAATTGCGTCAGTTATTAAATCAGTTCATTTACTGTCTGTTTATTACGAATTCACGAACAGTTATTGTCAAATAAATATTGCTATAAAATGCGCAACAATATCTTAATATGTTACAGATATTCGCTTATTAGTAATTCAGCCAAGTTTACAGTGTTACAAGTTTACAATTTATAGAGTACTAGATAATGATCGAATAAGAAAGAAAAAAGTTTGATTTGGATAACTCTTTCTAGTAAAACAGAAATCGTTAAGAAATGCCTTGATTAACATTTCTAATTGTGTGTTTTTTTTTTATAATTCATTTGCACAAGGAAATGCGGTACTAAAGAAGACGTCTTTAGAAAATAAAAGACAGAGCCCCTCATTAGTAACCACTTCTTGTAAAGAAAACAACGGAACCCTCGGGAAATTCAATTAAACCTAATAGAAGAATAAGCGAAAAAAAATTGTGAGATACATGAGCATTAAAAACACGTCATGAAAAAAATTTTAAGTGGATAGGGAAAAAAATGAAAGCTTAATTAGCGATAACGCTGAATGCTAGTGTTAACTATTTTTTTTTCTCTTTTGAAAACGTGATTTGTATCTTGAAAAGAAAAGGGAACTGTCTCGTTTGATTAATTTCAAATATAATACACACACACGCACATGGAAAAGATTTTTGAAAGCAAGAATGTATATTTAGCTATGTTTTTCCCCTATTAGTAGCCAAGGAAATTTGAATGCTGAATAATAAAAAAAGTTGAATTTTTAATTTTTCACCCGAGTACTTGAAACAGAGAAGAAGAAGGGAAAAAATTACTATCTCCTTGTCAGTGTTAAATTTGATGCTGCATATTAGGAGCCGCGGGCAACGTTCTATCCACGTAGCCGTTTCAAGTGGCTCGCGGATCATTTGGGGTTTTTTGAAGTAAACTTGTTAAGAGAGCAAAAATAGTAATGAATAAGTTTTTGATTAACAATGTGAAATATTTTTATTTTTCAACAAATTTGATTTAAAAACGGATAACATGTAGAAAAAGTCATTTAAATCTGTGGAGCTAGTGCAGTTTTTTGGAAGAACTTTTAAATTCTACATTTCCTTTTCTTAAACAATACCCTGCAGGAATTATAACTGTCTTCTCTAGCATATATATATTTTTAAAGTCATTTTTCTCGAATTTATTTTATCAAAAGTAAATTTCGATCAATAATGACATTTGCATTAAACAACAGGGGCTGGTAGTACTTGCTTCAAATTGATTTTACTATAAAAAATAAAACTTTCATTAATTTATATATTTAGATACAATTTTCTTTTTTTTTCTATATGTAAAAGTATTGATATTGTTTCTTTTATTCAAATATCGTTTTTGTGATAAAAATAATCGTAAAGGTATGTATATAAATATATGCATATGGATATTTTTAATTAATAAATCAACATATTAAAAAATATTATTGGAAATTATTTGCATCCCCTCCTAATACACCTAGTGCAACCCGCTTAAAAAAACCACAGTCTAATGTCGCACGCTTTAAAAAAAAGTTCCTAACCCCTGCTCTATAACCTCTGAAACACTTTTTTTTAGAAAACATTTTAGAAAACAGTTTGCTGTAGGAATTTTTTTATCGTATTTAATGAAATCTCTCGAGCAAATTTTGAAAAGTGTATCATTATACTGATGGTCAGTCAAAGTTTTTCCTGAAAGAGCAGACTAATGAGTGTGAGAAATGGGCTTTGCTTTTTGTGAGGATGACGTTTCGTTTATCGAAGTATTTTCCACTTCACCTGAAAAAAAATACCCCCCCCCCTCAAGCAGCTGCTTGCCACAGAGGTCTGACAGGAGCCTGCCAGTTTATATGCCACAGTAGAAGGTCTGAGAGATGGCAGGCCCTCAGCAGAAAAACGACACAAACAGCCATGCCTTACCCGGGGTTCGAACCCAGGTCCCTTAAATCAGTAGCCAAGCGCGCTAACCACTCGGCCATAGGTCATGTAAAACATCTACTGCTCGATACCATTGTAAATCTCTCAGTTATGAATAATTTTCGATGATGCTCCAAATGATGGCATGGAACATCATGAAACAGCATGATATGAAACATCAGAAATCACTATTGCCTTACAACAGTCTACTGGTATAACAGCAGAGCGCACACAAGTTCTTTGACAAATTTTGCATATTGGTAAATGATTGGCTGTTATTGCATCAAAGCAAGTACCCAGGATTTGAGGGCGGGGGTGGCTCAGTTGGATGCGCGCCAGGCTCGTAATCTGTAGTTCCCAAGTTCGAGTCCCAGCTGGGTCAGCATTGTGATTTATCTCCACAAAATTCCCCGCCCTGCCCACTGTCAGTAGGGGATACCGATGGGCTTGGAAATGCCCCGTCCGTTGGATGGGACGTTAAGCTGTGGCCTCGGAGAGTCATATCCTGTGCACGTTAAAGAACACGCTGGATGACCTTGACGGGAGGCTACCATCTGCCTCCCAACAGCTGTTCCAGTGGGACCCCTCCCCCAACCTTCTCTAAGTCTTCGGGGTCCATGTGACCTGGCCATTTAGCCCATTGTGTGCAAAAAAGTGCCGCTCAGAGGTAAAACAACCCAGGATTTAGTTTGGAGGCGGGGGGTGTAAAACATTTGCTTGGCAAAAGTCGAGAATTCAATTTTTGGGTGGCTCCAAGAATTTAGTTTCCGGGAGGGGTCTGAGAGTAAGATTTGAGTAAGGTTTCCCAGTTACTTAAATATTCAACTGAACAGGAAAGGTTACAATGATATTCTAAAAGAATGAGATTTTAGAGTTGTTTTTAAATCTGTTTTTAGAGTCGGAAATAAATTATTGGGGTTAAAAAATTATACAAAGACAACTGTTTTGGATTTCAAAGCATGTAGAAAAGTTTCAGATTTTGTATAAGACGACATGATTTTCGGGGGACGGGGTTTCAGGACCACTCGCACCTGATTGCAGCTTAGTAATCGGGTTTCTGTTTCAGATTCAGTTTTATGCCGTCTTAGAGCATACGATACACTTTTATGTATAAAGGATTAATTTGCTAAAAGCGATTCTTGGAACTGTTGTGTTCTGCTAGAAACAAACACCTAACCAATGGTTCCCAAAATGTTTCAACGCAATGACCCATTTACTCTTTCTAACGGGGCGGGGGTGGCTCAGTCGGTAGCGCGCCAGGCTCGTAATCTGTAGTTCCCAGGTTCGAGTCCCAGCTGGGTCAGCGTTGAGATTTATCTCCGCAAAATTTCCAGCCCTGCCCACGGTCAGTAAGGGACACCGATGGGCTTGGAAAGGTCGCCGTCCGTCGGATGAGACGTTAAGCCGTGGCTCCGTGTACGGGAGAGCCATAATCCTTTGCACGTTACAGAACACGCTGGATGGCCTTGACGGGAGGCTAACAGCTGTTCCAGTGGGTCCCCTCCCCCAACCTTCTCTGAGCCTTCGGGGTTTATGTGACCTAGCCATTTAGCCCATGGTGAGCCATGGTGTGCAAAAAAGTGCCGCTCAGAGGTAAAACAACCCAACTCTTTCTAACAAGGAATTCAAAACATTTTTCCTCAATGAAATGAGTTGAGCTAATATTTATCTTAAATACAAATTTACGAGTATTTTTTAAAACTGTATTCAGGAATTTCTAAAGTTTAGCTTTCGGAATAAAACATTTATAATTATAATATAAATTTAGCACAATCACAATTCTCACTGAATTTAAGAGATATTCGAAATTTTATTCAATTTATTTCTACCGAAAAACTCAAGACCGTCCCCTAAAATATAAGAAAGGTCCCATTGGGAACTACCGACCTAACCAAATGAGAAAAGTCCAAAGGCCAAACATAATCAGAGGACTTTGTTTTCTTCCGAGAATCAGAGGACTTTTTTCCTTCTGAGAATTAGATTCCCATTTTTTTTCCAAACAATATTCATGAAATCTATTAACTTGACCATTTATTGTTTACAATGACAATTTCTGAAGCAAAAGATGAAGAAGATTATTGATGAAGAATTGTTAATGAAATCTCTTCTCTGCAGAAGCTACAGTAAAAGCAATCTATTTAAAATTCAGACCCTGATTCTCAGTTTCTTGGAGGAAAGTTCTTATTATACAGAATCTGAATTCACCCTTTGCTGGGTTTACCGAATATTTTTCGAAAATAAAAAGAAGAGGAATTTAATAATATACAAATATGAAATATTGACTGTTCAAGAAAAATGTGTTTTTGCTTACAAACTTTCTCTAGTGGCCAGTATCTCAAGTGAT
The DNA here is from genome assembly GCA_038380435.1 of Ryuthela nishihirai. Lineage (NCBI taxonomy): Eukaryota > Metazoa > Arthropoda > Arachnida > Araneae > Heptathelidae > Ryuthela > Ryuthela nishihirai. The sequence goes on along the minus strand of JAWZYU010000001.1, from coordinate 121,607,314 downwards.
AACCTCATGGTTATTTTTGTGGTGGAACTGAAGAAAGAACTGTGGCTGTTATTTTTTATACCTAGTTTGAAGTGTTAATTTTGTTTTTGAAATCTCTTTTGGCGCAGAAAAGAAAAGAAATTAAGATCCAAGAGTATTGGATTACAGAAAGTCTACTCTGCATAAGTAGGAACTTTTGAAAAATTCAGAAAAACTATTATTTTTATTTTCTACATTGTGATTTACACGTCCGATTCTTTGTTTGGGATAGTGGAAGCCCATTGTTGAAGGGTTTCTAACCTTCCCATCACATTTCATCACATCACATCACTTATTGTTTAGCCAAAAGTTTTAAAACTTAGGAATATGAACAAAATATTAAAGTATTGCACTTCATTGATTTCGTGATTATAAGTGTCAGACTAACTTATTTAACTACTTGCATAGTTCATAAACTTTCTGGTGAATATCTGTCATACTGTTTGATTTACAATTCTCAATCTCTTTTTATCCTACTTGAAAGTTCTCACTCTGTTTAACTTTCTGTCAATTATATCTCATCCTATTTATCTTTATTGTCAAGTGTCTCTCCTTGTGTCAACCTGTTCAAAACACAAATCTATCGGAAATTGAATCAGGAAATGTTCGATAGATTATTTACTGTCGTTGTCCAGAATGTCATAGGAAACAAAAGTCTTGTTTACTTAAATATTCACTCACAATTTGAGTTGAAATTGCAATTGGACATTTAAATAATAATTGAGACTCCAAATTTATTGGCTCAGTCGGTAACATGCTAGATTCGTAATTACGGTTGTCATGTTCAACTCTTGACTGTTGCAGTGCTCAGAATTTTTTCCGCTAAATTCTACCCTGTCCTTGGGGGCGGGGGTGGCTCAGTCGGTAGCGCGCCAGGCTCGTAATCTGTAGTTCCCAGGTTCGAGTCCCAGCTGGGTCAGCGTTGAGATTTATCTCCGCAAAATTCCCTGCCCACGGTCAGTAGGGGACACCGATGGGCTTGAAAAGGTCGCCGTCCATCGGATGGGACGTTAAGCCGTGGTCCCGTGTGCGGGAGAGCCATACCTTGTGCACGTTAAAGAACACGCTGGATGGCCTTGATGGGAGGCTACCATCTGTCTCCCAACAGCCGTTCCAGTGGGTCCCCTCCCCCAACCTTCTCTGAGCCTACGGGTCCATGTGACCTGGCCATTTAGCCCATGGTGTGCAAAAAAGTGCCGCTCAGAGGTAAAACAACCCAACTACCCTGTCCTTCTGTCAGAAACGAGACACCGATGGTTCTTGGAAAGTCGCCTTCCTTCGGATAGGACGTTAATCCGTGGCGTCGTGTGCAGGAGAACCACATCCTAAACACATTAAAGAACATATTAATGACCTTGGATAAGCCGTCCCATGGCCGAGTGGTTAGCGCGCTTGGCTACTGATCTAAGGGACCTGGGTTCGAGCCCCGGGTAAGGTCATGGCTGTTTGTGTCGTTTTTCTGCTGAGGGCCTGCCATCTTCTCAGACCTTCTACTGTGGCATATAAACTGACAGGCTCCTGTCAGACCACTGTAGCAAGCAGCTGCTTGAGGGGGTATTTATTTTAATGACCTTGATAGGAGGCTTCCACCTGTCTCCTAACTGCTGTCCTGTGGATCTCCTTCCTCAACCTTCTCTGAGCCATTGACGTGCTTGTGATGTGGATATTTAGCCCATTGTGTGTAAAAAAACTCAACCCAGTTCTCATATTCGACTCTCAACTGTCCCAGTGCTCAGATTTTTCTCCGCTTAATTTTACCTTGTTCTCGGTGAGAAATGTGACACTGATGAGCTTGGAATGGCCACTGTCCTTCGGATGCGACATTAATCCGTGGTTCCGTGTACAGGAGAGCCGTCATCCTCAGCACATTACAGAACACGCTGGATGGCCTTGACGGGAAGTTAACATCTATCTCCTAACAGCTGTGCAGTGGATACATTTGTCCAAACTTCTCTGAGCTATTGGGGTCCTTGCAACCTGGCCATCTAGCCCATTGCGTGTAAAACATGTGCCACTCAGAGGTAAAACAACAAACCAATGCTCACCCCGCTTCTCCCACTCCAAATGTTTTTCTCTATCAAAACGTATTGTTCCTTCCACAATTTGTATTGAGACTGAATGACAAGGAAGAAAAAACACTCCAAACGCCTCGAATTTAGAGTATATTTTTGATATCAAAGAGCGAGAGAGGTATTGATCCACCCTCGTAATGGCATTTTTTGAGATTAAAAACCATTAGCTGAGATGCCTGGGGCAGATGATTTTTAAAACTGGGAACAAAAAAGAGTACTTTAGTGGCTTCTTTTGATGAATATATTTATGCGATTGTAGGATTTCTATCACACTCCTGGGGCGGGGGTGGCTCAGTCGGTAGCGCGCCAGGCTCGTAATCTGTAGTTCCAAGGTTCGAGTCCCAGCTGGGTCAGCGTTGAGATTAATCTCCGCAAAATTCTCCGCCCTGCTCACGGTCAGTAGAGGACACCGACGGGCTTGAAAAGGCCGCTGTCCGTCGGATGGGACGTTAAGCCGTGGCCCCGTGTGCGGGAGAGCCATACATTGTGCACGTTAAAGAACAAGCTGGATGGCCTTGACGGGAGGCTACCATCTGTCTCCCAACAGCTGTTCCAGTGGGTCCCCTCCCCCAACCTTCTCTGAGCCTCCGGGGTCCATGTGACCTGGCCATTTAGCCCATGGTGTGCAAAAAATCCCGCTCAGAGGTAAAACAATCCAATCTATCACACTCCTGATGGATCATTTGTTTTTGTCCTGACCAAAATGATAAATATTAAGCTGAATTGACAATAGCGCAAAAGCTTTTGCTATATCTAAGAAGGATGAGCAATCCCTTTTGAATCGGAATCGTTATCGTTTCATTTCATCAGTTGGTTTGTGACAGTGAGGAAATTTTTCGCAGCACAATGGGCTAAAGGGGCACGCCAGAAAAAAAATCCAATATCTAAGAGTTGAATAAGGTTATCCACTGTAAATCTGTTATTTCTAGCTGGGGATTCCTATCAGGGCATTTGAAACATGTTCTTTCCATTTGTTAAAGATGTGATATTTCCCAAATAAAAAAAATGTTTTCAAAGAGCGGCGGTCTCTGCAAGAAGATGAAGTAATGGAACTTTTTGCAGTGTCTCAGATAAGAGTAATCAGATTGAAATTGAATTATTTTACCTCTGACAGAATTCCCCCCCCCCATACAAACAATGTGGTTGTGTTGTTTTACCTCTGATCGGCACTTTTTTGCACAACATGGGCTAAATGGCCAGGTCACATGGACCCCGAAGGCTCAGAGAAGGATGGGAGAGGGGACCCACTGGAACAGCTATTGGGGACAGATGGTAGCCCCCCCCCCGTCAAGGCCATCCAGCGTGTTCTTTAACGTGCACAGGATATGTCTCTCCCGCACACGGGGCCACGGCTTAACGTCCCATCCGACGGACGGCGGCCTTTCCAAGCCCATCGGTGTCCCCTACTGACCGTGGGCAGGGCGGGGAATTTTGCGGAGATAAATCTCAACGCTGACCCAGCTGGGACTCGAACCTGGGAACTACAGATTACGAGCCTGGCGCGCTACCGACTGAGCCACCCCCGCCCCACACAATGGGGTAATAGGTCAATTGACAAGGGATAGGTAAAGGAAGAAGATCTAATGTGCCAGGACTACATGTAGGGGGGAAGGGGGGCAAGATGTCCATGGTCCCCTTCTTTTGAGAATCCTAATATGGGTAATGGAGGCAAAAAATGGAAATTCTACATATGTAAACTTACGCATATTTCATGCATATTTCACGAAATTGTTCAAAGACCTATGCGGCGGGGGTGGCTCAGTCAGTAGCGCGCCAGGCTCGTAATCTGTAGTTCCCAGGTTCGAGTCCCAGCTGGGTCAGCGTTGAGATTTATCTCCGCAAAAATCCCCGCCCTGCCCACGGTCAGTAGGGGACACCGATGGGTTTGGAAACACCACCGTCCGTCGGATGGGACGTTAAGTGTGGCCCCGTGTGCGGGAGAGCCATACCCTGTGCACGTTAAAGAACACGCTGGATGGCCTTGACAGGAGACTACCATCAGTCTCCCAACAGCTATTCCAGTGGTACCCCTCCCACAACCTTCTCTGAGCCTTCGGGGTCCATGTGACCTGGCCATTTAGCCCATTGTGTGCAAAAAAGTGCCGCTCAGAGGTAACCCAACCCAACTCAAAGACCTATGAAACGAAGGGGAAAATATTATACTTAAGGCCGGATCTAGGGAGGGGGTATGCACCCACCCTGTTCAGAAAGCTAGTAAGGTAATGGATTGGATTGTTTTACCTCTGAGCGGCACTTTTTTACCCACCATGGGCTAAATGGGCAGGTCACAAGGACCCCGAAGGCTCAGAGAAGGTTGGGGGAGGGGACCCACTGTAACAGCTGTTGGGAGACAGATGGTAGCCTCCCGTCAAGGCCATCCAGCGTGTTGTTTAACGTACACAGGGTATGGCTCTCCCGCACACGAAGCCACGGCTTAACGTCCCATCCGACGGACGGCGGCCTTTCCAAGCCCATCGGTGTCCCCTACTGACCGTGGGCAGGGCGGGGAAATTTTGCGGAGATAAATCTCAACGCTGACCCAACTGCGACTCGAACCTGGAAACTACAGATTACGAGCCTGGCGCGCTACCGACTGAGCCATCCCCGCCCCTAGTAAGGTAATGAAAGACAAAAACTATTAACGTTGTGCATATTCCATGCATTTTGAAAGAATTAAAAAACGACTCTGAAACGAAGCGAAATATATTACTCTGCAGTGTAAATCCAGTCTCTTGCTGGGGAGAAGAAAACAAAGTCCTCTGAAATGTTTTCAATGTCAGATAAGGTGGCTCAGTCGGTAGCGTTCCAGGCTCGTAATCTGTGGTTTCCAATTTCGAGTCCCAGCTGTGTCAGCGTTGAGATTTATCTCCGCAGCTGTGCCGCGTTGAGATTTATCCCTGCCCATGGTCAGTAGGGGATACCGATGGGCTTGGAAAGGCCGCAGTCCGTCGGATGGGACGTTAAGCCGTGGCCCCGTGTGCGGGAGAGCCATACCCTGTGTACGTTAAAGAACACGCTGGATGGCCTTGACGGGAGGCTACCATCTGTCTCCCAACAGCTGTTCCAGTGGGTCCCCTCCCCCAACCTTCTCTGAGCCTTCGTGGTCCTTGTGACCTGGCCATTTAGCCCATGGTGTGCAAAAAAGTGCCCCTCAGAGGAAAAACAACCGAACCCAGTCTCTTGTCCACTAATTCGAACGTTCGTGATTGAGCTTCATGTCCCCCCCCCCACTCCCTGTACTTTTTTCTAACTTGAGCCTGATTACATTGGTAGGTGAAAGAAGATAGTCATTTGCATATGCATTGCGTAGATAAATTTGTAGAATAATTTTACTTATGTGCTAGTGGAATGCGATATTCGATTGTCCATAATTTCTAACTGAGAATTGTACGGAAAATGTCACTGAAGATAACGATCACAAATATAAAGTTTGATTAAATCTCGATTTCCAATAATATTCACGCAATGTTTCTGTCATTATGAAAGTTTGAATATTTAGCAGCAATAAGACCTTATCTCAGAACTTAATTAAAACGTAGATTAAATATAATATCGAAGCATTTACTGAAACAAATGTATATTTTAGAAGTTGATGCAAACAATTCTCCGAATATTTGCCAAATATGTTTAAATTTCTTATTTTTCTCTCGATTTTTCAACAATATTTGATCATTATTTAAAGAGTTAGTTTTGGGTTGGGTTGTTGGGTTGTTTTACCTCTGAGCGGCACTTTTTTGCACACCATGGGCTAAATGGCCAGGTCACATGGACCCCGAAGGCTCAGAGAAGGTTGGGGGAGGAGACCCACTGGAACAGCTGTTGGGGGACAGACGGTAGCCTCCCGTCAAGGCCATCCAGCGTGTTCTTTAACGTGCACAGGGTATGGCTCTCCCGCACACGGAGCCACGGCTTAACGTCCCATCCGACGGACGGCGGCCTTTCCAAGCCCATCGGTGTCCCCTACTGACCGTGGGCAGGGCGGAGAATTTTTGCGGAGATAAATCTCAACGCTGACGCAGCTGGGACTCAAACCTGGGAACTGCAGATTACGAGCCTGGCGCGCTACCGACTGAGCCACCCCCGCCCCAAAGTGTTAGTGAAGCTGTAATATGCGCAACAGTAATGCGTCAAAAGTTTTTACCTCAGAAATTAAAACTTACATAATAAGATTGTTTCACACCACTGACTAAAATAAATATACATTTTAGAAGTTTGCATAATAATTATTTCAATGTCAGATAATAATGAATGGGGCGGGGGGGGGGACTCGTAATTTGCTGTTCCCAGTTTCGAGCCCCATCTGGGCCAGCGTTGAGATTTATCTCTGCAAAATTCCTCGCCCTACCCACGGCGAGTAGGGGACACCGATAGGCTTGGAAAGGCAGTCGTCCGTCGGATGGGACGTTAAGCCGTGTGCGGGAGAGTTGAGCCCTGTTCATGTTAAAGAACATGCCTGGATGGCCTTGACGGGATGCTACCATCTGTCTCCCAACAGCTGTTCCAGTGGGCCCCTACCCCAACTCTGAACACTTGGGGTCCTTGTGACCTGGCCATTTAGCCCAAGGTGTGCAA